>OZ025217.1:8155254-9387754 GCA_964019055.1 Anthopleura xanthogrammica
TACAATGCTTATCACCATACTGCTGGTTTGTCGGAGCGGCATACTCATCTACGTAAAGAGCTATTGTTTTTCATTGTATATTGATTATAGAGATAGCTATGCTACTTGATCAGTATTATTTTTTCCAGCTGCATCATAGCAATAGGAGGTACAATCACTTAGACGTCAAATATTTGAATAATCATCTTTCTTTGCTTGTGTGTTTGCTTTTGTAAATGTCTGTTGTTGTGTGTATATGTATATACTGTCATTGTCAAAAAGGTCAAGCTGAAAGTAAAAAAAAAAGTATATTATTATGAACAATGAATTGAATCAGAGGCATTCTACTTCTTCATTACGAGTTGAACTGAAAATACTATTTTGCTTTTGAAAAAGGATGGAATTCTATAACTAGATTGAGATGTTGTAAACCAATAAATACTTTACTAATATTCTATTTATACTCTTATATCAAATTTAATTTTGTTGGTCATTTTTGTGGGGAAAGCTTGATATTAATTTTGATTGTTCACATTGGTTATGTAGACAGGGCCAAGGTTTTCACGATTACGCGGAACTAACAGACATTTTTATGATCAAAATAGGCAGCTGTATTTGCTTTTTATTGATATTGTTTCTATAATATTTAATTTTCATATTACACTTTGCTTTTTAGAGATTTCATGTTTGTTTTGTTTTTCAATTTGTACCAACGATCTCATCATATTATTTTAGTCGGTTCCTTTAAAAAACCTATATTTTTCCAGCATTTTGTTGCCAAAAGGATCCGAATCAGTTATTTCCTTGTTAAAAGCTGAATTACTTCAACATATTAGACATCATGAAAACTCGGTAGTTGGTAAGACTCGGCTACAAATAATTTGCTTTATTTAGTTTTGAATTTTATTCAGTATATTCGAAAATTTGTGTATGATATATAAGATAGCTAATTAACTTTCTGTTTCTCCATAAACTTTTAATATTCATTAAAAGTCTTTTGTTTAAGTTTCAAACTCGGGAGCTCTTCACTCTTCGACGTCCAGGAGCAAGTGAATTCAAATTAACGTTTTGTCCATTGATGCTTCCCGAACAAGTAAAAAAAACATTTAGACCAAAAGAAATGTTACGTTATACCTTACACTTGCTCTAATAGTTTTCTCGGCATCTCTGACAGTACCAATAAGTCCTCGAGCCCGAATGGCCTATGAGTCAATAGCCCATTCGGCCATCGGCTTCATAGAAACTGAGACTAGCCTTTGTAACGATAAATATGTTGCAAATAATCTATGGTAAACTTAGGTGAAAAATAATAAACTATACCAAAATACTTCCAAAATTTCTCAAAAAAGCTTTAGGCTTCAAGAGTCCTCCTTGCCTCTATAAAGATGTAATTATTCTAAATATTATTGTATATATATATACGTGAACGTGAAATGATTAATAATAACAATGACAATGACAATGACAATGACAATGACAATGACAATGACAATGACAATGACAATGACAATGACAATGACAATGACAATGACAATGACAATGACAATGACAATGACAATGACAATGACAATGACAATGACAATGACAATGACAATGACAATGACAATGACAATGACAATGACAATGACAATGACAATGACAATGACAATGACAATGACAATGACAATGACAATGACAATGACAATGACAATGACAATGTGAAATAAGCAAAATAAAACGTGGACTATTTCTTTATTCTTACAGTCATTAAATAAAAGAATTTGATGATTCAAGTGATTTCCGCAAGACTGGGTAAAAAAGAAGACAAGGTTGAGCTGCTTGAAAAACGTTCGAAGTGCACGAAGATGTGCTCTCTTAGTTCATACTCTCTTGCTATAATAATTACAAAATATTCGCACATAGAAAGCTAACAATCTCCCCTTTCTCTCTCTCCTCCCTCATTTACCTCTCCCTTATAATTGATAGATAAATTTATAAATTTATATTCCGCATCACTCAAAACACAGCTACTATACGAATATAAAGTATGTGCAATAAGATACCTTGTAAGTTAACATTATTATTATAGCAGTTCACAAGTATTGAAATTTATAATTTCATTAATTCGTGTTACCTAGCTAGATTAGCTCCTTAGTCACTCTAGATAACCAATACATAGTTTTGTAAACATAGAGATGTAATTATTACAATTGTTTTGTAAAGCATTTTTTGGTATAAATTTATATCATTGTATTGTATAAATATAGAAATCATATTGTACACAGACTTGCAGCACTTCACTTGCAATATGCAACGGCTGGTTAAGTTTATAGCTTGTTATCAATGAGTGGTAAAGACATGGGACTGCGTAGTGAAGTCTGCTAGGTTTTAGAAGGTTTATAAATAAATATGCATGAAGGTATAGTGGAATTGTAAAACAATTTTTCTTACAATGATTGATGGCATACCATATGATACTTGCTTTGGGAAGGAGTTCTTGAACTTAGAAGAACTTAGAATAATAAAGAAAGAAAAAAAAAAAGAAAGAAAGAAAGAAAGAAAGTGTAAACTAAGGTAGGAGTGAATATCAAAGTAGATGAATGAGAAGCCGTCACGTTGTTGTTGTTGTACATTGTGCAAGAAAAGACTACAGTCGTATTAAGAAGCGTAAATAAATATTTAAGCTGAAAGCCCAAAAAACTGAAAAATGGCCATTTTGGCTCCCAAAACCAGGTTTTTCGCTAACGGCGTCACCTGTTTGCTTAAACCACCACTTTTTGCTCATGAAAATACCTCTTGAGATAAAAACACGACTTTTTGGCCAAAAACAATGGGGTTTTGGCTGAGTAAAGGTGCTTTTTGGTCAAAAAAGGTGTTTTTTGCTGAGAAAATCTGAAATTTGCTGAGAATTTTCTTTCGCTCAAAACACGACGTTTTCACTGCTAAACGCACATTTTGGCCGAGAAAAGCACATTTTGGGTGTCCAAAACACTGTTTTGCTGAAAAAAAAAGCTTTTTAGCCCAAAAAACTGAAAAATGGCCATTTTGGCTCTCAAAACCAGGTTTTTCGCTACCGGCGTGACCTGTTTGCTTAAACCACCACTTTTTGCTCATGAAAATACCTCTTGAGATAAAAACACGACTTTTTGGCCAAAAACAATGGGGTTTTGGCTGAGTAAAGGTGCTTTTTGGTCAAAAAAGGTGTTTTTTGCTGAGAAATTTTAAAATTTGCTGAGAATTTTCTTTTGCTCAAAACACGACGTTTTCACTGCTAAACGCACATTTTGGCCGAGAAAAGCACATTTTGGGCGTCCAAAACACTGTTTTGCTGGAAAAAAAAGCTTTTTAGCCCAAAAAACTGAAAAATGGCCATTTTGGCTCCCAAAACCAGGTTTTTCGCTAACGGCGTGACCTGTTTGCTTAAACCACCACTTTTTGCTCATGAAAATACCTCTTGAGATAAAAACACGACTTTTTGGCGAAAAACAATGGGGTTTTGGCTGAGTAAAGGTGCTTTTTGGTCGAAAAAGGTGTTTTTTGCTGAGAAAATTTGAAATTTGCTGAGAATTTTCTTTCGCTCAAAACACGACGTTTTCACTGCTAAACGCACATTTTGGCCGAGAAAAGCACATTTTGGGTGTCCAAAACACTGTTTTGCTGAAAAAAAAAGCTTTTTAGCCCAAAAAACTGAAAAATGGCCATTTTGGCTCTCAAAACCAGGTTTTTCGCTGACGGCGTGACCTGTTTGCTTAAACCACCACTTTTTGCTCATGAAAATACCTCTTGAGATAAAAACACGACTTTTTGGCCAAAAACAATGGGGTTTTGGCTGAGTAAAGGTGCTTTTTGGTCAAAAAAGGTGTTTTTTGCTGAGAAAATTTGAAATTTGCTGAGAATTTTCTTTTGCTCAAAACACGACGTTTTCACTGCTAAACGCACATTTTGGCCGAGAAAAGCACATTTTGGGTGTCCAAAACACTGTTTTGCTGGAAAAAAAAGCTTTTTAGCCCAAAAAACTGAAAAATGGCCATTTTGGCTCCCAAAACCAGGTTTTTCGCTAACGGCGTGACCTGTTTGCTTAAACCACCACTTTTTGCTCATGAAAATACCTCTTGAGATAAAAACACGACTTTTTGGCGAAAAACAATGGGGTTTTGGCTGAGTAAAGGTGCTTTTTGGTCGAAAAAGGTGTTTTTTGCTGAGAAAATTTGAAATTTGCTGAGAATTTTCTTTTGCTCAAAACACGACGTTTTCACTGCTAAACGCACATTTTGGCCGAGAAAAGCACATTTTGGGTGTCCAAAACACTGTTTTGCTGAAAAAAAAAGCTTTTTAGCCCAAAAAACTGAAAAATGGCCATTTTGGCTCTCAAAACCAGGTTTTTCGCTGACGGCGTGACCTGTTTGCTTAAACCACCACTTTTTGCTCATGAAAATACCTCTTGAGATAAAAACACGACTTTTTGGCGAAAAACAATGGGGTTTTGGCTGAGTAAAGGTGCTTTTTGGTCGAAAAAGGTGTTTTTTGCTGAGAAAATTTGAAATTTGCTGAGAATTTTCTTTCGCTCAAAACACGACGTTTTCACTGCTAAACGCACATTTTGGCCGAGAAAAGCACATTTTGGGTGTCCAAAACACTGTTTTGCTGAAAAAAAAAGCTTTTTAGCCCAAAAAACTGAAAAATGGCCATTTTGGCTCTCAAAACCAGGTTTTTCGCTGACGGCGTGACCTGTTTGCTTAAACCACCACTTTTTGCTCATGAAAATACCTCTTGAGATAAAAACACGACTTTTTGGCCAAAAACAATGGGGTTTTGGCTGAGTAAAGGTGCTTTTTGGTCAAAAAAGGTGTTTTTTGCTGAGAAAATTTGAAATTTGCTGAGAATTTTCTTTTGCTCAAAACACGACGTTTTCACTGCTAAACGCACATTTTGGCCGAGAAAAGCACATTTTGGGTGTCCAAAACACTGTTTTGCTGGAAAAAAAAGCTTTTTAGCCCAAAAAACTGAAAAATGGCCATTTTGGCTCCCAAAACCAGGTTTTTCGCTAACGGCGTGACCTGTTTGCTTAAACCACCACTTTTTGCTCATGAAAATACCTCTTGAGATAAAAACACGACTTTTTGGCGAAAAACAATGGGGTTTTGGCTGAGTAAAGGTGCTTTTTGGTCGAAAAAGGTGTTTTTTGCTGAGAAAATTTGAAATTTGCTGAGAATTTTCTTTTGCTCAAAACACGACGTTTTCACTGCTAAACGCACATTTTGGCCGAGAAAAGCACATTTTGGGTGTCCAAAACACTGTTTTGCTGAAAAAAAAAGCTTTTTAGCCCAAAAAACTGAAAAATGGCCATTTTGGCTCTCAAAACCAGGTTTTTCGCTGACGGCGTGACCTGTTTGCTTAAACCACCACTTTTTGCTCATGAAAATACCTCTTGAGATAAAAACACGACTTTTTGGCCAAAAACAATGGGGTTTTGGCTGAGTAAAGGTGCTTTTTGGTCAAAAAAGGTGTTTTTTGCTGAGAAAATTTGAAATTTGCTGAGAATTTTCTTTTGCTCAAAACACGACGTTTTCACTGCTAAACGCACATTTTGGCCGAGAAAAGCACATTTTGGGTGTCCAAAACACTGTTTTGCTGAAAAAAAAAGCTTTTTAGCCCAAAAAACTGAAAAATGGCCATTTTGGCTCCCAAAACCAGGTTTTTCGCTAACGGCGTGACCTGTTTGCTTAAACCACCACTTTTTGCTCATGAAAATACCTCTTGAGATAAAAACACGACTTTTTGGCCAAAAACAATGGGGTTTTGGCTGAGTAAAGGTGCTTTTTGGTCAAAAAAGTTGTTTTTTGCTGAGAAAATTTGAAATTTGCTGAGAATTTTCTTTTGCTCAAAACACGACGTTTTCACTGCTAAACGCACATTTTGGCCGAGAAAAGCACATTTTGGGTGTCCAAAACACTGTTTTGCTGAAAAAAAAAGCTTTTTAGCCCAAAAAACTGAAAAATGGCCATTTTGGCTCCCAAAACCAGGTTTTTCGCTAACGGCGTGACCTGTTTGCTTAAACCACCACTTTTTCCTCATGAAAATACCTCTTGAGATAAAAACACGACTTCTTGGCCAAAAACAATGGGGTTTTAGCTGAGTAAAGGTGCTTTTTGGTCAAAAAAGGTGTTTTTTGCTGAGAAAATTTGAAATTTGCTGAGAATTTTCTTTTGCTCAAAACACGACGTTTTCACTGCTAAACGCACATTTTGGCCGAGAAAAGCACATTTTGGGTGTCCAAAACACTGTTTTGCTGAAAAAAAAAGCTTTTTAGCCCAAAAAACTGAAAAATGGCCATTTTGGCTCCCAAAACCAAGTTTTTCGCTAACGGCGTGACCTGTTTGCTTAAACCACCACTTTTTGCTCATGAAAATACCTCTTGAGATAAAAACACGACTTTTTGGCAAAAAAAAATGGGGTTTTGGCTGAGTAAAGGTGCTTTTTGGTCAAAAAAAGTGTTTTTTGCTGCGAAAATTTGAAATTTGCTGAGAATTTTCTTTTGCTCAAAACACGACGTTTTCACTGCTAAACGCATATTTTGGCCGAGAAAAGCACATTTTTGGTGTCCAAAACACTGTTTTGCTGAAACAAAAAGCTTTTTAGCCAAAAAAACTGAAAAATGGCCATTTTGGCTCCAAAAACCAGGTTTTTCGCTAACGGCGTGACCTGTTTGCTTAAACCACCACTTTTTGCTCATGAAAATACCTCTTGAGATAAAAACACGACTTTTTGGCCAAAAACAATGGGGTTTTGGCTGAGTAAAGGTGCTTTTTGGTCAAAAAAGGTGTTTTTCGCTGAGAAAATTTGAAATTTGCTGAGAATTTTCTTTTGCTCAAAACACGACGTTTTCACTGCTAAACGCACATTTTGGCCGAGAAAAGCACATTTTGGGTGTCCAAAACACTGTTTTGCTGAAAAAAAAAGCTTTTTAGCCCAAAAAACTGAAAAATGGCCATTTTGGCTCTCAAAACCAGGTTTTTCGCTGACGGCGTGACCTGTTTGCTTAAACCACCACTTTTTGCTCATGAAAATACCTCTTTAGATAAAAACACGACTTTTTGGCCGAAAAAAATGGGGTTTTGGCTGAGTAAAGGTGTTTTTTGGTCAAAAAAGGTGTTTTTTGCTGAGAAAATTTGACATTTGCTGAGAATTTTCTTTTGCTCAAAACACGACGTTTTCACTGCTAAACGCACATTTTGGCCGAGAAAAGCACATTTTGGGTGTCCAAAACACTGTTTTGCTGAAAAAAAAAGCTTTTTAGCCCAAAAAACTGAAAAATGGCCATTTTGGCTCTCAAAACCAGGTTTTTCGCTGACGGCGTGACCTGTTTGCTTAAACCACCACTTTTTGCTCATGAAAATACCTCTTTAGATAAAAACACGACTTTTTGGCCGAAAAAAATGGGGTTTTGGCTGAGTAAAGGTGTTTTTTGGTCAAAAAAGGTGTTTTTTGCTGAGAAAATTTGACATTTGCTGAGAATTTTCTTTTGCTCAAAACACGACGTTTTCACTGCTAAACGCACATTTTGGCCGAGAAAAGCACATTTTGGGTGTCCAAAACACTGTTTTGCTGAAAAAAAAAGCTTTTTAGCCCAAAAAACTGAAAAATGGCCATTTTCGCTCTCAAAACCAGGTTTTTCGCTGACGGCGTGACCTGTTTGCTTAAACCACCACTTTTTGCTCATGAAAATACCTCTTTAGATAAAAACACGACTTTTTGGCCGAAAAAAATGGGGTTTTCGCTGAGTAAAGGTGCTTTTTGGTCAAAAAAGGTGTTTTTTGCTGAGAAAATTTGAAATTTGCTGAAAGTTTTCTTTTGCTCAAAACACGACGTTTTCACTGCTAAACGCACATTTTGGCCGAGAAAAGCACATTTTGGGTGTCCAAAACACTGTTTTGCTGAAACAAAAAGCTTTTTAGCCCAAAAAACATAAAAAATGGCCAATTTGGATCTCAAAACCAGGTTTTTCGCTGACGGTGTGACCTGTTTGCTTAAACCACCACTTTTTGCTCATGAAAATACCTCTTGAGATAAAAACACGACTTTTTGGCCAAAAACAATAGGGTTTTGGCTGAGTAAAGGTGCTTTTTGGTCAAAAAAGGTGTTTTTTGCTGAGAAAATTTGAAATTTGATGAGAATTTTCTTTTGCTCAAAACACGACGTTTTCACTGCTAAACGCACATTTTGGCCGAGAAAAGCACATTTTGGGAGTCCAAAACACTGTTTTGCGGAAACAAAAAGCTTTTTAGCCCAAAAAACTGAAAAAATGGCCATTTTGGCTCTCAAAACCAGGTTTTTCGCTCACGGCGTGACCTGTTTGCTTAAACCACCACTTTTTGCTCATGAAAATACCTCTTGAGATAAAAACACGACTTTTTGGCGATTAAAAATGGGGTTTTGGCTGAGTAAAGGTGCTTTTTGGTCAAAAAAGGTGTTTTTTGCTGAGAAAATTTGAAATTTGCTGAGAATTTTCTTTCGCTCAAAACACGACGTTTTCACTGCTAAACGCACATTTTGGCCGAGAAAAGCACATTTTGGGTGTCCAAAACACTAATTTGCTGGAAAAAAAAAAAGCTTTTTAGCCCAAAAAACTGAAAAAATGGCCATTTTGGATCTCAAAACCAGGTTTTTCGCTGACGGCGTGACCTGTTTGCTTAAACCACCACTTTTTGCTCATGAAAATACCTCTTGAGATAAAAACACGACTTTTTGGCGATTAAAAATGGGGTTTTGGCTGAGTAAAGGTGCTTTTTGGTCAAAAAAGGTGTTTTTTGCTGAGAAAATTTGAAATTTGCTGAGAATTTTCTTTCGCTCAAAACACGACGTTTTCACTGCTAAACGCACATTTTGGCCGAGAAAAGCACATTTTGGGTGTCCAAAACACTAATTTGCTGGAAAAAAAAAAAGCTTTTTAGCCCAAAAAACTGAAAAATGGCCATTTTGGCTCTCAAAACCAGGTTTTTCGCTGACGGCGTGACCTGTTTGCTTAAACCACCACTTTTTGCTCATGAAAATACCTCTTGAGATAAAAACACGACTTTTTGGCCAAAAACAATGGGGTTTTGGCTGAGTAAAGGTGCTTTTTGGTCAAAAAAGGTGTTTTTTGCTGAGAAAATTTCAAATTTGCTGAGAATTTTCTTTTGCTGAAAACACGTCCTTTTCACTGCTAAACGCACATTTTGGGCGAGAAAAGCACATTTTGGGTGACGAAAACAGAGTTTTGGGGGAATAAAAACTTTTTCGCCCTAAAAACTGAAAAAGGCCATTTTGGGTCTCAAAACGACGTTTTCCGCTGACGGGGTGACTTTGTTGCTGAGAAAACCACTTTTTTGCTCCTTAAAATACCTCATGATATAAAAAGACGAGTTTTTGGCGAAAATAAATTGGGTTTTGCCTGAGAAAAGGTGCTTTTTGGTCAAAAAAGGTTTTTTTTGCTGAGAAAATTTCAAATTTCCCGAGAAAAGCACATTTTGGGTGACAAAAACAGTGTTTTGGGGGAAAAAAATATTTTTTTGCCCCAAAAACGGAAAAAGTCCTTTTTGCCTCTCAAAACGACGTTTTTCGCTGACGAGATGACTTTGTTGCTGACAAAACCACTTTTTTGCTCCTGAAAATACCTCATGACATAAAAAGACGACATTTTGGCGAAAAAAAAAATGGGTTTTCGATGAGAAAAGGTGCTTTTTGGTCAAAAAAGGTGTTTTTTCCTGAGAAAATTTGAAATCTGCCGACAAAAGCACAGTTTGAGTGACAAAAACAGTGTTTTGGGGAGAAAAAAAATGTTTTGCCTCAAAAACTGAAAAAGACCATTTTGGCTCTCAAAACGACGTTTTTCGCTGACGGGATGACTTTGTTGCTGAGAAAACCACTTTTTTCCTCACGAAAATACCTCATGAGATAAAAACAAGACTTTTTGGGGGAAGAAATTGGGTTTTGGCTGAGAAAAGGTGCTTTTTGGTCAAAAAAGGTGTTTTTTTCTGAGAAAATTTGAATTTTGCTGAGAATTTTCTTTTCCTCAAAACACGACGTTTTCACTGCTAAACGCACATTTTCGACGAGAAAACCACATTTTGGGTGTCAAAAATTCTGTTTTGCTGAAAAAAACTTTTTAGCCCAAAGAACTGAAAAATGGCCATTTTGGCAGTCAAAACGACGTTTTTCGCTGACGGGATGACCTGTTTCCTGAAACCACCACTTTTTGCTTATGAAAATACCTCATGAGATAAAAACACGACTTTTTGGCGAAAAATAATTGGTATTTGGCTAAGAAAAGGTGCTTTTTGGTCGAAAAAGGTGTTTCTTGCTGAGAAAATTTGAATTTTGGTAAGAATTTTCTTTTGCTCAAAACACGACGTTTTCACTGATAAAAGCACATTTTGGCTGAGAAAAGCACATTTTGGGTGTCAAAAACACTGTTTTGCTAAAAAAAAAAAAACCTTTTTAGCCCAAAAAAAACTGAAAAATGGCCATTTTGGGCTCTCAAAACGACGTTTTTCGCTGAAGGGATGACTGTTTTGCTGAAACCACCATTTTTTGCTCATGAAAAAAACTCATGAGATAAAAACACGACTTTCTGGCAAAACAAATTGGGTTTTGGCTGAGAAAAGGTGCTTTTTGGTCAAAAAAGAGGTTTTTTGCTGAGAAAATTTGAAATTTATCAGTAGCGATTTTGAAAAACATCAAGTTATAAATAGAAAAGAGTATAACGCGACGTTTCGGTGCTCAGCCTGAGCTGAGACTGGTGCAGGCTGAGCATCGAAACGTCGCGTTATACTCTTTTTTATTTATAACTTTAAAATTTAAATTTTGCTGAGAATTTTCTTTTGGTCAAAACACGTCGTTTTCACTGCTAAACGCACATTGTGGGCGAGAAAAGCACATTTTCGGTGACAAAAACAGTGTTTTGCTGGAAAAAAAACTTTTTGGCCCCAAAAACTGAAAAAGGCCATTTTGGCTCTCAAAACGACGTTTTTCGTTGACGGGATGACTGTTTTGCTGAAACCACCACTTTCTTCCTCCTGAGAATACCTCATCAGATAAAAAGACGACTTTTTGGCGAAAAAAAATTGGGTTTTGGCTGAGAAAAGGTGCTTTTTGGTTAAAAAAGGTGTTTTTTGATGAGAAAATTTGAAATTTGCTGAGAATTTTCTTTTACTCAAAACACACCGTTTTCACTGCTAAAAGAACTTTTGTGGCGAGAAAAGGACATTTTGGGTGATAAAAACACTGTTTACTCAAAAAAAAAAGCTTTTTGGTTCAAAAAAAATTGAAAAAGGCCATTTTGGCTCTAAAAACGACGTTTTTCGCTGACGGGATGACTGTTTTCCTGAAACCACCAGTTTCTCCTCATCAACATACCTCATAAGATAAAAAAACACGACTTTTTGGCGAAAAAAAATTGGGTTTTGGCTGAGAAAAGGTGCTTTTTGGTCAGAAAAGGGGTTTATTGCTGAGAAACTTTGAATTTTGCTGAGAATTTTCTTTTCCACAAAAACCACATCGTTTTCACTGCTAAAAAAAACATTTTAGGCGAGAAAAGCACATTTTGGGTGACAAAAACTCTGTGTTGCTGAGAAAAAAGCTTTTTGGCCCAAAAAACTGAAAAATGGCCATTTTGGCTCTCAAAACGACGTTTTTCGCTGACGGGATGACTGTTTTGCTGAAAGCACCATTTTTTGCTCATGAAAATACCTCATGAGATAAAAACACGACTTTTTGGCGGAAAAAAATTGGGTTTTGGCTCAGAAAAGGTGCGTTTCGGTCAAAAAAGGTGTTTTTTGCTGAGAAAATTTGAATTTTGCTGACAATTTTCTTTCGCTCAAATCACACCGTTTTCATTGCTAAACGCACATTTTGGGCGAAAAAAGTACATTTTGGGTGACAAAAACACTGTTTTGCTGGAAAAAATGCTTTTTGGCTCAAAAGACTGAAAATTGCCATTTTGGCTCTCAAAACGACGTTTTTCGTTCACGGGATGACTGTTTTGCTGAAACCACCACTTTCTTCCTCCTGAGAATACCTCATCAGATAAAAAGACGACTTTTTGGCGAAAAAAAATTGGGTTTTGGCTGAGAAAAGGTGCTTTTTGGTTAAAAAAGGTGTTTTTTGATGAGAAAATTTGAAATTTGCTGAGAATTTTCTTTTACTCAAAACACACCGTTTTCACTGCTAAAAGGGCATTTTCGGCGAGAAAAGCACATTTTGGGTGACAAAAACACAGTTTTTCTGAAAAAAAAGGTTTTTGGTTTAAAAAAAAACTGAAAATGGCCAATTTGGCTCTCAAAACGACGTTTTTCGCTGACGGGATGACTGTTTTCCTGAAACCACCACTTCCTGCTCATGAAAATACCTCATGAGATAAAAACACGACTTTTTGGCGAAAACAAAATGGGTTTTGGCTGAGAAAAGGTGCTTTTTGGTCAAAAAAGGGGTGTATTTCTGAGAAAATTTGAATTTTGCTGAGAATTTTTTTAGCTTTAAACACACCGTTTTCACTGCTAAAAGAACTTTTGTGGCGAGAAAAGGACATTTTGGGTGATAAAAACACTGTTTACTCAAAAAAAAAAGCTTTTTGGTTCAAAAAAAATTGAAAAAGGCCATTTTGGCTCTAAAAACGACGTTTTTCGCTGACGGGATGACTGTTTTCCTGAAACCACCAGTTTCTCCTCATCAACATACCTCATAAGATAAAAAAACACGACTTTTTGGCGAAAAACAATTGGGTTTTGGCTGAGAAAAGGTGCTTTTTGGTCAGAAAAGGGGTTTATTGCTGAGAAACTTTGAATTTTGCTGAGAATTTTCTTTTCCACAAAAACCACATCGTTTTCACTGCTAAAAAAAACATTTTAGGCGAGAAAAGCACATTTTGGGTGACAAAAACTCTGTGTTGCTGAGAAAAAAGCTTTTTGGCCCAAAAAACTGAAAAATGGCCATTTTGGCTCTCAAAACGACGTTTTTCGCTGACGGGATGACTGTTTTGCTGAAAGCACCATTTTTTGCTCATGAAAATACCTCATGAGATAAAAACACGACTTTTTGGCGGAAAAAAATTGGGTTTTGGCTCAGAAAAGGTGCGTTTCGGTCAAAAAAGGTGTTTTTTGCTGAGAAAATTTGAATTTTGCTGACAATTTTCTTTCGCTCAAATCACACCGTTTTCATTGCTAAACGCACATTTTGGGCGAAAAAAGTACATTTTGGGTGACAAAAACACTGTTTTGCTGGAAAAAATGCTTTTTGGCTCAAAAGACTGAAAATTGCCATTTTGGCTCTCAAAACGACGTTTTTCGTTCACGGGATGACTGTTTTGCTGAAACCACCACTTTCTGCTCATGAAAAAACCTCTAAGATAAAAAGACGACTTTTTGGCGGAAAAAAATTGGGTTTTGGCTGAGAAAAGGTGCTTTTTGGTCAAAAAAGAGGTTTATTGCTTAGAAAATTTCAATTTTGCTGAGAATATTCTTTTTCTCAAAACACACCGTTTTCACTGCTAAGAGGACATTTTAGGCGACAAAAACCCATTTTGGGTGACAAAAACACTGTGTTGCTGAAAAAAAAAGCTTTTTGGCGAAAAAAAAATGAAAAATGGCCATTTTGGCTCTCAAAACGATGTTTTTCGCTGACGGGATGACTGTTTTGCTGAAACCACCACTTTTTCTCATGAAAATACCTCATGAGATAAAAACACGACTTTTTGGCGAAAAAAATTGGGTTTTGGCTGAGAAAAGGTTCTTTTCGGTCAAAAAAAAGTGTTTTTTTCTGCGAAATTTTGTTTGTTTTTTTTTTGCTGAGAATTTTTTTGCTCAAAACACGTTTTCACTGCGAAAAAAAAACATTTTGGGCGACAAAAGCACCTTTTGGGTGAGAAAAACACGGTTTTGCTGGAAAAAAAAGCTTTTTGGCCCAAAAAACGGAAAAAAGGCCATTTTGGCTCTCAAAACGAGGTTTTTCGCTGACGGGATGACTATTTAGTCAACGAAGGTGTTTTTTGCTGAGAATTTTTTTTGGCTCAAAACTCGACGTTTTCACTGCTAAAACCACATTTTGGCCGAGAAAAGCACATTTTGGGTGACAAAAACACTGTTTCGCTGAGGAAAAAAAGCTTTTTGGCCCAAGAAAACTGAAAAAAGGCCATTTTGGCACTCAAAACGAGGTTTTTCGCTGCAGGAAGACTTTTTTGCTGAGACAACCACATTTTTGCTCATGAAAATACCCCATGAGATAAAAACACGTCTTTTTGGGGGGAAAAATTTGGCTGAGAAAACATGCTTTTTTGTCAAAAAAGGTGTATTTTGCTGAGAAAAAAATTGGGTTTTGGCTGAGATAAGGTGCTTTTTGGTCAAAAAAGGTGTTTTTTGCTGAGAACATTTTTTTTTTCCTGAGAATTTTTTTGTGCTCAAAGCACGACGTTTTCACTGTAAAAAGCAGATTTTGGGCGACAAAAGCACATTTTGGGTTATAAAAACACTGTTTTGCATTAAAAAAAACCTTTTTGGCCAAAAAAAACTCTAATAAGGCCATTTTGGCTCTCAAAACGACGTTTTTCGCTGACGGGATGACCTCTTTGCTGAGAAAACCACATTTTTGCTCATGAAAATACCTCATGAGATGAAAACACGACTTTTTGGCGGAAAAAAATGAGCTTTGTTTTTTGCTGAGAATCTTTTTTGCGCAAAACACGTTGTCACTGCTAAAAGCACATCTTCGGCGAGAAAAGCCCCATGTTAAGTGACAAAAAGACTTTTTTGCTGGGAAAAAAAACCTTTTGGGGCAAAAAAACTGAAAAAAGGCCGTTTTTGAATCGACAGAGGTTTTTGAATCGACAGAGTTTTTTGAATCGACAGAGTTTTTTGAATCGACAGAGTTTTTTTGAATCGACAGAGATTTTTTGAATCGACAGAGATTTTTGAATCGACAGAGTTTTTTGAATCGACAGAGTTTTTTGAATCGACAGAGTTTTTTGGATCGACAGACTTAGTTTTGAAGATCGACAGAGTTTTGGTGATTGACCAATCATTTTTATGCGTGATGATTGACAAAGAGATATGGAATGGTTATGTAATGCAATCGACACATAAGTTATACACTTTCAAGAGAAGTAACGCAATTGACAAACAAGAATTGAATTACAATCGAAATAACAATTTTGAACCATTCCGCGCGCCATACTGAAAACACGACGTTTTCACTGCTAAAAGCACATTTTGGGCGAGAAAAGCACATTTTGGATAAATAAATGAGTGTTTTGCTGAAAAAAAAGCTTTTGGCTCAAAAAACTGAAAAAAGGTAATTTTTGCTTTCAAAACGACGTTTTTCGCTGACGGGATGACTTTTTGCTGAGACAAGCACATTATTGCTCATGAAAATACCTCAAGAGATGCAAACACGACTCCTTGGCAAAAAATAATGAGCTTTTGGCTGAGAAAAGGTGCTTTTTGGTCAAAAAAGGTGTTTTTTGCACAATGCTGTTCACACTCAGTGTCTGCAGTTCTGTTTTATGGATCTCATCCAAAAAGAACTTGACGCAGTGACTGCAGACTGGAATGCACACACAATAAGATCTCAGAAACATACCGAATGTCCAACAGGGAAACCAGATATTTTATATTTTTCTCCTGAACTATTTCAGTCACATAACTATGGCACATCCACTGACATGGAGGAAGTTAACATTTGTAAAGATCTGTATGGAAAACAACCTCCACAAAGCCTGCAACTGTAGATGAGGCTCTAGATATGTATGTGAACATTATTGATGACATTGATAAAATACAATGAATGACTAGGTAAATTTTGTGTTATAAAAGTGAACTTTATTAAAAACTGTCATATTTCAAGTAACATAAATCTAACTCCACAGTAATAATTAGGAACCAGTCAATTTTTCAGGGGGGAGAGGAATATGCATTCTCCTTGAGCACAAAATGCTGACTCCTCTTTGTCTTTCATTATTTTACCCCTCCCATGTAAATGATATTCAATGGTCCCTTATGATGAACAAATTGTTTTTGGTTAACATTTCGTTCTCTTGTTGTTCAAATTATGTAGTTTCCCCAAAGAAACTGGATTTTCAATGTTCACTGAGTTGACGATTTTATTACAACAAACTCCACATGAACTCTCTTTACATGAATTACTCTCTATTCACCTCGAGTTGGTTGAATAACTTGTCTTTGTTGTCCTTGTTGCCCCCCGTAACTTCAGTGAATTCTTCGTACAAATCATGAGAAAACAACTCAAAGCAAATGCGAGCAGTGCCGTCTTGGTCAGTAAAATTACTTAGCACCCGCGCACGTGATCAGTAGGCGTGATCACGTGCAGACCGGAAATAGGCCGCTACACCCCACCCCATGTGCAACGCAGAGTAGCATTTACAACATAAAGGCCTATTATCACAACATATAACTAACGTATCATAGCAAGTTCAACCCGCAAAGGGTCGTAAGGTTCAATGTCCTTGTCCTGGTCTTCAGCCAGTGTTGGCAGCTTCTTCCAGTAGGCAGAGCTTCTGAATCGGCCGTACCAACGTAGAACTCTGGGTCTTCACCTAAACGGTCCTCACCAATCCATCTCTTCCTGGGAAGGTCTTGAGAATACGACCCAATAACCATTTTCCTCTGGGAAGGCTATGGTCTATCAGGAGGACAATGTCTCCAACTTCAGCATTGCGGCGAATTCTGTTCCACGTCTGTCTTTCCTGTAATGCTGGTATATACTCTCTTAACTAACGTTTCCAAAAATGATTGGCCAGGATTTGTGTCTGTCTCCACTTCTTCCTGCAGTAGATGTCCTCGTCGACAAAGAAGCCTGGTGGAAGTGCTTGAACCGGTCGGTGCAGCAGAAGATGATTTGGCGTTAAGGGCTCGAGGTCACTTGGATCATCAGATGCTGCGCAAAGAGGTCTTGAGTTAAGTACAGACTCAACTTCTGTAAGTACTGTGGTTGCTACTTCTTCGTCTACTTGGCTTTCTCCAAGTATTGCCTTTAGAGCCTTGTGGGTACTGCGTATGAGTCTTTCCCATACTCCGCTTGCGTGTGAGGCCTTTGGAGGTTGAAACACCCACTGGATCCCTTTCTGCAGAAGCTCATTACTGATTTGTTGCTGATTCCAGTATTCGATTGCTTCTCTGATCTCTCTCTCAGCACCGACAAAGTTGGTCCCGTTATCACTGTAGATGAACTTTGGTGCTCCTCTTCTGTTGACAAATCTTCTCAGAAGGTTGAGAAAACAATCTGTTTCCAACAAACTGGCCAACTCTAAGTGCACAGCTCTGGAATTCAGGCAGGTGAACGAGGCGCCCCATCTCTTGACAACTGCTCGTCCTCGCTTTATGTTCGAGGGCCCGAAATAATCAACACCGGTATGAGTGAAGCACGGTTCATACGCGGTCGTGCGGAACGCCGGTAAGGCTGCCATCATCTGTTCCATCGCAGTAGCCTTGTACTTTCTGCATGTCAGACAAGATCTAACCACCTTGCGCACCACTGATCTGCCCTTCGGTATCCAAAACCTTTCTCTCATTTGGGCCAGAACGTGCTCTTGTCCTGCGTGGGCTAGTTTTTGATGGAAGTGTTCAATGAGTAGCCTTGTAACACGATGGCTTGTAGGGACGATCATCGGGAATTTAGAGTCGAAGGAAATAGGGGCTTCTGTGATACGACCTCCGACTCTCAATATAGCATCAATCAGTACTGGATGGAGTCTCACAATACCGCCTGATAGCTTGACTGCCTTGCTTCTTTCTAAGGCTTGTATTTCTTCAGCGTACACTTGACGTTGTACTAGTTTCACTATGGCCTTAGACGCGCATTCTAGATCTTCAGCAGTCAAGTGCCTTTCAATGTCACTGCGCGAACCATGATCCGTACAGCGTTGTCGCAGGTACTTCTTGAATTTCAAAAGCCATGCAACCTTTCTAAGTAGCATGGTCCAAGAAGAGTAGCGTGTAAGCAACTCGTGCAGCTTGTAAGGTGCAGTTCCCATGAAGACAGGTCTTTCATTCTTGATCTCTGCTTCATCTTCAAGTAGATCACCGATCTCATTGTTCGGCCAGCATTCTTCTGGTTTTGACAAGAAGTCAGGACCTTGCAACCATCTTTCATTCTTCAGGAGTTCCTTTGCTGATAATCCGCGGGATGCATCATGCGCTGGATTCAGATTACCCGGGAAGTGTTTCTACATGCTTGGTTGAGATACCTCTCGGATTTCTGTTACGCGATTCGCTACGTACGTCTTGAATCTTCGAGATTCATTGTGGAGGTACTGCAGCGTGAGCTTGGAATCAGTCCAAAACTATGCCTCAGAAATCTTCAAGTCGATTTTCTTCATGATGAGGCAATGAACTCTTACAGCAACAGTAGCCGCTTGTAACTCTAGCCTTGGTATAGACACATACTGAACAGGAGCTGTGCGTGATTTGGCCATCACGAAGGCGCATTCAACGTTGCCATCTGTAGATTCCTTTCTCAGATAGGAAACTGTTCCGTAGCCCAATTCTGAGGCATCGCTAAAGTGGTGAAGCTGGAGTGACAGTAAGTCGGAACTGCCACTCGTGAAGTAGCATCTGGGTATGCTAACTTGATTGAGGAGCGCTAGATCTGCCTTCCAGTTATCCCAGCCACATCGTAAATCTTCGGGAAGCTCGTCATCCTATCCGAGTTTCAATTGCCAAGTCCGTTGCACGAGCTTCTTAGCTTGAAGAAGGACTGGTCCTACTATTCCAAGGGGATCAAACGTTGAGCTAAGAATCGACAAGCAGTCTCTCCTTGTTGGATGGCTGCACTTCCCCGGGTTGGACATCGCTTTGACTCCAAAGGTATCAATTTCGGTGTCCCACTGTATTCCCAGAGCCCTCTCGATGGGAAGTCTGTCCAGGTCTAAGTCCTTAGTAGTTCTCTCTTCAGCAGGAATAGCAGCAAGCACTTCCTTGTTGTTGGAAACGAATTTGGTGAGACGAAAGTTCCCTTTCTTTAACAGGTGGGTTACACCTTGCACCAGTTCAATCGCTTGATCTGTACTTGGTGTTGATACAAGACAATCATCAACGTAGGAGTTTTTCTTGACAACTTCTGAAACCTCCGCTTTAAACTCATGTCCATGGTCACTTGCGGTTTTCTTTAATGCCCAAGCTGCTACGCAAGGCGAGTCAGCCTTGCCAAAAAGGTGAACCGTCATCTTATGGTCACTTGGTGGTTTTTCAATATCTTCACTCCACCACAAGAAACGAAGTGCATCAGTGTCTCTCTCTAAGCAACTGACTTGGTGAAACATACCTTCTATATCGGAAGCCACTGCGACTTTCTCCTCTCTAAATCTCAGTAACACTCCGAGAAGACTATTGTTAAGTTGCGGTCCTTGCAACAGTTCTTTGTTTTGAGTTCAATTCAAGCATGGACCAATAACAATTTTCTATCTTGTCAGAAAATGCTAAAAGACTTGCGCTATCACTTGCTCTAATCTTTGGCCCTGCTACTACCGACGACTTTAGTGCTTGTATGATCATGGCGTTTTGACCGAATCTTTGCTGTAGGACATTAAGAGCTAGTTGATATCCGTTGGGTAACCCTTCATAGGTCTCGATCGATTCTCTAGCCTTCCCGGTTGTATAAGACATCAAGTAGTTCATCTTCTCACTATCAGATAGCGTTGATTTACTCTCTACTTGATCTCTAAAATTTGATCTAAATCGCAGATAACGAGCGGAGTCACCGTCAAAGGGGGTCGGTTTTGGTGGCGGCTGCGACATTCTTAGCTCCATTTTCTCCCAAAGAGCAGAGGGAGGCTCATTCTCTGAGGGCGTGGCAAAACGGGTCTGGTTCCTTAAATCTTGGGCATATATTTCGTCGTTTCTTGAATTAGTTCGTGAATCGTAACGAGTAACGCTAGGCTTCTGGACCCACTCTACTTTATTCTGGCAAGGTGTGGACTGGAGTGGTCCATTTACAAACTTAAACTCATCTGCCCTTGGGTTTAACTTGCTTTCTCCCCTTTGACCCAAACCTGGTTCCTGCCTTTCGCTCGACTTGATCACTACAGTTTCATTTTCATAGGGCTTAAGCGGGGATATATCCTTTGGGCGTCAGAGCCTAGGGCTTGTTCTTCATCCTCCCTTTCCGCATCCTCATATACCTTACTCACAGCAGCTGCGACCTTGCAATCGGCCATTAGCCTTACTCTTTCAACTTCCCTTTTTTTATCACTTTCTTGTTTTTCGGCAGCTGCAATTTTGTCGAACACAGCCAATTTCGCTTGCAATTCGGTTTGCTTTGCCTTTGCTTCAAAGAACTTAGCTCTAAAGGATGTACTAGATGCATTGGAATGTTTGGAGACTCTGCACCTAGCACTTGACTTTACTAAACCCCTTGTAGATTTTTTATTCATTGCGCGGCTGTCTATTTCTTGCATCCAGCTCTTGCAAGCCACTTGAATTTTCAATATATCTTGACAAATGGTATTATATACCTCGGAATCTGAAGCGACTTCGTCGTCGTCATCCTCAAGTAAATCCAATATTTCCTCATGGATATAACCAAATTCACTTAAGAGACTATTTAAGTTCAAAACTTCTCTACTCACCAGCATTTTTCCACTCTCAGCTTCGGCAGAACTCAATCAAGGATCTCCAAATCCAAATCCAATGTTGGCTTGATCCTCCAGAGTGTCTTGATCATGAAACTTTTCTTGATTTGACATCATTTTGAAGAGTTGAAGTTACTGTAGTTTCCCCAAAGAAACTGGATTTTCAATGTTCACTGAGTTGACGATTTTATTACAACAAACTCCACATGAACTCTCTTTACATGAATTACCCTCTATTCACCTCGAGTTGGTTGAGTAACTTGCCTTTGTTGTCCTTGTTGCCCCCCGTAACTTCAGTGAATTCTTCGTACAAATCATGAGAAAACAACTCAAAGCAAATGCGAGCAGTGCCGAGAGACTGGGTTCGAATGGCTCGAGAGTAGACGTCCAAAATATGAGCTGGTCAAAGAAATGAGTTTTAGATGCTGCTATAAGTTTAAATGAGCAATTACAAACCTAAAACACGGTCAAAAGGATCAGAAGAATCAAACCCATCACCGGAGGAAAAAAAACAAAGAAATTTCTCAGAAGAATTTGAAGAAAAAGACGAAGTATTTCAGGTGCTAGATATGGCGACCAATATGGCGTCCCAACTTAGTGATATCGCGAAGAAACTAGAAAAGCTCAATGATATTGAGACGAAAATAGATGGAGTTGTGGGCTCTCTTCAGAAGGTTGAAGGCGAAATATCTAAACTTAATACAGAGGTCATATTACTCCATAAGAAACACAAAGAGATACAAAGCTCGATAACTACGATGGATGAAGGGATAAACTCTTTGAATAAAGATGTCGAAGATATTCAAAGTTGGAAGACACAAGCACAAATGGATATGTCACACTTACAATATGCAAAAGCAGATATAACAGAAATAAACAGACTACAAGCAAAAGTTGAATACTTAGAAGCGTACTCTCGCAGAGAGAATTTGAAATTTGTTGGTATACCAGAGCACGTGGGTATGGAAAACACAAAAGAAGTGCTACTTAATTTTCTGGAGAGCGAAGTTTAAATCTACGATGCAAAAGAAATCGAATTACAGCGGGTTCACAGACAACCAAGAGGTAAACCAGGTAAACCACGTACAATAATCGCTAGATTTTTGAGGTACGTAGACGTTGAGTATATTTTGCAAAACGCCAAAAATCTAAAAAACACAAAGTACATCATTTATCAAGATTTCCCAAAAGGGATCCTCGAACGATGAATGGGACAGATGAACGTGATGAGAGAGGCTAAAAAAAGCGGAAAAAAGGCTTATTTTAGTAAAACGGAACCAGATAAGCTGTTCATTGATGAGGTACTATACACAGCATCTTAAGCTACCGTAAAAAATTCATAATGCCACGAAAATGAACAATCATTGACATATTAATTATCATAAAATTATTGATATTATTGTTTGCTCAATACTATATAGGTTATAGATATGATAGCAGTTTATCGTTAATATATTATTTCATAATTTACATTGACCTATAGCTCACTTTTTGCTCTGGATACTAATGGTACGGATATCCAAAACACTATTGCTCAATCGTTATTTTTTTTAAAAAACAAGCTGCATTCCATTTTCCTTTCATTTTCACATTAGGATGAAATTTAAACAATATGTCATTGAATAGATAAAACAATGTCTTTAAAAATACTTTCGCTTAACGTCAGAGGCTTAGGGAATAAGTTAAAAAGGAAAGAAACTTTTAATTGGCTTAGAAAAAAGAAGCTATCCGTTTATATGTTGCAAGAGACTCACAGTATTGAAAAAGAGATCCCTATTTGGAAAGCTGAATGGGGCTATGAAATCGTAGGCAGCTCCCTTTCCAAGTCAAGTTGTGGAGTTATGATTCTTTTTAACAACAACTTTAATTTTCAATTGAATAAAACTTTTGCGGATCCGAATGGGCGATTTGTAATCTGTGATATAACAACAGAAGGAAGAAATTTGACTTTTGCTAATGTTTATGGTCCAAACAATGATAGCCCTTCATTTTTTACAAATTTCTTTGAACATCTTACAGAATTTTCATGTGACGAAGTCATAATAGGTGGAGATTTCAATTTAATCCTAGACGTAAACAAAGACAAAAACGGCGGACTTAAAAGAACACATTCAAATGCATTAGAAATTATTCAAAATTTTATCGAAGAACTTGAATTGATAGATCCATGGAGACTCTTAAATCCAGATGAAACTAGATTTACATGGCGAAGGAACCGCCCGAGCCCTATACAATGCCGGTTAGATTTCTTTCTGGCCAGCCAAGTACTAATGCCAAACATTTCATATGTCGATATTTTGCCAGGATATAAAAGCGACCACTCTTCTATTCAAATCGATATCGCTATCAACCAAAATCAGAGAGGACCCGGTTTTTGGAAGCTTAACATTTCACTTTTGAAGGAAAAGGAATACGTAGATGAAATTAAAAAACTGATCAAAGACACACGTATGGAAGAACCATCTCTCGATCCAAGAAATTTCTGGGAATATCTAAAAATGAAAATAAGACAGACTTCTATAAGATACTCTAAGAAAAAAAAGACAAATTTGAGAAATATACAAAAAACCATCGAAAATGAAATATCTAAACTTCAAAAAGAACTTGACATCTCACCTCTAATAAATGAATCTCGGGAATTTTTAGCGCATCAATTATGGCAGAAACAACAAGAACTGGAAAAAATAATTGAATATCAGACCAAAGGCGCAATTTTGAGATCCAAAACAAAATGGTTTAATGAAGGTGAAAAGAATACAAAGTACTTTTTAAGTCTAGAAAAACGACACTGCAAACAGAATACCATCGGACAGCTGAAAGTCGACGCAAATAAGATAGTTTCTTCAGATCAAGAAATTTTAAAAGAGTGCGAGAATTATTACAAGGAACTCTACAAATCGACTACCAATAATACGCACATAGACCAATCAAATGTTTTTCTAGAATCGGTTAATGTTAGATTAACAGAAGGGGAGATGTCTAGCAGTGAAGGAGTTATCTCAGAAGTCGAAGCCTTAGAGGCTCTTAAGACAATGGCAAATGAGAAAACCCCTCGTTTAGATGGAATCCCAGCTGAATTTTACAAACTTTTTTGGATTGATATTAGCTCTTATCTGTTATCATCAATAAATGACTCGCATTTGGCATCAAAACTTTCCCTGTCCCAGAGAAGAGGGTGCATTAAACTCATTCCTAAAAAAGACGCCAACCTTCAAGATGTGAAAAATTGGCGCCCTCTTACTCTGTTGAACTGTGATTACAAAATTGCTGCAAAGGTGATAGCAAATCGACTCAAAAACGTACTGCCAAAACTAATCGAATCTGATCAGACAGGTTTTATAAAAGGCAGAAATATTAATGAAAACATCCGACTAATAGATAGTGTTATAAGCTATATGGCAAATAAAAACGCACCCGGGTTATTACTTTTCTTAGATTTCGAAAAAGCTTTTGACACAGTAGAGTGGTCTTTTATGGAGAAAACACTTCAAAAAATCGGTTTTGGACCCTCTTTTATTAAGTGGGTTAAGAGAAGATGTCAGCAAAAATCGAACAAAATCAAAATCTGCCGGCAACAGGCAAAAATTCGATTTCGCTCATATTTTGGTATAAGGTAGGCCTATATGCGAGATATATCATGGTATGTTTCATTTGTCGAAATATGGCTTCATTTCCGAGAAAAACGAGAAAAACGAATTTGTCAATAACCCCTAGGGGACGAACCACACATATATGTGTGGAAAATTATGTCATTCCAACTTTGCATCTATTTATACTTAGACCGTGAGGGATTGGTCAAAATATGTTGATAAACCGCTGATTAGAATAAAGAAGCTTCATTTTCAAAACAACGAGCGTTTGAAGGATAAATTCTCGATTTTTAAAGAATTTTTTCGTAGTTTATTCGCTCAAATTACACTGGCGTCGTCACGTGATTTTGAAGAATTCTTCTGGTCGAAAAAGCTGAAATGGCGGCATCCCGATCGCCAGAATTAACTTTTATCGACGAGGATGATATACCTCTAGCCTTTATCAATATCAACCGTGCAGTCCACGTTGATTCTGACAACGAAGCTCCCTCTGATGTTGATAGTAGTGACTCGGAGTACTCAAGCGAAGAAGATGACGATGAAGATGAAGAAGGGGACAGAGATAATAGCGGTGAGCAAGACTACACAAAGTTAAAATGGTCTTCTCATATACAAGTCCCAAGAGACAGAGATTTTGATGAGGAGGTTGGTCTCAAAGTTGAAATGCCTGAAAATAGTTCAAGCTGCATAAATTTCTTTGAGCAACTTTTCACTGATGATGTTTACGATCTCATTGTGAATGAATCCATGAGATTTGAGAGGCAAAAAAGGAACTTAGGGGACAATTTATCAGGCAATCTTCAGGATTTTAGTATCCCAGAGTTGAAAGCATGGTTAGGCCTAACTTTAGCAATGGGTTTGGCCAAAAAAATTAACTTGAAGAGTTACTGGTCTATGAATACTGTCACTAACACTCCACTCTTCAATAACACTATGAGTAGAGACCGCTATCTCCAAATACTGAGGTTCCTGCATTTTGTCAACAATGACAATGCACCAGATCCTAATAATGTAAACAGAGATAAGTTGTGGAAGATAAGACCACTACTGGACATTATTCTCCCAAGATTTACTGATGTGTATGCTCCATCACAAAATTTGTCCCTGGATGAGACCTTGATAAAGTTCAAAGGTCGAGTTCAGCTTAGACAGTTTTTGCCACTAAAGAGAAGTAGATTTGGGCTGAAAAGGTTTGTTATTGCAGACTCTTCAAATGGCTATGTCCTCAACATAATCATTTATACTGGAAAAGAAGAAGAAGCAGCAAGCAAAGATCTAGCTTCCCGAGTGGTTATGAAGCTTGTAGAACCATATACTAACAAAGGATACCGCTTGTATGTTGACAACTGGTATACCAATGTTCCATTGTTTTTGAAACTGGAGAAGGAAGACATTCTTGCTTGTGGGACAGTAAGAGGCAATAGGAAATATTTGCCTAAAGACATTGTTAATGCGAAACTCGAGCACATAAAGAGAATGGCGAGGGGGGACTCTCTTTTTAGACAATGCGGCAACCTTATTTGTGTAACTTGGAAAGACAAGAAGCTGGTACACCTATTGTCAACCCTTCCAGAAGGTCCAGATCTTAGTCAAGTCCAAAGGAAAGTTAGAGTGCAGGGGAAGTGGAAAAAAAAAGACTTTCCACAGCCAAAGCTGATCAAATTGTACAACAACCACATGGGCGGTGTCGACTTAGGAGATCAGAAGATAGCAACCTGTTCCAGGCTGATGAAGGGGAATATCTGGTATTATAAGATCTTCTTCCACTTGTTGGAAGTTGCTGTTTTGAATGCCCACATCCTCTTCAAGATATCCACCCAACAGAAAAACACCCTGAGTCAATTCAAAGAGAAGCTAATCCAAGAGCTTATTGGTGGAAATAGCTTTCGACGACAAGTTGCAGAACCATCCAGGGATAGATTACTACCAGATGTGCGCTTCAACCATTCATTGTTTCATCATCCTGTTGAAACTGATGTCCGCAGAGCCTGAGAGAATGTAAGGTATATACTCACCGTGTGCTTACAAAGTTTGAGTGTGGAATCTGTCATGTTTATATGTGTGCAGCACCATGTTTCCAAAGGTATCACACTTTACAAGAATACCTTTTTGATGATCCCTCAAGAGAAGGTGCCAAGAGAATTAAAGATGTGAATGGCAGGCCAAGAGCTGGACCAGGAAGGCCACCACAAAGAAGATCCAGATAAGAATAAAATAACTTTATACACTATTATTTGCAACAAATAGTATTCCAATGTTAGTTTCTGTTATCGTCAAAATATTTTCAATCATTCTATGCAACTAACCCATTCAATTGCATGATGTTATCCTATCAAATGATTGCAAATATTTATGTAATTTATAAAGTGACTTCATGTCACATTTCAGAAATATTTTGGTGAGCAATGACTTGAGAAATCCAGTTGTTGACATTTTTTTTACATTTTTACTTTTACTTTTTTAATTTTTTTCAATTCACATATTTTTCATATTTTTTCTTTATGTCTTATATAGTATATTTATGTAAAAATTGAAAGTACATTATCTTATCTTTTCAAAAATGTATAGGTTTGTTGGGTTTAAATATAAGAAAAAAGAAGTTATTCCATGAAAACCTTTGGTCGTGTTAAAATTAGTGAAAAAACCCCCTCCCCCCCCAGTCCCCTTTGAGTGAGCCAAAATATACTCCAACTTCGGGGGGCTCGCGTGCCTTTGCAAAAATATCTACATGTTTAATTCTTAAACAACTGTTTTATATGATGTTTTAACTTTAAAAAGCTGAAATTTCATTGTCTTCTAATAAATTTATAACGGTGAAAAAAATTTATTCACCAGGGTACTTTGACGCCTTGTGAAAAGTAACGAATTTTCAAAAAAATGTTTTCACCGTGTGCTAAATAAAATAAAAGACCGATATTAAGAAAATGAAAAGCCGAAATAATATTCTAACCGTGACTAAAAGCTTTTTTGGGGGTTTTTATTCTGCGACAAGAAATAAAAATTTAAATTTGGAAAAATTTCAAAGAACGGCGGCCGGTGCGCTCAATCAAATGAATTTAAAAATTACCTAAAAGAGCAAAATATCGTAAGATAGCAAAGTACCACCTCAAGCTACTGCAGTAACACTCTATGGTGTGGACTAATACTATTGAAATTAGCTCTAAGAAAGATGCAATTTTTCTAGATAAGAGTCGAAGCCCGTTCTTTTACAAATAGCCGTTGCGTGACCATAAGTGTGACCAAGGAGTCGGGAGACGCGGCATTCTACAAAGAATTAGGTGTGGCCTGACACGGCTCAAAAACCGCTGCGCACCCTCAGTTTATATTTACATTAGCCAATCAGCGGTTTTTGAGCCGTGTCGTGTGGCCTTTGATAACGCCGAGTCACGAATGTACATGTCACGTTCGCATTTACTAAAGGGAAAATCTACTGGAAATATCCTTCTACGTTTCAGCTTTTATAGAAGTACGCTTTACTGGACCAACAAGGATTTTTACGGACAGTAATTATGAACCTATACGCTTTAAGAAGAAAGAAATAAAAAGAAAAAATGTGTTTACCACGGGCTGTTAGATAAATTTTAAAACAGTCAACATTAAAAGTCTCGCCAAGTATAACAAATTTCTCCAACTTTAAATTTTTATTTCTCGTCGCAGAATAAAAACCCCAAAAAAAGCTTTTAGTCACGGTTAGAATATTATTTCGGCTTTTCATTTTCTTAATATCGGTCTTTTAGTAGTATATAAAAAACGAGTAGCAGTGTTTTATCAAGGATAAAAACCCGAGCGCAGCGAGGGTTTTTGATCCTTGATAAAACACGTGCTACGAGTTTTTTATATGGCTTAAAAAAGCTCATTAATGTTCAATAGCCATTTTGTTCAATATCGATAGAAAACAATGATTAAAAAATGCTTTTGAAATAAAAAGAGATGCGTCGTTTTCACTTGGGAATTTGCTTTATTGAGCAATAACAATGAAATGGTAATGCCTTAAAAAATCTCATTAATGTTCAATAGCCATAATGCTAGTGATTTTCAGTCCTTATTTGATTTAGATTTAGATATTCCCGATGATATACTTGCAAATATATCAGAACCGTCTAGCTCTGCTAATCCTGAAAGCACATTGTCAGCACCCGGTGGAATATTTAATAATTGCGTATTTCATTTCACTCGCTAATAGAACTTGAACTGACATAGTCAAGCATAGTCATAAATAAGATAAGAAATTAAGTTACCAACAAATACAGTTATGTTCAAAGATAAATAGCATGATTTGCAATTCGTATGATATAAATACTGTGGAACTATAATATAAGAACGTTGTATTTCTTTATCTATCTCCACACGTACCTTTATATAAAGACACATGTAACTTTAGATATAGATTAAAGCTCATTAAAAACCATTGTCTGTGTATTATACCCCGTTATTCCCCTGGGCTGAATTCAAATCCCTCCCCGCGCTTTCAATTTGTATAGTACTTTATAGAGTATAAAGTGCTCTCCACGTGACTACTGATGAGTATCGGATTGGACAAAATGGCTATTGAATATTAATGAGTTTTTTAATTTTATTTAGCACACGGTGAAAACATTTTTTGAAAATTCGTTACTTTTTACAAGGCGTCAAAGTACCCTGGTAAATAAATTTTTTTCACCGTTATAAATTTATTGGAAGACAATGAAATTACAGCTTTTTAAAGTTAAAACATCATATAAAACAGTTGTTTAAGAATTAAACATGTAAATATTTTTGCAAAGGCACGCGAGCCCCCCGAAGTTAGAGTATATTTTGGCTCTCTCAAAGGGTCCATTATTGACAAACTCGTTTTTCTCGTTTTTCTCGGAAATGAAGCCATATTTCGACAAATGAAACATACCATGATATATCTCGCATACAGGCCTACCTAATACCAAAATATGAGCGAAATTGAATTTTTGACTGTTGCCGGCGTTTGTTCGATTTTTGCTGACATCCCCTCTTAAAATCTTTTATTCCAGATTTGAATGCTGTATTACCAATAACGGCTGGGCTAGCAATTTTTTTTATTTGGAGAGAGGAGTTCGACAAGGATGCCCACTTTCACCTTATCTTTTTCTTTTGGTTGTTGAAACACTAGCAATTACAATAAGACAGGAAGAAAAGATCAAAGGTATTTATGTTCTAAACAAAGAGATTAAAATTAGCCAATACGCCGATGATACAACAATGATCATAGATGGATATACTGAGTCTATTGCAACATTGATGGAAATTTTACGTGATTTTGGGAAAATATCTGGTCTCAGATTAAATACAAAAAAATCTGAAGCATTATGGATGGGATCAAATATAAATAGACAAGATAAACCTAATGAAATTAAAAATTTTAAATGGCCTGAATGGGTAAAGTTTTTGGGGATTAAGGTATCAGCTAAAGCAAATGACGTTATAAAAAGTAATTATAAAGACAAGTTACAAAAAATAAGAAGCATTTTAAGCACCTGGGCATACCGTAGACTGACTTTATTAGGAAAAATTCTTGTTATAAAGAGTCTAGCTGCTTCTCAGCTAGTGTATATTTTATCGCCTCTACCAACATGTCCTGATATAATTCAGGAAATCAACCAAATTTTTTATAATTTCCTTTGGAACGGAAAAGGAGATAAAGTAAAACGCAATGTGATGATAGCAGACTATAAAGATGGAGGACTTAAAATGCTTGACCTGGAAATCTTCAATAAAGCCTTAAAGGCAGTCTGGATCAAAAAATATTTAGATCCTTCTAATGAAGGGAAATGGAAAATCTTTTTTTGATCTGGAATTCCAAAAATATGGTCGTGACTTCCTCAAAAAGAATAATCTTTCTTCTAAAGACTTAACGAAATATTATTCTTTTTCTGATCCTTTCATTAAAGAGATCGTACAAATACGATCCGAACTTCTTTTTGAAGAGACGTATATCACAAAGACACATTTTGAATCCTCGCCTTTATGGAATAACTCTCTAATAAGAATTGACAAGAAGCCCATCTTACCCTTTGTGAAATGGAACTCCAAAGGGGTTCTCAAGATTGGAGACCTTTTAGGAAATAGAAACCAAATCCTTTCATTTGCCGATTTTGTAGAAAGATTTAAACTTCAAGATAGTCAGAACTTCTTACTTTATGGAGGTATAACCTCTATCATCAAGACTTTTAAGGCTGGCTTTTTGCAAACTGTGGAATACTCTCAAAAACAGGGAAATGTAAAAAGTGAGTTTTTAAAGTCAAATCATGGCAGTAAGTTTGCCTACACTTTATACAAGGATAAGAAAAAGGCTATACCATTTAAGAGTCAGGCACGATGGGCTGAGGATTGTAATTTACAGTATGAATCCATTAGATGGAAAGACGCATACGAATTAGCCTTTAAATGTTCTAAAAACGTTAGAATTAATGTCTTTCAATTCACATTATTACATAGGCGATTGCCAACCAAACACTTTTTAAAAATAGTTAAGATAGTAGAAAATGAAAACTGTAGTTTCTGTGAACAAGAACCAGAGACTCTGTTTCATTTATTTTGGAAATGCAATGTAACCCAAGCTTTTTGGTCTAGTCTAAAGTTGTCCTTGCAAAGTTGTAATATAATTCCCTTTAATTATGTTTTAAAGGCAGAAAATATTTTGGGCCTATTTCCAGATAACTCAAACTATAAAATACAAATCAATTATATATTTTTACATGCACGTCACTATATATATGGATTTGTAAAAACAAGGAGACTACACCATCACTATATGGTTTCCTTGTTTTGCTAAAATCTACATATTGTACTGAAAAAAACGAAGAAGATAAAAATATTATAAAAAAATGGAAGCCTATGATAAAATGGCTTTTCCCTGACCTAGAGAAATAACTAAACACATTTGAAAATCATTAAAAAAAAAAAAATTTTTGGAGTGCAGCTTCTTAAAAAAAAATGCGAGCAGTGCCGTCTTGGTCAGTAAAATTACTTAGCACGCGCGCACGTGATCAGCAGGCGTGATCACGTGCAGACCGGAAATAGGCCGCTACAGATCATATAAACTTTCAACAAGATAACTCAATATTAACAATATAAAAGAGCTAAAGTGATGATGGCTTACATATGAATTGTTGAATTGACAAAGTTTTTATATGTCAAATTCCAAGTGAATCAGTTGAAAGACATGCAGTTGAGCTATGGTCAACAGAATCCATAGTTTTCTTGGACCACAATCATTTGAATTTCATAACTCTCTGAATTTAGCACTGCCCTATTTTGGCTACTGATATTATTATACTGTAACTGACTTCCATAACATCTGAACATAAACTTCAAAATAGGAATTACAAAAATATATCTTTGTCATGTCATACTTTAGTACTGTAATGACCATGCTGGTAGTAAAAGTACAATATATGACATTAATAATAATTACAGTTGTTTTACAGTTCATATGAATCTGAGTTAGTGGTACCTAGTTTACACAACAAAACACAAATGTTTCAAACAAAGGTAAAATCAAAACCTGTAGTTAATCAATTGACCTTCTCAGCTCAGGCATAATGTTGTCCCATTTCAGACCACATTGTCATCTCTTTGAGAATAGAGAGGATTAGGTCTACAGGCCCTGGCTATATCAATATTGCTTACCATATTTTCCCTGGAATGTAATTTGGCATAAGTTGATCTTAAAAAATATAATATGTTCAAAATAGATTTGCAAAAAACATAAATAAATATGATAAGAATTAACAAATAAAGTACACATCAGATTTTTATATCTGTTTTTTTTTTTTAATAGTACATTGTTATTCAGAGATTGCATGCATGCAGGCTACCGTGTGGTTCGTAACTATTGAACTATATGCTCCTTTCCGTAGTTTCCCACAATAGGCGACTTACACTAAAAGGTCACGTGACCCAAACTCCTTAAAACAAGTGTGTTTTTCCATACAAATCCTTATAAAATTTTCAATTATATATTAAATATCATTTCTCCTGTGGTGAATATAATGAACTAAATGTTTTTGTTACTAATATTGAGAAGTGCTGCTTGAATTGAGGAGTTTGGGTCACGTGACCTGTTAGTGCAAGTTGCCCTATTCTATTGGATTTGTGCCTGAGTGACAGGTGCGACAGTGATCACAGTTTTGGGAAAATATATTGACTTTAAAGTGAAGCAGGAAAAGGCTTTTTAGTATTCAGATATTCTAACTAATCAGTCAGGTAAAAATATCTGTTTGTTTTTGTTGTTTGAGTTCAGACCCTGATCTCACTTGTGTGTTGGTACTTTAAATTAATTCCAAGGAGAATTATGGGTAACACTGGGAAGGTGCAAAAAATGTATAATATACATCCAGGGGAAACATGGGCAATTGGCCCTTTAAACTAGTTATAATTAATTGTCTGTAATTTTACAGAGAGAGAGAGGCAACTGGCTGCTTCATCAGTTTTAACAACCAAAACTTGATAAATACCAGAGCTATTAACAGGAATGCAGCAGATTTTTGGGCCAGATTTAAATGCCACACCATCCTTCATCCATGCGTAGGTTATTACTTCCTCATTATGATGAGAAGTGACTACCCCTATCTTCAGTTCATTTCCATCATAGCCCCAAATTTCTGTTGGGTGATGAATAATGAGTTTTTGCTGTTTCTGCCATTCTCGTCTGGAATACTTGGGAATAGAAATTTCACTGGAATCTCTGTATTAGGGGAAATCTCCTCCTCAAGAAAACATTTGTCATTGATGTAGATGCTGGTAATAACAAAATCGTCTTCCACAGGGTCATAATCTTGAATTTGAACATCCAATGAAGTGGGGTCCACAAGGCGTGATGTTTCAAAAGTATTGGACCTATAACTACAGCTCATTGTTGTAAACACTTCAGAGTATGATGATTCTGTCATGCGTTTGTAGTTGATTAAGATACAATGTTTATCTGTATCTTGTCTTGAGCACACAGGCTTACCAGATTTATACATGGTGTACAAAGGGAATTCACTTTCTTTTTCATTAGCTGTTATTGTTAGAATGGCAACAGATGGTAAACACTTGAGTGCTTTATGACTGTGATCTTGTTTAGTTTCATCCTCTGACTCTTCTTCACCGGCATTCTCCTTCTCACAAGTCATAAGATACACATAATTTCTACTAGCATAAAAGCCATTGGATTTCAAGTATGTTGGGAAATCACAACAATTTCCATCAATGTCTGTAAACTCTTCAATGACTTGCTGGGAAAAACTTCCAAGGTTTGAAGTCATGCACTCTAGAGGACCATAGCTGCTTATTCCTCCTGGGAAAAAGAGTTTTTCTCCTCTGAAGAGAAAAAATAAAATTCATTAAAAATAACTTCTCGCACACCTTCTCCTTCTTTGTAACGGATTTGTTTGTATCTGTCATCAGTTTCACTTCCCTTGTGTAACCAGCCAATGTGGACCTTTAGGGGCTTAGAATTGTTTGCCAACTTGATGTTTTTTTTACTGGGCTACAATATTACAAAAGAAAACATTTTGAGGCTAAATTCATCTTGTAGAATTCATATTAAGGTGTTTCCCAGTAGTTTTTTATTGACCACACTTCTCATGTTCATCTAACGAATTGAAAACCTTTTCCTGGTCTGATCAAAATGAATTTTACACCAGACATCAAGCATAGATGGAAGTTTTGATTGATGTCAATTTCAACTCGATCGGCGTTTCCATGGCAACGGAAAACAATGATCGTTGAAATCAGTTTTCCTTGAATATCTCCCGTTTTCGATGAGCTTCAGAAAAATGACTATATACATGCTAAACTTCGCATTCAGGCACAGTTATTCAGATGATAATTAGAGGGTTGGATTAGAGCGATTTCGAATAAATCGCAAAAACATTCTGTGACCGCTTATTATGATACTGGAAACTATAGCAGAACAAAAAAATCCTTCGCGTTCGCAAAATAATGTCAAACTACTGCTAAACGTTAGCTGTATTCATTCGTTCGTTTGAGAGATAATTTTGAAATTGCTAGGAAGGTGAAATCGTTCAAACTATTCTACTGAAAGCAACTGTACAAGAAAAATTCTAACTCCGCAAAGAAAAAGTTTTCACAAATGTCGCTTTCAGGAAAGGTAAATAGATATTGTAGGTAACGTTTAGCAGTAGTTTGACATTATTTTGCGAACGCGAAGGATTTTTTTGTTCTGCTATAGTTTCCAGTATCATAATAAGCGGTCATAGAATGTTTTTGCGATTTATTCGAAATCGCTCTAATCCAACCCTCTAATTATCATCTGAATAGCTGTGCCTGAATGCGAAGTTTAGCATGTATATAGTCATTTTTCTGAAGCTCATCGAAAACGGGAGATATTCGAGGAAAACTGATTTCAACGATCATTGTTTTCCGTTGCCATGGAAACGCCGATCGAGTTGAAATTGACATCAATCAAAACTTCCATCTATGCTTGATGTCTGGTGTAAAATTCATTTTGATCAGACCAGGAAAAGGTTTTCAATTCGCTAGATGAACATGAGAAGTGTGGTCAATAAAAAACTACTGGGAAACACCTTAAAGCTGAATATTAATTTACAGTGTTGAAAAAACAGCAGTATAGACTGGACCTACAACCAGAAATGTTTACAAGGCCAAGATTCTAACGTGTGTGGACACTACTGTTTGTATTTTTTACTCAATCTATGTAGAAATTTAAGCATGAAAGCGATTCTAGCTCGTTTTAGCCATAGTAAGATATTGAACGATAATTTTGTGTATCGAATTATTGTGAAACATTTTAACCGTACCTATAATCATCCTAAAAAACATATATGCCACCAAACGTCAAGGAAAAAGAATAAACACCATTAAGACAATCAAGTTATCTTTTTATTCATTTTCAAAGCAACACTCATACAACACTGGAATCAAAAACGAAACGTTAGCCACTACGTTTGGGACTTGGGCCTCTTGGGGGAGGATTCGTAGGGGGAGGGGTAGGCAACCAGACACTTAGATCTTCTTGGTCACCCATTCGAGATTTGAATTCTCGAAGTGCTCCCCTTCTTCGTTCATTTCTGAGCAAATCTTCAGGAGCGTTCATCTTAGCAAGACCCCTTGCAAAGACGTGCCATCCTATTGGATCCACACCTTTGCGTTCTCTCATGAAATCTTCTATCAAATCAACAATATGGGAGCCAGCAAGGGATCGGTCCTCAAAAACCAGCTGCCCACGTCTATTCCATTTCATGATTTCTGGATTTTCCTTTATTTTTTCAACGAGCAACTTGCCACGGTTTTTGAGAGTTTTGGGCAAGGAACTGACAATGTTGCGTTCGATTTTGTCCTATACTTCCAGTCTTGGTGCTTCTGGTGCTGGTGGTTTCTCCTCTCCTTCTCGTGGTTCCTTCTGATGTTCTGGAGTAGCTTCAAACTTAATTTTCAAGGGTTCATCTTTTCTCTGATTGTAGTAAGTGAGATAGTTTTGAAGTGTTTGACTGTACTGTTTGACTTTTTCCTCACCGGATAACTCTGTGCTATTTAATACATCCTCCATTTGATGATCAAGCCTATTTAGTCTTGACGTCAAGGGTGCTGTTTGGATCTTTTCTCGCTGTCTCAACCTTTCCAAAGCCTGTTCAGGGACCAGAACCATCTTTTTGGTAAAGTTCATTTTAAAAAATGTTCTATCACACTTAGCACTGGAGGTAGCAGAAGAGATAGAAAATGTCCTCCTTTTTGGACCAACATCTTTCTCTTTTGTGACAAAGGGACTTGTTTGTCCACCAACGATAACAAAGGCTTTTTAAATTTGTAGAGTTGTTTCTTCTGTCGTGGTGTGACGGGTACAGTGGACTTTAGAATATTAAACACGCATTCACAAATACTCTTGATTAGGTCGTCGTCAGCAACTTTCAGCAAGGCTTTAGCTTGATGGGGTTTGCTTGTAGATAACACCTTTAGATGATGGAAGTTGTTTCTCACTTGCCGACTCAAGATCAACTAAATTCTTGTACAGGTGGCAAAATGCTTTATAGTTTTTTCACGTAGGTGTGCTGTGTTTCATCAGGAAAAATGATTGTTCGGAGTCGAAAGTCTTCCAGATTATCTGGTTTGAGGTCACAAAGCAGGTATCCGTGGGGCTTGGCTGTGGCGTCGTTGAAGGCTTCTTGCATGTACTTGACATAACCAGGAAACATTTGCTTACCCAAGTGGTTGATTTGACTGCTGTCTCTTGGAGATTTGAAGAGGACCATGTAATTAGCGTCGAGACTGATGTTTCTCAACTCTTTGCCTTGATAAAAAATATTTTGCAAAATAAAAATACACGAGAGGTTCTTGTGGTGACATCCTTTGGTGAAAATATTCGTTAAGCGTTTGTCATTGCTCACTTCGTTCATCAAATCGTCAATAATTACGATATTTCGAATAGATGGGTCGATACTTTCTTTCAAATTATAAGGAAGTCCCTCTACGAAAGAAATAAATGGGATGGTAGCCATCATTTCTTCATACGCAGGTTGGTGCATGCCATAGCACAAGTGCCGACTTAATATACTTTAATACATAATTTGAAAACACTTGCAAGCAAGCAAGCAAGTGGTGGTGGTGACTCACATTTGGACAACCTGAGCGGAAGTCATCTTCAGAGTACAGTGGTGAATGAAAGAGAGTAGATGGTATTTATAGCTCTGGTGGTGCGGTCGTAACGTAAGCAGTAATTAGTCGGTATTGCGTGTAGTCACGTCGGTATATTCGCAAGTAGTAGTCTTTTGTTCTTAGGTAACGTAAGTGTTATCACAAAGTGATAGTCTATTGTTTTTCGGTGGCGTCATCGGTCTGTTTGAGGTCATGGATGAGTCTTTTGTAGTGTGCCGGTAGAGGTTGGGTGCGGTTAAGTGGTTCTCGTTCTAAGTTTGAGAACCAACTCTCAAGTGAAAGACGTTGATGGTAGTTAGTGCAGTATGTAATGTATGTAGCAGAGTCCCAGTCAATAGTATGTCCAATATATTTGTGATGTACAGCGATGTGGTTGTTGGGGTCTCCGTTTTTTGTTTTTGATGACTCTTGTCCATTACGTTCTGTGGGTGGTGTTCATACCATCTGCTAGCGACTTCAAATCAACAGTGCTTGCAGAGATTCCAGTGGATGTAGCTGCCAACTCTGTTACAGTGTCTGTCTATGAATTCACTTCTTGCAAGTACTGGGCATCCAGCTACAATAGTTTTCATGCAGTTTCTGTCCGACTCTTCAACATTCCAGCATGCAAATTTCCTCATATTCTTTTGTTTAATGAGCACTTTAGCACTTTAGCTCATTATACAATAGAAGATGAGGGAAATGCTCATGCTGGAATGTTGGTGAGTCAGACAGAAACTACATGAAAACTGTAAACAAAGACAGTCGATTTAGAATATTGAATGGGAGATACAAAGAATATACTGAACTTTGTGTTATGATTGATTATAAGCTGACGTCATTACCCAACATACGGGATTATCACTAGTATGTAAATAAACATAATGGCCGACCACCATGTGCTTCGTACAAAGTATCAAATGTAGTTGTTTAAATTAGTTTCTTGACTCTTGGTTACAACATAGTTGGCGAGTCAATGTGTTCGAAGGCCCGACTATTCATGTAGTTGGAGACTACAATAACCATGGCAATGGAAACTACAAGTAAAGATTTACAGGAATTACTTAAGGTTAGCCAGAGTACCCCATGTATTGCCCCAAGTGGTAATGTCAATAAAATGTATACCAAGGGTGCTTGGGGGGATCCAAAGGTCAGAATTTCTCCCAAGGCCAGTCAACCCAGAAGGGTAAACCCAGCAGTGGAGATAGGAAGGCAACTAGAGATTGCTTCAGGTGTGGTGGCCCACACTCCCTTTCAAATGTCCATTTACATATATACATATATATACCTATACATAAAAAAGACCTTAAAGAACCCGCAGCTAACTATAGACCGATTTCTTTGTTGTGTCTCATAAACAAAGTTTTAGAACGTTGTGTTGTTAAAAGATTACTTGATCACGTTAAGAATCTCATCTCACCACTGCAACATGGATTCATCAAAAACTGATCTTGCGTTACGCAATTGTTGTCAGCTCTAAATACTATTGGTAAAAATTTGGATAGCAATATCCAAACAGATATCCTATATTTAGACTTTGCAAAAGCATTTGATTCTGTGGATCACACCATCTTGCTTAACAAACTCAAGAAATACGGAGTCGCTGGCAGTGTACATGATTGGTTCAAGGACTATTTGCACGACAGACAGCAAAGAGTAGTTATTGACGGTATCGCCTCTGACTGGTCACCTGTTACTTCCGGAGTACCTCAGGGAAGTCTGATCGGACCAATCCTCTTTATCCTCTTTATTAAAGATCTACCACAATCAGTACCTGAAGGAACCCTTGCAGCTCTATACGCAGACGATACCAAGTTGTACAGGAGTATTTTATCACTCTCTGATGCTGAACATCTACAACTAGCTCTGGACAACCTCGACTTCTGGAGTTCCCTAAATAACATCCAGTTCAATGCTTCCAAGTGTAAAGTCTTAACAGTCACACGCAAGAAAAATCCACTTAACTACGACTACTGCCTTGGTGAGACGGGACTACTCAAAGTAAACGAAGAAAAAGATCTAGGAGTTACTATCTCCAGCAAACTGACATGGGACTCCCATATCTATTCAGTCACTGCTAAAGCTAATAGAATGCTTGGGCACTTGCCCTATGCTAAGAACGGTAATGGTCAGAAGGACATTATATCTTGCCTTGGTAAAATCGCAGGTGAATTACGCAACTGAGGTTTGGTCTCCCAGCTTTATGAATCTAAAGGAAACAGTGGAAAGAATACAGCGTCGTGCTACACAGTGGATACTTCAAGTTAAGAGGGGGGATCTATCGTATAAAGAAAGACTTGTCAAGTTAAATCTATTACCTCACACGTACGACCGAGAAGTCAAGGAGTTAGTTTTTATCTACAAAATCTTGTATGGACACGTTAATTGTAATTATGATTGTCTAAATTATGTTAGCCACGGTCGCCATACTAGACGTTCAAATCTATCAACTCATGGAATCAAATACTTAGAAATACCTCCGTGTAAAACCGCTACTTTTCAAGCCTCCTTTTTCAATCGCAGCATAAAACTATGGAATATAATCTGTAAATTAGCTAAACCGGAAAATTTGTTAAGTGTGAAATCCTTCAAGAACTTTGTCACCTGTCTTTATAAAAACCAACTTACCACAGTCTTTGATGTAGAAAAATCATGTACTTGGACTCTAAGCCGAAACTGTGGCTGCCATTTGCACCAATAGAACACTACATTAAGACATTAAGACATTAAGATTTGATAGTCATTTTAGCTGGGTTTTTTTTGTTTTGTTTTTTCTTATAAATTTTATTATTTCTCTTTTGATTGCGGGTTGTGCCAGTAGCATGGGACGGTACATGTCCCGTTTCGCACACACCCTTTTGACCATTTTTTTTTCTCTCTTTTCTTTTCTGATATTATTTTATAATTTATGATGTTAATATGGTCAATAAAGCTGTTAAAAAAAATAAATAAATAAATTTACAAATGAACAGTGTTTTTCCTGTAAAAAGAGGGGTCACACTAAGGCTATGTGTAGGGATAGGTCCAAATCCAGGAACTGTAATCTAGTAGAAGAAGAGAACCAAGAATTGGAATTTGAGGAACCTTTCCACTACATTAGAGATACCAAAGAAAAACCAATCATGGTGGTTGTATAAGTAAGGAGGAATACAACCCCTTATAAGCTATTTAAGTTTGAACTGGACTCAGGGTGCCCAGTCACCTTGATAGACGAAGGAACAAAAAAGGGGATATTTGGGGGGGAGAGATACCTAAATTACAGCCATCCTCATTAAGGCTCAAGTCTTATACAGGGCAGAGGGTAGAGGTCTCGGTCACGGTTACCCTGGAGATAAAGTACAATGGTCAGGAACGAAAGTCGGAGGTGCATGTTACCAAGGGGATAGGCCCTCTTCAATTAGGAAGGGACTTGATAAAAAAGCTGTAAGTCATGACAGTGAACCAGGTAGGGGAAGAACCCCTCACAGAACCCCTAGAAGTGATGTTGGGAAGACATCGTGACATCTACAAGGAGGAATTGGGGACCATCAAGGGGGTAACCGCTAAGCTTGTTGTGGACCCGACGGCCACACCCAAGTTTTTCAAGGGACGGTTTTTACCCTATGCAATGAAGGGGAAAGTCGAGGCTGACATTGACAGGCTAGTGTCAACAGGCATTCTTAAACCAGTCCATTTCTCTGATTGGGCGGCCCCGGTGGTCAAACAAGATGGGTCCCTAAGGTTGTGTGGAGACTATAAAGTAACAGTAAATCAAGTGTCCATGCTAGAACAGTACCCACTCCCAACGTTTCATGATATCGCAGCCAAATTGGCTTGAGGGCAGAAATACTCCAAATTAGACCTAAGCCACGCTTTTCAGCAGCTACTTTTGGACGAAGAATCGTCACAGTATGTAACAATCAATGCCCATCGAGGATTGTTCACCTATACCCGACTCCCTTTTGGAGTGTCCAGTGCACCCGCCATATTCCAGAGAACCATCGAAGGTCTCCTGCAAGGGATTCCTTGGGTTTGCATCTAGGACCCTCAATGCCGCTGAGAAAAACTACTCGCAATCGGATCGAGAAGGGTTGGGCGTCATGTTTGGACTGAAGAAATTCCATAAGTACTTGTATGTAATTCCATAAGAATCTTGACAGACCACAAACCCCTCGAGTCGTTGTTCAACGAGAAAAAGCAAGTGCCAACTACTGTGTCCAAAGATGGGCTGTGACCTTGAGAGGTTTTGAATACACTATTCATCATAGCTGGAAAGGATAAAGGAAATGCAGATGCTGTCAGTAGACTACCTTTACCGGTAACCACCCAGGTTTAGGAAGAAGACAGAGTACTTCTTATACAAGAGCTGGAAGGGTTCCCCCTAACAGCTGAGCAGATACGTACCTGGACTCAACGTGACCCTATACTAGCACATGTCAAGGAATAACTCTTGCAAGGTTGGCCTGATGATAGCACCTTACGCGATCCATCTATGAGCCCTTACCAAGCCAAGAAGTTGGAGTTGAGCGTTCACGATGGATGTGTGCTTTGGGGCGCACGGGTAGTGATTCCGCCGCAAGGAAGGGATCAAATGTTGAAAGAGCTACATCAAGCACATCCAGGTATTAACCGCATGAAGGGGCTACCGCGTAGCTATGTGTGGTGGCCCTCCATTGATAAGGACTTAGAGAACTTAGTCCGACAATGTGAAATATGTCAAGTACATCGGAAGGCACCAGCAGCTGCTCCCTGCATCCCTGGGAGTGGCCCGTCCTACCATGGAAGAGAATCTATATGAATTTTGCAGGTCCGTTCATGGGCAAAATATTCTTGATTGTGGTAGATGCCCATTCCAAGTGGATTAATGCAGAAATTATGAATTCTACCACATCAGCTGCAACAATTTCCAAGCTTCGAGCGATGTTCGCAACTCATGAGCTACCCCAAGTGGTCGTCTCCGATAACGGGTTAACTTCACAAGTCAAGAGATGGAGGAATTCTTGAGTCAGAATGGTATCGTGCATGTCACCTCTGCACCATATCATCCTACAACAAATGGCCTGGAAGAGAGGGCCGTGCAGACTATCAAAGAAGGACTCAAGAAGGTGCGGGGAGATGGCATCAAGACTAGACTGCAGAAGTTGCTATTCAATTACAGGAAAACACCTCAGGCAACAATTGGAAAATCTCCAGCGGAAGCACTAATGGGACACAAGTTACGGTGTAGACTAGACTTACTACATCCAAACCTAGAGGGAAGGGTTCAGCAGATACAGTTCAAGATGAAAAAAATCCACGACCGCAAGGCCCAGCAGCGTGCCTTCAAGGTTGGCGACCCAGTGTACGTATAATGAATTTTGGGAGTGGTCTACGCTGGCTTCCCGTGTGGTTCAGGAACGGTCTGGACCAGTGTCATATACAGTCACGCTAGAGGATGGACGGGGAGTACGCAGACACATAGACCATGTACGCAGTCGTTACCCAGAGAAGGCAGAAAAATCACCACCGCGTGAGAACTCAGTGCCCGTACCCTACGAGAACAGAAAGTAGCAGATGAAGGTCAAGATGACCCTGTTATGCCCCGACCATCAAGGAATGCAGTCATTCTATTGGCAGCAGAGCCGATTCCAGACAACGACAGGGGAAATTCTACAGCGAGTCCTGATGAGGCTGTGAGCATACCCGCATACTTAAAGGACTATGAAACTTAGAACTGTTAAAATAGAGATGCACATCCACCGTTGTTGTTTTTTAGTTTAAAGTATAGAAAGGAACTTAATTAGGAGGAGGGAGCGTTATGATTGATTATAAACTGACGTCATTACCCAACATACGGGATTATCACTAGCATGTAAATGAGCATAATGTCCAACCACCATGTGATTCGTACAAAGTCTTAAATGTAGTTGTTTAACTTAGTTTCCTGACTCTTGGTTACAACAATTTGGATTTTTTTAGAGTGCCTTAGAAAACTCTAATTCAGTCCGCGCTCGGGGAATATCACGGGAGTCAGAAAACAATTTATGGACAATATTTTCGGTAGCGCCAGACGTTCTGGGGATGAATTTTGTCAAAATTTCGCAAAATATGAGGTTTAACTTTGGCGTACACCAACGGAGATCCAATGGACTTTATGATGTGAAATTTTGCAGGGAATAGTACCTTCACAATATTTAGACGGTCGAGGATTTATTTTCGTCTGCTGAAATTGTTTTTTTCCATAGAAAATGTCGAAGGAAAAATTATCAGATGAATTTTTAGAGCCAAAATAGCGTAAGAACTCACTTTCCCATCAATATTGTTAGAATTTCGAGCTGATGCACATTGGCTAAAGCCGCGGCTACACGAGCTATTTTGTTCTTGCACAGGCGACGCGATTTTTTTAATTCACCAGCGCGCGGTGAAATCGCATGTGTAGCCACCCTTGCACAGGCGACGCGACAGCTGAAAAAATCGCGAAAAAAGTTGCGAGAAATCAAGAAAGTTGAAATTTCCGCAACAAACTCATAGACTTTGTTACTCGTGTGGCCACTCTGCAACTTTTTCCTTGCACTCGCGACGCAACTAAAGCTTATCCATCTAATAAAGTGCAAGAACCAAAACAAGGCTTCGTTTCTTTTAGAAATGTTGGCCGTTATGGCCAGCATTTGTCGCTCGTCTAGCCACCATAGCGCGTTGGTGATTTTAAAAAATCGCGTCGCCTGTGCAAGAATAAAATCGCTCATGTAGCCGCGGCTTAAAGGATGATGATATTTGGTTCAAGTCAAAACCAACGGGAGTCAATAAAATCAACAATATGATGAAAACCATCGTCGAAGGAACACGTCTTGAGGGCAATGGCAAGAGATTTACGAATCACAGCGCCAGGAAGACTGTAGTGAAGAAGCTTAAGAAGGGAAAAATGGAGAGATCGTCCATTGTAAAGGTAACTGGGCATAGAAATCTTCAGTCACTCGACGACTATGACGAAGGCGACGAAGACGAACAGAATCAACTCTCCCTGGCCATCTCTAAGAGAAAAAACCAGCCCCAAAGCTTAATCCTTGCTCCTGAACCGAGTAAAGTGATGACTTCGACGACTGCACAGAATACTCAGATGCAGGTTGCTGTAAACAACGCATTTCACAACTGCCAAGTCACCTTCAACGTGATGCCAACTCAAAGTCCCGCCACTCCACTTCGTGACTTGAATACTGAGCTGCCTTGTTTTGACTTTAGTCTATTCGACTAAAAATCCTTTAACTTTTGCTCGTGACTTTTAAAGGAAATATTAACTATTTTACAGTTATTTCACTAAAACTATTAGTTTTTGGATCGTATCCAGCCAGCAAAGTTTGTTTATTATGGTTTGGTTGTGGTGGTAGCCAATGAAAATGATCAACACTCTATGAATATTTATGAGCATGAATATTAATAAACAAGGAATTTTGGTTCGAAATTTTTGCATCTATATTATTAACAAGAAATCGCACGGTTTTCTCGTGCACTTTGGAATAAATTTGCACTCGCGGGTTTTCAAAAAGCTCAATTAGAAAAAACCTACTAATGGTCTATCACCAATCGAGCCCTGTGATTGGCTGAGCTACTAGGGGTCTATTAGTGATAGACCTCTAGTAGCGAAAAGCGCCGGTTTTGAAAACCAAAAAATATATATTTAAAGCAAAATCCAAAACTTTTTGCATCCTTTTATTGGACCGATTAGTAGGGTTTTACTAAAACAATTAGACCTCTCGCCCTCATGGCCTACGAGTCAATAGCCCATTCGGCCTTCGGCCTCATGGGCTATTGACTCTTAGAAAAAACCTACTAATGGTCTATCACCAATCGAGCCCTGTGATTGGCTGAGCTACTAGGGGTCTATTAGTGATAGACCTCTAGTAGCGAAAAGCGCCGGTTTTGAAAACCAAAAAATATATATTTAAAGCAAAATCCAAAACTTTTTGCATCCTTTTATTGGACCGATTAGTAGGTTTTTACTAAAACAATTAGACCTCTCGCCCTCACGGCCTACGAGTCAATAGCCCATTCGGCCTTCGGCCTCATGGGCTATTGACTCGTAGACCATTCGGACTCGAGGACTAATTGTTAAGTAGACCATTCGGACTCGAGGACTAATTGTTAAATAGCACTCGCCCTATCGGTCTCGTGCAATTTTGAGCTCTTTGAAAACCCGCTCGTGCAATTTCAGAAAACTGTTCAATACACACATAGGAAGGTCTCAAATTATGATAACTAGACAAATTCAAACCCTAATAAATCATGTTTTGTAGTAGAAAGTCGTTTTTTCTTTCTAGTTTTCGCCAAACAATTTGAGTTGGAGTTTTGAATGTTCTCGTTTTACCAGCTGTTTTCTTCTGTGGTCTTCTCGAAAAATAAAAAACACCACAACTACAATAATTGTACAATATGTAAAAAAACAGCTAACAATAGTTTTAAAGCAAATTTCTTTCCGTTTAGCGAAAAAACACAGCGAGTAGAGGCTCGTTTTTTGTTTTAAAATAGGTAAGATCAAATCTTACCGGCAAACTGTCGAGTAGTTGTAGAAAGACGAATTCAGCTATTTATCACAAGTTAATTGATCCTAAGTTATCAATCCGGTCTTGAAATAATAAAATCTTCAGATAATTCACCATTCAAAGAAAATAGCAGCGAAATTCTTCAAGCTACAGGAGGGAATAATATCCAAAGCACATGGACTGATCACTGGCGACTCGTTCACGGCAAGCTGTACTTCAAAACTTTTAACTTGAACGACATATTTGTCGCTTTTATCCCTTTTGATGTTGTCCAGCTAACTTGTTTTCAAAGAAAGTATTTTTGAAATTGTGTTTTTTGCAGTTATTAGCAAATGCTAAGAGGAAAAAAACTTATATTAGCGAACTGTAAACTCTCAACTTTCGCTTAGTTTTCACACAGTACGTTTTCAAAGAAAAGTCGCTTCTTGATTCGCTGTTTAGCTGTCAGTACTGTCATTCAATAGTTGTAAACATGCATTAAAATGGCTTTTTACTTGAGATGTAAAATTATTTTCTAGTATTTTGTAGTTCAAATCATACATAAAATACTAATCTAAAAAGCTTTTACAGCAACGTTAACACTTTCTATGCTGTTCTTGACTTAGCTTTCTTGGAGAAGGGTCGGTTATAGCAAAGGCAATGAAGATGGATGAATGCCTTCGCTTCGCATGTTTTATAAAATTTTGTTGAGTGAACTATATACTAATTGTCTCTGCATTTAGCGATACAATCGCAACAATTAAAATAAATAAAACAACTACTATGATATTAATGGATTCCGACAGATAAATAGTTTTTTTGTTCAGTAGTCTTCTTCCCTCTTTAAACTCAAGTGTTTGTGTTTCCAACATGGCGTCCTTGAAGTGACTCTTGTTGTCTTGACTCTTCTATTCATGTTCTTTGTTTACATATGCAGTTTCAGTTAAGTTCTCTGTATTGCCACAGTTTATGGTATTTGAATATTTGTCTTCAGTATACTTGGTACATTAGGTTTTTAAGTTCTGACATTGCTCATTTGATTCTGCTTTGATTTGATTTTGTTTTGAGTTCGTGGACAGAAAACGTTTGACATCTTTTGGTGTAAGTCTAGCAGGAACGGCGTGTGCATTTATTTTGTATGTGAACTGAACGTAGGTGAAAGCACTGGATTCGTGGTTTCTTTGCAAACGACGTACCGATGCCACCCCTAAACAGAGTTTTCGAACGCAAAGACAGCAACCGGAATATCCATAAAGAATAGCTAGCCAGAGCACAGGCAGCCCAAGCAAACTTTCTTGTGATGACGTCATCACTCTTGCGTCATTAATGACGTCATATTTTATAAAAAGTTAAGAAACAAGCGTGCAATAGGTCCGTTTGACCCAAAAATAAGCGAAATCATAGCTGACATGAATTGGAACAAAGTTAAGCATGGATTTTACTCTACGTTAAGAGAGTGGGAAAATATTTAGATTTAAAAAATTCAACATTGCTTGGTAGCCTGTCCTTTTCACCGTTTTCAAAAATAATTCTTTACTTTGTTTCAATTTATATCCGCTATGATTTCGCTTATTTGTGAGTCAATCCGACCAAATGCACGCTTGTTTTTTAATTTTTAATGAACTATGACGTCATAAATTGCGTAAGAGAGATGACGTCATCGCACATATCAGAAAATTATCCATTTCACAAATTGATTTTATCTATGAAGTCATACTTGAAGTTATAATATAAGAAAAACCTTTTAGAGATTTAAATCCTTTCCATAGCAACCGTGGCTGGTAAATAGCTAAGTCCCCCCTTAAGAAAAAATGGTAATCCATCGAGTTGTTTTTTCATGGCTTGATTACGTCATTCTATTGTCCATACATACATACATACATACATACATACATACATACATACATACATACATACATACATACATACATACATACATACATACATACATACATACATACATACATACATACAAAACATACATACATACATACATACATACATACATACAAACATCCATCCATCCATCCATCCATCCATCCATCCATCCATCCATCCATCCATCCATCCATCCATCCATCCATCCATCCATCCATCCATCCATCCATCCATCCATCCATCCATCCATCCATCCATCCATCCATCCATCCATCCATCCATCCATCCATCCATCCATCCATCCATCCATCCATCCATCCATCCATCCATCCATCCATCCATCCATCCATCCATCCATCCATCCATCCATCCATCCATCCATCCATCCATCCATCCATCCATCCATCCATCCATCCATCCATCCATCCATCCATCCATCCATCCATCCATCCATCCATCCATCCATCCATCCATCCATCCATCCATCCATCCATCCATCCATCCATCCATCCATCCATCCATCCATCCATCCATCCATCCATCCATCCATCCATCCATCCATCCATCCATCCATCCATCCATCCATCCATCCATCCATCCATCCATCCATCCATCCATCCATCCATCCATCCATCCATCCATCCATCCATCCATCCATCCATCCATCCATCCATCCATCCATCCATCCATCCATCCATCCATCCATCCATCCATCCATCCATCCATCCATCCATCCATCCATCCATCCATCCATCCATCCATCCATCCATCCATCCATCCATCCATCCATCCATCCATACATACATACATACATACATAAATACATACATACATACGTCCGTCCGTGTACCACTCTGCACAGGGTTCCCACGCGCTTTGCTTACTCACAAATGCACAAAAATGTAGTCAAAGATGGGTCAAGAAGTATTTTTTCTTATTTTTGCAATACGAAAAATACGTTTAATCGAAGTCATGTCTGTCTTAAAGTGAACAAAAACAATTTTTCGACTTTAGTGACTTGCTAAAGAAGATTTAGCGAGGGAAGATTCTTACGATGAAGTTTCGTGACTGAAACTTCAGTGAGAGAAAAAGTGGCCTGAACACCAGAAAAACCTGATTATACTGCAAGAATAATATTTCAGTTCTGTAGAAAACACTTCATAGAAGGTAAATTCATTAATGTTAACTAATATTTCGTAAAAAATCGACAAGAAATGTGTAAACTAGCTGGAGAAACTCTCAGACAAGCCAAGGACGTTGCTTCGGCAAACATTGTCAGAAAAACTTGGATAGTTTGTCGTTTTTACTGCATTCTAGATTTTTATCATCTTTTTCTTCATTACTTGTGAACCAAAAAAGCGATATTTGAAGCTTTGAGTTTTTGTTTTTGATCCCATTTCAAGAAAAAAATATATTTGACGGCCAAAGAGCCTCACGCGAAGTCAAAACAAGATTCCATATTTCATAATCATATGGATATTTTGACATTTTTATAGATAATTTATTTTAATGTTGAATGAAATATGAAAAAGGAATACATATCACACCAAACATTTGCTATTTATCGGGCTTTTCCAGCTATTACTATTACACAATCGCAAAAATGATAAGCTTGTTGTTGTTTTTTTTATGGATAAGCTTATGTTTTTGTAAGATATTTCGCTCGATAATAAAGTTAAGAATAAATCTGAAAAAAAAAACTTTTCAAAGACCAACTTACTAGCAAAAGAAAATTATTATCTTGCTTTAATGAATATGTCTCTTGTTTCATGTGAAGTTCAAGTGAATGTAAGCTTAAGCTCATCAGTAATATTATTGGACAATTTTCAGTGTAGTTCACTTTCCACCTAAAAAACTTACAACTTTGATTACTAAGATTTGCTGAATAAAATCCTTTGTTCTATACATGTATTCATATGTTCTACAATGTATAATTATTTTTCTTCGAATTGAAAAGTTTTCTAATGCTTTTGAAGGCTTAAAATAAGGTTTTTTATTTTAGTTTTTCCTCCTGGATTCTGGTAAAATCAAACGAAGTGGTAACGCTATAACCAGCGTTATGCCGCGTCACACAATTGTCACGTTTTTAGCACTAAATATACTATTTATGGGAGCTCCGCTTTTAGGCAGTGCCTAAATCTATATATTACTTCATTCGGTCTTATGGTAGCCTCCTACGCAGACGCTCTTAGGGTCGTCACGCAATACTTCTTTAATGTTAACTAATATTTCGTAAAAAATCGACAAGAAATGTGTAAACTAGCTGGAGAAACTCGACTTGACTTAGGGAGAGAAACGTTGCGTGACGATGTGACGACCCTAAGAACGTCTGCAAAGGAGGCTAGTCTTATGGCGAAGTGGGAGAATGACGGGAACCGGAAGCGCCTCACAGCGGCTGCGCAGGGGGCTAATTTTGACCGGAATTGCCGTTTGTGGACCACAGGAGAAAAAAAACCAAGGCCATTTTATCAGGAACCCCGAGTAATAAATGCCGGACAGTCTAAATTTTTCCAAATAACTCGGTAAACAAACCCAATTCACTGTCCTTAGACTTCTTTATTCTTGTTGAGAAATACCAAACCCTTTTTGTGAGCTTTATAGATTTCTATTTCAGGCCTTTCTCTTTCTCGGCATAGAATACGAATGACTCTATTCGTGGCACCTGGATATATATTTTTTATCGACGACTGCCCGGAACGCTTTAAAATAAACTAAATGCCGGGCAGTCTAAATTTCTCCAAATAACTCGGCAAACAAACCCAATTCCCTGTCCTTAAAATACTCTATTCTTGGTGAGCAATATCAAACCTATTTCGTGAGCTTTATATATTTTTGTTTCAGGCCTATTTTTTCCTCGGTATAAAATACCAGTCTATTCGTAGCACTTAGATAATTTTTATCGACGACTGCCAGGAACGGCTTAAAATAAACTAAATGCCGGGCAGTCTAAATTTTTTAGCACAGATAATTCTGTAAAATAACTCAATTCAAAGTCCTTAAACTACTCTATTCTTGTTGAGAAAGATCAAGCCTTACGTGGGTTTTTAGATTTCTATTTCAGGACTGAAATAATCGCGTTTAAATGGTGAATAAGGAGTAAAATACAGATGTTCTTCGTCGTATTGTGTTGTTGCTTGTTGCTTTCAGCTGCGACAACCTTTTTTGAAATAGGTACATTATTCTGAAAGATGTCAAGGATGTTAACATAATGCCATCCTTCAAATTGGCATTCGTTGGTTATATATGATATACACCTAAGTCCAAAATGGTACACGATTATGTGAGTTACATTTGTGACGGCGCGAGTTCGTTGAGTTGTGCGGGGCAATTACATGTTACACATTACATCAAGACAAATAGTTTACTTTTATTGATACGCTAATCTCATAACTGGTAAGCACGATTCACGAGATAGCCATTGTAAAAGATTCACGTTAACTTATATGTTAGTGTGTCCTTACATGTTGTTTAGTCCCTTAAATCTTAGTCTCTACTTCTGCTCAACTCTTGGGGCACTCTTCTATATTGCGGCTACTCTCTGGGCTACTCAACTCTATCTCTACTATCATCTCAACTATCATCTCTCTGGCGCGCGCTCCGACTTAAATAGTAGCGCTATGCCATGATGGACAGGTGCCAATCTAATGTAACTTCTCTTAACAACTGATAAGGTGTGCACCCCCGGCTGGTAGCTATGAAGAAGTAATTCCTAAGTTTTCTTATAAATTCGTTAAACAGTACATTGAAGTAAAACAGCAAATGCAAAGAACAACTGATTGTACGACTTTCTATCAAAAGTTGTAGCGGAGTTCGTTATGAGAATAAGCTAGCTAAAACTTTGGTAACAGTAAACAGAAAATATCGTAAACAACTCATAAATTAGCTAAAATATTAGAATTACATTTAAGGACTTCCCATTTTATAGCGTCTCTGGCAACCGCGGTTTCCAACGTAAAATGAATGGTACTGAAAGGCTATTTGTTAAATGAACATATGTCCAAATAATAAGGGATTAACTTAGCATACACTAGAGATAAACACAATTATCGGAATAATCGGAAGGCCGATTCCAGATTCTTCATTATTTGGACACGTAGTACGTTTTTACCTATTAATAAGTAATCCTTTTTCATGTTTGATTCATGTTCCAAGGGTTACAGTAATTGAATACGATAACAGCTGTGATTAATATGGGCAAGAGTTGAAAGAACACGACTAGAATTCTGTGTCGTCACACATGAAAACGAGGCATCCAGGGCCAGATTTACAAAATTATAGTGTTTTCTTATAATTTCATGCCGCAAAATGTTTGTGTTTCCATTTGTACGAAAGAAAGAAAGACTGAACAAGTGTACTCTTTGCATAGACACCCTATTGTCTTTTTGCATTTGGCACTGGATGCCTCGTTTCCAATAATGTGCGCGCCATTTTGGATTTAGGTGTACATGTATAACGTTTTACCGAATTACGGAATTTTATTGAATTTTATGCGGTTTTGTGCGGTTTTTGTGGGCGCGCACATGGTGGGCTCAAATCGAACGTTCAAAAGTAGTCAGTCGTCTTCATAATAAAAGTGAGGCACTATTCACCCCTTTCACAACCCCATAATGCTTTGCGTTTTTCTTTGGGGGGGGGGGGGGGGGCAACAACGAGACAAAATCATTAATATTACCATAAAGATTAATAAGAATTTAAGAAAAAAACATCTAAAAACACTTATGCATCTATGATAGATTCTATCAGAATCACAAAAACCAGAAAGAAAGACATTTGAACAGCTAGGTTTACGACTAAAAGATATGACATTTCTTGGAAAGTCCATACATTGTCTGTAACACCAAACGTTTCATTCTCCCATGCATGTTAAATTAACTCTGATTAAACTAATACTGGATTTTTCAATAATAATAGCAAATATACTCAACATCTCCAGAAAAGCTTTGAATTTTCAAATAATTTTTGCTATTGTCGCCGGCTCCAAAAACGCAAAGTATTATGGGAATGTGAAAGTGGTGAATGGTATTATCTTCAAATTTTCATCCTGTCGTTTTCGTTCGCACTTTTCTTGATAAAACTGAAGCTGTCCAATTACTAGTAATTGGATAGTTTTTCTCAGCCAATCAAAACTCGAGTAAAACAAAAGCAATTACCTTTCAACCAATCAGCGCGCAGCTTATGTTTGTCGGCTTTGTTTACTTTGTCCTGAATTCAAGATGGCGGATCGAGGAAGAAGAAAATTGTTCTTTGATTTTAACGATGTTTTAGTCAAAAAAAATTATGAAAATGTCCTTAACGTGGAACTGCGAGAAACTTTTACTAGACTCCCAGAAGTATCTTCAAAAAAAGTCCCATGCGAGAAGTAAATATGGACAAAAATACAAAGAAGTCACGCAACATGGATGAAACTGAATATTTGACTGCTCGAGTGTTCAACTGCTTGTGAATACCTGCATAAAATCTTGCAAAACATTGCACATTCACTCTCAAAAGTAATAGAGTGGCCGACTTTTGGCATATAGCCAGTCAAGAAGCAAGGCAATATTGTTATATTTGAACTATTTTCTAACTTTATATTTGTGTGTTTTTATGATCGTGAGTTTGTCATGATATAATTAATCTGCAATATGACTATATGCTAGTCCGATTTGGAAATTAATGAATTCAAAACATTCCTCTGACTGCCAGATTATACTTATTGGGCCATTATAGGCTTCCTTAATCAGTATCTAGAAAGTAATGTCAAACATCTACCAGGAAATGCACAAATCGACCAACTGCAAAAACATGCCCTACTAGGAACTGCTCATATCATTCGATTATAATCAAAATAATTAAATAAAAGTGTTTCCTTTGATTGGAATAAAATTCATTTCACTCTCTCAGGCCACGCCCTTTATTTATCTATCTTAAAACCCCTTTTATAAAGGTGACTGCCTACTTTTGAACGATCGATTTGAGCCCACTTTGAGCGCACGCACAAAAACCGCTGAATAAAATACGAAATTTTATTGAGGAACCATACACGTTTTGAACTTCAACAGCGCAAAACCCTCAAATTTTGCACGGGACTCTATACTTTTTATAAGCTTAATTGAAAGATCTTCTAAAAAATCTACGTCATATCAAATTTTTTAGAAAAGTTAACGCATGAAAAAATAGATTTTTGTAGGAATTTTTGTTTGACTTTATGAGATTTTTAAGAGCGCTGAAAGGGCGAAATATGACAAATCGATGTACCTCTTTGTATTTTATTCTAAAATATCCATGTCCTATTGTAGAATAATTCACTAGCTGGCATTTGTGCATAATAAGGTCTGCAAAGAACTACTATCTTAGGAGTCGTAATTTTTTTTTCTGATCACTTCCGATGGCGCAATTTTTGCTTCAAAAACTTGCGCGTAGGCACCCATTAAATGCTGATTATCTCCAAAACGAGCACGGGATACCCCATTTTTCTTTTCATTTTCTGAATCAGCACATCGCCAGAAAACCGCGCCGCTACCCATGTCACGCATGGTTAACCCGGCTCAGAAGAAAATACGGCCGGCGAAAAGTTATGAGAAATGTATGGGTTTAAAACAAAAAGTGTCTAAAATATAGCCTGTGTGTTGGCGGATCAAAAATGTCTGCATCACAATTTGTAATTCATTTATAGGACATTATAACCTGCAAGAAAAATATTACTTTAATCTAAATTTGAGGTTTCCTTTTTAAATTTCAAAATGACTCCTAGAGAAATCGCACTGAAAGCAGAGGTTTGTATGAGAACGGAAAAATAAACGAAAGTTAAATTAGTTTGTAATTCGCCGAAACAGAGAATAGACGACAAAAGAAACAAATGTCTGCATTCAGAAATATTGTTTAATTATTTGAGCACCAGCTCGAAACTAAGTCTCGGCTCTAGGATAAAATCCGAGGTTTCCTTTCGATTGCTGAACAATAACAGCAGTTAAACAGCTTAAAAATACCTCCATGTTTCCCCGTTAAAGTTCGCAAAATGCCCTGACTTCGGGGCTTGATATCTTCGCAAAGAATAAGCCAAATCTCGTAGTTGAAACGCCATTTTGAAGAGCAACTCTCGATCGGGGCACACAATAGCATATTTGGTCCCAATATCCAGTGGAACCCCCAGAAAATAGCGCCCGAATGTATGTACCATCGCAGAAAGGTCCTTAAGCCCGCGAATGAATCAGCGGTTTTTCTGTGTAGCCTGAGGCCGACGGAAATGTCAGCGGTTTTTACTAAACTGGCGGGAAATTTGAATACCGCTGACCGCACTTGCATGTCGCGGTTTTCTGGCGATGATTAAATTTCACTTTAAAAAATCGTAGTTTAAAAGAAAGTTTAATTTTTTTTCCAAAAGAAGCCAGTCACCTTAAAACATTCTTCATGCATATATATAAATTGTGAATAATAAAATAAATTAGAGACAAGACATCACTTTAGCTGTCACTCGTTTCGCGCTTACCCCGATCATCAGACAGGCTTTAATGAAGAATAAACCCTACTGAAATATATATATATACAAGTAACGCTATTGATTTATATATGTATATATATACACTCGATTGCAGAAACTTTGTAGTATACATTTATGCATATATACTAGTTATACGATGGTTTCGAGTGGAATATCCCACGAGTCGCTTGTAGTTTCTTCTAGTATAAACACGAGCCTTTAGGCGAGTGTGTATACAAAGAAAATACAAGTGACGAGTGGGATATCCACGGTATGCCACGAGAAACCATTGTATAACCATTTTATCCCACACCATAGAAAATACAAATGCGTAGATTAAACGCACAGTGCATGATGGGAAGGAAGAGTGAAATACCGACGAATATACAACGGCTTTCCTGCTTTCTGATTGGCTGTATTTTCTATGGTGTGGGCTAAATACAAATACAAGTTTTCCTCTCTTATTTATGCTCTCTTGCTGAAGCTTATTTATGTTAGAAACAGGCGTATTTGACCAATACTGAAGAGCAATACAGCAGTCTACTAAAAACTAGAATTTAAAGTGCCTATGACACATCTGACTATATTTTCAGTATAGATTCTACATGAGGTGAGCTGTTGTGTGGTTTAAAAGATTTTAAAGTTTGAGTGATGCATCTTGAAGTTATAAAGGTTTTTCCGTGCCATATGTTGCAGCACGACGCGCAAAAGTATGACCACTTTTGATATATTATCACACTTCGATGCACGGGCTTTTTGCTGCTAAACGAGTTTTTACGAGCCTTATTTGGTAAAACCAGACAGCTTGGCATGAAAGTGCATAGAAGTATGTGAATACATTAAAGGGGCACTTGGACGAAAATCAATGAAAAATGGAAATGACTTGAAACTTGGTTCAACCTATCTATATATGGCTCTAATAGTATTCAAGCAACATATTTTCTTCACAGTTAAAAGTGGTGGGTAAAAATTGTTCATTTTTTTCAGCATCTAAATTGTGAGTAAATGACTTCATTTACTCAACCCTATTGTTCTTTTACCTTTTGAACCAAAATTTCTCAACTGCAAGTGGCTCCCAGGCTAAGATTTTCGCAAATCTGGTTTTCCTGATCATAATTGAGTAATACTATCCTCAAATATTTGAATTATTCAGACTTTCGAAAATGGGGGGGTTTTCATCCAAGTGCCCCTTTAAATGTGGTCCTACTTTTGCGTGTCGCGCTGTAATGACTGTGACGTCAAAGGAGTCTTTTATGTTTATTAGTTGTCGCTTGTAATTCGAAACAATGGCTACTATGTGAAAACTAATTTTCAATAATTTGTATAAGAGTTAAAGGTAAAACAGTGATGCATTCCAAACTCAATTTATCAGTAGCAGTTAAGTTTTGTATATTAAATGATGCTTCCCCTGACGTCACAGTCCTTAACGTATGGCATGGAAAAACCTTCATAACTTCAAGACGCATCACTCAAACTATTTTTTTTTCTGGCCAGTCAACAGCTCGCCTCAAGTATAGAATCTATACTGAAAATATAGTCAGATGTGTCGTAGGCAATTTTAATAAAAAACATAAATTGTATATAATAAAAACAGAAATTGTCCTTTTTCATATATACAAAAATTGTCTTTCTTTTCCTTTTTTGACGTTGTTCATCAAAAGTACACATTGACTGATATTTTAGTATTTTTCGATATGCTAATATGCCACTCTTTTTTTAGTCGGGTCTGTTAGCGACAAAAATAGCAAAGATCGTGCACTTTTGAGTACAAGCACCAAACTTGGCACTAATGTTCCATGGGGCATATTAAACAAATTTAGGGGTGGGTGCCAAAAAATGGCGGTCAGGGGGAGGCACGCCACACTCTCAATTAGATGGTTAAATTACATCAAAATTTATATGAAACGAAACACTTCCCTTAAATCTTTACCTCTAACATGGAAGAGTTGTTTAAGAAAGTCAGAATGGCGTTTACAGTTTGATGATATCTCTTTTTGTTGCGAAGATATCAGAAGTTTTTCCAAATATGCAAATTAGCGAATAATGACGTAATCAGTCATAAAATAATTTATCCCACACCATAGAAAATACAGCCAATCAGAAAGCAGGAAAGCCGTTGTATATTCGTCGGTATTTCACTCTTCCTTCCCGTCATGCACTGCGTGTTGAATCTACGCGTTTGTATTTTCTATGGTGTGGGGGGATAAAATGGTTATACAATGGTTTCTCGTGGAATACCGTGGAATGATATCCCACTCGTCACTTGTATTTTCTTTGTATACACACTCGCCTAAAGGCTCGTGTTTATACTAGAAACTACAAGTAACTTGTGGGATATTCGACAGTATGCCACTCGAAACCATTGTACAACTAGTATATATCTGTCGGTAGAAATAAGACTGAAATAATCCTTTCTATGACCACAGAGGATAATTCTTACAGCCATTTCCTCAGCAATTCTAATTAAAAAGAGATATTTCATAATTTTATTTGAAATAGCTGTCTGGGCACAGTTTAATTCTTTATTATATGTTTTGTAGACTGACTCTGTTTTTGGCATCCATCCCCAAATGTATTTAGTATGCCCCAAAAAACATTTGTGCCAAGTTTCGTGCTCGTACTCAAAGTGCACGATTTTTTCACTAACAGACCTGACTATTTCTGGCATTTCACCTGTTGCCATTAATTACGGCATTACATCACCACTAAAAAATGCTGTCATACTCGGCAGCTAGGCAGCCACGTAAACAACTGCCAAATTAATTCATTCGAATTCCATAGTGAAAAATACTCAAATGAGAGAAAAAGTACATTTTCGGAAACCCATTTCGAGGTGGCTTCTCTCTTGTGAGCCTATTTTTACCCAACAACTAAATTTGCTCCCCTGAAAGTCTGTTTTTTTGAAAATACGAAGTTATTTAATGTGAAAATAAGGAATATTAGATGAAATAAATGTAAGACAACCAACATATGACCGTAATTTTATTCCATTCATTCTCTGTTAGGTCAGATTTATTTTTAGAATGAAACCAAAACCATCATTCGGAAACCAATGTGTTTCATGATTGGCTGACGTAATAATCAGAACCAATCAGCTTCAACTCTATTGATAATCGGACACCGAGCGTAAATCGATTGGTCGTAAATTGTGTTGTCGATGTCAAACGAAAACACTCGGCTTTTTGGACACCGCTGAAATGAGTAGTACAGGAAACGTTCAAGAGAATCATGCGATATTTCACTATGTGATGGCCAACTCATAGGATTATCTTGTCTTTATAGAATTTTTCCCCCTATTTCTTATGACATAAAAGTCTTTTACGATGGTAAGTTTACACAAGTTTTGAACTTTATTTAAATTATAAAACTTCTGTGATTTTTTTAACTGATATTGTCTTGTGATAATAGCCTTCGTCTTACCATTGGCAAAGCAAGGGAAATGTCAAATCCAGTGGAGTTGAGGACATGGTGCTGCTGCCTAAGATCCAAGAAGCAGCTATCGTGGAAAACCTTAGGAAACGCTACATGGACGATCTCATATTTGTATCCTAAACTGCTGAAACTTACCAATATCACAGCTGATATTATGAAAAAATATTTCCATAGACTTCAGTTACACTAAGCTAAGTTAAATATGTTCTAGTTCAAGTTTACCCGAACAGTTGAAAATTGTGTTTTCTTTTTCAGTCTATAGGCGTTTTACTTTCAAATCCGATACTTCATCAGTTCGTTATTCCCTTCGATTATTCACGAAACAGTGTAAATATGCTTTACTTTACACGCTATTGAGGACGCGCTATTCAGAGAAACCGCCTCAAGCTTAAACATGAAGGAAAGTGGGGTATAAAAATTTTAAGCGGTGACTGAGTATTCTTATATTTCTTGAATAACTTTAGACCTATGACTAGTCATTTTTATTTACTTTTTCGGTTGTTATTTCAGAACTCCAAGCTAATGTTTAAGTCTTATGAACTTAGATGCAAAACTTAGTAGGCGTTCCTAAATACAGTAAGCATAACACTAAAACGAAGCTTGGCGGAAGCTACAATAAGACTTATACGGACAACATTTAAGAGGAGGCTTTTCTATATCCCTAAAGAAGACCCTTGCATATTGTATTCATTTTGAACCACTCTTTACCATATTCGTTGGAATTGATATTAAGATTTAGCAGTCAAATTAAAATTTACATCAATAGGGAAGAAGTTAGCTTAAAGAGTCTAAGATATGAATATTCAAGTATTTATGATGTTGCATGACATAAGCTTACATATAAAACCACATGACAAGGAAATAGCATCCATCACACACATTTTAGATACATCATAATTTTTTAAAGAGTGCAGCTTTTGAGATCTATTTGTTTCTTTAATACTCTCATAAAGCTTAAAAATAGGTGCTAAAAAAATGTATAAGCATGTGTCTACGGCAGCTTTAAATACTACTGAGTGTAATATTGACATAAATGCAATAAGGAATTGTATGATAAGAATTAATGAAAGAGTAGTCATCTTATACATCTAGTCTCAGAGTAGAGAATTTTCAATTGCTCACTAGTTAAATCTGATGATGTCACAGCCCACATCTCTAAGCTTGGGTTACCTTTTAGAGCATCAGTTCTATACAATATAATAATTTATAAATCCCTTTTTTATAGTGGGATACAAATTTGGCCCACTGTCACTCACACACACTATCTCTATATTATATATTATGAAATATTTGAGATACTACGCGCGCTCTGATTGGCTGACTACCATGTTTATATCAGAGGACAGAGACACGCTCAGCCTTTTGAGGAAAAAAAACCCTGAAAAATCACGTAAGAAAATGATTTGAATGTTAAAGTAGAGCCGTAATTTTGTTTCGAAGACTTTAATTTCCTAGGAAACAATTCATTTAACTAAAAATAAGCGACAGTGCAAAATAACTATGAAAAAGTAAGATTTTCTCAGCTATCACAGGGAGAAATCCACCAGTAAATACTGTGCTATTATGATAACATAATAAATTTAAACCTATGTTTTATTCATGAAAGCCTTGATTTTTATTTATATTAAACAGCGTTTGGCGTAAAAGTCATCATTGCGAAAAGTTAAAACTTGGCGCACAAAACAACCACCATCAGCTTCAAAAACAACAAGAAGATATATTTAAAAAAGTTATTTTTAAAAGAACTTATGGTGATTTTTAACAGCTTAGCGAAAAGAAAACGGTATTCTGACTGAGTTTCACTTAATGAATGACGAAGAGCTTGACAAAAAACTGAGAATATTTTACGGCGAAGCTAAAACAAGGAAGGCAAGGAATAGAGTTGATCTTTGCTGCTAAAAATTCACTACTGCATTGAAAAATCTCAATAATCCCCCGTAAAACAGATGTATTCAGATAAATTCAAATCCATCTTTTAGTTTATCGAATCAGATGTTAAATGCAGCGATCAGGAGCATCAAGGACTGAGAAAAGAAGAAAATGTAAAGCACAAAAATCCTATGATTTTACCAACCTGAAAAAAATTTGTCTCCAAACAATTTACAAGGCCTTACTATCAGAAATGTGTGGCTTATGTCACTCTTTACTATTGTAGACGAAGTAGAAAAAGACAGCGAGAGCTCACAAAAGAAAGCTTTTTCCCAGTTTTTCAATTTCAATTTCATCAGCTTTTTGTCGTAAAATAGTTCAAAATATTTTATAAAAGCAATATACTGTAAAACATCCGCTTGTGTCTATATACTGTGATATAAGCACTCTGGGAGCTGTAGAGCACTCGAGAAGTCAAAGAAACACTCGGCTGCGCCTCGTGTTTCTCTACGACTTCTCTCTTGCTCTACAGCTCCCAGCGTGTTTATATCACAGTATATAGACACGCGCGCCGTTTTATATTCCTTAATTCTATGCATACAACACAACTCACATGTTGATTTTTTCAGAGGGAGGAAAAACCAGAGAACCTGGAGAAAAAAACCCTTGTGTCTAAGGAGAGAACAACACAGCAAACAAACTCAACTCACATATGATCCAACCGAGCCTGGGCTCGAACCCGGACCACAGTGGTGAGAGATGAGTGGTAAACACTATGCCACCCATGCCACCCAATGCTGCTGCCTCTTCAGCCTCGCGTCTTTGCTTGTCTGACTCGTTGGCAATAAATATTTTTGTGCATATACTAATGATATGCTTTTAAATATGCTTTTAAACCAAGCAAATTCACTTCATGACTGGGTGTTTGGGGTTTGGATAGACATTGTATCAGGCATTTGGTGATGAATGGCTGGGGTTTAAATCCTCCTGACTGCGATTATTATTTTTCTAAGTGAGGAGAACTAAAAGTCTCTTTTAAGAGTTTGGAAACATACATGACATTGGTTGTACAAGTAACTGGTTAATTGGTACACTGTCATTCAACTTTTAGAAATATACAAAATTGTCTAAGGATCTGATAAAAACAGTGTATCTTTCTAACATGAGATTCCCTTAACACTTCTAAATAGACCTATATTGGTCCAGTATTGGTTTCTGTCAATCCTTTCAAACAGATGCCATACTTCACTGATAAAGAAGTTGAACTCTATCAAGGCGCAGTAAGTACACTGTAGATCAATAATAGTTTTCTATGTCATTTAAAAGCCCACTTGCATCCGAGACGTATTGCACACTTTGAGGATTTACTCACATATGGAAAATCGCTAATTTGTGCCAAAAAAATATTGATTAATAGGAAATCACTAAATAAATCAAATGTCTTACAGTATAACTTAGTTTTGTCTAATATTTTTTAGGCTTCCTATGAAAATCCTCCTCATATTTATGCACTAACAGACAACATGTACAGAAACATGTTAATTGACCATGAGAACCAGTGTGTTATTATCAGGTAAGTAAAAACTTGTGTTCTGATTATAACTAGTTGATACATTTTTTGCTGACATGTTAATTTTGTGATATCAGAGATGGCATATTTCTTATTTGTCTATCACCAGTCCTGTGCTCTGATTGGCTGAGCTACTAGTGGTCTATTAGTGTAGGCCACTAGTAGCAAAAAACTAGTTTTGAAAATAAAAACAACATTGTTTTTATTTTATTTTACCTTAGATTAGTAGCTTTATACTAAAACAATAAGACCTCTCATCCTCGTGGTCTGCAAATCAATAGCCCATTTGGCCTTCCTCCTCATGGGCTAAAGAGCTGTTAAGTTGTGACGATTTCCAGGTCCAACTGCTCACAAAACCTGCTAAAATGAAGCAAAAAATATTCTCAATGAATTAACCTCCACATGAAACAGTTGGAACTTTGGACAACAAATCCTGTCCTGAAGAAAAAGTAAGAAAAATCTTCATAGAACTGCTTTTCATTTTGGACCCGGAAGTTGTTTTTCTATATGGATGACGTCACACTCAACAGCCCTATTGACTCATAGACCATTTGGACTGCAGGTCTAATTGTTAAATAGTTCAAAAACTCTAGAATAATTTATAAACCCTTGGTTTAACTGGTCAGGAGTGAACATATGTTGGGTGAAGAGACATTTATACCTGAAAATTGTATTCATAATTATATATATTCTTTATAATGGCTTTGCCTTGTGAATGTAATCCATTTAAAAGCCCAGGCATGAACAATTCATAAGCCTTTGGTCCAATTGGAGCAACCATACACATCACATGCAGTTATCTTTATACCCAATAAAACTCGCATATGATCACGGATAACCCAGGAAATCTTGACAACTAGCACCCCTGTCTTGAGTTTACACATGTCTATAGTAACCATTATCACTACTTGTAGCAGATTACTTGCAATATGTAACAACTAGTTATACCTTATGCTTATTTAATGGAAGATAATGGTCTAATGATTTCATTTTTATGTTAATAGTGGAGAAAGTGGGGCAGGAAAGACTGTTTGTGCAAAGTTCATTATGAGTTATCTTGCGAAGGTTTCAGGAGGTGGAGAAAATGTGCAGGTACAAAATGAAATTGCCTTCAATAAGAGATTGGTCATTAATTAGAGTAGGGAGGGCTGATGCAGATGGGTTTGGGTCATTATTTTTCATACCAACTCAAAGGGAGGGTCACATTATAAATTTGTGCAAGAACGAAAAACTGTGGAAGGGTTATATCATATACTAGACGCCTTAAAAAAACAGGCATTAATATGAATTCAGACTATGAGCTTGTGACAGTGAAAAAAACAAAACTTTAATGGAGGAAAGTAGAAACATTTTGCTAATTACTAGACTGTTAACAGTCCCTCTTTTCCCTCCTAACTCAGTCGAGTCGGGTTTTGAAGCGGCACGCGGGGAGAGGAAAAGTAGGGACTGTGGACAACACACAGAAAAATGAATTACGCGTTGCCCACACAACGCAAAATTCCCATTGGTTGAAAATGATCCATCTGTCAACGAGCTGTCAAGGTGGAAAGGTTTACTCCAGATCCAGCTGATTACTAGTATAAGCATCGCTGTTTCGAGCCGCCGGGTTTTTAAATTAAAATTTTTCTTGAAAACCGAAACTTATGTGAGAGGATTGTTTTCCAGCAGAGCGAAAACTGATCACAGTGGCAGTCAAACCTACTGTAATTCGCTGGTGAATTCGTTCTAAATGATCGACGATCGAGCGGCCAAATGGAGAAGACAGACGTGTTTGTAGTCGACCCGTAGTCGAATCTTGCTGATAATTCTTTAGTTTGCTCCACAGTCGTCAATGGGTAGGGAGATTAATACGAACACTGATATTAAATGGAGCCCTGTAAAGGAGAGCAGTGATTCTTGTGCGACCTCAAGCTTCTCAACAAGCCCGCATCAAAGAACAGTATAAATTGCTTGATGAGTTCGGCTCCTTTTTTCGTATCTGCTCAAACTTTCAGCTTTAGGCGCAAAATACCCCGAGTTTGAAACGGAAAAGATAAGCCAGTCAGCTGGACACAGGAATTAAGGAAAAATATATTCACAATGATATATTCAAAATATCCCCAGAAACACCGAACGAATATAATTTACACACGATTGACTTGGTTCGCGGTTTCTTTTGGCTCCAGTTATGACTTTAATTTATAAATATATTTTGGTGTCTCAAGAATATCGCATGTTCGTACTTTTGAAAGTAATTTTAATTCAAACTTTATTGTATTTAACTGTAAAACTATCAGCGAAAAGTCAGTTATGTTGAACGGTATTATAAACATATCCTAGACTAGCCGGAGCCGTCAGTGACAAGTATTTGACAAGTGTGAAAAAGGGGCGGTAATTAATTTCTCTGTGTGTTGTCCACAGTCCCTTCTTTTCCTCTCCCTGCGTGCCGCTTCAAACTCGCCCCCACTCTTCGCGCGTCCGAGGCAGGAAAAAACCCAATTCGACTCAGTTAGGAGGGAAAAGAGGGACTGTTCACAGTCTAGCTAATTACTTATCATTTGCCCTAACAGGTCATTTGACTCTACTCCCATAAATTGAGCATTAATCATATACTGTATACTGTATACTAGGAGAAATGGCATTAAATATCAAATTAACTATTATGTATTGAGGATTTTTATGGGGAAATCTTCAATGGCTACTAAAGCAAGAGCTCAAAACTTTCCCTTCTTGTTAGTACACTAACAATGTGCTCTTTTCACTTCTGGTGTTTATTTTGACACAGCTGATCTTTTTTAGGGGGTAGAGTCAAGTGACCTGTTACTGTTAGAAATTTCAAACCACTTTTATTAGAGCAACGTAGATCTTACTGTAGGTTCTAGAAACAAGTTGGGTCTAATTGGGTTAACTTGGCTTTTGTAGAGAATAAAAGATATTATATTGGAGTCAAATCCTCTCTTGGAAGCATTTGGGAATGCAAAGACTGTCAGGAACAATAACTCCAGCAGATTTGTAAGTATTACTTAATTAAATTACTACTTTGTAATAAAAAAACAATTTAGCGTAAAGAAGCAGGTAATATTTTTCATCACACAAAATCTATGATAATTTACGAAACCTAATTTACAAGTTGGTTGTTAGCTGTACCTAGCACCTCTGATATGGTATGAAGTCTACAGTATTTCAAGTCCATTTTGCCATTTTTTCTAGACAACAAATAATTTGTTTATTAAATTATTATATTATTTCATTTTATTAACATTATAAAGTACTGATACAGTAATCACTATCATGACTCTGTTTGGCTGAACACATATATTTAGACAATCCCTGGTAGTGTGTGAACTTGACATGATAAATATATTATCTGTAGGGATTTCATTGAATATTAAACATGCTACGTGAGCTCAAATCAAACCAATAATTTTTGTTATTATGCATTTTACTCACTATCTCGCTTCTGATTGGCCAAGAGCCCTCAGCCAATCCCTGATATCGTGTGAACTCGACATGATAAACGTATTTTCTGTAGGCTTGTCTGCAATACGCGTAGTTAAGGTCACAATGGAAATTGAAATATAGAGTTTGCTATTTTTTCGAAAGCAGAATTAAATCCTCATTCTCAGTTTGAACAATGTATAATGAGATAATTATTGAATTCGGTTTTCAACCTTGGTCTTGATAATTTACAATATCATGCTCAACCTCATCCAATAATTGTTTATTAGCTGATACGAATAAGAATCATACATCAATTAAAAGGGATTTTCCCCCTAATTTTATTTTCACCTTTCAGTTTTATCTAAAGTGGGTACCCTGTTTTGATAGTCTTGCTTAGTAGTATTACTTTCTTCAACAGGGAAAGTATGTAGAGATTCAGTTTACAAGAGGAGGGCAGCCAGATGGTGGAAAAATATCCAATTTTCTTCTTGAAAAGGTTTTTTTGAAGTCTGTTAAATTATTGATACTTAATGTTATGGCCATGTTTGATTATCCTCAATTTATTTAGTTCAGTTGTCTAAAATGCTGTGAACTTGATAGAAAATTGAGAAGTTATCTACTTGGCATCTTATGGTTAAATGAGTTGCTTGATTTTTATTCAAATATCACTTAATAATATTATTGATAACTTCAGAATACAGTTTGTTAACATTTGATTGAAGTAGTACTTCATAAACAAGCAGGAATGTTTTGTCATGTCTCAAACCACGAGGCATAAGCCAAGTGGTTTTACACCATGCAATTGCCAGTCATGAGAAAACACAATCTGTGGATTTCTTGAAACAGCGTCAAAAACTCAAGAATAATTCAATAACCTTTGGTCTAAATAGAGTGACCATGAGGTCACATCATGGACCTTAGTTTATAGTTTAATAAAGCAGTTTTCGTATGAGTATGAAACAATTTCGTAGTCGTACTGTAACTGTACCGTATTTTACTGTACCCGTAACTACGCCGATTGTGATTGGATGAATTACTGGAAGACAATGTTAAAGCATGCTGTACCATGTGCGTGCTGTAAGCCAGTGCCGTAGTTCCCCATTCATACGAAAACCATTCTATAGGTTACAGGTGATATCATACATTAGACCTTCCTTTATGAGGCTCATAATTTATTTACATAATACTTATTATTATGAAAATCTAAATTTTATGCACCGCTTACAAATTATTGTGCGAGTGTGGAGTGTTATCTTACAGTATATAGTACAATTCTTGCTGCTTACCAATAAATGTCTGTTCATTCAATTTGACAGTCAAGGGTGGTCATGCAGAACCCAACAGAAAGAAGCTTTCACATTTTTTACCAGCTAATCATTGGGGCTTCCCCTGAAGACAAAGGTAGGCCCTAAAATGAGTTTCAAAGGATTACTTTGCTTTTGGGTCTAATCCTCATACCTTTGATGTGTGTATGCATAGTTTTAGTTGCTACTCTGAATCGTACTTTGAGGAATTGTTAATTTTTGATATAACTCACAACAAACTACTTTTTTGTTCACTAAAAAAGTTCTTGCCTGTAGTTCCTCTAGAATGTGTTTACAATTAATAAATTAATAAAAAAATTCTTCCATTGGTTTCTAGGTGCAAAATGAAATATCTTGTTAAGATTTCTCAAATTTTGTTTTTCACCAAATGAAAGTTTTTTTTAGAAGACTGTGTAGACTGATGCTCCTTAACCCTTTGATTCATACTGAAACTGCCAGTAAAAAAACGCACCATGAAAAACTCTAGCTTCAACAATTTTGAGCAAGTTGATCATAAAATACCAGTGTAAAATTTTCACTAGGAAACAGAACAACTTTTAAAATTAAAAAAACCTGGAGAAATGTCGAAAATTATATCGAAAAAAGCTTAAAACATTTTCACTATTTTCATCCTACCATTTTTCTTTCAATTTTTATTAACTTGTCGTTCCAATGGAGGGTAGGTGCCTTGTGGCAATGGCGGCAGGCAATAGCAAGCAAGTGGCAGGAGGTAACCATGGCAACCTACCCATGAGTCAACCTTGGCACCTGTCACACTGATAAACAGTGAAAATACAATACTTACCTCATCAACCTGAGGAGGGCGGGTGGGGCAAAATGACAAACGGGAGCAAAGCTACAAACAACAGCAAAATGGCGAACAGTGACCAAGAGGCGAGGTCACTGGAATGCATGCGCAGACCGGAAGCCGCTGACCAACTACCCTCCAAGTTAACTTTGCTTAAAATTAACAACAGTTTCTACTCAAAAAATACCCTTTCACAGTAAAGTTCAGACCTATGGCTTAGTTTTTAGTCCTTTCTTTCCCATCAACTCATTCTACACAGCAAGTGACAACCATTTTCTTGTACCTATTTTCTCGCTTATTGATTTTTCACTACTCTCTGGCACAATGCTAAGTATTAAATGTACAGTAGTAATCGTGATTTTTTTCCCTAGGAAAGTTTGGCCTAACAGACCCATCATATTATTACTACCTTAATCAAAGTGGAACATATACTGTAGATGGTACCAATGACTCTCAGGAGTATGAAGAAACAAGGGTAATATTATGTTTCATGGTTGGTTCTATAATTATGATATGGCTAAAAATATATACTAGTTATACAATGGTTTCGAGTGGCATACCGTGGAATTTCCCACGAGTCACTTGTAGTTTCTAGTATACACACAAGCCTTTAGGTGAGTGTGTATACAAAGAAAATACAAGTGGCGAGTGGGATATCCACATAGATTCAACGTGCGGTGCATGATAGCAAGGAAGAGTGAAATACAGATGAATATACAATGGCTTTCCTGCTTTCTAATTGGCTGTATTTTCTATGGGGTGGGATAAATAGATATATATCGATATAATATTAGGTATTTATGTTTTTAGATTATAATAATCATTTTTTAGTTTTCGAGTTATGTATTTTTTGTCCAAAGCTTGGTTTCTGCCATTTTTCTTTCAAAAACTTGCCAAGATGATAATAATATTCAAAATTCATTATCTGGAAAATGAGCTTTTTTTTTTGGAAAAAGCATTAAATTCTGTATAAAAATTAATACCTTTATAAGAAAATTTTCTAATTAGTCCTTTAAAGTAGTCGGTCACCTTAAAGAATTATTTCACAGGATAAATGTATTTTTCAACTGGAGGGAGTAAACTTCAGGTTGCCGGTTATAATTTTTATCACTTTTTTATCTGTTATTTTTTTCAATAGAAAGCAATGGAGGTGATTGGTATCAGTGATGAGAATCAAGCTGATTGTTTTGCAATAGTGGCTGGGGTGCTTCACATAGGTAACATCTGTTTTGCTGAGGATGGTAACTATGCTATTCCAGCTGATGATGAATGTAAGTTAATTTATTTAGATATCAACTCATTTTAATACAAAAAAAGTGCCTGTCTGATCATACATTGTATATTCACATGGCCTTTTTCCCTTGCCTCTTTAAATTTCTAGTTTTGCAGTACCCTGGATATTTGCTGGCTGTAGAACCAAGTTTACTCAAAGACAAACTGACAAGGTATTTAGAAATACTAATTAATATTGACTGCTTGGATTTTTATCATTATTCAAGAGGCTCTGATGAAGTAGGAAACTTACTCAAAGCAATGAGAAATCCCATTATGTGCCTCGTCTCAAAAAATACAAATTCCATTCTGATGCTTGATTATGAAGAGATCAACTTAAATCTGCACACCTGTGAGTCAGATCATATAGAAAAACATTTTATGGCCATCCCTCAACAGTTTCCCCTCAACATACGTGTGCTGTTTATTCAAGAATAATATCATAATTTATGTACTGCACATTTTTACTGTGTTTTGTCCTTTTTCAGATATTTTTTATTATCTATAATTATAATCATCCATTAGTTGCTTGCATATGATTGTAAAGCACACTGAATCTCTATAACATTTTTTTTCATGATAGTCGTGTAATGGACAGCAAATGGGGAGGAAAATCTGAAATCATTAACATGAAGCTAAATGTTGAACAGGTAAGAGTTGAGTAAATTATGACTATTTGCTTTAAGAATATAAATTTTATACAACCATATGACTTTGTTTTAAGAATATTAGTTTTATGTCATGTTCTTTTGGCTTTTATTTCATTTGAATTAATTTGTTCAAGTTTTGCAAAAGGCATTCAAGGGCAGTATCTGTTTTATGGTTTGGTGATCAGTAATGTGACAAAGCTAGGCTAGGAGTGCTTACTATAGATGATATTTTTAATTTTGGAATGACCAGGTTATGATGCAGTATTTCGTATTGTTATGTAACCCACCAATGGCTTTTTATCAAAACTTGGGTTGTTTGTTCTTGTGTTATAAGTAAGAGCATTTTTTAGCCAGTAGATCTTTAATTTTATTACTAAAACAATGTGTTTTGTCTTAGGCCTGTTACACAAGGGATGCACTTTCCAAAGCCTTATACTCCAGGCTGTTTGATTTCCTTGTTCAAGTAAGTTGATTCTAACATGTGAATAAAAGGATACCTAGTAACATTATGTAACAAATATTTTAACAACATGTTCTGACATTTTGGATGTTAGTCCTTTGTCAGAGTAAAGAACATCCTTAACTTCAGTACAGATAAAGAATTTTTTTACACGGTGTATACAAGACTCTTTCTTATTGATTCACTTGTTGTATTCTGCATAAACACCCACACGGTCCAAACTAGTTACCTCTAGTTATTGTTAATTCTATGCCTATACATTTACAAACATTTCTGTATTTATTTTCTGAACATGATGGAGCATGATCACTTTTTACAGTCTGCTGAACATGGGTTAATACCAGATAATTCTTTGCATTCATTCATAATTCTGATCCATTTTTTATGCAGGATAAATAAAGTCTATATTATTATTATAATTACAGTCTGTGAACAAAGCTATGCAGAAGGATCATGTTGAGCTGACAATTGGTGTACTTGATATTTATGGATTTGAAATCTTCCAGGTAAAAAAATTATAATTTCACAAGGGGCATAACATTTTTTAGGGGAAAGAAAAGAAAAGGGTGTGCTTAGTTAATAACAAGCAGGCTTGGGGATGGTGGGATGGAAGGACTTTTAATATTTGTAATAATAATAACGATAATAATAATAGCCAATTTATTATATATAGTTGCAATTTATTGCATATAGTGCAAAAGGAGATAAATTTAAGAGGTTAACGTAAAAATAAAGGATATCTCCTAAGATCAAATTGAAATTTAGAAGTTAATTTTTGCGGAGGGAGGAAAACCAGTGAACCCGGAGAAAAACCCTTGAAGCACAGGAGAACCAACAAGTAATTCTACTCCCATACAACACCGGCTGGCAGTACTTGATTAATTATGGCTTACCTAATGGATAATTCTCACTGGCACTCAGGTAGTTTTAAGCATTTTTTGAAATAAATGTTTTTTTTTGTTCACAGAAAAATGGTTTTGAGCAGTTTTGTATCAATTTTGTCAATGAAAAACTTCAGCAAATCTTCATTGAGTTGACACTCAAGGCAGAACAGGTTGGTTTTTACTTTCATTGAATGCATTACTGAGTTGCATTCTCTATTTAATGGTTAGACCCATAGCGCAATCAGGATTAATGGCCCACAAGGTGCAAACAAAACAGCAAACAAGTTGGACATATTAGAAAATGACACAGAAAGAAAAATATTTTGGTTGCTTTTCTATTTTTTAGATTTTTTTTAAATTTTAAAATTAGGTATTTTTCTCTAAATGGACAATAGCCAATCAAAACATTTGATTTTCAATTGATTTTCAATTGATTTTCAATCCACTGGTTTGCTTATTTCAATGTAAATTATGAAATTATGATCACAGTTTTCATTGCTACAAGCTAATCGAGACAAAAGGTTATGACAGCACAATCAGCAATAAACTACTGCGGCTATAATATAAATCATTCCCATGTAACTTTACTTAATATGATATTAATCTTGACAGTAGTTGAGAGATCCTGTTCTCGTGCAGTAGTCTATTGCCCATAGACCAGTTGTGGTAAGGTTTTGTCTCAATCAGCATGTAGCAAAAAAAAAGTGGTGAGATGGGAAGTGGTACAGTATATCTGTCGGTTTCTTTTATGGAAAGTGGAAATGCAGGGGGTGCTGGGAGTGCATGTACTGTACCAGTATTATTTAGAACTTTTAATATTTGTAATTCTATAATTATTTATTACATTATTCTGTCTAAGTGCTAATTTATGTAATTCACAATACCAACAGGAAGAATATGTAGAAGAAGGAATCAATTGGTCTCCTATTGATTATTTCAACAACAAAATTGTTTGTGACCTGATTGAGACTAAGGTACTCTATAGTGTCCATGTTTGTCCCTGCTTGATCCTTAATTGTCTATATATCAGTTTTTTGAGATAATGCTGATTTAATAGGGGGACTTTATGATGCCCTCCAGCACCCATAGATGTACAAAGGCTCTCAAATGTCCAGTTTTCACAGAAACCTTTACATTTTTTGTGCCACAAATCATGGTATAACAATGGCTTTCTTCTCTGGTCTGATCATACCACTGGTGAACTTTGTTCCTCATTTGCATAAAAAACTGACAGCATTAATTCAGACTATGGTTTTACTAGGGCTTAAAGACCGGTTTAGGTCTACAAAAACACTGAGAAACCTAAAAAAATGCCCAGAAGTCAAAGGGTTAAATCAATGTAGACCTTTTTTTTCTTAACACAATATGATTAACATTAAAGTTTAACATCTAATCAAATAGAGTCTAATTGCTCATTTTCAATCATTCCCAAGAAAGGAAAGGAAAAGCAAAAGACATATGGTGGCCATGTTGGTTGAAAGAACAAAAGATGGCAGCTATGATGCCATGTGAACTTTAACCAGCAATAAGAAAGTTAAGTTCAGGTTAATCCATTAATTTTGATTTTTGATTTTTCTTAAATAGCGACCTCCTGGAATACTCTGTGTAATGGATGATGTCTGTGCTACAATGCATGCAGTGGGAGAAGGTGCTGATGCAACCTTGCTAGAGGTAATAAATTAACAATTAATATACACTGTAATGTTGACCTTTTTTTGAGTCTTATTGGGTTTGAAGTATTTGCAGTAATTCAAAAATCAAGCTCAATTTTTTTCCCCACAGAAATTGGCCAATTCAGTGGGAACGCATCAACATTTTCAATCTTGTAGTGGTGGGTTTATTATCCATCACTATGCTGGCAAGGTAAATTACTCTTCTCTATACAAAGGCAAATAAAACTTGTCAAGGAAAACGTGCTCCTATAAAGGCGGCTTTAGCAATACTTTAATCGAGTATAACTTTATTCTCATTAATATTTGATTAGTATTGTGTATATCGTGTATATTATGCAATTCAGTCTTTGGATGCTATGTAATGTTTAATGTAGTATCTATCTGAAAATACTCCCTTAAATGGCACTCACAAAATCCTGGCACTTTACCAAAAATAGTACTTACAGGAAGTATTTTAATAGAAGAATTCTTAAAAGAAGCATACACATATGCTAGACATACAATATTACGTCTGCATACAAAAAAATCATTTTTATCGTATTGAAATGCATGGGGTTTAACCTAGTTGGAGCTTGCTCTGCTGTGATTGTCCCTCGCTGAGATTTTTTTTCTCGTTATTATTCTCGTTTCTTATTAATAATTAGTTATTTTCTTGTTAATTTTCAACTGTTTTGTACGTTTTTTTTTTACCATAACTGCGAAATTTCTCGCGCGCTGATTGGTCGAGAGGCGTGGTAAATAAGAGGACATACCGATAGAATGACGAATCGCTTGGGCACTGAGCCGGCGCGTGGTATGTCCTCTTAATTACCACGATGTGAAGTCAAAAGTTGGTCAAAATTAGTTATGTACATAACACTGATTTTGACCAACTTTTGACGTCATATATTGGTAAATAAGAGGACATACCACTATAAACCATCGGAAATTTGTTAAATTTACAGATGCACTCAGTGGAAGTTTAATAAATAAATAAATATTCCATTTATACTCATGTATAGGGAATTTGAAACGAGGTTCGTATTTCTCAACAGGTTTCTTATGACTGTGGTGGTTTTTGTGAAAGAAATCGGGATGTGCTCTTCAAAGATTTGATCGAACTCATGCAGTGCAGTAAAAAGTAAGAATATTTTCGAATATTTTTTGGCATAAAATGATTTACTCTAAATGTATATATACATATATATGCTTCAATACGATTGTTCTTAGCTTGGTCGATTGGTTGATTGCTTGATCGCAATCTTTCTCTTTTCAGATCACGTGTCATTCTTTTGAGAATACAATTGTTTCCATCGTATTTATGTTGTCACGTTGTCTAAAATGAGAAAACATTATGGCTAAGCTAAGAAGGTCTATTGGTTATGATGCTATAGTTTTCGTTTTCCCATTGTTTTAGTTTAGTCATTAAATGTGCATGAAATAAATACATACTTTTCAATGGATTAATGGCCGTGGTCAGGTCGAAAAGGCTTCAAAAACGCTGGGTGTGGACGCAAAACATATCGGTTACGAGGCTGAGACGGGACCATTTTGAAAATGAATTGGTACGAACGAGACTACCATTTAACCTGGCCATTGCCATTTGCGGATATTTGAAAGCAAAATCAGTACTTTATCATAAGGGAAAATAGTACACTGATGTTTCAAAATCCCCCAGTTTCAAACACCTTGATAACCTTGAGATCTACCATCTATTTTTTTTCCCTAGTCCTTTTATTGCTGCACTTTTCCCTGATGACATTAAGAGTGAAAAAAGAGGAAGGCCAACAACAGCTGGTGCCAAGATTAAGGTACGTAGCTGCTTGAAAACACGTAAAGTTGTTCTCATAAATATAAGATAGATACCTGTATTTAAAGATGAGTCAATATGATTGACATGCAATGTCAAAAATGATAAACAAAAGTAATCACATGATATCGAGCACCATTGAGAACATTGTACACAATTTAACATTTCTAATGAACTCAACAGGCACAATGCAACACTCTAGTTGAAAGGCTTATGAAGTGCACTCCACATTACATCCGTTGCCTCAAGCCTAATGAAACAAAAAGAGCTCATGACTGGGAAGGAGATCGTGTCAAGCATCAAGTGGAATACCTTGGGCTTAAAGAAAACATTCGTGTTCGACGAGCTGGCTTTGCATACAGAAGACCATTTGATAAGTTTCTACAAAGGTAAAAGAATCCGAATTACAAGGCTAAATAGACCATTTTCGAGATGCGCGAGCGCTTTTGAAAATATCGCAGGCGCGTACTGATGATCTCGAGGCATTTTCGCGCGTGATCTTGCCTTAAAATGCCTCTTGTTCATGTCTGCGCCTGCAATATTTTTGAAAGCGCTCGCGTATCTCGAAAATGGTCTATTTAGATGTGGTTGATAAATACCTTTTTGTGGGGTTCTTTTTAGTATCCTAATTGTCATATTCTTATATCATATTTACAGATATGCAATCTTGACAAAAGAGACCTGGCCTAAATGGAGAGGGGAGGTCAGGCAAGGTATCACGCATTTGATGAATGCAGTCAACATGGAGAGAGATCAGTGGCAGCTTGGAAAATCCAAAGTGTTTATCAAAGCTCCAGAATCGGTAAGTTGCATGCAACGCTTTCATCCTTTTAGTAGATTTTAAAACTATCATTATTAATCATGTTTTTCAATTTTTTAGTTGTTTTTGCTGGAAGAACTCAGGGAACGTAAGTTTGATGGGTTTGCCCGTCGAATCCAGAAAGCATATCGAATGTACAAGCATAGGCAGTATTTCGCAGAGCTTAAACAGCAAGGTAACTACGTTGTTATGGGACTAGAGAATATGAAGTAAGAAAACATATCTCCCATACGTCCAGGTGTCCGGTGCACGCACGAACCGACCAATGACAGCGCACTTCGATGCTTAGGCAAGCGGCCCTAACTCCAAGTCTCTACCCAATACAAATATACTCGTTTTCAAAAATTTAGAGGAAAAAAAGACTTGAGCGACGGCCGCTCGAATTAACACAACAATCCTTTTCGCGCTTAGTTTTTCGTACAGCTGGAAGGTCTATCCACAGCTATTTTTACAGCCTGACTGACTGAATCAGGAATCGCATGATAAAATATTTCAGGCTGCTTGCGGAGCTAAAATTAGATTTTCAAATATTTGCACGAATGCGCTCTCTTACTTCATACTCTCTTACGTAGGGCTCGACTGTTAACAGTCCCTCTTTTCCTTCCTAGCTCAGTCAAGTCGTTTTCCCCCTAACTTGGTCGCGTGGGAGTGGGGGCAAATGAGGCAGCACGCTTGGAGAGGAAAAGTCCCTATTTTCCCAATTATTTTCCTCTCCCCATGTGCCGCTTTAAACTCACCCCACTCCCTGCGCATCCAAGTTAGGGAAAATACTCGACTCGACTCTACTCGACTCGACTGAGTTAGAAGTGAAAAGAAGGACTGTTAACAGTGTAGCATGGGACACCGAGTCCTGTCAAATGAATGGAATTTTCATGATTTCTTTTCACTTGTGTCTTAACTGAATACATTGCTAATTTTAAATTGTTTTATGTTCAGCCTCAGATATTTTGTTCAACAAGAAAGAAAGGCGGCGGGGTAGTATCAACCGTAATTTTGTTGGAGATTACATTGGATATGATGAAAATCCAGCTCTAAGAAGTTTGGTTGGTAGGTATCAGTTTGCTATGTTAAGGAATACGTATCCCAAGCCACACAGTTTGAATACTGAAATTGCCTGTTACTGATTTTATATTTAAAGTGCAACTGAACACGGATATCACGATACTTTTTTTTAAACTACAGTACTTTAAAATCATTTTTGAATTGGTTAATCCTTTGACTCTTTGAGATTTTTGAGGTTTTTCAGTGTTTTTTTTTTCTTCTGGACATTGTTGTTTTGAACACTGCTTTTTTGTGTTTTGAGATCCCTAATGATTAACGTGGATCAGTTTAATGATTTGTGGTGCTAACTTCAAATTTTAAATCTGACCATTTTAATCGCCTTTTATTAGAAAAGCGAGAGAGAATTGAGTTTGCCGCGACTGTCAACAAGTACGACCGTCGCTTTAAGCCAACCAAGAGAGACCTGCTGTTGTCTAGCAAGCACATATATCTGATTGGACGAGAGAAGGTACAGTACATTGTGTAGATGTTAGCCTCCTACGCAGATGCTCTTAGGGTCGTCACGCAATGCTTCTAGAGAAACGTTGCGTGACGACGTGACGACCCTAAGAACGTCTGCGAAGGAGGCTATGTAGATGTACACTAAGGACCCTTCTGTAAAACGCTTTTGTGACGTAGGTTATCCTCAATAAAGTTGATGATGATATGACTTTAAAGAGAGAACTTTTGCTTTATTTGAATTATTGACTTTCTCATTGCACTTGATGCAGGTGAAGAAGGGCCCAGAGAAAGGCAGAGTGTTTGAAGTCATTAAGCGAAAGCTAGACATCAAGTCAGTTGCATCCGTTTCTCTTAGGTGAGTTATTCATTTTTTGTTTTGTTGTTTTGTTATTGCCGGACGATATTCTTAGACAGTTCAACTCAGAATTTTAGCTATGATTTTCTTGTTCTTCTTTTTTTAACATCGGGTTTCTCTTTTTCTAAAGTATTTTTGTAATTTTTCATCGAAATAATCTCGTTTGGAAAAGGTTCAGTCGGTTTTCATCGTCTTCCCACTTTAAGGACTTTAAGAAGCCGGGCCCGATTCGGGATTTCTGGGGTTGATTTTCTTTATTTTTTCTTAAATTTTATTTTTACAGCTTTTCAACCTCCCTGATTGTGCAAATTTATATATTCATTTTTTAAAGCAGTAGATATTTTATGTATAAATGAAATTTGCAATTACATTCTAAAGAAAAATTCATTTTATAACGAGGGAATTCCACGATGAATTTCACGAGTAAAAACGATATTTTTTAGACTTTTTTTTAGATTTTTTTTCTAGATATCGTTTTTACTCGTGAAATTCATCGTTGAATTCCCGAGTCAGACAATGAATTTTTCTTGAATCCCATATCACAAAATAATTGCTCTAACAGCGACTCGGATGAGGATAAAAAGCAAGAGAAAGAAAAACAAAACGCGGGCTTCTTGATTTTTCATTGAATTCATCTTTTCAGACTGCTATCAAACATTCTTCGTTTTTATAGCAAAATTCGCTTTTTAACAAAGTTAACTATTTCCATTTATATTCTTTGCAAACTAATCTTCTTTTTTTGATTGTTTTAAATGCCATACGTTAAGAAAATCAAGTGATAATAAGACAAAAGCAAATAAAACAATTTTTTTTGTGCGGGATCCCTGATATTTCATTGAATTCAGCTTTGAAAGCGTTGGATTCCGCGCTGAATCCTTCGCTATCTACGTCACATATTCGTCATCTCGGACCAATCAGCGCGCGAGTTTATTTTGTGATATGGGATTCTATTGCAAAAATGGTTTCTAAAGAGACGAAATTTATAGTTTTTACATATTTTCCAGTCATTTGCAGGACGACTTTATAGTTCTTCACTTGCCAGATTACGACAGCGTTCTAGAAACTGTTTTTAAGACAGAATTTCTTACTCTGCTGGCCTCCAAGTATGATGATTCAACTGGAAAACAATTAAGGATAGAAATTTTGGGAAGGTTAGTATAATGGTATATTACCTGACGTAAGTATAAACCTTCATAACTTAAATACCCAGAGCTCAATTCAAAATATATTTTGCCATTCAATTACTTACTTCATGTAGAATCAGTACTGAAAGTATTGGAAAAGGGTTTATTTGCACTTTAAAAATCAAGTAGATTTTCGTACGTTATGTTGAGATTTATAGTAAGCCTGTTCTCTCAACCAAAGTTGTAACGAGCGTTCTAATCGCCCACTTTCGATATTCTAGATGAGGCCCGGTTTAGACGTCGAAGTTCACATGTGCCGAATCTAATGCAAATGAGCAAAACCTATTGTTTGAGTTGATTTGCATTAGATTCGGCACATGTGAACTTCGACGTCTAAACTTCGACGACCTGAGTTATTACGCACAAAGCAATTCAAGGCGAGGCTCCAGGGAAACAAAAGAACATATTAGGGTTACTCATTGTTTCCCTGGAGCCTCGTCTTGAATTGCTTTGTGCATAATAACTCAACCAGGATATTATAAAGTGGGGTATTGTTACGCTGAGGATGACCGCGTAGGTCAAAAGCTCGGTAAAAATAAAATAAAGTAAAAAAAAAAAGGTTGATGAAACAAGTTTACTATGAACATTAAAAATGTCCTGGAATAACTTAACTTTGCCCGTTTCGCCAATTATGTAAACCACCTGTCTGTCCTTGTGATACAAGATCATAGTCTGTTAACCAATGATATAGTTGCGATATCTGTTATTTTTCCGTATGTTGTCTGCGCAATGCAGCTTCGGTAGATTTGTTATTCTACATGCTTATTCGTTTTTTTTTTTGTTTCTCCGTTACTGTTTTAGCATCACTTTTGCCGTCAAGAAGGAGGGTTGGGGTGGTGGAGGAACAAGAGCGATCACCTTCTCGAAGGGTGATTCAGAGTTCCCGCTCATGAAAGCATCAGGCAAAACTCTAAATGTCAGTATAGCAACAGGACTACCCAAAGATACAAGTAAGACACTATTTTTATGCATTCATAGGTGAAAAAAAAATATTGTAGTCATCTGTCTAGTTTGTAATGAGACTGCCAGCATGTTATATTCATCATATAGATGAATCATCCTCCTTGTCTGTGCTTGGCGGCATAACCTATGGGGGCATAAACAAAATTAACCTCGTCGGCAGCTCTGAGTGGCATAATACAACATGCTTTGCAAATCTAGCGTTATTCAGCCAACCACCTTTCTTTTCCTTTCTTTTATACTTTTTTTTTTAAATTATCAGGACCAGGGAGATTACCAACGAAAATAAGCCACAGTCCAGCCAAACCACATCGGTCCGCACCTGGAGCCCCGTCTAGCGCAGCATACGCACGTCCTCATAGTAACCGTTCTCGCAGCGCCTCCAACGCTTTTAGACAGTCTTCTATCCAGCCTCATCTTCCATCTTCGGGTGCACAACATTTAGCCAAAGGACAGGCTCAAGTTGATGTTCATTCTGGTTTTATGATGACACCAGAATCTGGAGTTTGTGGGTAAGTACATTAGATTGACAAATGATCATCGTATCGTAGAACAAGTAATGTTGACGTAAGGCTTATTTCCTTTGGGATAAATGGAAGTATGGTACTTTTAATGTCAAAATTATTCGTATAAAAGTGGGTAACATGCACTGACTGAAATGGATTGTCTTTGTTGTCGTATGCCTCTTGTTTAAACACAATTTTGTAATGTTTCGTATTAACTGTTTGTTCCGTTCTGTGTGTCCTGTTAATTTCTTAAGAAATTAAAAAACGAGCCAGAAATCACGAACTTTTGTCCAGCACAGGCCAAAATTTTCGCATTTCACTTCCTGAGTGCATCGCGCCATTGCTAGTGAAATTGCATGCAAAATTGCATAAAAGATATTCTCCTTTTGCAATGCTGTTGGTGCTTACTTGCTTAAGTATTCTTTGAAAGCTTTTATCTTTGAATTAAAGACTGAATAGACTCTTTCGAATATGGCGTCCATGACGTCAAACGAGGAGAATGAGAATGTCCCGGATGTCGAAACCTAATGATTTCCACTGGCAGCATACAGGACTAGAATGCCCCGGATTTCAAAACACAATCATTATCACTCATAACATCCAGGACATGCTCGGACTCCTCGTTTGACGTCACAGACGCCATATTCGAAAAGGGTCTATTAGCCATCGTTACGCATTTTGATTTGCTTGTACCACCTCATCATATTCTTTTGTCATTTCATATTCATTTAAGGTGACTGACTACTTTAGCAAGGAATAATTACAAAATGTTTTTAGAAAGATATTTTACACAGAATTTAACGCTGATTCCAAAAATGAAAAGAAAAATGGGGTGTCCCGAGCTCGTTTTCGAGATAATGAATTTTGAATATGACCATCTTGACAAGTTGTCGAAAGAAAAATGGCGGAAATCAAGCTTTGCACACAAAAATTCATAACTCAAAAATTAAAGACGTTCTGGAAGCAATTTTCTCAGGACATCTACTTTAAACATTATTTTTGAAGACTAACTAAAAATATTTGAAGAAAGTTTTAAAAATAAGCTAAAAATTCAGCTTCTTGTTAGCTCAATCGAGCGAAAAGCGTACTCAAACGACAACAACAAATCACATAAAACGCTTTTTTTATAAGTTCTACTAATTACGTTTTTCTCAAACTTTCTCAAAAGACTGATTTTTACCTGTTGTTTTAGGAAATTCAAAGAAAAATATAGAGTCCCGTGCAAAATTCGGGGTTTTTGCTCTGTTGAAGTTCAAAACGTGTATGGTTCCTCAATAAAATTTTGAAGGTTGTTATGCGGTTTTGAACGATTTTTGTGCGCGCGCACATCGTGGGCTCAAATTGAACGTTCAAAAGTAGTCAGTCACCTTAATCGAAGAAACTTTCAACAAATTATTCCAACTTTTCTTCAGCTACAATTAAAGACGCATGTAGAACGATCTTGCCATGTATTTTTGGAGAGAGTCCTAAAAACGTTTTGTTTCGTTAAAGTGTCCCTTTAAGAGAATTAATAAGATGGTTTGTTTTTGAAATAAAGAAATACTGAATGCTTTATTATTAGGCCAAATAGCAATCTCGGTCAATACTTCGTTGTTCCATCAAAAATGCTTAATTTTTGCTTGCTCACAGTCGCCCGAAGGCAATACACCAGTTTCGCATTCGAGATACAAACCGCTGGTTTTGAAAACCACAGATTCTTTTGCACAGGACTAGCCTCGTTTATAAGTCAGCTATTCAAAGACACCATTAAAAGTCCTTGGGATTGATAGGTATTATTCGACTTGCACATTCTTTACTTTAAAGTTGACTGTTGCTAATGATTTGCAAAAGTCAACTGTAATGTAAAGAATGTGCAAGTTGAATAATACTTCTGCTTTTAAATCCGAAGACTCCAAACTTCACATTCATTTCACAACTAAAATTCTAAGGGATGGCCTTTCTGGGGAGTTTTTCTACCTTGGCATGGCAATTGTTGAAGAATCCAATCAAAACTCAAGTAGATACTTTATTTTCAAGTTTGGAGTCAGAGTGAATAATGAACTCAATATTCGAATAATGAATTAATTAATGATTCCTTTGATAAGCATCGAATGCGAAACTGGTTGTATTCGCAGAAATTCGACTGAAGTCGTGCGATTTTGAAAACATAAAAGTTGTTAAACTTTCAAATGTTACCAGCCGGTGTCCCGTCACTCTGTGACATTTCAATAGTTTAACGATGGGTGGGTCACGAGTGCTCGTTTGGATGCTATGGTTGCTCAAAAACTCGCCAAATATTGAATTTTGGAACGAAAACAACACAATAAAGTTAGATTTGAAATTGCGACCTCTAGTGTTACTGAAAGTTTTTGTTATGATCAAAGTAAAGCTTTCAAAAGATGCATACATAAATAGAGAAACCACATGTAAAAAGATACCGTGTGTCTAGGTGCCCGGCAAACGGTCAATGCCTTCGAAAGACTAAATGCACGGCAGTCTGATTTCTTTAAAAATATTCAGTAAGTTTTGACACATCAAACTACTCTATCTTCGTTAAGAAATGGCAAGTGCTTTTCGTGAGCTTAAGGTATCAGGAGTGGATTTGGACCCCTATACGCCCTACCTCAAATTTTAGAGTACTATGATACTTCTAAATTTGGTTGATTTTGATTGAAATTGGGCCGAGATATAGCTTATCATAATCCTACGCTGGACAAGTATTGAGAATATGACGTCACCAGGAAAAAATATTTGGCTGACATCTTAAAAAAAAACTCCAATATTCGCTTTTGAAGGTGAGAAAATATTTGAAAAAGGAAAGTGACCTTTCACCTCACTTTCAAAGGTCTTTCTATCCAAGCATAAAAACAGCAAGTCAAAATTTGATCGTAGTGGCACTTTAAACACGTATGCATGCATGCTCGACGGGAAAGTGACCGCAAAGTTTCTGAAGTTTCTTAGTTTTAGTACTTTTTGTTATTAGATATCGTACTTGGTGTTTACTTATTTAAACGCAAGGAATTCTTCTAACTGGTGCTTCTTTCTGTGTTAAAATATTTATAAAGTATAAAATCTTATAAATTTAAACTCTCCCTTGAAATAAAACGAATCCATGTAAATACGTTTTGTTTTGCCGGTTCAAGGCGTTTACTATAAGTAACTTGTTTTCAGTTTTACATAAAGTGTTAACCTTTCTTTAAAACATAAAGTTATCTTCATGAATAATGTGGAAACCGTCCTAAAATCATGTTACATCAAGTTCGTTGTCTTGTCTTTCTTTCATAATTTTTTCGTTCACTTTTCTCTTTTTGCTCACCACTCTTTACTAACAGTGTTAAGCCCAATCCCATTCACTTTACCAATCTACGATTCGTCTCAGTTAATCAATTCTAACCAAATAACATCTTAAAACTTCTCAACTGTGAACAGATTCAACCGTTCTAACCCTGGGCCTGGTAAAGTCCAACGCATTCCAAACCGTGGATGTGTAAGCTACTCCGCTGGAAGTGGCAAAGTTGTTGAACGAGTGAAAGCAGTACGCGCTAAATCTGTATCATTTGGTGAGAGTGATTCGATGCAAAACGAGAGGGTTCAACGTCATTTTGAAGCAGTAAGGGCCACTCTGCAAGACGCAGGCGATGACGCACCTGGAGCTGGTTATGGAACCCTGCAGCCACAACTGCAGCGAAACAAGTACAGAGATTCAGACTTTGTCGCAGCCATTACAAAAGATATCCAGATCAAAGAATCCAAACCAAATGGCTATTACCATAAAGATGTATGCCCTCCGACTAGTTTCGAAATGTACAGTACTGATTTTAATGAAACTTGTTCAACTAAAAAGTTACCAGATGGAATAGCAAGGCAACACGTTGACGTATCGGGAAATCAAGTCTTCGAGGCTGCATATGCAAGACAGAGATCGACTGATGAAGCGATCAACCTACAATGTAGAACTGGAATCTTGCCACACTGTCATTCTAACAACAAGCAACATGGCTCAAGAACAGGGCGTTTTCCTAGACCTGCAACTGCTCATGAGCTTAATTTTGCATCCACTGCGAACGATATGAATGTGTACAAAAGTGGCGAGATGGCTTACGTTCACGGTACCTTACCTTCTAAACACCGTTCATCCCGACCGGTCACAACCCATGAGTGTACGTTTGCTGATTATTACAGTGAAAGTAACTCGGAGAGATCTATGTCCAATCATAGGCAAAACAACCCTAGTCGTGATTTTAATGCTTTACAGAAGCAGGGAGCACAGGTTCGTCTAGCGACTATTCCTCATGGATATCGTACAACTAGCTATCGAATGGCTATGACAGGTCAAAAGCATAACAAAGTACTACGAGATGCTACGAAATCAAATTATGAAATTATCAGTGAAGCAGGACATTCAAACGTTATTGAGAAACAAGCTTCCCGTAATGTTGTATCATCTGCTCATCCCACAAAGAGTAGACTAACTAAGAATGACGATTATGTGAGCATGGACAATCTGCATGCTACCACTTCCGCTAGAGCGGCAAAGCAAGGCTTAGCAGCTGATGTAGATTCCTTGGCTATTGACAAAGATGGCAGGGAAGGTGAATATGCACTGAGAACCGTAAACATCGATTATTCCAAGAAATCCGTTTCAGTGCCTACGAGTGGAAGTAAGAAAACACCATTGAAAGGTATTCTAAAGAATCCTACCAAGCATACAGAAGTGAAGAGTAAAGGCGGAGTTTCTACCCTTGGTGCAAAACAGACACCCCACTTAACATCATCATCTTCGGGTGATGGAAATGTTCCTACTGTAGAAAAGAATGGTATTTTCTTGACCTCCTTTCCGGTTAGCCCTGATAAACCAGTTACAAAGAAGATTAGCTCCAAAGAAGAAGTCTCCAATTTAAAAACCGCGGGAAGTAATAACGTATTGCACCACAAAGCATTAATTCATCATTCGGGTGACGAATTAAGTCAAACAGCTAAAGCTGAGTGTCACGGGAATTCAGACACTAACAGATCTCTCAAGAAAATTCTTTCCGAGAAAACAGGCACTGCAGCGGGGGCACACGACAGATGTTCAGAAAGAGGAAACCAAGTGAGGCGCTCTGATTCAAAAGCTGAACATTCTTGCTTGGATCTTAAGAAACCCATTTGGCCTGCTCCTCCACCACCTTTACAAGGCGCTCTGACAAGTTATACCTCTTTCGAATCTCATGAAAATGAAACAACTTTAACACGCTCACACAAAAGACGTGCTCCACCCGTACCAACTAAGAATATGCCTTCTAAAGGAACAGGAAACTGTAATTCAACGGGGTCGCAGCAGACGAAACAGCATGGTGGGAATGTCACCATTGCTCGAACAAGCACTGTGCAAGAAAATGAGAAAGGAAAAGGGGGACCGCCTGAACAAAATGGAGAATTAATCGAATACCTACGACAAATTGCAAGAAGTGGCATGAACGTGTCATCTGACGTATCTCCTGATTCTAACGGGAAAAACAGCTTTGCTGGTGCGACGAATCCTGATTATGTCAACTACGATTGGTATAATCAGCATTATCACTCAAATCACGGTAGCAATAATTTAAATGCTTCATATTCTGAAGATGACTACTTCAGTGATGATGACGAATTTGATGATGATTTTGACGGGGATGATAGTGAGCATGATGAAACTGACTTTCATGAAAGGTGAGATTTCAAAGGGAGGCAAAAATCTAAAAATAAGCATAATGTACTTAAATAATAAACACTAAAAGTTTAAATCAAATAACAATTTTAATCCTACCAGTTCAGTCATGATAAAGTTGGCGTAAAACGTGATTGTTCTTAAAGTGGCTGCCTACTATAGAAAAAATCCATGAAAACGTTTTTGAACCACAATTTTTTTTCAGTTAACCCTAATTTACAGTCAAACTAAGAAAACCGTGAACACCTAAAATATGTCTGGAATGTTTATTTAGGCCGTTGCTTGTAAAAAAATATGTTTCCCACCACCATGAAAAAAGATTGTGTTGAATCTTTCTCTCGTGTATCCGTCTGTCTCGAATAGAAACTTCTAATTTCACGAGAATAAGACTAAAATATGAAGTTTGAAACTTTAAACTGTAAAATACTTTGCGTGACAGCGCTGTGATCAAACACATAAACATTCCAGACATATTTTAGGTGTTCACGGTTTTCTTAGTTTGACTGTAATGCTGATTTCAAATCTAGAAAGGAAAAAGGGGTGCACTTCGGTCGTTTTCGAGATATTCACGATTAAACACAAGCGTATCCGGCAACAACTTTTTAATTCAAAAGAAGAAAAAAACCAACTTCCCACGAAAAAAAATCATAATGTGACCAGTAATCAAGCTTTTGAGATATATTAAAAAAAAACAACTAAATTATCCATTTCAAAAAAATGACGAAATTTTAAAAGTTTTTTTGAAGTCTATTTTTCATTTGCTTCTTTTACGTCCATTTGGTAAATTATCCATTGTTTTACAAATATAAGTCAAAAGATTTGGAAAATGTTGAGAAATATTTAACAAATAGAAAACGTTTGCCGTGTTTACATAGCGTGATATAAATATGAGGGAAGTTTGGGAGAAGTCTAGAGCTGTTGTGTAAACCTCGCCTGCGGCTCGGTCTTACACAACAGCTCTCGACTTCTCCCAAACTTCCCTCATGTTTATATCAGGCTATGTAAACACGGCAAACGTTTTCTATTTGTTTTAGAAAATATTGAAATTGCCGTGTTTACATAGCCTCATGTAAACACGGCTATCAGCCACGCAATCAGAGCGCACGTTATATCTGAACTTTTTTATAAAGTCTATTATTCATTTGTCTTGCACTTGACAGTTTTTGTCTAATACGAGTGCAAAACAAGTACAGTTCCCGATTTTCTGAGTAAAACCCATGTTATTTTTTCAAAAGTTTCATTTTTATGTCAGTACTCTTTGAGCGTTTTGCCTTGTTGAAGTTCAAAACGTGTATGGTTTTCAACAAAGGTTTTTGTGCGGGCGCACATCGTGGCGTCAAATTGCCTGTTTCATGGCTTATATCAATTTTCTATAGTAGGCAGCCACCTTAACCATCTAATAATTAAAGCTAAATTTTATGTGATTCGAAGCAATTTTACGTTTTACACATAATAATATAAAACATTTTTTGCTCACTCAATAAACTAAACCCGTTACCCTTTCATCTAAATCTAAACGGTTGTTGTAAAGGTTGCCGGGTTGAGTAGTGCCAGTTGTTAATGAAAATTTTTCTATTACCCATAATGCCCAATGGGAAAAAAATAGGTAATTTATCGTAACGAAATTATTTTATGAATATATCAGAGAAGGGTAATTGCGCCGCAAAAATGTTACAATGTATGAAGTTTTTTTTATTTATACTTGAGTACGATACATTTGCCCGAGTGAGTACTTCTTGGTTTATTGTTGGTCATTTGGACGATAACGTATGGAGGTAATACAAAACCGTGCAGCTTGTCTTTGTTAGTTGCAGAGCGAGTGCTGCCCGTTTCATCATCAATCAGCACAATATCGTGTGCTTTATTATATGAAGTGGAAACTTTCTCTGCTCTCTGCAACGAAGAACAATTTTTTCACGCGTTGAGCAAGTTTCGGTCAGCAACTTACAAGGGTCAATATTGGGCGACAAGTTGCACGTTTTGTTGCCGTATTAATCATTCGTCAGGTGTTCTGAAACAATTGGCACAAAAACATTAACTTTAAGAATAGCAATGTTCAAATACAGTTTCGCTAATAGTTTTACAAACGCTCTTTAAATAAACAGCGTCCAAAGAGATACTTCAAGAAAGAAAAAGCGCCCTCCAGCACCAAACAAGCCCCGACTGCCTCCTAAACCAACGCCAAGCCTTCCAAAATGTCGAACTCTTTACCCGTACGATGCTGCAGACGTTGACGAACTGACTTTCCAACCAGGCGAAATAATTGAACTCGTGAAAGAAGGTAAGATAATGCTATATGGTGATGTCAAAGGTCCTGTTACACAGTGCATCTTTCTCAGCAACTTGTCTCTCGATGCTTGAAAATGAAGCGTTGCAGGTTGCCGAGGTGAGGTGTTACGCGATCTCAGTAACTTGCAGCGACTTGAAAAATATGTCTTAAAATTGCGAGCAAAGTTGTTGGAGGGGCGATACACTGTGCAATGGCGTTGCCAGTTGCTGCAATCCGTTGCATAAAGTAGAACTGAGTTCTACTTCGTGCAACGCTACGCGCAACAACAAAAAATTGCGAGGCAACCCCCTGTCACATTGTGCAATTCTCCAGTAACTTGTTGCAGACACTGAGTTGCTGGGAAAATTCCACAGTGTGACAGGGCCTTAACTGAATTCAAAATTGTATAATGAAATATTTATCTCCCCATCTCCACCCCAGAGCCTTGTCATTCTTACCACGCATGCTCGTCAAAATATCAGAGACTCGTAACGGGCGCCCGGGTAAACTAAGCAAAAACCCGCTACCTGTTATGTAATGCGCATACTCAAATTTCACTTAAATGTCTGTATGGATCCATTCTCGTACCAGGCATTATGTTTTCTGCAATCAAGCATTGACTGGCTCACACAGCATACTGGAAACCACAAGTATGTGGTATAAGATGACAATACCGATGAATAATCAAATAAACAAGCGCTAAGCAAAATTACCGGCCCTAAATTGTCCTCATTTCAGGGCCAAGTTTAAAATGATTCAATGAAAATGAAACTTTGGTATTATGTTGCCTATATATTGCAGTAAACGTACAGAAATTCGAAAGAACAAATTAAGGGAATAGTCCAAAAATACGGCTCATAGCGAACTTTAGTCGACCCAATATTTTGGAATATCAAATGGCACAATTTCTTTCAAAAAAAATTCCGTTACTCCAAAAAGATGTACCAGCTGAGCAGCTTTAGATAAAATTAGAAAGTCAAAACAGGTAAATTAACTACTTAAAATTCTCTTTCTTTCTGATATGTAGAGTCGAAAAAATGAACTCTGTTTTTTTTCCTTCGACAAAATATGGATATATAATTGATATTGTTGATTGCGAATTTGTTGGATAACAACTTTTTTTGGTATATTTTGTTATACGACTCCCAACTCGAAAGCTTTAATTAACTACTTTGCGACTGAGCCGTCCGTTGTGCATGTGAGGCTATTTGGACCAATCAGCATCGAGGAAAAAACTGCTGTTACCTGAGCCTCTGAAGGAATAGGGGGACGAAACCGAGGAGCTGTGGGTACATTTTAGTCGAGCATTTGCAGTAAGAATGCATGGGCCCTGCAGTCGAGAGAAAGAAATACTAACTGAAACACATCTTTGGGAATCGATTCGTACCTCGTAGAATCTCAAGTATTTTTCACGTTGAAGCCACCTCATTATATACTGAATATTTAATTCTTGTTTCAATTTTCTACAGATGCATCTGGTTGGTGGACTGGGAAGCTGAAGGGCAAAGAAGGACTTTTTCCTTCCAACTACATAGAAAAGATTTGAAGAAGTGAATGAGAGAGAGAGAAGCAGGACCTCCCACGCTACGATGAAGAAAATAACCAGAAAATTTTATAGCCATAGATTTTTATTTGGTCAATGTTGCTTGTTAAAATTTTCATGCTAGCCTAAAGGCAGTAATATCCTAAGTTAATGGCTTCATCACTGTTCAATGGCTAACTTTTATACATAATTGAAATTGAAGTAGCAATATGTTTTGGATTGGCTTGTTTAATTAAAACGGCACTTACAAAATGACGCGATATCGTTAACCGAACCTTTAAAGGTTTTATTCTTAATTATTTTTCATTCATTCGTTTGCATAAGATCAGTATATTTATTGGCATTTAAATTCCTTTGTCAAGAGGTTACATTAAGATCTCAAGCGAAGCTAATAATTACTTTGTGAAAAAGGTCCATGACAATGGTTTTTGAGTTATTCTAAGAAAAAATTCATAAAGATGCTTTGTGCGAGTTGCGATCGATTTACGAAAAAAAAACATTCCAAAATCAACGATAGAATAATTTGATATGTAATTTTAAATTCTTAAAATGATGATTAATAAAGAAAAAATCTAAACAATTCTATGGACATTTCTTCTTTATAGTTTCCACAAGGGACGTGTGGATAAAAATTATCTGGGGAGGATATACCGGTATATCAATGTTTTATTGCATGTTTTGTGGTTTCCTGACGGTTTGGTTGCATTTTAAGGCGATTTTAGGAAATTTTATCTCCTCTCTAAACAATACAATATGAAATTTATTTTATTTTAAAGAAATTTTTTGATCTGCCATACATTCTCTCTACATATATTCAGAACCATAGCTTGGGCTACCTGTGGGGAGGGTTCTGATCAGTGGGTTCTGATTGGTCAAGTTCACAACCATGATGCTTTGCGCGCTGTCTCACTCTGTTACCTTGAGTTGTCAAGACTGTTGTCAAGCAAACTAAACAAGATGGCGGAGTCAAAAAGTAAACTAAGGTCTTCTCCGGGATTAGGGGCATCAAGCAAAGGCGACTCAAGGCTCTCCAAGAATGTTGATAAAAAAATAAAACCAAAACATTCTTCAGGTGAAACAGTGAGTATTCGCCCATTTAGCAAGCAGAGAACGACTGAAAAGCAAGTTGTAAAGCCTCGTTCTAGTCTTAGCTCAACGCCTAGGTCAGCACCGATAGAATACACATGTCGTCCGATTGTACCAGCTTCTAAAGCTGAACTCTTACCAGTCGCCTATGCTATGCACGGAGAGGATTTTGCGCCACGGTTGAAAAAACTTTTTGATCCTGAAAGAGAGGCAGCTTTAGATGCCATTAAGACTGGAATTTACATCGGATGGAGGTGCCAAGACTTCAAACACGACTGCATACGCGTTGGCAAATTTTCTAAATGTTTTTGTGGTCACTTACTCAGCGAGCACAGAAAATACGATGGACATAGTTTTCGTGTTCCTTGTGCTTTGGGTCAGTGTGAATGTAAGGCTTTTGCTTTTGTGCCATCTAGGGCAGAGGAAGCAGGCGAATTTTGGCTTCAGCGTCGTGTTAACTTCGACCCGACCACTTGGCGAGCAAAGTGCAAATGTAAACACACCCACGAAGAGCATGCACCTAATGGAATGAAGAGGTGCCGCGTAAAAGGATGTCGATGTTCAACGTTTTTCTCGAACTTCCTTTGTTGTGCATGTGATAAACATTGGGAAGAACACGAAACTGTATTTGAAACAGCTGAAATGAGGAAGAGTCAAGGAATTCCATATGGCGAATTTTATCTTCCATTTCACGAGTTACCAGAACTGCGAAATGTAGTACTGACTGGTAAACGGGATGATAACAGTCTGTTTAATGAACTTACCTCGGGTCCATATGCCATCCCAAACGATGTACCCTCACCACTTGCCCTAAGACTGCGTGGCGAAAAACAGTGTACTCAAGAAAAACATGGGAGATCACAACGTTTCTAATATCGAACTAATCAGTTAGGGCAGGGAGTGATTGCTTAGACCCTGACCCTATCTAAGACAGGAATATTTTGAATAAACATACCCTGTTCAAGTCACCACACTGTAACAAAATGGACCTATCTAGGACCCACCAGAAATTGTATACCGTGAATAATGCAAGCACATTTGGAAGGGCAGCTAATTAAGGGGGCTTATTTACTCAAGGTTGCCACAGTCAGGGAACAGTCAGGAAACAGTCAGTGAATTCTGAATTTTTACAAAGTCAGGGATATTGTCAGGGAATTTTGATTTTGGTCAGTGTATTTTAATTTTGCAAATTACCCAAAAGTTAGGGAATTTCTTTCAGTCGTCAAGAAACTTTATTTTTCCAGATGAGTGGGAACCCTGTAATACTTCAACCTCATTAGAAGGGGGTCTAAATAGGGATGGGGGCTATTTTTTTAGGAAAGAAGAATGATTGTATTTTAGAAATCTCCATGACTATAGTGAAGTCTCTTGTCCCTTGAAGAATGGGAAGTAAGAATACATCTCCCTCCTCAGATGACATCAATAACAAACTTCTGCTTACTATCTTTTCTTGGTTTTCTTTGACATCTTATATATATATATATATATATGTACATATTTTTGGGTCGGGTTAGATCATATTTGAGTTGAGTTTGTTTGATGGGTTGTTCTCTCCCTTGCCACAAGGGTTTTCTCCGGACACTCTGGTTTCCAGCCTCCGTAAAAATCAACATGTTAGTTGAGAGTTGTATGCATAGAATATATAATGTAGTGGTAGTGTGTGTGAGTGACAGTGGGCCAAATTGGAAACCAGTATTAAGTTACTGAATTCGTATCCCACTATAAAAAAGTGATTTATTTATAGGGGATGCTCCGCCCGAAAGGGGTACCTTTTTCAGACCGCAGGTATAGAAAAGGGGTGGGAATTTGTGAGTTTTGGTATAAAAAGGGGTAGCTTTTCTTCAAAGGTATAGGAACGGGGTACCTTTTCAGGCAAAAAGGTATATAAAATGGGTACCTTTTTGCTGAAACTTGTTATATAAAAGGGTAAGGGGTCGAGAGTCTGGGCGGAGCATCACTGTATAAAACAACCCGAAGTACCCCCTCCCCCCCAGGGCTCAGTGTCTCAACTAACAATAAGATGATTTCTATTATACACAATAGCAAGCAGTGTCCCTGATTAGTGTGGCACGCTAGAAGATTTTTTGACACAATAATAAAGTTACACAAAGTAGAGAAGTTGGGGTACATAAAGTTAGAGGTCTTAGAACCAAAAATAAATGAATGTTCTCAAGTATTTGTAATAAAACATTAGTGGTAAACATATGTGTATGACATACTGGTACATAAAATTTTCTTTTGAAGCCACTGTTATGGTGTCTATGCTGTCCTTCAAGAATGTTGGGTGGGGGCTTATTTGATAGGGGGCTAAATTATTAGAGAGAATGCTTTCTATTAGAAAGGGGTCTTGTTAGAGTGGTTTGACCCAAATTCCAAAAATATAGACTACCATGGTAGACTATTTACATGTTTTATCTTTCAATTATTAGACATTTACTGTATAACATAGTGATACCTTAGTCCAGTCCTGGACTCCCTTTCTGTCCACTCCGACAGGCTGAGCAGACAGAAAGGGAGTCCGGGACTGGACTAAGAAGGGATGCCTGTGTGCCTGAACTTCCACTAATGTAACAAAGCTTGTTATAGTGAATTATTTTGCTTGAAACTTATTAATGACTATAGGCACTTATTATTAGTGACCATTCAATCCTATTAATGCTGTAATAATTATAAGGTATGGTTATAGAAGACAGCTTTGTGAGATGGACCCATTAGACGATGGGATGCATGGAATTCTTCATGGTCTGGGATACTAAAGATTAAAACAAAGTGCTCACTATTTTTAGAACTGCAGAGGGGAAGGCTGGGAAAAAAATTGTTTATGTAACATGCATGTACATACAAGGATGCTGAATGAAATCTTACATTGCCATACCTGTGGGGGTTGTATCTGTAATAGTTGTAGTGCAAACCCTTAATCCTTGAATTAGGGACAGCAGAACCGCCCTAAAAAGTGGTGGGGTTAAGATAGGAAAATATAGGAGACTGGTATGAGAAAAGTGGTAGGGCTAACTACAACCAGCCCTCCGCGCGCTGTTTTCCTTTTATTTTTGCGATATAAATTAATCAGTTACTGAAAAAAGTGGGTCCAGTTGTGGACTACGACCCACCTGGTACCTACCTCAAAAAATTTTGCCGTCTCACAATAACATAGCTTGGGCTTCCTGTGTTTTGTTTTCGGGCGCGACTCTGGGTTCCACTGGGGACCTTGGTAACCGAGGGCTCAAAGGGCTCAAATCTTCAAAATAGAAAAGATGGTGATTTCTTTTTAACCACCAGTTTTAAGCGCCCTCACAAAAATCTTAAGTGTGAGAAAACAAAGTGTGAACTAATGGAGAAAGTCACACAACACGATCGAAACATGTTGGGAATTGAAGGAAGTGAAGGCCATGATTCGGGAGCTTTAACAGATGAGCAACAAACACATCTCAACAAGTTTAAGGTAGGTAAGCTGCTTTAAGCTTAAACCATTTTCCTTCACAAAATTGCTCTTCAACGTAGCTCTTTTGGAAGTTAGATTTATTTAGTACGACAAACTAGGGAGGTTGATAAACAGTCGTGAAAGATAAGCTACGGTGCAGTTGGTTGACTAGTCTATGGCCCGGTTCCGTGTAAACAGAAGAGATGTGCTGAAATATTTAAACGGTTAAAAATTCGACTGGTACCATGTAAGGCCAGCCTAATTAAGTCGAAAGAGGGCTCTGAAGGGGTAAATTAGGAGCTGGGATTCACCTTTTTGGGCTGGGATTAATCTTTTTGGGCTGGGAAAATGGGATTGCATGCACTGGGTCTGTGATGTAGCCATTACTGGGGTTGGGATTTTGCAAAATCTCTAGCTATTTGAACTCTATGACTGCATGCACTGACACTGGGATTTTGCAAAATTTTGTGCTGGGAAATGGGGAAATGGGATTAGGACCCCTTCTTGAAAGAAGAACTTTAGAACTAAAATACCATTTTACATTGTAGTTTCAATGCACCCCCTGATTGAAATAATTGATGGTGAAAATGACAAGTGAATAAGTAATCAGGTCTAGAAAATTTGTGACGTTTGATGTCAAAGATAAAAAAAATTGTAAAAATAATCAAAATAATTGTGTTGCAAATTCTAGCAGTCACCATGTTCTTTTGGGAAATATAACCGAGTCTGCAACTATATGCAAATTAAAAAATATACATACATGTATCTGAAAGAATGGGTTTAGTCAAAACTTTATGTAGCCGGCAAAATAAAGTAAATAAATAAAATTACTTTTTTTATAGTGGGATTCAAATTCCATAACGTAATGATACTGGTTTCCAATTTGGCCCACTGTCACTCACACACACTACCATACTATGAATACAACTCAACTCACATGTTGATTTTTACGGAGGGAGGAAACTGAAGAACCCAGAGAAAATTCTAGTGGCACAGGAGAGAACAACACATCAAACAAACTCAACTCACATATGATCTGACCTGAGCCGGGGCTCGAACTTGGGCCACAGCGGTGAGAGGCGAGCGGTAAACCACTACGCCACCCATGCCACCAAGGCAACCCTGAACTTGATTCAGATATTATGAATGCTCCCAAAATACACAAATTTGGCTTTAAATACATGTACTTGCCATTTCAATAATCAAAAAGGCATTTTTTCTTTGAATTACAATATTTTTGTGGCACTGCTTCGCGAAGCAGTACCACTATGCTATCGAGCGATGTCCGTGAGTAAGTAAACTTTACACAGGAACCCCAAATATCAAAAAAAATGTCAACCGAAACGATCAATACCTTCTCGGATCTTCTCGAAAACTATAATAAAGTTTGGAACTCTTCGATTTAGAAACATCTTGGTTACAATATTTAAACAACATGTCTATGCAAGGAACATGGGCTGATCATATCATAATACAAGCTGTGGCCGACGCAATAAATTTAAAGATTCATATAATCGAATCAAATGAAAATTATTCTGAAATGACCTTGGTTGAAGCACAAAATGCAGTTCACATTGTACCTCCTCCTATCGCAAGATCGCAAGATAACTGACGTTTGAAAGAGGAACTGATTTTAAAAAATAAGTATAATTTAGTGTGCTATGAGGTTATCTGACTTTCAATGAGTGAACGATTCAAATAAATTTCATCGGCTCGAAAATATGCTCTGAGAAGTGTATGTTTCGTTTTTCCCCCCGAAGATTTTTGAAGATTTTTGTCTGTAATGAAATTACATGGAGCATACTCTGACATATGTACAGTGTCATGTATAAATATTGCTGAATGCTTTAATATTTAATTTCAGATTAGCACAAGAATTGAAAATGAGAAGTATCTTAGAGATCATCCAGAAGTATCTTGCCTTCTCGCTGGGTTTCTTGGGTAAGTACCCCTGTACATAGAGGAGAGTATTTTATGGATTTTAAATTCTTAAGTGAATTGTCAGTTTTCTTTGGCATGTTCAAACATTGATTTTAATGCTGCAAGCCATTAGGCAAGAAGCGACACCAATCTTGATGGTTGGGATCCCTTTGTGCTGTCACTGGCGATGATTTTGAGCATGCAGTGTGGATGTTCAGCAGCATTCGCCCATTCGAGGCACATTTGGATGATCATTAACGTTTTTGATTTGTTTGGTCTAAGACAACTGAGTGTGTATTGTATAATCTGTTCAAGCAAGCAAGCTAATTCATATCTTTTTCGCAAATTGTCTTATCATGTAAATTTATATATTTCTGGAAGTATTTGTCTACTGGTCACTAATGGGAAACTTTAAGGCAGTTTTTACAAGTTTTTTTTTGTCAATGTTATGTTGTCAAAGTTTACCAACTGATTTGTTGACATGAACTGATTTGGCCACAATAAATCTTATCCTTGTCAAAGATCAACTTTATTTGGATATTCTTTGATCTAGATCTATCCTTAACACAGAGATGTGTTCCTGAATTACCTTAGTGCAGTAATTTATATTTTATTTAGTACCAGCTAACTGTTGACTTGCTTGACATGGCTGCTTAGATAGTTGATGGGGGAGGGGGGGGAGGGGGGGCAAGCTCTTAAACCTCAAAAAAATATTTCTTCTGTGCAAAAAAAAATTTGAGTAAGCACAGGTCAAGGGTTTATAAATATGCTGCAAATGACCCTGAAACCAATGGAAATCACATTTCTAAGGGTCTCTAGCAGGTGAATCTTCAAAATTTTTTGAGGGGGGCAGGCCCCCATGCCCCCCTTATCTTCTTCTGCCTTTGCACCTAATAATGCATAACTCATTGCGCTAAAAAACAGAATATAATAAATTAGAACTTACAGAATTCTGACTGAAATGTTCAGTTTCCATTCCTGAAATAGTAGTAGTTTAATATCGTATCTCTTTCAGTGGTTACTATGGTTTCAAGAAGCTAGTTAGATAAATTATCATTTTACATGTTGATTTTTTTACATGTTCAGTCAATTTAGACTTCAAATTTTGCCTAAAAGCCCTCCTTGATTGAGCAACAGTAATTTTGCCCTATGTATGATTATTAATATTAATCATTCTATACTAGTTTTAAAAAAGTATCATCAAGGTCATGACGTTCAAAAAAAACTAACATCCAGGGGGTGGGACAAAAAATAAATATCATGCAACTAGAATTCCTCCAACCCCACCTCCCATCAATTATTATTATCTAATGGTCCATCCCTTAGCTTGATTAGCTTATGCTAGTGTGATCTAGCGTACTTGGCCGTGAAAAAAATGGCCATCTCTTTGATTGACAGCCTTGCTAAGTCCCCATGGGTCAGAGACCCCTTTCTTCTCCAACCCCCTCCCCTATCTGTACTGTATGTGTGTCATATAGTGGTCATATCATTAGCACCATAACAAATAAACGACATGTATAAAATAGTATATAAATCATGAACAACAACTGCCAAAATCTCTTAGATTTCACTTCACATATTTTCGCACCACTTATTACTTGCAATATTTAATGAATTTCTTAACTAAAGGAGGTTTGGGGCCCATAGATCCCTTGCCTACAGTACACAGATTCTAAAGATGAAAGTTATTACGGAATTAATAATATGAAAAAAAAATCTCGATTCTGATTGGCTGAAAGCAGTGCAGTTTTTTTAGAAAAACAGTGCAGGAAAAAAAAGGAAATACAGTGCAAATTTCTCTAAGTTAATCACTTTTTTGTCACAGATTTTTTAAGAAAATCCATATTTATGTTAACTTTAATTCTTTCCATCACAATGGAAATTCTGAAAATCTGTCCCATAAATTGGAGTGGTTCCTCTTTGGGAAAACACTGAGAAAAACCAAGGAGTTGAAAACAAATAGCCCACTTTCAATATTCTGGTTGAGTGATCCCGCACAAAGCAATTCAAGGCGAGGCTCCAAGGAAACAATGAAGTAACCTAATATATTCTTTTGTTTCCCTGGAGCCTCGTCTTGAATTGCTTTGTGCATGATCACTCAACCAGAATATCAAAAAAGGGCTATTGGAATTCAGTTTTTTCCAACATTCTACGAGAGAATAACCCTTTCTTAGTTTTCATAAGGGAGGATTCAATTTTCAGAAAGGGATCCATAAGGATACTGTTATGTGCCCAATTTGTTAGCCCCCCAGCTTAGCTGTGAAATTTTGAAATGGCCCTCTACTACCTAACTGATAAAATAATATAATAAACTGATAATTACCAGAGAAAATCAAAGTGACCCTCCCTTTTTTCACTATGTAAATATTTGATGGCCATCCCCTTAAGTCCTCCAGCCCTCCCCCCTCTAAAAAGTTAGTGCTCCCTTATGACCCAATTCATGGCAATCCCAATCAATGAAAACCCATAATTAGGGAATTCAATGGGGACATTATGTACACTTAAGGGAAAGTATTGTAAGTTGTAAAATCAGGGTTTGGTAGGCTTTTTCTAACAAATCCCCTGTTATGAGCTTCCCATACCCATGCATAATTGGTTAAATGTTAAAAAATTACACCAAAATTGGGAAACATAACATCTGTGAAATTTATGAGGCATTTAATATGTAAAAATTCAATCTGTGAAATGATTATAAGAAAGCAATGGGAAAAATACAGATAAAAAGCTAAAATTAAGTATTCTCAGTTTCATCAATCTGTGCATCCATATATTGTTTCTTTCACAATTAATAGGGCCTTGGCTCATTCTTTTTTTTTTTTTTTTTTTTTTTTTTAAACAGCTTTATTGACCATATTAACATCATAAATTATATAATAATATCAGAAAAGAAAAGAGAGAAGAAAAAAAAATGGTGAAAAGGGTGTGTGCGGAACGGGACATATACCGTCCCATGCTACTGGCACAACCCGCAATCAAAAGAGAAATAATAAAATTTATAAGAAAAAAAACAAAAAAAAACCAGCTAAAATGACTATCAAATCTTAATGTCTTAATGTCTTAATGTAGTGTTCTATTGGTGCCAATGGCAGCCACAAATTCTACCGAAATTTCCCTTTTTCCAAAGAACTATTGGTAGAAAATATTCAAATGACTGCTCAAAGCAATTAGATATGTACCGAACCTCGTTTAGATCTGTTTCTTTTCTTCAACACTTAAAACTTTCATACATTGTCATTTACATACCCGCTGCTATAGACCCCTTTCAGCACGTCGGAATGCAGCTCAATTTGGAGGGCAAAACTATAGATTCCAATTCTCAGGAGATTAAAATTCTTTTGTTTTGCCCTCCAAATTGAGCTGCTCTGACGTCACGCGCAAGGGGTCTATAAATCAGTTTTCGTATGACTATGAAAAATGTACGGCACGGACCATGCCTAACCATGACAGTGCCGTGCCGTGTATGAAAACATTCGGTATACAGTGCCGTCGCCGCACCGTAACCGTACCGTGTGTCGTAACTTTTCACACCCATACGAAATCTATGCTCTATTTCCATTACCGTACTGTGCAACCCTGTAAACCCTGCGTAGTGTTATTCCATGGCTTCGGGGGAAATGAGAATTTTTACAGAAATATTTTTCATTTTGGAGCCTAAAGAAGGCTTTTTATACGAATATTAGTACGTTGTTTTTAACATTGTTCTTTGTGTTTGTATTTTAGAAGTATTCTTCAGCAAAGACCTGGAAGCGTGAGGGAATTTGCGGCTAGTAAGTGTCATTTGAATATTTAACAATACTAAATGTGAATGTCTAAGTCTTAGATGGTCAAGATATGGCAGCATTTTCCCCACAAATATTAGAGCGCAAGTTTTAAATACATTTTTAAAAACAAATTTACTGATTGTAGAATACTCCAGTTTGACATTCGGTGGAAACCGCTGTTTTTGAAGAACACAGACTCATTTGCACAGGCTTAGCCTCGTTTATAAGTCATCTATTCAAATAGACCATTAAAAGTCCGTGGGATTGGTATTATTCAACTTGCACATTCTTTACATTACAGTTGGCTGTTGCTAATGATTTGCAAAAGTCAACCGTAATGTAAAGAATGTGTAAGTTGAACAATACCAATGTTTTGAAATCCCACGGACTTTTAATAACGTCGTTGAATAGCTGACTTATAAACGAGGCTAAGCCTGTGTAAATGAGTTTGTGGTCTTAAAAAACAGCGGTTTCCATCGAATGTGAAACTGGTGTATTAGAACATTTTCAATGCAAAGGGGTGAAAAAAAATTAAGTGCAACGAGACAATACTTTCAGTACTGATTCTACATGAAGTGAATAGTTGAATGGTAAAATATTTTTTCATTTGAGTGCTGCGTCTTTAAGTTATGAAGGTTTACAATAGTCCCTTTCAAAGTTCTTGCGCCACCTTAAAGGTAGACAGGCCCTTTGCATCGAAGCGAGACGAACGGTGACTTTGCAATGATAGCAGAGACGTGAATAATTTTCTAAGGTGTTAAAAAAGGTCTCTATCATTGCAAGCTCACCGTTCGTCTTACTGTACTTCGATGCAAAGGCCTGGCTACCTTTCAAGATGGCGCAGTTAACTGTGAGAGGGACAAGTTTGACTGTGACCTCATACCAGTTTTCTTTAAACAGTATTTAAATCATCATCATGATGCTCATGGCACACCATCAGGGTTCGCACTGCTCCTGGAATTCCTGGAAAACTCTTCCAGGGCTCTGTTAAACTCCAGGAAATTCAGAAAATTTGAAGAAAATCAATGGGACCATTTTCGAGAAATTCGATGTTAAACTTTTGAAGCACAAAAATTTGCAAAAGCAAGAAAATTTAGTAACGCCGTGGAAAAGTAGTCAATTTACCTGTTTTGAATTCCTAACTTTTTCTAAAGCTGTTGGTACATCACTTTGGAGTAATGAGAAAAAAAATGGAAAGAAATCGTACCGCTACCGTTGCCTTTATACAGTTATATCTTATGTTGAAAGTCAGAAATATGAAATGACATTGGAGTACAAGGTGGGCTTCACGTTAAGGTATCAGGATATGTTTAGGACCCCTATACGCGCTACCTCAAATTTCGCACGGACTTTACAATATTTTGCCACAAAAATGTACATTTTTTGTAAGGCCCGGTTTAGACGTCGAAGTTCACATGTGCTGAATCTAATGCAAATCAACTCAAACAATAGGTTTTGCTCATTTGCATTAGATTCGGCACATTTGAACTTCAACGTCTAAACCGGGCCTAAGTTAAGTAAATGTAGTTTTCTGGGACAACGTGTTTTAGATGTGCTACAATGTTTTTAAAAAGTTATTTTTGTCACTCAAAAACTGCAGAGAAACCCAATAATTTTTTTGTTTCGCATAACAGAAAATCCTCAATTGATTTTTGAAACTACGTTTATTTAGCTTTCAGAAAATGTATACTTTTATATAATAATATTGAAAAGACAGCGCAAAATTTGGCTCGCGCGTAAAGTAATCTCGAAGGCCTCGAAGGTACCTTAAGTGAAATTCCACTTCAACAAACTATGTGGTTTATGCACAAAATATGTGATTTTGATTTGATACCATCGTCAGATTTTTTTTTCTGTCAAGTTAGGTATTAGAAAGTAGAAAATAAATAGATGTTCACCTTATTTTTTTCAGATTATTTCTCAAATCCCGAACTAAAAGAACAAGTAGCCTTACAGGTGATTGAAATAAAGAAGAAACTGACGAGATTACCTTAATAATCAAATGCGTGCTATTAGTGGCTGACTTTAACTGTTACAATTTATTTTAATTATTTTATTAACTAGGGGAAGGGCCTCTATTTTTGGCGGAAGGGCCATTATTTTTGGCGGGAGGGCCACTATTTTTGGTGGGAGGGCAACTAATTTTGGCGGGAGGGTCATTAGTTTTTAGTGCGTTTGGGGAAGGGAGTCATTAATTTTTCAGCCTGAGGTTGCTAAATTATTGTTAAGTATCTTAAGTGGCATTTTTTTGGAGATTTTGATATTTGCAGTTGCCCGTTTACTAAACTCGTATATTTTGATGTATATTTTGATCAGTATACACGCATCAAGCATTCCGCGCTACTGCTCTAAGCGCATGCTCAGGGGATTAAAAAGTGGGATAATATTTTGTAAAATATGCAATTTTTGGTATATTTGACTCAAAATTCGCTTAACGGTACGTGATCTTGAATATTTAATGAAAATTGTGTTTGACAAGAAAAATACAACTAAAATATAACATGTTTTACAAAATTTTATCCCACTTTTTAATCCCCTGAGCATGCGCTTAGAGCAGTAGCGCGGAACTCTTGATGCGTTTATAGTGTAATGCGGAATAAATCAGCCATCACCACAGGCAGCCCAAGCAACGTAAAAAAAAATCGTAAAAAACAAAATGTCCTTAGTACATTAGTTTTCATCAAGAGAGCATAAATTAGAGAGGGAAACTTCTTAATACCGCGCGCGCCATGTGAATTCCCGGTTGGGCTATTTTTAGCATCCGCGTACAAACAATTTTTTGTCATACCCTACTCCTGTGTGTCAAAAATGTTGTGCTTCATCCAAACCTGGAAGTAGCGAAAGCATGTAAAGATTTTTGGGAAAAAAACATAAATTTCGCGTCTTTTTGAGTGTTCAACAGCCTCAGTCGTGTTTTATCAGAGAACAGAACATAGCCAATCCTGATCAATTACACTGCGCGGGATTCGGGATTCACTAGTTGTGGTGGGTGTGGTGGGTGTGGCGGGTGTGGTGGGTGTGGTGGGTGTGGTGGGTGTGGTGCGGGTGGGGTGGATGCCTTTGCTCACCTTGGAGGTGGGCTGGGGTCCACCGCATTAGCGCCCATCTCGCTGTCCCTGGTGGATCCTGTATCTCACGCAGTGTAAAACAATTACTGTAATTATTGTTATTAGTATAATTATATTATATAGTTTTTTATATGGGCCAGATTAATAACCCAATAAAGATTAATTAATTGATTGATTAATTGATCTTTTTGCTTTATCTAATAGATTTTGTAGAAAATATTGACCTAAATACCCCTAAATCACCTCGGAAGGCGATAAAACCTCCATATGAAAACTAATGTACTAATTAAGGACATTTTTCAGTTTTATAATTCACGTATTCTTTAAAAGTACTTATATTTAGGCCTCAATAAGCCTCGAGGTACCTTTAAAAAAAAATCAATAACTACTAAAAAACCTTCTGAATTAGAGTTTTTTTTGTCGTGCATTCTAAATTCCATTGGGGAAACTACACATTGTTTGGTGGTCGGTCGAGCAAAGCTGGGATCAGTGTATTGCAAGAACTAGGTTGTAGTATAAAAATCAACCTATTGATACCATTTCCTATACACACTGTATCTCTTTTCTTTGAAGTTATCTTTTTGTCTGTTCATTTTGCACAGCAAAGTGTACTTGTAGAACTTCTAGTAAATTTGCTGACCCAGATAACAAGAAAATTGTGAAAAAATAACCCTAATTCAAGGTTTCTCATTACCATTGTCATGTGTTTTGATCATCAACATCTTCTTCCTCCTCTTTACATCTTGATCCCTTTGTGTTAAAATATTTACCAAATTAGATGAAAAAGATTTTGTGTGGGAAAAGCATAATCTACTTTTGATTATAAGTAAATAAATAAATAATAAGTAAATTAATATCATGATTACCTCGGGATCTATTGTTTCCAGAGGAATGTTTAAGGTCTAACATCACCCTGGATGAATAGTGATGAGGGATACTTAGTCTAAAGGTATAGTCCCTCATATGACAATCACCGGGACTATATCTGGATCGCATTGAAACAATCGGAAATTTTGAGCAATGACTCTGCACTACACACTATTCAACACCCCCAGCACTTCTGGGACCCATTGAGTAATCTTTGCGCATGCGTTGACTAGATCGGGAATTTTTCTTACGAAAAAGGTGTGAGGTAATCAAGACGGTTTGAAAAAACTCATAACCGCTTTAGGCCAACCAAGTGAATTAGGAAAAGTCAGAAAACGTTTATACTGCTTATCTCTACGTACCGCTTGTATTTTCAGTTAGTTAACAGTTTCAAAGGTAGTCTGCCTGCAACCCGACTTTAATTCTGGTTAAAACGTCTTAACCAGAGTTAAAGTAAGGTTGCAAGATTACTATTTTGAAGTAGGGCCTCTTGAAAAAAGTAACAATGTAATTGTGAAGAATTCGTTGAAGTACCAAGAAAAATAAACAAGTTATATAGAAACAACATAAAAAATAGCCAAAAAGTATCACTCAATACTATTTCTTTATTACGTGTATAAGTTTCTGTTTATTAATTATAACATCAGGATAACTACAACTGATAATACTTGTGTTAACTAAAGTGTTCTAAAGGCCACGTTTTTAAATTTCATGTCCCGGGGCGGCCAATCCTTGTCGTACTTTAGCTTTTATTCTCACAATTGACCATAAATGTTCTTCATGGGGAAGTAAAACGGGCTCTTGGGTACCTGAGGCATTGCACTCCTCAGCTCAGCGTTGTCACGCATAACAAACTTGCTGGCAGTTTCTCTAGGATTAAAATTTAAAAACAGATAAGTATTTTGAATCAATGCACCTTTCCATAGTCTTCCCACAATCCCTTATGATCCTAGCATAAGGTTGAGGTCAGGGTAAAATTTCCTGATAAAAATGTATAAAAAATATGCAAATTTTACCCTGACCTCGAGCTCGCGCTGGGATCATAAGGGATTGTGGGAAGACTACGGAAAGGAGCATCCGAAATTATATTCTACACAGCGCTAATTACATTTTATATATACACCTAATATCAATTAAGAACGTTGTCAAATACTAAGAAAAAAGAAAAGATGTGTAATTATTTCACTGTTTTGAAGGCAGGATTGACATTTTTGAGACTATCTTGTTGGTATTAAATTACTAAAACAGTTATTCTCATCTATCTAGGGAGCTTTAGAATCAAAATAAGAAACATATTTCTAATTGATTTCTATTTGTTATTTCATTTGTTATTTTCCACATTTGTATGACAACGTTCTTGCAATTAGGTCTATATAACTTTACTCCATTCACCAAAACTTCTATACGAAATACGCACCCTACAGCTCCGACCTCTTTTCCAATCCCCGGGGACTAACAGTGGAGCTAGTTTGATCAGAAGTATATCAGCCGTTCAAATGCACTTGATATGCATTATACGGGTGCCCATAATAGGAAAGAAATAAAAAGTAAAGAATAGTATAGAAAACGAAACAAAAGAACAGAAGAAAAGAAAAGAAAAGAAAAGAAAAGAAAAGAAAAGAAAAGAAAAGAAAAGAAAGAATAAGAAAAGAATAATAAAAGCGGGAAAAGGAATGGATCAAACTTATAAGCAACCCACAGTTAGTCATCTTACTGGAAGTTGGTGCTAGCATTGTACATGCAGGAACACAAACAGAGAAACAGCTGGAAATTCAGGACATGTTGAAAAAAATAAATACTGAGTTACATACCTCTTCATCTTCCTTTCACTTCCGCAAACATTTGTTCTTTTATTTAGAAAATTACATTTTGCTCCCATAGCACTGCTGCCAATGCAGCTTTGAATGACAAGAACGCAAAGAACTACCATTATTTTCATTTTGATCTTTTACACGTGATCGCCTGAAACCATAACAAATAGACATGTCGCTTTTCAAAAACTTTGCGATGCAAAGATAATTAACACATATATACACGAAGTCCAGTAGTCGAGTCCATAAAATAGAGGTTTCGTTCGACCCAAGAGTCATGCAGAAAAGGTTTGACAACGTACAGCTTTGTTTAGGCCTTTTGCAACGACAGGTTACGTGACCCTACCCCTCTTAAATCGAGCAGCCTGGTCAAAATGAAAATCAGAAATGATTTTTTTACTCCAGTTTTGATTGGCTGAGAGAAAGCTCCAGTTTTCTCAAGAAAAACGCGAACGAAATTGATCCAAGTTAATCTTTAATTTGGACAGGATGAAAATTTGAGAATAGTATCATAGTTGTGATATGGGATTATAGAGTGATGATATAATTATATTCCAAATACTAACCTCAATCCTTTTCTTCAGGTTTTTGTCTTAAGACTGAGAAGGACCAGAATAAATGATAAACATGCTTTCCTGCTATTTATATGTTTTCCAAAGGATATTGTTTCTTCGAGAAAATTTATTGCCCCTAGATATTTCCATGACTTAAAAATTAAATTATTTCTCTCAGGAAGGAAGGAACAGCACTAAACATGCACTCCTGTTTGCAGTGTCTATTATAATATACTAGCTTATTCTAACAAATTCTAAAACAAAAAAGTCCGCAATAATGTTGTTTGGGAATAACTACGGAACCTACATTTTTTTGCTCAAGAGTTCTAAGAATTGCCTCTCAATTAACAGTCGTAAGCAGACTGGACCATATGAATGAGATCCTATTGAAAAGCTATTGAAATGGACGCTTGAGTAGTCGGCGATACCATACAGTTAAATGAGCTGCAAATGACCGGCCCTATATGGTCTCTTGAAAAAGCTATGAAAAACAGATGCGCAAATGAGCTATCCCTGCCGTGAATCTGGCGAAAATCGGAAGTAGAGTTAAAGTGCGAATAGGTAGGCACTTCAGATTTAAGTCACCAGGCGGGAAAACTAGAAATGTGCAGGATATGCGGGCGGCATATTCGAAGTTGTCGGAAAGCTGACTGCGTGAACTAGAAAGTGCTTGCCATAATGAAGAAAGCAGGTGAATTGGGCGGAGGGAGTGTGGTGGACGGCAATGATATTTGCATTTGAAAGTCCGGTAAATCTGACCATGCATCCAAAGTTACAAACTGAATGCGAATCTCGCTGATAGCTAGGTAGATAGCCACTGGCAGACCAGTTAAACTTATATTGTAATATTTTGAGTTTATGTGGTTTTCACTTGCTGTGATGTGCAGAAGAGAAAAATGTTGGGGTAGTAAGATAATGTGGGATAATGTGAATAGTGCATGTTGTCAGGGGCAACCGGTAAAAAGTATTGAATCGTATAGTGTGGGAAAAATTCACGAGCTTAATTGCCGCCGCAGTGACGTCAGTATCATGCTTGATTCCTATTGAATACTTTTGACGTTAACCCTGACAGCATGCCACGACAAAACTTCGTGACAAAACTTCGGTTGTACCAAGCTCACCTAGACGTTTTTGCTATAACGAACATTTTCGAACTCTCGTGCTGTTGGAACGAAAGATGTGCGAATTCTTTTGTGATTTTGTTGTTTAGAAATAATAGCTGTATTGAAACGCTCATTTAGCGTTTCACACGAGCAATGCAACATGCATAATAGTCTAATTATCATTACCAACGCTGCTATTATTTCTAAACAACAAAATCATCAAAGAATTTGCACATCTTTTGTTTCAACAGCACGAGACTTTGAGAATGTCGAAAATGTTCGTTATAGCAAAAAGGTCTACTGAGAAGCGTAGTAACCAGTCATCTATCAGAAGTAAGGGGACAGGCATTAGCGACAATGACGCGATGATAAAAGTGATGAAGACGTGAAACATGGTGCAGTGAAAGTGAAGGAATGTTGAGTGAGAGTGACAGTTTGAGTGAGAGTGATTATAGTAGTGAGTGACTATGAACTTGCACCATCACCGGCAAAGAAAAGGCCACTGCAGCACTAAAAGTGAGTGACGAAGTACCACAAGGTTTGCTTTCAACACGAGTTGAAATAAATAAATAAAAATTCTGAGAGATCACGCGAGTATCATGGTAGTATGATTTAGCTTCAAATAATATACCCAACATTATATTAAAAGTGATGTATCAGAACTGATAATGAAAACATAATATTTTGAACTGAAATATTTTTGATGTCCCCCCCCCCCCCCCCCCCCCTTAAGTTCAAGTTCAAGTTCATTATGACTAAAAAAAATGCTACATAGAAAAAAGAAAACCTTATACCTTGTTAAATTTTTTGGGAAAGTTTCCATAGCTCCGGTCCCCAAACTACTACTCGGGAAAACTCATGACCCCCCCTCAAAATCATCATTATAGCAGCCCCCCCTGGATAAATTGTGAACCCTCCCTTAACTTCATGAAAATCACCAATCATTTCCTAACAAATCAAAAATAAAATTAGCGATGGGTTATTTAAAACACAAGTCTGGACTGATGAAGATTTCGGAAGGATGCCGGGGACTTTCTACCGTCTAAAATGAGCTGTTTTCTACCTACCGCTAGATATGAAGGTCAAGTTCGCTAGACTGAAACATTTTTGTCAGGTGTCCTGCAGGGGAAAAAACAAACTCCTATTCTATGGCTAAAAGGGCATCGGCACCGCTCGTAGGCTGTCTGTTTCTGCGCGTTCCTGCACTAAGATACCACAGGAAACCCAGGGTACCTTTTCCCAGGGTCATGTCTCTTTTCATGTGCTTTTTCAGTATCTATTTCATGGTATTTTACTACCTACATATATCACCCAGTTTGTAATTAAGCACATCTCCATTGACTTCGGTTTGTTGATCTTTACAGCGCTTCTCAATCACACGCGCGAAATCGTACAATATGCTGTCGTGACGAAGTTGGTTTTGGTACACGTCAATCACGGCGTATACGCAACATTCCACGTGGCACGTGTCTTGATAACTTTGTGTTTTCCGACAATGCCATGGAAATACTTTGATTGACTTCCACCAAAACCTTATTTTGTAGCTAGCGACAGCGATTCGCGCGTGTGATAGGAAAGCGCTGTAACGTTTATGCATTTTAAAGGTGAACTCGTAGTTCACTTGTTATTTTACCGTTTCTGCAGTGTTGCTTGCTCAAGCCTGGTTCACACTACGACGCAAGCATAAGCATATCGACATTCGCAAGTGCAGATAGTTTTGCATGGTTAGTGAACCCCTTTATATTTAGAGAAAACAAAACAATCAGTCATGCTTAAAGTTCTATCTGCGCTTGCGTATGTCGTTATGCTTATGCTTACGTCGCTAGGGTGAACCAGGCGTTACGTATCCGCGAGTCGTCTCATGAAGACCTTTGATTCGGAATACTGTATATCACATATTTACTCCAAGAATGGTCTCAGGTTGAGTGGCAATCAAGCATAATAATGATCATCATCGTGAGATCGCATGTCACAAAGTAAAAAAATTGCATTTCTAAAGCGTTTTTGATCTTGACATTAGAAATCCAGCAAAAGTTCTTTTAAAATTAAGTGAAATCTACATTTTTTTGCCAATCAGTGACAGTCACGTGATTATGTCCTGCAAGGGGCCTATTGGCTTCCGTGCAATGTGGTTTCCAGCCAGTCAAAGGCAGGGTTGTTTTCAAATAATGAGAGAAGATAATGAACTAGGAAGAGAGTCATGGTGACCAAATGAACATTTTCAAATTACTAACTGAAACTATTATTGGTAGTTAAAGGGGCACTTGGATGAAAATTGCAAATGACTTGAAACTCAGTACAGATGAATCTCCATGAATGTACTTGAAACTCTTGGTTAAAATTATCTATATGGCCCCAATAGCAGCCAAGCAACATATTTTCTTCACAGTCAAAATTGGCATCTAAATTGTAAATGAAATTTCTCAACTTCAAGTGGCTCCCAGGCTAAAATTGTCGCCAATTTGGTTTTCATAATCATAATTGAGTCATATTATCCTCAAATGTTTGAACTATTCGGATTTTCAAAAACTGGGGCGTTTTCATCCAAGTGCCCCTTTAAAACCGGAGAATTTTCCTCAGTCAGTTACCGGAGTATTCTCCTGCAAAGGTCGGGTTTTTCCTATAGACCCCTTTCACGTGACGTCAAAGCAGCTCAATTTGGAGGACAAAACAACAAAAGAATTATAATCTCCTGAGAATTGGAACCTATTGTTTTGCCCTCCAAATTGAGCTGCATTCCAACGTGCTGCAAGGGATCTATATTTCCTTATAAAACCAAGCAAATGCAAAAAGAACAAGTTTAGATGCTGTAAAACTTATTTATTCTAAATGCAGCTTATGTATTAAATGTAACAAATTTTATTTTTCGTGACGCTATTATTAAGATAAAGATAACCTTATCTGCTTAGTTGGCCATACTATCAATGTCACCTTATCCGGCAAAACCTATGGGTCACTGAACAACCACTAAACATTTATATTTTTCGATGGACGAAATTTATTCCTTGTACGTCCATAGCCGGTAACGTTTTATGAAAGACATTAGATTGCGAAGGAAAAAATCCTCCTCAACCTCATTGTCTTCATGCTTGAGGTGATGTTAAAGCTGTTCAACAAGCTTGACTGATGATACGAATTTCTTCATGGTCGGACGGATCCGTATCAAGAAAAGTTTATTACCTTATTTTAGAAAAATTTTACAGTTTTTAATCATGCAGTTTTACATGCGCACACAATGACAAAGAAAGTTTAACGTTCTTGGACTGATGACTTAATTTTTTTTTGTGCCTTTACGGCAAACAAGCAGCAGTTTACTTATTGATTGAATTTTATAAAACACTTCCAAGTAAAATCTATATTTGACTATTAAATTAGAATCTGAGACTTTTCATCCTAGCTCCATGTTACAATAGACCCCTTGCAGCACGTCGGAATGCAGCTCAATTTGGATGACAAAACAATAGGTTTTAATTCCCATCAGATTGAAATTCCTTTGTTTTGTCCTCCAAATTGAGCTGCATTCCGACATGCTGCAAGGGGTCTATTTCATGTGTTTATCCACTCTCTTCCACCACGGTTTCTTTAGTGATCGTTTGATATTCCCCGTTCTCAAAGACTGTTTCCGTAACTTCCTTTGTTTGAAGAACCTTTGTTTCTCCGTCATCTTTGATCACTTCAGTGCGTTGTATTACGCTTGTGACTTCTTTTGAATCAGCAGTTACGCCTGATGTTGCTAAGTCGGATGCTTCTTGTTGAGGTGACAAATTGGTTGGTGGCTCAGTAGCAGCATTTGGCTCAGAAGCAGCTGGTGGAGCAGATACAGTTGTTTCCTCTTTTGTAGGAGCAGATTTCTTGGCTGTCCCTTTCGTCGGACTTTTAGGCCTTTCTGAGGTTGATTTTCCTTTAGCCATAGTAGTTCCTGGTTTCCCTCTTGTTGTAGCACTTGATGGTTTTGATTTCGTTGTTGCAGAACCAGGTTTTCCACGTGCGCCACTTTTCAATTCACTAGTGTTATTCCGAACTGAAGATGTATGATGCGGTGCCTTTTCTATTGAAGACTTTGTTTTCAGTCCTCCAGTTTCTGTACTTTTCTTCACTGTTGTTTTAGTTTTAGACGTAGTTCCACCCTCACTAGCCGTGACAGTGGTCTTAGAGACCTCAGACTTTCGCGTGGGACCGGCACTCGTCGATTTTGTAGTGGTTGTTGTTGTTTTCTTAACAGTTGTTTTGGTAGTACCAGGTAACGGCTTCGTTTTCGCACTGAGTGGTCGAGAAGGAGCTCGAGAAGGAGCTTCTGCTTTTCCGTCTTTCTTATCGGTTGTCTTGGTTGATACTGCACTACGCGGTCTTGATTCCATAGACTTCGGCTTCTGATTTACACCTGTTGCAGCGGGCTTTTTGTCTTTGACAGAAGTTGGTCTAGTGGTAGTTGTACCAGGAGGTTTCCTAGACTCACTCGACTTAAGGGTTGTCTTCGGGGTGGTCTTAGTCGCATCTGCTTTTGACGCACCAATGCCTGTTTTCTGGGTTTGCGCACTGGCTGGTCTTTTAGTAGCTGAAGTTGAACGAGCACCAGTTGCTCCTGGTACGGTCTTTGTCTTTGGGGCTGTTGTAGTCGAAGTGGACTTAGTTGTTCTAGTATGTGAAGGTTTCGTAGCAGATTCCTTAGACCGTTCAGCTTTTTGGTCTTCTTTTTTGCGCCCTGATAGATTTTTTGAGGTCGAGCTGTTTCCAGATTTGACATGCTCTTTCTTCGTTGTCCCAGGAACCTTTTTTGTCGTTTTTGTATGGTTCACAGGAGCTGAAGACGTATCGGGTAGGATGCTAGGTGCTTCTTTTTGCTCTATTTTGTCTTGCTCAGTTTTCGGCTCTTCTGCAAGAGGCATCGTCTCACTCTCTCCAACTGGACTTCCTACGCTTTTGTCTTTCCGGGCTTCTTCACCAAGATCAACAATTGTTGCCAACTGTTCGTCTTCCTGGACTGTTTTTTCAGATTCTACAACAGAAACTATTTCTGGGGATTTCTCTTGCTCAAACGTTTTATCCTGGGATATTTTATCAGTAATTTGTGCTTGATATTCACTTTCTTCGGGTTCTTCCTGTCCTTTAGAAACAGCATCGTTATCCAATTGCACAGGCACCAGGACATCGGCTCCTGGCACGGGATGTTCGTAGTATTCTGGTTCTTCACCCTGATCAATATTAACCACATCTGGTGCTGCTATTTCGGGAGCTTGAGCTTCATCATCCTTTTCTCTGTTTGTGTCTTGAGAAACATCTTCCATATCTTCAATTTTAACGACATCTGGTGCTGCTATTTCGGGAGCTTGAGCTTCATCATCCTTTTCTCTGTTTGTGTCTTGAGAAACATCTTCCATGTCTTTCATTGCATTTTCAGACGACTGAAGATCTTCCCAAATCATTTGCGTTGGTCGATCAACGTCTTCACGTTTCTCCTCTTCGGTTGTTATTTCCACTTCACTATTCAAAGAAGTGACGTTGTGACTTGTAAATTGTGTTGGCAGTGCGTCGTCTTCTTGCTTAGTTTTGTCTGAAATTGCCTCAGTTTGTTCAAATGATATTTGTGGATGATCATTTTCCTCTTGTTGTTGTTCTCCCTGGTACAGCTCTGGTAGATCATTTTCTGGTGGAGCAGATTCTACTTCTTCAGATTCATACGAAACTTTGATCAAATCAGAATCTCCAGCAACTTCTCCAATATCTGCTTGGTCAACTGCAGGACTTTCTTGAAGAATATTTTCCATCTGCTCTTCAATGTCTGGTCTTGGTTCGTTGTCGTCGGGTACAAAGGCAGGGGGAGCTGGTGCTGTCTCTTGGGCTTCGTCAGAAATTTCAGTCGGTTTCGATTCTATTTCTTGCGCAATTTCTTCAACGAAATCCATATCACTTTTGGGAGCTTCATGGTCGGGTGAAGATGGTATTTCAACCCGAGTTTCTTCTCCCTCATCTTCATGTATCTCGGCTTGTATTTCGTCTCTTGCTTGTTCTGGCTGTAGTGTTTCACTTGAAAATAAAGGTGGGTTGTCGTTGAAAAGTAAGTCATTTGTATCACTAATAGGGAAGCTTTGGCCAGAGCTTAGTTGTGCTTGATGATCAAACAAACCAAAATCATCCATCGAAGGAAAACTATCTTCGGCCTGCTTTTGAGAGCTTAACTCATTTGCGGAAAATCCTGTCACATCTGTGGTGCTTGTAGCTTCTGTAGTTCCCTGAGATGTTTCAAATTCCAGCAACAAAGTGGGGCCACTCTCTTCTTCTTTTGTCTCCATTTCCTTCTGCTGCTCGCCAGAAATTGTTTCAATAGTTTGGTCGGTCATTTTCTTTCTTTCTTTGTTGTCAAATATATATTCACGTGAACTTTTTCGTCCTCTATCGAAACGATTTTTCAGTTGAAAGAATGTCTTTGATGTAAAAGACGATGAGTGAGACGATTTTACCGTTAAAGATGTTTCAATTTTACGAATAGCGTTAGATATATCTTTCTCGTCTTTTTCTGTTACGGACAATTTCTTTCTTACTCGATCACGAAGTCTGTATACTGATGGTGAACTGTCAGGTCTTTCTCGCTTGGAAATGACAACAGGCGATTCTGGAGGAAAAAACAAACAAATTCCAATAAATTTCAAATACTAGTTTGATTGAAGTGTAAATCATTCGAAAGAGGTTTGTCGAACAGTCAAAAGAAATTCAGCCATGGATTCTACGGGGCACGCTTGAGCCGTTTTGACTGAACTTGCGTGCATTATGTAGTTCTTCGAAAAGTGCAGTGTCGTAGCGAGAGTCCTCAAGTTGGGAGGCGCGCGCGTTTTGGAGCGAAAGTTCCAGGTCGTTAAATCCACAGGTACCTTATGAATATAAGATATAAGCCATCGATAGATCCATTTATTTGCACTCTCCCCCCCCCCCCCCCTTCCCCCTTCCCCCTAAAATTCACACCTAAGGTGTCACAAAAACGCAGGCAACCCAATGCTATTTTCAGTAATTTATTAATATCTCTCTAGAAAATTTGATAATATTCATTTTTTTCTGGGATCTCAGGTGATTAAAGAAAATTCCTATTGTGGGAACTAGGAGCCTCGAACTGAATTTATAAAGAAGCAATTTGTAAAAATATGTAATCGGATTAACGTTATTTTGGTCCAACCAAAAATAGACCAGGAATTATGTTCTCAATATTAAACTCAGGAATTCTAATTTTTTGCTTTTCTAGCCATTGACATATCGCAAAATAAAAGTATTTTTACATAAAACATTCTACAAAAAGGTGGTCAATAGTTTCCGTAGAGGTGTGGCAATAAGGGCATTTAAAGCGAAACAGATCGTAGTTCACATAAAGACAGTTGTTTTTGACAATTTTGTATTGAAAAAACCTCTTGTATGTGTCTATTGTAGTCACGGTACTGTATATTCTCGAGTAAACTTCACTTCAATCTATTGCAAAGTTGTTCACTCTCTCTTGGATGTTTTTCTGAGCATTATGTTGTTTTATAAATGGTTTTGTATTTGTATTTCATACAATTCACTTTTTCTTTGTTAACCTTATCACCCTAGTGCTAACTAGAACTAGTATAAATATATACATATATATATATATATATACATTGCTTAGGTTTTAACTTATGTTCATATATGTTTTAGTAAGTAATTATTTATTTAATTAAATAATTTTTCCGCATTTTGTAAACTTCAAAAACTCATGAATAATTCATAAGCTTTTGTTCCAATTGGAGCGACCATACACGTGTGCATGGACCTTTATACCCGGTATAAAGGTCCATGAATACTAATGAGGACAACCTTATCAGAGGTAAAGGTGCCTCCAAGTTTAGATGAAGACTTAGAGCCTCACAAAGATCAGTCACACATTGACGACCCACAAAATTTAGTCGACTAGCAATCCTGTCTTAAGGCTGGCATGCTGTCTTCAAAATGTGGGAGTCTTTTTGGGACTGACTGCGCATGACAGCGATGTACAAACCTCGACTGTGCATGATAGTTACATACAAACTTCTAATGCGATGTATGAAAGTCCATATTTGTGACGTGTATTCGCTCTAATTCCACAGAAGGTTTGTGAATCTTTCATGACTTTCTGAAGCATGCTCCTTAGAAACATCAAGCTCTATTTTTTTAAATAACACTGCTTTTAAAATCTATTCTTCAGAAATCAGAATCTTCATTTAAAATGAATGTGATAAGAAAAATACAATATTTGTGTCAATATTGTATGTGATATACAACATTGCCACTTATATTGTACTTGTATCTAAACCTGGGCATTAATTAACAGCAAAATGAAGGTCTAGTTCGATTGTCATTTGCAAAGTATATTGATAAAGTTCACATTATCTAAGCACTGGAAAGTGTAAATTTATGTTGATCATTCTGATTCAAACATTAAAATTAAGGCAAAGTCAAATATTTGCAAATGGTTTCTTTATATCACTGTTCAGTGACAGCATTGGCTGCTTCTTTCTCAGGGACCATTCTTTTTTATCAGGAAGGGGGAAACTGGTGGCTTTGGGTTACCTGTCTCTAAAAAATTGCATGACCCCCCTTTTTATACAGATATTTAAACCTGATCCCCCTCTACCTGTAGACATATATTTTTCATAAGACCCCCCCCCCCCTCAAAAATGGCAGTGTTTTACTGATATGAAAAAGTCAAGATTTTGAATTAAAATACCTTTTTAACATTTAAATCAACAGGTTTGAAAAAAAAATTAATGACAGAAGTAAATTTTTGCTCAGCTTTTTTACACAAAAGTCTTTGAGCTCACTCTCATCATTTGCTAATCCCCCCATCAGTCATAATCACTGTACAGTCTATCCTTTGCCATTTTGAGTTCTTTTGACTTTTTGAATATGACTGGATTTTTTTAATGCTATTTTTGTTATGCAGGGAGAGCGGAGTGTAATTTTGATTGGGAAGGGGGACTAATGAATGCAACATATTAATATTGCTGGGGAACTTACGACCACGGTGACCACTGAAGTAGGGAGCACCTAGGAGTAGTCAGGGGACATCTAAATTTTTTCGGTCCCCCCAAAAATTTTAAAATGCGATTTCCAGCACATTTGAAGAGAACACTTGTAACATATTTATATTGCTGTAAAGTTATGACAATTGGAAAATGAGGAAAGAAATTTTGATTGGAAGGGGGACTAACCACAAGCCCCCCTCCAAACATGTTAATTGTGTCATTGGGTTTGCTAAATTATCTAGCCATATCTAGACAGTGGAGCTTATATAAGGGACCGCTCGTTTATTATGTCGCAGGTGGGGCAGTGATTTTAGAGGGGGGGGGGGGGCACAATTTTAAAGATCAAATGAAAGTGGCATGGGGGGTACATTTTTTGCAATTTCAAAATACTGGGGGGTATAGTTTTAGGTTTTATGCTATCATGCAGCACAGTAAGTTTTTTTTAGAAAACCTCCCCACCCACGACATAAAAAAATGGTCAGTCCCTAAGCTTAACTTCTAGTTGTGTTTTGAGTTTTGTTGAGGAAGACAAATATTTGATTTTTTGTAAACTTTTCAATGATCAACTCTCAGTAAAACATAAGTTTTACATAACATTGATTTAACTCTGCAATGATTAGGCTACTCCTACTGTTATGCTGTTACACTTTTTGATATTTCCAATACTTTTTTCTAAATACAACATTCAGTAATTTTCTAAAATATAACATAACATTCCTTCAGACAGCAATGACTTTTTTTTTTTGGATGATTTTAATATTATTTATTTTCTAAACACAGGATGTTATCGATATTGCCGTTGATTTTCCAATTAGATTCATTCAGCAAGGTTTTCTAACAAGGCTTTTCATTGGATAGAGCAGAGTCATTGTATTATGTCATCAAGTGCGCATGCATACAGAAGACTATTTTTTGGTGAAACTTTTTGAGCATAAAAAAATTGAGTTTGCAATGCAGGCTATGAAAAACCTCAAAAATGCCCAGGAGTCAAAGCATCTGTCACTAACTATACAACTTTGTTTCATATCATGGGCTGAAAAAAATCAGGTTTACTAGTAATGCAAGAGATGTAATTTTCATCAACAACCTGTAGCTTACCTGTTAAATTTGGCTGACTTTCTCGGCGTTTCACTTTATCAACAAGCTTAGTCCAAACACCAGATGATTTTCGTTCAGAACTTTGTGGAGTAGCTGTTATTTCATCTGAAGCTAAAGAGAAAGGTGAAAGATATTGGTATTTTTCCAAAATATCACCGGGTGAATAGAGATATCATAGAAAATGGCAGTGTATTTTGTGCCAAAACTTATTGAGTATAGCCACAGCATACTAACAGCTTAGAATTTTGGGTTTTCCTGCATGCTATCCATGTATTTGATATAAACAATTTAATCCAATGTAAAGCTAAATGAAGTTGGAGTGCATATACCACCTCTGACAATATTATTCTCATTGATTCTACAAGAGGTGATGACCAAAAAAATCATATGGTTTAACTGATGCCTCTTGAAGCTATAAAGGTTTATCCTCATCATATGCTAATGATGTGACATCTAAATAGTCATCATTAAATATAGAAAACTTTACTGGTACCTATAGAAAAATTAAATGTGGAAAGCATCACTTTTTTACCCATGGCTCTTATAAAAACTATTGCTAATTAGTTTCCGCAAAGCAGCCAGTGTTTCAAGTTACAAGGAACAACAAATAAACATAAATGACTATTTTGACATCACATGCCGTTGCCTTCACGTTGGTATTTTAAAACTTGTACATTTCGTCCCCTCCATCGTAGCTAGACACATTAAAATCATTTTTTGATGGCATACCAAATATTTTTAAGACAAAACAAAACTGGAGTTAATTGGACTATATTGTGCAGGCTGGGAGCCAAAATTTGAGGGCTTCACAAAAACTATTAGTAAAAGCTACTAAAATAATAATGAGGAGCAATATTTGCAGCAAAGCTACTCAGAATTATTAGTAGTCAGTAAATATGCAGTAACAAGTTGCTTTTATTAGTAGATGATAGCTTCTTTTTATTTTTACAAAATATCCCTCAGCAAGTATACTCACATTTATGAAATCACTGTGGACACTTGTTATATATATTGACTACTAACTCTGTGAAACTTGGTTGCAAATATTGGTCATGATAATTATATTAATAATATTTATTAACTTATAAAGCACCAATATCAGAGCTTTCAATAATATTTGGAGTAGACGGTCAATCCAAAAAAGTAGGGGTCCGTATCCCCCAAGGGGCCGTAACTTTATTTGGAAATGAAATAATTTTTTTTGTCAAAATAGCCGGCAGTTTAAGGTGAAGTATCCGGCGATAAACTGCCGGTAGCCACCTTTTATTGAAAGCTCTGCAATATCAATATACATTTTAATGGGAGCAAAATCAATAGCTTTTACTAATATTTTTGTAAAGCCTGCAAATTTGCCCCATAAAAAAAACCATGTAACAAGACAGCCCTATAATATTATCATCATTATTATTATCAATATTGTGTGATGTTACAGAAAAAGCCTCTGAGGATGCTTCTAAAACAATTATCTGATATAAGAACACCGAATTAATACCAAAGGTAATACATGCAGTACAGTGGTACCTTGATCTAATAATACAACATCCTTGGGACCTAGCTTGTCTGCAGGTGAACGTCTGCTTATATATAATTAATAGAGCCGAGTATCTGCTTAAAAGAGGTTTACTTTATAATTCACAAAAAATCACTTAATAGTTAACTGTTAACTGTAATAGTCAATTGTTTAATTCCAAAAATTGGCAAAGAAGTGAATTTAAGGTGAAAATATTTAAGGTGAGAAATTTAATTTGGATGCTATCATATTGCTAGTGTTATATATTGAACTAAAAGACAGTGCGAGTAAGCAGTCATTATTGCAAACTTGATATCTGGTGTTTGTTTAATAAAGGTTCTAACAATGGGCTCATATTTTAGTGTCCATGTCCGCTTTGTTTTACAGTAAATAATTATAGGAAGAAAAGTTTTGGACTTGGGCGAGTGTCTGCTTATAAAGGGTTCAATCCAATTAATAGTACGTTGTATGATATATGCTGTCACAAGACTGTCTCTGATCAATACAATTGACCTATGTATACTATTGACCAATGATATATGCCTATAAATGGGACCTTTTATATTCATTCATGCGTTCAAAAACTTAGCTTTATGATTTATTGATACTACCAATGCATGATCTGAAGAACATGAAATATTCAGGTGGGTGAAAGCATGATTATATAATATAGAAAGCTCTCATCATTGTTATTATAATTTAAGCTTAAGCTTACTTTTCTTATGATAAAAGATTTAAAAAAAATCATGATCAACATTAAATTTACTTGATAATGAAGTCATTCATGTCGACTTCGAACAGTCGCACCAAATTTGCGTAATTTTCATTGTCATTTTAATCTCAAAATTCTTATCATTAAGAATTTAAAAAATTACACAGAAAAATAAAATATAGGCTTACAGTAAGTCTAAAACCATTGGAAAATTCATTTTCATGACCTCTGATCGTCAAGCTACAATACTCGAACATCAATGACTTTGTAATATATTTTTAGGTGTAACAAAACCAGTCTTATAAATTCTTTTGAATAGAAAGCAAACAAATTAGCGAAGAATTGTACACTACAAAAATGCCTAACCCTCGCCATACAAAGTGAAAGGTAGGGTAATTATCAAAACAATGCGTCTACAAAAGAAAAGCATGCTAGCATGCAAATTTCACCTTATTAGTCGATGGAGTGCAAATTATTTAGCCTTGTATTATCAGAATACAGTTCTCCTTTGACAGAGATTTAAACTTCTGGCTGAATTTTTCTAAAAAAGTATAAATTGATAATACCTGGACCTATATTTTCTTTAATGTCATTATTATGAACGGCGCTTTTGAGTTCACACACCCAAATAATTGAGATGGGTTTGAAGCTGATATTTTTTTGTCGTGACCAACTAAATCCAGTTATTTCACGTTCATCGAACACGAAAAATAGGGATATAAGAAAATTAACTCAACTGTCCAGCAGTGCGAGAATAACACAAATACTTAATGCACTGTCGACATTTTACATTGAAGGTTTAACCTGCCCCTTGAGAACAGACTTCCATCATATGAAAAACGATGTCTGAGTCTATCGCTATCTTGCAACTTAATAATCGTCTAAAGAAATATCAAATATTTCATAAAAATCTTTACGTTACCTTGATTTTAAAAGCCCTACCTTTCGAAAAGACAGTAATTTTCGAGAATATCGAATCCGGTATTACAAGATCTTCGTAAAATCAGAAGAGCGAGACAGCTTTTATAAAGTCTTGCAGAACACTCCTTCGATCGCGTATCGAAGAACTTGCCCAGGAACACTCAGCCACGCGCGGGTGTTGTCTGCCTTCAACAACCAATCAGAAGCCGCAAAAAACAATAGCTGTCAAGTCGCTTTGACAAAGTAGCATATGAGAAACGATGGTTTATCAGGTTGGTAGTCTGGCCAAACTGGTTTTTCCAGTTAAATAGATGCATTCCTTTTCATTTTGTTTGTGATAAATACTGGGAGAGATAATTTTAGGGTATGGAAGGGAATATAAATGATGATGGAAGCGTAAAATCACAACCAAAGTTTGGATAGACTGAGGTAAGTTAGTGGAAATGTCATTGCAGGTGCATGATATGACAGACGTCTTCTTGTGAATGGTTAGATTTAGATAAAGAAACCCCAAAATAGTTATCAATAATTACAGCCAATATTAATGAATTCTCTAAATGTAAAAGGGTGGAGCTTGTTATGGCTAAGATTTTTAAGCTAAAGAAACATTCTCTATTCTTGGGGTGCAACCATGTGAATCAAAATCCCTTGAGATACAATGAAACAGCCGCCATCTTGGTTGATATAAAAAGATAATCTTAATGAGGAATGCTTTGTATAGTCAACCAATAATGCGGCTAGTGACGTAACATGCAAGTGCACGCCTAGAATTGATTCTAGCTCCCTTAACCACACCAACAATAGAGCATTTGCATTACGGCGTCATTAACCTCTATACTATTAGAATCCCTTGGATATTTTCTTTTGTTCAGTGTCAGTTGTACTATTTGCATTACTAATCGGTCAAATAACTAATTGTTTTTGCCATTAAATATCACTAATAGACCACTAGTAGCTCAGCCAATCAGAGCACAATATTGGTGATAGACCATAAGTAGGTTTATACTAATTAATAGAGATTAGTAGATCTTATTTCCATTGTTTTCTTTGTGTCTATTTGATTACTAAGGAATTATTGGATGAGGTTGAGCATGATACCATAAATTATTACACACATCACTCAATATCTCACTTCTGATTGGCTGAGAGCTTTCAACGTTACTTTTTCAAAAACAGAATTAATTCATAGAAATGAAATTAAGCTTTTCAAACAACCATACATAAAGAAGAGGAGAATTAATTCTTTTTTTTGAGTTTACATAATGTAAATATAACAATCATTGAATTCATGTTTTTGCATAATATCGTAAATTATCAACAATCTTGGACTAAATGGTTGAGAATTTTCGAATTTTTGAATTGTTTATTATCATAAGATATACCCTCAGTCTATATATTGTTAAAACTGATGCAATATATCCGATATTGGTCACTCTTTCCAGTTATTGCCACTAGTACCAAGCATCACCACAGACACAGTGTGTACCTTGAAAAAACTTTAGTGACAATTTTTTCTCTGTAAAAAACCTGAACCCAAACCTTTGCTAATCCCAACAGGAAGGAAATTTGCCTGAGCATGCGCTCTGCCAATGAACTGTAAAGACTTGATTGCAGTAATTAATAACCAGAAAGTATGTTTCAAGACCCCAAATTGCCCCAAATTTTTTTGGTTTTAGAAACCAATTTTCAAACTCTCCTATGGGTCTGATCTGAAGTGAGGCAATAAATTACACATGCATCCCAAAACCTGTCATACAACACTAAAATCATTATCTTTGACCATTTCCCCATCTTGAGATCAAAAGCAAGTGCACAAATTTAAAATAGGTCTGATAAGCTTGCAATGTTTACATAAATTTCTCGGGAAACCATTGATAGATTCCAAACAGCAAAGCAAAAAATGTTCTAAAATTGAGTAGAAAATATATCATTTCCATACACATAAATAGTCCACTTCATAAGCCTAAGCTGATCTCAGTGATATATTACATTATTATATGAAATAGAGTGTGATATTGAGTGACATCAAAATGATAAAATTGATATCCCCACTCCCACCAGTGGCCAGTGGGGATACGATTTATATCAACACTGGTGGTGTCAAATTTCGACTTTTTGCTCAGCAAGTCTCAAATTCTCCATTATTTGTCATTGAAGATTTCATATAATAAACAGAACATTACATGGCCGCTTGGAGATACGAAGATAAAATTCGTATCTCTGCGAGACCATGTAATATCCTCTATATCTGTAACTAGTAACTGTGGAGTTATAAAATATATGAGGGTATTGTGAGCAATGCAATCCCAAACAGGATATATTTGGGGAGCAAATTATGTTACATATGCATTTGAGCTCAACATGCCGAAGGAATCTGTCTTAAAAAACAATCTTCCCCACTTTTGCCAATCAAAATTTTTTCTTGTACAGCATATAGCTTTTAATGAGGCACTTGGGTGAAAATGCCCTGTTTTTTGAAAGTCTGGATAATTCAAATATTTGAGGATAATATGACTCAATTATGATTATAAAAACCAGATTGGTGAAAATTTTAGCCTGGGAGCTACCAGTACTTGCAGTTGAGAAATTTTCAGTTAAAAACTAAAAGAACAATAGGGTTGAATGTGTGACGTCATTTACTCACAATTTAGATGCTGAAAAAAATTAAAAATTTTTATCCTCCACTTTTGACTGTGAAGAAAATATGTTGCTTGGCTACTTTTGGGGCCAAATAGATAAGTTTAACCAAGTTTCAAGTCATCGATTTTCATCCAAGTGCCCCTTTGATATTTCTGCTCACAAAACTTGGGAGATCTATTGTATATTTTGAGTTAATGAAGGATCAAACTAGCAAATACAAGTAGCTTTAAATTTATGAAAATATATTAGGTTTATCCATGACTCTAATATTCAGGAATGTTTCGTCTTCGATCTTTATCAAAGCTGTATGCTCAAGTCACTATCACATGTGTAGCTATCATTGTATATCTCTACTTCCATAGGAAGAAGTCCTTCAGTGCTTGCAATAATAATTATAAACATGAAACCATTGCTGGTAAATACCAAAACGCCATTTTGTCAAGATAGGGATAAAGTGCTTCGAAGAAGATTTAGGTCTTAATATTTTAATAATAATAATATGCAGACCAATTTGATCTAATGAAGCATGAAGACTATAAATCTGTTTCTAAGTAAATAAATTGTAAAAAAGTTATGAAAGCTTGAAAGCCCAAGTGGACACAGTCATGCATCTGGTTTAAAATATCATGGAAACTTTTTACAGATAATAGATTTACCATGTCAAGTTCTCATGAAATCAGGGAATGGCTGAAGGCTCTCCGCCATATTATATAGAAGCAATCAAGATAACAAGGAAATTGTTTTATCAAAATTATTCATTTCTAATGACGATACAGATTTCTGAAGAATAGATTTCAAAAGCAGTGTAATTCAAGAAATTATTTAATATGACTTTGTATATAATTATATTATATTTATGTAGTAATCTGCTGAGTAACTCCTCATCTAAGTAAGCTTCAGTACTAAGACAATGAAGATAACAAATTGTTTTGCTTATGTAGAAACGCATATTATGATTACAAGTATTCTAATATTATATCATTATTAATTCCAAGGAATTCTTACCTATTGGCTTTGGAGCGTGAGTCATAACATAATGGTCTAGAGTATCCCAACCACCACCAATCCGTACCAACAGATGGTCATTCAACATCTATGGAAAGGTAACAAGTTAAATATTATTAATTCACTCCATTTATTATATAAATATAATTAATATAGAATGATCCTATGCAAATATATAGGCCACCATTGATTTTCAGAAATCAAACCTAAAGCAAGCAAAAGAGAGTACATCTTTGGAACGTTTGCTGATGACCAACAAATGATATCATTCTAATTTATATAATGATTATAATTTTTCTGTCAGATCTGTAAAACTGCAGTAAGATAAAAATATAAATTCCCAATTTATTAACTTGGTTAACTGAGTGTTCAAGTTCTGCTAGGCTCTAGCTCGGTGTTGTATGTGATTAGAGTTGTTTGTTGGTTCTCTTCAGTCTGTGATTCGAGAGTTGTTGACTGTGGGTTTTCTGGTTCCTCCCGTCTGCAAAAATCAATTCTAAATTCCAATTGCAATGCATTGAAAGAAGAGTAGTCTCCTTTGCAGCCGTTCTTAGTGTCAGTCTCAAAATCCCTCCCACTAACAGTCGCTTACTGCAGCCAGACATTCCATCCCAATTGTTTGATTTAAGCCAATCAGGAGACAGGCCCATGACAATCCCCCCTGTTGATTTCTTGCCAAATATAATAAACAACGAGCCTAGAGCTTTTCTCTAACATTCAAAACAATGATTCAGTTCTAGATTTTATAACTAGGGCAGTGATTGGCTAAGCCATTGGAATGGAATGTCTGGTAAGCAGCCGTTAGTGGGGAGGGATTTTGAGACAGACACTTAGAACGGCTGCAAAGGAGACTAGAAGAAGAGCCACTCTGTGCAATCCACTGTTATTTCTCTCTTTTTTTTAATACATAATAATATAAATAGACCCTATCCGAATATGGCATCTATGACGTCAAACGAGGAGTCCTAGAATCCCGGGGGGGGGGGGGGGGACTCCGGGGAAAAAGTATTGGGTATGCTCGTTGTATCTCTTAGGGGTAAAAATCAGCAATTTGGTATCTTTTAGGGTCTTAAATTTGTGGTTTAGCAAATCAGCACTTTCTGGTATATTTTAGGGTGTTGAAAAAGGAACTAGCCCATCGCATAATAACGCAATACGTATGCCTGCGTAAACTCGGAATATTACTCAAGGAAAAACATTTCAAAAGCCTTTATTTTTTAATAATATTATTTTTGTGGTATCTCTTAGGGGTTAAAATTTGCCAAGCCACGCCCTTTTGAAAAAACTTCCAGTATCTTTTAGGGATATTTTAGGAAATTTCCGACGAGCATACCCGATACTTTACCCCCAGAGTCCCCCCCCCGGGCCTAGAATGTCCTGTATGTCATGAGTGATAATGATTGTGTTTTGTGTTGGGGGCATTCTAGTCCTGGATGCTGCTAGTGGAAATCATTTAATTTCAACATCTGAGATATTCTCATTCTCCTTGTTTGACATCATAGACGCCATATTTGAAAAGGGTCTATTAGTAATATATACAATATGAGTGGCCGTGTTGTATCAGATATACAACCACGAGCCGAAGGCGAGTGATTGTATATCTGATACAACACGGACACGAATATTGTATATTACTTATGAAACGTCTAGGTGTATACATTCATGTTCTACTAAAATTAAAAAAAAAAAATTGAATTTGGCTGAGAAAATTGGAGTTAAAGTTTATGCAAATTAGGACGATTCTGTATCAGATATACAACCTCCTCCACGGACAATGATTTCTATTGTGTTTTCCTTATTAATTATTCATGAGTTTTATAATGATATATATTATCATGACAATTTGTATTTTATAAAGAAATACAAAACTTGCTTGCCATGCTATGTGTTTTTATAATTAAAAGCACTTAGGGATTGGCAGTCTAACTCTCAAGAAGTGTTAGGTGGCTCTAAGGAGTTTTTTTAGTCCCACAAGTTACTTCTACCCAATAAACAAGAACTATCCAAGACACTCTGTGAGTGCTGATTGTAGAGTATGTTACACATGGCATATACATACAGTCATTTGCAAACATTATGGCCTCTCTATACAGTGGCGGATCCAGAATTTTATAAAGGGGGGTTCCATTTCGTCGTCACTCTTTCAACAACTGATACGTAAAACTTCATTGCAGGACGCATTCTCATTATTTCATATACCCCTTTTCAAAGTGTCTGATGCTCAAAGGGGGGTTCCGTGGAACCCATGGAACCCCCTCTGGATCCGCCACTGCTATATATCCTATATTTATACTTTAGGTGTATTATTGGTAGACCTATAATTTATTTACAAGGCAACCTACAAGACATGCAAAATATTTATTGCTGATGCATGTGTACATGCATCCAATTCATGTTTTAAAAATGTCTGTATGTATTACAGCTAGCAAAATCACATCCCTATAAAAGTTTTTTAAACACAATTGCATAATAGCCTTAGGTCCGGTTCAAACGGTCAAATGACATCAAGGAAGGCTGCCTTATTATCATTGTTTTTAATGCATTCGACTCAAGACAAGATCAACATTTGAACCGGGCCTTATATCTATCTATACTTACCCTCACAAACATAGTTTTTCCTAGTATGATGTATTTTCCTTCTTTCAGTCTATGAACAATTTTTATATTGTATTCTTGTGCAATTTTACACACCTGGAGGATTAGTAAGAACATTATGATGAATGATAAAAACATGATCAAAAATGATAAAATCATCATTCCTCCTCCCCTAATATATAATTCAGTTTGTTTTAAGAAAGTTCTTATCATTTAAAAAAACGTTTGAAAAATTTGGTTCAATAATTTTATTGAATCTCCCTGGAAATGGCTTTTCAGAAACGTTCAAACGTCATAAAAATAATAATAAATAATACTTCTAGCTAGTGCACAAATTAGCATATTTGTTCAATATTATTAAAACAATTTTTTTTTTAGAACAAGGTTAAAGGGTTTCAAAGTCAATACTGGACGGTTTCCAACACGTCATGATCAAAATCCTTTGAATTGTTGGGGGAAATCTTTAGTACATCATAATCATTTAGACTTTGATTTAATAGGATCACGACAAAACATAATAAACAAATTTCCTTTGCTGTGCAGAGGATACAGGAATCTGTATCTAATGAATACTGAATACCTAACAACTTGCATAATAACTTGCTGTCAATAAATATGAACCCTTGAAGATTAAAGTTGTGTGTGTATAAAATTATTTGATAAACTTTAAAATTTATTTAGTTTGGATTGTTTGTGTCTTAACACGTAAATATAGTTTTAAACTTGTTATGTCACCAAAAGAGAGTAACTCGTTAGATTAGTTTAGTAATACGTGTTGGAACGTGATTTTTATGCACAAAAAGGTGCTTCCGGAAAAAAAGAAAAAAAATTGAAGCTCCCGCTTATGAGTAATTGATTAATACTAATGTTCATGGTTATTAGTATCACAAGAGGTCATTTTGTGCCTCGATAATTTCCATGAACTTTTTACCGTATAAAAACAGTTAGTCAAGCAACGGAACTTGTAAAACAATTAAACAAGGCCAATTGTTTTGATAGGCAGCCAACCTTTCATAATGAAGCACTTGTAGTTGCGTTGCGAATACGATTTATATTCTGGTGGTGAACTTAGAGTGCGATAGTGATCTTGAGCAATGGTTTGATATCAGATTCTCGGCTGACAGCAACTGTTATTAGCTTTTTCGTCGCATAATAATTATTTAAAGAGTAAAGAAAACAACGGTGAAATTCAGATACAGACACATTTTGCGCATGAATGATAAAGTAATTGGAATAGAGAGTTGAAGAATCTTCCGGTAAACATGTATCTAATTAACTCGATGGGTTGCAATATTACGTTATTTTTTGTCATGTGTATGGAGATTATGTGTAGGACCTCGATGGTGATGAGTCGGAGAAGGAGTATCGATATGAACCAATAATAATAAAAATGAACAATTCTAACCTTTTTATCAAGTTCTGTTTTTGGCTGTGAGCTTTCAAGTAGTGAGTGGCTTTCCTCCTTCTGTATGCCTCTTTGTGGTTTCTTTTCTACTTCAACTTCAAACTTATTTATACTTTCGCATTTCTGTACAATTTTAGTCTCATCAGCAACGAATTCCGATATACGTGGACTGGCTGGTTCTCCTTCTTCAAACACTGATTCAACACCAGAATCCGAGTCTATTGGGCTTCTATCTCCTCGTGTCTCTGTATTTAAGTTTGTTTCTAAAGGTAAAGCCTGTTGCTCTTCTGCACAACCTCGATTATCACTCGACTCCTCTTCCTCTATTTCTCGTTCTAATTTAATCATCTGTGGGACTTCTATCTCGTATTGAGAAGACCTTCGTGCAATTTCCATTAAACAGATCACAATTTCTCTTCCTCCAGTTCTGCACTCGTCTACCAGCACCGCATCATTGGATTCAAATAATATAGCTTCAGGAATCCCATGCCAGCGACACCACGTCAGAAACTTATCGACATTTTCGCGCGAGTGGAACAACATTGACTGCCTGGCTCCCTTCTTAGATTTGTGGAACGTAAACTTTTTTCCGGGTACACTTTTACCAGTTCTTGTCCCATAGTTCTCAGCCATTTCTTGGATAAAGTTTGCAAGAAGACACAAGATAGTCCCATCTTCCAAAGCGTAGAAAAATAATTCTGGAGTAATTATAGCGTCTGCAAATAAACTCGATAACCAAGCACTCTCATCCTCTATCATCGCATAAAGCAATTCATTTTCTTTCTCCCATCGTTGAAAGCTCTGTATGCTACTTGTTTTGAGTCGCCTCAAGTTTGCTCTGTTTCTTGGAGTGCATGTCACATCAATCGTGAGTTCGGAGGTTGAAGATGATTCTTGCGCCATGAGTTTGTCTTATGAAGTCTTTTCAGGAAGGTTGAGTTTGAGTGTCGAAGTTCCTGTCTTTAGCAACGTACATCATACAAATCCACTTTATGAAAACTTTCGCGCATTGGAACTTTCGAAATTAATCGTAGTTCGGCGGGTCGCCAGAACGTAGCGTCACATGTTCACACTAGAAATGAATATGGACTTCCGATGTTCATTTTACCACGCTCAAATGAATAAAGATCACTGTTTACCAACGCATTGTTTAACATTCCAGAACATGAAAACAGGGGTGACAATAACGATAACAGAAAAGAGAGAGCGTGATTTCCTATGCTGCTGTAGAAGCGTGATAGTGTTAACTATGTAAACCCCAGGGAATAATATAGCAGTTATTTTGTCTAATGCGACCAATGAGCAAATATGTAGTAATATTTGAATATGATCTTGCGGGATGATTTGCAACAATAACAGACAGTTATAGAAATAATTTATCATTTGTCACTAGCTGAAATATACTCAGAAAAAATTCAGAGTCCCTGATATATAGCAAGTCGTAACTTGTTATGTATATTTCAACGCCAATTGCCTGCTGACTAATGCGCATTTACATTTAACTTTGCTAGGAAACCCTAACGATTCACGAAGAATGAATGCCGCAGTCATGACAAAAATAAAGCTGTTCTGATTGGATAAGGATGAATGACGCCGGACATGTGAGAATGGACAGCATATTGGATTAAAACATAGGCTGGACTAGACTGGACCCTAGAAAATATGGAATGGACTCAGAAAACATGGACTCGTGTACCAAACATATGGACTCGGGGTCAAACACAACATTTAATTGAGTAACGGCTTTGCATGAATTTCTTGTGTTTCAAAATAAATTTGAGGATCGCTCTAACAAATATTTCAATTTGACCTATCTGTCATGCATGGTACTCAAGAAAGCCTTCGTCTAGTCCAGTCCGGGACTCACTTTCTGTCCCGGCTCCGACAAGCTGATAAGTGGCGCAGGACCTCCGCAACTAATCAGATTGTCGGAACGGACCGAAAGTGAGTCCAGGACTGGACTACGCCTTCCTCATAAATAACATTTTGCGCTCAAAACAAACGTACATTTTTTGGACTAAACCGGGTTGTACTGGATCGCACGAGTGTTTATTAAGGTGTATTGCATTGTGACTTTTGGCCTCATGATTGCCGATACAGTCACGCATACGAAATATAGACCGGAAACAAACTATGCTTAGAAGAAGCTCGAGTGACCGCAGTTATGCGTCTAGGACTTCTATCATAGACGCATCAAGAGTTCCATGCTCAGGGGATTAAAAAGTGGGATAATATTTTGTATAATATGCAATTTTTCGATATATTTCATTCAGAATTCGCTTAACGGTACGCGATCTTGAATATTTAGTGAAAATTGTACTTGACAAGAAAGATACAACTAAAATATAGCATATTTTACAAATCTTATCCCACTTTTTAATCCCCTGAACATGCGCATTGAGCAGCAGCGCGGAATTCTTGATGCGTGTATTTATCAGAAATACTCCCCCACCTCTCCTTACTTTCTCTTTTGATAGCATAATGCTTCGCTAAGCACAAGCTCTAAGGTAACCCAGTGTAAGCGGGGTGAGCGTTTTGAATAGACCCCTTGCAGCTCAATTTGGAGGCAATTCTCAGGAGTTTGAATTTTTTGTTTTGTTTAGTTCTCCAAATATAAAGCTGCTTTGACGTCACATGCAAGGGGTCACTAGTTCACTGGTCAAACAAAGCATTTAGTCTAGGTTACAAGCAGATCCTTTGAAACTTTAGAAGCCTCGCTTCAATGCTGTATGTGACTTGTCGACGGATGAATGGAAAATGGTGCGGTGTTCGTGCAACTCCTTGACCTTCTACAGTTTGAAATCCATTTTAGTTAAGGGCACTTCAAAAAGAAAAGTCCTTGATTATAAATTGCAAATATAGCGTAAATTGGAGGACGAGAGAGAACATTCTTTATAGGTACACAGTATAGAGATAATCGACAAAATTACGGTAAAGAGACATCGTTTGAGACTGTTTGCTACGAGGTTTGCAAGTCTTCTCATAAACCTGAATGCACCTTTATCTCTGATAATTTCATCCTAGTTAGTATTGTTTATGAAAATGTCATCTTGATATAAAGATTACATCCTTTATTAGTATTCTTCATATAGATGACTTTATCGGGTATAAAGGTCCAACACGTGCATAGTTTATGAATTATTCATGAGTTTTTGATGATCACTTAAATGTGTGCACCCTAAACCATATTTCTTACGACTCGTAAAAGAGCTTTTATAAATGGTTTTCAGACAAATAAAAAAGTACATGGCATCCTGATATCGTGATAGTGAATTACGGCGTCGGTAATATTTTTTATAGCTTTGCTTGAGTAAATGCCTTGAAAGAGTCAAATCATCACTGATCAGAGCAAATATGATTACGCACACAAAATCTCAAAGTAGAAACATTGTTATTAGAATCAGTTTATTATTATGAATCCCTGACCATCCTGACAAAGAATTAACAATCAAATGAGCATTTCTTACCTATCTCACTTACAATTACTGACGACACAACTTTATCTATTTTAAGCTCATTTAGTAGTATCATTTTAGACTTGTTGGGAACCGTTGGCAAATTCTGAAAAGGCATATTAAAGACTGTGGAGATACCATGGATAAAACTAAACCAAATCAACCTACAAAAAAAAGTGAAAGGAGAAGGAACTACTTGAAACTTGATGTGCATGCACCTTGTTCTGGTCCCAATATTATACACTATCTGCTAGTTGTATTTCAATCTTTCGTAGTAAAAGACATCTATTAAAAGAGCATTAAGAAAATATTCACGTAAACTGGATTCGAATCAAACTGCCTTCGTATATGACGTGCATTCCTCATTTCTTAGATATCTAGCATCCTCGGAACGTTAGTAGTATTTACAAGGCTGGATTGGAAGGATCCTGTGAACAAAACAACCGTAATCTGATAAGTCTACATAGGGAATTCAAAGTAGGGAATCAACATTTCTGCAATCTTTTAAAACTAGTACGGTGAACTGAAAGTCTAGGAAAGATAATTTCTTCAGCCTTGAGGGGCAAAATTTGCAGGAATAAAAAATAAGTTTCTCTCTCTTTTTACATAAACACTTGTGGGTCAGATTTTCCTAAAAAATATCTAAACTTCATCCCTATATACAATTCAAAACCAAAGTTCTTTCAGTATTTTCAAAGTATCAAAGGAAAACAGCGTGTCTTGCCATAAAATTCGCGCATATATTTCAACACATAATCTATGCAACACGAAATATCCCGATAATCAGCGTATTTCAGAGGCGACAAGAGAATGTTAGTACTACCATGAGTACTTTTAAACATACCTTCAGCTTGAGCTTCTTTTGACAATTAAAAATAAATAACGTCCGGCGTTGGTTTCTCTGTGCAATTCTCTTGGTCTGGAACGCTAAGCAAAATGACATTAAGACCATGAGATAAAGAGGCTAAACAAAGGGAAATAGAAAATAAATGACCCACAAACTAACCAGCCCTAAAAGTTTAACAACATTTCATATCATTATCTTCAAATTTCCTTAAAATGCTGATCGCGCCTGGTCAACACCGACAGTAGTTAAAGTGCTCGTAATAAATAGCACCAAACTTATTTCAAATGAATCCCTATGATCTCATGCCCAGTTTTTTGTAGGGTTTTCCCGCTTTCGGTGAAATCCTGATTATAAGCGCGTTTTGAAAATGCCATAATAAATCTTACGGCCGCACCACTGGGAGACTGGTGCTTATGACGTCATCGGGGTGTTAGACTTCGACAGTTCTCAAAGAATGTAATCGACAATCAAAAGAAAGTGTCAAGGGAGTAACGACGCAATATTTACGCATCTTTTTTCTCTCCAAAATCAGGATTCCACCAACAGCGTGAAAATCCTACAAAAACATGTTTTGATACCATAAGGAATTCTCTGAAATAGGTCTGGTGCTATTTATTAGGAGAACTTTAAACCTTACAACAATTATAAAACTAATGTTGGCCGAACACGTTGGTGGGCGTTTACAGCTTCACTTACCATTCAACGTCGTCTTTGTCCTAAAATAAATGCATATAAAAAAGAAAAATGAGTGAAGAGGATATTTTGGGGTTGCATGGAAGGGCGGATCCAGGTTGGTGTCCATGCCAAGAGAGAGTTTGAAGTAAGGGAGCACATCTCCCTTACATAGGTCTATCTCCATGAAAATTATTTGAAAATCTATTTTTGGCTCCGCGCACAGCCTGATTCAGTTCCGGCTGCGCACGCAGCTAAAATTAGATTCATGGGGATAGACCTAAGTATGGGAGATGTGCTCTCTTACTTCATACTCTCTTGTCGACGTAAAAATCATAACTTTCATCAAGCTCAATTATTTACCTGCTCTTGACATGAAATGTTGCCTTGGGAAGATGCCGGTGAAGACGTCCCTTGATCTGCTGTCAACCAACAGAACAAATTGTCAGAATCATTAAAAGTAGTATCTACTTTTTACCTGGCCTCACCACATAATCCAAGCTTGCCAAAGAATACTAACTAGCAGTTAGAACACTGTACTGACTCGCCTTTAGTCTTGCCAAAGAATACTAACTAGCAGTTCAAATACTGTACTGACTTGCCTTTAGTCTCATTGATGTCTTTATTGTCTTTGCTCTTACTTCGAATTGACCATCCTTTCCCACTTCCTCCACTTCCTCCACTCCCTCTTCTCTTATGTTTCGGAAGAGGACTTCCAGTTTCAGGAGAATAGGAAGCAGTTGCACCTGGAATTTGCCTGTTGTAGCTTCTTCCTGTGCGTTCAGTCTTCATTGATTGCGCTCTGTTAACCGGATCAACACCGACAGGTTTCAACCTATTGTCAAAGGCGCTGAAAGTTTCAGCACGTTTAAAGGCAACTTGATCAGGGTCACCAGGCGTCGTCGTACTCTCATCGTATTGATTTTCCTCCATACTAGCTTGGACTTGATTCATAACCTGGGTGAGCGACTCCCTGAAAAAGTGGAAAGCATAACCAAACTGAGAAATAGCAAAATAGATCTTTCCTTGCTATTGCGTAATAAACTCCTTACACGTGACGTCAAAGCAGTTCAATAGGCAATGTGCATGAAAGCTCACAAAGCACTCTTTAAAAATGTAAGATATGTAAAATGTAATGTAAGATATAAAAAGACTGATACTACGTAGAAAAATGAAGTGCTTGTCACTTAACCCTCATGATAGGGTCAGAGAAAGTCAGGAATTGTTTTATCTTTTATTCATCAGATCCTACGTAAAACCCCGGTATTTCATACACGGTTCCTTTCATTAATCCAGATTCAAGATGGCCGCCGTATCGTCGAATTAGTCCATTTGTTACGGTGGATGTGGCATGACTTGCATTTCCTATGAACTGACTGATTAATTTCTATGTATAACACGTACCTTGTTTTGGCTAACTCCTCTCTCTTGCGTCCTTTTACACTACCCTTAAACATAAAAAGATAGCAAATGATTAATATTTTTGATACTGATAATTTTTTCGCATTATTTCCGAGCGGAAAGGTCAAAGTGACAACACATCGCTGATTTATAAAGGATATTTTGAAGTAATTTAGGCGACATCTCGAGGTTGTTAGGGTAGGTTTTTTCTCAAAATCAGGTGAAGGTTCATTATCAAAAGATTCCAATTTTGGTTTTATATCGGAACTTGTTCTCAAGTTACAAGCAAAATAAACTTGGGAATGCAAACTAGGTCGGACAGTGATGCCATCTGCAATAGTGTATCAACTTTAAAGAAAGTAAAAATTAGCGTTAAATAGATTTTGGTGGCTGATCGCTTAAAACTTAGTATAGCAATATCAAGACAATCGTAGAGCAGTTTTCGTATGACTATGAAAAATTTAGAGTACGGACCGTGCATTGCCGTGACCGTGTCAGTGCCGTGTATGAAAACATTCGTCATTCAGTGCCGTGTTCGTGCCGCGCCCGTAACCGTGCAGTGTGCCGTGACTTTTCACACTAATACGAAATCTGCTCTATCCTTGTACTCCTAACCGTAATGAGGAGCCTGAAAATACGAAGACATGCAGGGCATTTTAATAAGAAGCACTATATATTCAAATTTTTCTGTTAAGCCTTCATAAGCATAACACAGAGGACCTTCATTGAAATAATTGAAAACTTGTTGCTTAGAAAATGGTTTAGATCTTCGCGTGGTTCGAATAGCCACCCTAGCGCCATTTCCGAATAAGCGGGGGGGAGGGGGGGGGGCTAAACAGGGTCACTAACCAGTTAATCACCATTTAATCGGTTCGTTAAAGGTTTTATTAGAAATTAAGACACACCTCTTCTGTCTCTAGTTGAGTAATTAATTCTTGCATTTCTGGTAAACACTTCTCCTGGTCTTCAGTTTCTTTACTTTGTATTTGTTCTACGTGAAAGTGAAAACAACATGATATTTTTGTTTACAAGACTTTAAAAGTTTTTTCTAAACCTCACTTTGTTTTTGGTTCTAAACCTTTTTTACTGTCTTTTACGCACGAAAAGCATTTGTTCTCGGTACAATAGGGAACAAGTTTCGTCTTCTGCCCTTATTAACCCTAATATGGCTGCATGACGTTACAATGCTTGTCCGCTCTTCTCAGTTTCGTAAAATGCCACACAGTAAATGGTTTAGAACCAAAAACAAAATGAGAATGTGGGGAAAAAACTAAAACTAAATAAGTATTTTGCGCTTCTTAGGTGCCAATAAAGCTAAAGACAAACGGTGGAACACTGCGCGCAATGTTGCAGGCAATCGATGTCGTGAGCCATGTCACACGACGAACGATCCTGCTCCAGCAACATTGCGCGCAATGTTGCACCGTGGGTCTGCGCCTTAACACTTCACAATATCCACGGCCCATATGCATGTATTTTATTTATTCGTTTAGTGGTAGTATTTCGTTTAGTATTTTGCTAATTTCATTTGACAACGTTCCGTTTCAATTATCTTTTTTCTTTATCTCTCTTACCAATTAGGGCTTCAGCGCGAAGCATAATAAGTTTTCGTCTCTCTGCCTCGGCAGTAGTAATGAGCTCTCCGGTACCTAAAGGCAAAATAAAGAAGAAGGAAAGCAACTTTAATGTTAAATAATATTTGTGCTTCACATAACATTTTTATCTCGGGTCAGAAGGATGAGAGTTCCTTTTTGAGGTGCGCGAGGCCTTGTTTTATATCAGCTCACAGAATTGGCTAAAGAAAACTTTGATTTTTGAAGGAAAAAAACTAATGAAACACTTCTCTCGGGTCCTTACAATTTCCCGCGTGCTTACAAAACTCATAGCACAACGGAACGAGTATTCTATCTCTTCACTCTCAAATAAATCAAGCTCAGTAAGGACAGCACACTTTGTCAGAGACACCTACCGTCATCTTTGGGTGCAGACTGAATAGCTTCTCTGAGATTCTTGATCCACCTGAATAATAAACAGAACAGCGCATTGCAATGATTATCGCTTTAAGAAACAAGTTAGGCTCGTGTCAAACGTCAACTCAACACGTGCCGTATGCAATGATAACAATGGGTAATAAGGCGTTGTTTTTTGATGTCATTAGGTTCGGCTCATGTGAAGTAAGACGTTTGACCTGGGCCTAAGTGCTAGACTTGACATGCGTAAAAAACGTCTGCGCATCCTCTAAGTCCGTATGCAAATAAGTCAAAAGCGTCTTCGTGCTGATTTGCAAATATGACTTTTACACTTGCCTGAAAAATAGACTTAAACTTTAAGTCAGTTCTTGAAACTTAAGGCTTATTCTTTCATATTGTCTTTATTAATACAGTATCTTGGTCCCACAAAAGTATACCCACGAAATGTTTTGTATATTCAGAGAAAACAAGCATTTATTTTCTCACTAAAACTCTTCTAAATTCTTGGAAAGCGTGCGGAAAGACACACATGCGCAAACGTTTTTCTCTAGTGTCGCTAGACTTATCAAAGTTGACTGAGTGATGACGTACGTTTTTTTGACCGAAGCTGTATTGCACACCATCTCATACATCTCTGGTCCATCTTTAGAGTTGTTCACTAGAAAGATAGCTTTGGTGTCTGTGGCTACTTCACGAACAAATAAGTTATTGAGTCGAATGACAGGGGCCTGAAAAATGAAAATGATGGCTTAAGTTGCAATACAATGTCGATATGGTTGAAAGTTTCATGTCAAGGCATTTAGAACTGCATTTAGCACTGCAATACACCAGTTTCGCATTCGATGAAATAAAGTTTTTGCGATGTTTGAAGAGCTATACTTTGGAAACGAATGGACCGAATTGGAAACTGTAAAAGAGCTTATCAGCTATTTTTGCGTTTTATGTACAGAAAACGAAAAACTGTGGAAGGGTTATAGGCACTTTAATAAAATGCAATGTCATCATATTCTTTTTAAGAAAAAATGCAGAACGAAAAGGAAGTTCCTGGCTTCCTGGACCCTTGACTTTGCTCCAGGCAATGCTAAAAGTTAATCTGTTCCATTTTATGTATGTGAAAACTATAGCGGTTTACCTTTTGGTCCAGTGAAAGTAATGAAAACTTTTGGTCCTTTTCTTGTAAAAATACCAGCATGTCTTCTAAAATAACCACTAAACTCTCTGAAAAGAAACAAATAAAATCCAATTGTATTATTGGTTAAATGTCTAGGATTATCACTAAAAGTTTCCCAGGTTCTTCTGTCACTGATGCAAGCTGTGGCATGCAGAAAGTATACTCACCAGTTAACTTTCCACGCGCAGTTTTCCAACACAACACGCCATTATAACGAAGGTTGCTGGTGTTGGAGGCAAAGTCGATGTTCTGTGAATACACAAACATGTATCATCAATAAACACACCACCCTAGATTTTCTTACAGTCAAAACGTCTCAAGCGTACCCCCCTAGAATCCATTAATGAATTTATTATTCGAATATTGAGTTCATTATTCACTCTGACTCCAAACTTGAAAATAAGTTATCTACTTGAGTTTTGATTGGATTCTTCAACAACTGCCATGCCAAGGTAGAAAAACTCCCCAGAAAGGCCATCCCTTAGAATTTTAGTTGTGAAATGAATGTGAAGTTTAGATTTTTCGAATTTTTTAATGAAAACTCAGAGTGAATAATCAACTCAATATTCGAATAATGAAATCATTAATGTATAGCCTAGGGGGTACGCTTGAGCCGTTTTGACAGTAATACCACATTTAATTTCTTTACCTTGACCTTCTTGCCGTCTTTGTATGTTATAACTGTTTTCAGATCCATCCTCATTCTTATATCTTGCAGCGTCTAAACAAACAATAGAGCCAAATAAACTAACAAGAAGCCAAACACATATAAAGAACTGATACCCGCATGTTTACCTTCTGTTTTTCATATTCTTTTATTGCATCATCAACGGCATGCAACACCCCCTAATATCAATCATAGGAAACAATCAGTGAGAAAGACTGGAAAATATTTTTGACACGTTTACAAACATTACTCATTGAAGCAAATTTCGTATGACTGTAAAAAAAGGTAGAGAAATGTTGTACGATCTTGAAGGTACCGCAGATAAGCGGAGATCCCGCGCCAGTTTGTGACTGGTTCACTGTGTACCGTGACCGTACCGCCACTGAGAGGCCGGCGGTGACTTCACAGTCATTCGAAAATTACTCTTTTCTTGCGGTGTTTAACCTGTACCATTGCCAGGGACACCGTTATTGCCATTAGATCATCTTTGTACTAATATCACTTCATTACCTTAACTAGTTGAAGAGCTTTTTTGAGTGAACCATAGTCTTGTTTAGATTCTAAAAAAATGAGATTGATGGCAATCAGTAATACAAGTTAAAGTGTTTTGGATGTCGACTTTTTAAAAATATCTCAAGCATTAAGGCCCTGTTACACTGTGCAATTTTCCCAGCAACTTGTATCAAAGGCGTTGCGAGACAAGTTGCTGGAAAATTGCACAGTATGACATGGGTTGTCTAGCAATTTTTTATTGTTGCACGTAGCGTTACACGAAGTAAACTCAGTTTTGCGCCGTTGACGGAATGCAGAAACTGGCAATGCCATTGCACAATGTATCACCCCCTCCAACAACTTTTCTGGCAATTCTAAGGCAACACCTCACTTTGGCAACCTGCAACGCTACGTTTTCAAGCATCGAGAGACAAGTTGCTGAGAATATTGCACAGTGTAAAAGGACCTTTACACTGTGCATTTTTTTCTGTAAATGCAGTTTTCTGTTGCAAGTTCAATATCAATGTATCTTAGGGAAGAAGAGCCGGAGAAAGAGAGAGAAAGAGGAAGGTTAAATACCTTTAGTCGTCTTAATAATTGCCTCAAACAACAAAGGGTACTTGGTCAATCTCTGTGTTACAAGTGTGATGCATTCTGGGACAGACAAACGTCTGCACATCTTATTTACGCTACACTTCTGCAAAGCAACAACACCATCAGTTATATCGTTATTTAATTCCAAGTACAGTAAAAGGGAAGAAATGAATGACTTCATGTTGCTAACTGACATCATTTTCAGTTATCAAGTATTCAATAAACAAAAACTAACTACACTAACCTTTACGAAATATGCAAACCGTTTGTCGTTTTTTAATTTTTTCTGTTGATTAATAAAAAATACATATTAATTTTTTTCGCGAAATCGAAAGGGGCACTTGGATGAAAACGCACTAAAGATAAAATAAATAATTATTAATTATTCTACTTTAGACAATATTACATGACCCAACATGCATTTCGGTATTGGAATGCACTATTCAGTATGTGTTCATGCTTCAGATGTCCTGGAAGACCAAGAAAGAGCCGGAAGTGTTGATGGTATGATATAAGGAACTCGATCCACTTCGGTTATTCTGATGGTTTAATAATAAAGGTTACAGCTGTTTGTTTAGCACTTGAACTATACCTTGTACAGGTCCACAGCTTCTATATGATGGCTACAGAAGTCTCCATATGCTATCTTTATTCGTTGACCTGTCTGACCACTGAACTGCAAGGCAATAAACAACAGTAACACAAATTCAATTACAAATTGCTACATTGTTTCTAAGTATACCCGCAGCCAGAATGGTCTACGAGTCAATAGCCCATGAGGCCGAGTTCTTTTGTTATTTTCTTCCTCAGACTTGTACCTTATCAGTTGAAAAAAGTATTATGTTTAGCTACACTAATCGACGAAAAAATTCCTCGAGACCCTTACGACACAGGAAGCCCAATTCCTATAAAAGGCAAGTTTAGTCTTTCGACCCCCGTCCCCCTTAAAATGTTGACGGGAGCCACCAATAGCCAATTTACACGAGCACGAATTTCTAGCACAAAGCATGATGGGAAATCGAGTTCTTATGCTTTTTTAGCTCCTCTGACAATTTTTTCTCCGACATTTTCTATGGAAATGAAATTATTTCAACAGACGAAAATAACAGAGTATTTTTTTCTGATAGTTCCTTTGATTTCCCTGTTTCATTTTTGCAGGGTTCGGTTTCCCAGAGTGCTTTGTGAGCTTTGATGCACATTGTCTGTTGTTAGACGATACAACATTGATTATGGGGAGAAGGGTTTATAGTATCTGGGAATAAATTTTAGATCCAAATTTTGCAAATATTTCCACGAGATTACAAATTTAGCATGAGGATCTCATTACTTTATTCGCCGATTGTATGTCAAGAACAGAAGAATCAAGAAAATTTCGATTTGCACGTAGAGAAGTAAATAGACTTTTTTGCTCTATCACTATTTTCGACTTCGTGCGCTTTAAGAACAATAGGAGCATCAAAGATTGTACGAAATTTAAACATCTTTAGAATTTCAACAAAACATGCTTGTATTTCATTGTTGTAAATAACAACGAGTCGGGCCATACCAATGACTACAACCATCGCTAGTTGGTTTCTACTAATACCTGTTCTTCTAATACGTCGCCTACTTTGTCAACTATTGTTTCCGAGTCTTCTTTTGCTCTAAGCCGGGTTAAAAATGAAGCTGGAAATACACGAAGTTAGTCAATCAGATAATGTGTACATACAAAAAGTGCACACGTGTCAATCAATCAATCAATCAATCAATCAATTATTCCATCAATCAATTATTCAATCAATCAAACTTTATTTGAGTGTCAGATGTGTTTAGCTAATATATAAGCTAATTGGGGACACTACTAATCTAAACAAAATAATTATATAAATGATAAATAAAATCCACTTACTATGCATATCAAGAAGTTCTTGTATCTGTGGGAACATTCTGTCCACTGTCTCTTTCGTCATATGAAGAGAGTTCACCATCCCACCATAGAAGATCTGTCAAAAGTGTTTCATAGATATATAAGTTAAAGATTCTACCTGAGGTGAGCTGTTGACTGGCCAAAATATATATATAGTTTGAGTGATGTGTCTTAAAGACTCACTAACTAGACAACCCCTGCACAGTAAAACATGCTTAATTTATAATGATAACTTCTGATTTGGTTTCTACAATTGCTTCCGTATAACCTCCCTCCCTCCCTCCCTCCCCACTCAAACTTACAAACATTATCTTTGATCTTTTCTTACCTTAAACATTATTTTTAGAGTTCTAACATAATGAACTTCCGTTTGTATTAGTTCTGTAATGGAAGACAAACATTTATCATTTTTCCAGTCCAGTATAACTAAAACTCGCGCGTTCTGATTGGCTGTTTGAGCGGGCGGTATTTTCTCAGTATCTGCCCGCGGACCGGTATCCTGACGTCATCCGTGCGGTAAACAACAAAACAGATAGCAAAACAAGTGGAAAAAATAACGGGAATAAAATTAATATTATTTACCGTCTTAAAGTCGGTCTGGGTAGACACCTTGCAGCACGTCGGAATGCAGCTCAATTTGGAGGACAAAACACAAAATTAGTTCCAATTCTCAGGAGATTGAAATTCTTTTGTTTTGTCCTCCAAATTGAGCTGCTTTGACGTCAAGTGAAAGGGGTCTATAGGAAAAACTGTGCTATAGCGTATTGTCTGCACTCTGTAATAAAGGTGAATAGACCCCATGCAGCACGTCGGAATGCGGCTCAATTTGGAGAACAAAACACACAAGTTCCAATTCTCAGGAAATTAAAATTCTTTTGTTTTGTCCTCCAAATTGAGCTGCTTTGACGTCACGTGAAAGGGGCTATACAAAAATCGTATACAGGACTACAGGAAATAAATATACAGATTTCACTTACCATGTATCACATCCTGTCGTTTTATTTCCTTTGCAGTCATTTTTTTAAGAATCTAATAAAAAAATATTCCACATCAAAGTTTCAGTACTATTCTGCATTAAGTTTTCCAACAAGCAGATCATAACAGCTTAGGATTTCTGATTGTACCTTTTTGTCGACGGTTAAATTCCAAGCATCAGGTTCTTCTGTCATGTCAAGATCAGAGTCTGTCCAGCCTTCTCCTGTGAAAACTAATTTGATATATCAGAATTAGAATCAGAGAACCCGTATGTTTATTGTAAATATTATATCTAGAGTTTCATTCCTTCCTTCCTTTCATTCCTTCCTTCCTTCCTTCCTTCCTTCCTTCCTAACTGCAAACCAAATGCAATCAAAAAGAAAAAGATCATTTTTAAAGTAAAATAACTAGATGAATCTTTACCTCCTTCTTCATCTTCTTCATCTCCTGAACCTTCAAGTGACACACCAGACCTTAAGAGACAAAGGAGGATGGAGTTAAGGGTGCATTTATCATGGGTGAAAGTTTATTTTACATTAGCTGATCTAGGACTTTTTACGTACATGCTTTTGTCATCTCCCTCATCTTGGCTTGGATTGAGGCTCCTATTGAAATCAGAAAAGAATGTAGCTCAAGAATTATGTTTTTAAAAACATACATAATATCGTAGCTCGAACAGACAAAATTCTCTTTTCCATGGACCATCCCATGTATGATGTTACCTTCTATATGGCAAAGGTGATGTTGATTTGAAAGAATGTGATCCAGTAACAGGCTTGCTACCATGGTTACCCATCTTGGTCAACATCCCTGGGTTGGGAAAAGTAGGTGCCTAAAAATGGAATATATCTTTAACATTTTTGTGCCTATGACATATGAGTAATTTTAAGTAAACAGTAAAAAAAGTAATAATTAGAAAATGAAAAGCAGTGTCTCCAGTACCTCTCCAAGTCTAAAACCCTTTTGAGACAAGCCTGATGCACGTCTAGCAAGTGCCGTCTTGTTTCCAGAGTCTTTACTATCCTTGGATTCTCCTCTTAATTCAGCATCTTTGACTGATAAGTTTGTCATTGCTGAAAAAAGAAACATTGAAAATATTACTGCATTAATTAAAAAATAATTGTGAACCTAAACGTCAGAATCTGTACAGCTAGCAAGGGCAGATCCAGGAATTTGTAGAGAGGAGGGGCCAAATTTATACTTCATACAAAATTTACTTCAAACTTGTGGCAAAACTAAATTTTAGGATAACAAACAATGGAACCTTAAGTATGACAGCGGGTCTGGACCCCCTGACCCTCCCCCTGGATCCGCCCTTGGCTAGATATTTTGCAAACCTGTTGAAGAAGTAAAGTGAAAGACCAAAGGGCCAGAGCAAAAAAAAAAAAGTTTTTTGATATCACAGTAATTTTAGTGGCCGAGAGTTTTTATCTGCTCCAGTTGAAACTGTCTATAAGTAGTACCATATTTACTCAATACACTGCGCTCTTTACATTTTTAGTGTATCTGTCATGGCGCTTATTTGCAGGGGGCTATATAATATGCCCATTTCAAACTGAAAAACATTGTAATACAGGAGAATAAGTTTCTAAGGCTGGTTTGGACAGAGTCTTAATTTGTCTCCTTGAACGATTCAGGGTAATGATGCTTTGATTAAGCACTGCATTCCAGGTTACCGTAAAGGAACTGCAATGTATCATGGGCAATATGAAGGTAGAGAATAACCTCCTGGTTCATAGATATCTTGGTATCGATTGATGCAACCCATCTACAGTGCACCCTAATAAATAGTGATGAGTTTTAGAATATATGTACATGTAGCATGTAGTATCCTGAAAATGTTTGTAACACTCTACAAGCAACTCCATAGCAACACAAAATACTCACATTGTCCTTTTTCCTTCCTCATACTACTACGAATCCCTGACTTTGAATGTGCAGCCTAATGAATAATATAAAATCCTGTCAACACTTTGCACTGCTAAAGAAGTATAATTTTAAGAAACAAAACGACAACCTTTAGTTTAAACATGTTTAGGTGACATCGCTCGCCATTGTCATGACGAAGGCGAGTGATGTCGCCGAAACATGTTTAAACTAAAGGTTGTCATTTTGTCCCTGCAAAATAAGCCTGGGTTAAGAATATTATGCCATACCTTTGGTAGCTCTCTCTTGCCATGCTAAGAAGAGGAAAAAAAGTTAGCATTTTACTAGTCTTCTTGAGAAAATAATTCAGAGAAAATAAAATGCAAAAATCGAATACAATATACTACCTTGGCAGATTTGCTTCCTCCAAACAGCATACTGAGACGTCTGAGACCCTTTTCTTGTGACTTATCCTGCTAAAAAACATACCGTATTCTGAATCAGTAACACTTAATAAGAATTTTAATATTAGATGAAAACAAACCAAAATTTAGCTATGCCATCATATAATCAATCATAAATTTGCTTTAAGATGTAAAAATCATAATTAATCGACACAAAAAAGACAAAGTAAACATGAATTAAAAATTCAAAAAACTTCTGTGATATACTTCACTTGTAACGCACAAAGGTTTCACGATGAGGCTCTGTGCTAAATTAAATTTATTCTGTTTTCCCATTACAATTCCCTAAGCATTTAGCAAAGAGCCTTACTGTACATTAAAACCTTTGTGCGTGACAAGTGAAGCATATCTCAGAAGTAGTCATGTGGACTATTAGATTGGAGCCACCTCAGGAATAGACGTTGGACGCAATTATTCTCCATTTGAAACCATGAGTGATTCTTGAAGTGTTTAAAAAACGAGGAGAGTTTTGACATGGGAATGTTTTAGAAATTGTGCTAAAAACATCCACTTAACAATGTGGTTCTCTCATGTCAAAGAATAATAATATTTTTTTAGATAAACTACTGATATAATCCTCAGTGTTATACCTCTTTTGGCTCTTCTGAGTCTTCACTGTCATCGGGGCTGATGAGAAAAACATGTGAAGGACAAATATTAAACAACTAAAGAAATAATATAAAATCTATGCCCAATGCATTAGAGTAAGTATTGATAGCTGGTATAAACCCTTAGTTGGTAAAATATTTAGTTAGTGAAGTCACTGAGGTGTGATTTTGAGTAAATTATGCTCAATGTATACACCAAATTAAAATATGGGGACCAATTTGAATAATTGTTTACATGGAAACAAAAATTCATAGCGTTTTTCACATGTATGAGAGGCTAGTCAGTCCAGAACAATAGTTATTCAAATTGGTCGCCATATTTCGATTCTGTGCTTTATCAGATGCTCCGATGTACATAGTATTATTTATTTCATAGCTTCACCCTGATTCACATTTTGGAATGCGACAAATAATTCCTCAATAATCTAATTTTAGTACATAATTTACTAATTTTAACTATTTGCATAATTAATAAATCGGTCTTTGTGATGCTTTTAAAATTAGGCTCTTGGTAACACTCTAGTGGAATTGTGATTTAAAAAATACAAAGATTCATTCAAACAGCAACATTTAAAAGGAATGAAAACCCTTTTCTTCTTTAACTTTACAATTATTGTCATACAGAACCATGTTTTAAGTATTATGTAAAATTATATATTAGACATTTTTATTCACTATTCGGCATTCAGCCAATCCCTGATAATTTTCAATATCATGATCAACCTCATCAAATAATTGTTTAATAACAGAAATGTTTACCATGTCATTTAAATAAGTTCTTTAACACAAAAATTGTTTGATTATCAAGAACTGAATGTCTTCTATCTAGGACAAGTTTAGAAGGGAAACATTTTTATGAAACAGCATAATTACTAGATATCAGATCAATCAATCAATCAATTAATCTTTATTAGGGTTATTAAACAGATAAAGAACTTTGTCTTTTTTCCAATCTGGCCCTTAGAGATAGAAGAGAAGTTGGGAGTGGGGAATAAAACATTTCTCCACCTGACATACACTACCACTGCGCCCATTTACCAGTTTGTTTTGTCAATGCACTTATTTAGCTAAATGGAAAATGATGTCAAAAATAGGCAATTTGGGTTTTCCAAAAATGTTTAAAGCTTATTTTCATTGTTAAAATTACATTGTTAATAATTTACAATAACTGCTAAAATTATACAAGACTTCTATTAATAATCATTTAATTAGTCTTAAAAGAGATGGGAATCAAGGGAAATCTGAAATAATACTCACTTAACAAGAAGCTCTTCAAGTGTAATTCTTTTAACAACTTTATTGGGAGACTCCCTGTTTTATTTAGAAGTTTACATTTAGGAGTTTAAAACAATCATTTTATAATATAACTTAAAACTTAACATGCAAAATTGTTTCTGAGTTGAGGAAACTTTTATCACAGGTAGCCCAAACATAGAGTTGGTGGTATTGTATGAAATTTTAATCGTTCAATTATTAAAAAAATAAATTAAATAAATATATCACTTTTTTATAGTGGAATTCAAATTCAGTAACTTAATACTGGTTTTCAATTTGGCCCACTGTCACTCACACACACTACCACTACATTATATATCCTATGCATACAACTCAACTCACATGTTGATTTTTTTTACAGAGGGAGGAAACTGGAGTACCCGGAGAAAACCCTCATGAAACAGGAGAGAAAAATACATCAAACAAACGCAACTCACATATGATCCGACCAGAGCCGGGGCTCGAACTCAGACCACAGTGGTGAGAGGAGAGCGGTAAACCACTACACCACCCGAAAAAACTGATGATGTCACAGCCCACTAACCCTACTCTTAGGATATAATTTTATATGCAATACTATATTTGTCTGTTCAAACTGCTTAATTACTAAATTACTCCTTGGCCTGAATACCAATATTCTGTGTGAGTAATGAATGAACACATTCAAATAATCAAGTTAACCATTATGAAGGCAAATAAAAATAAAACAAATTTTGGTTAACTATTAGTGTGGTTACCTTATTGAGCCCAAGTGAGTGGTTGATGCCCACTTCCTTGAATTCTTGGTGCTAGTTTGAGAGGCTTTCTTTTTATCACTGCATGAAAATTTATAATTTTTACTATCAAAAGCAAACGAACTACATTCTAGCTTTGTGCTTTTTTCTCTGAACTGCTGCTGCATACTAATGTATGTGTTTAAAACGTACAAGTTCGCTGATATAATGGAGCCTTAATTTACAATATACATCTAAAAATGCAATTTATTGAATTTTTTATGAATATTTTTATCTTGAATTTATTTCTGTTAATTTAATTTTCTTAATGATTTAGAAATAAAACTGGTTTCAATTAAGTTCCTACACATTTTGAAGCACAAATTATATATTAAACTAAATTAGTAAGTCATCAACTACCACACAAACAAGAATCAACTAAAAAAACAAACAAACCGCTTGCAGTAACCATTTGAAGGATGAAATTCCCAAAATGTTACAAGTTGGAAAGCAAGGGAATATATGACAGTACATGATTCATTACCAGACAGATGAAGAACTAGCTGACATCATTATCTATTACTGACAAGACTTAAAACTTGATTTTATAAAATGTAAGTAGTTTATGGGCATGATGTATAGTTTCATTTCAATGATATGTTGCTACTAAACCTGATAGGTTTTATTACTTACTTATCAAGGAAATCCAAGAGGGATATTTTGTCATCTTTAGAGGTTTTGTTGTCAGATGATGCATTTTCTTCCCTGATAATTACATAATCATTACCATATTACAGAAAATAAGACAGATGTTCGAAAATTCTATAGGTAATGGTAAATTGAAACCGCAACATCAGTATTTAGAGTTCCAGTACATTACAGATGCATTATCAGAAGGCTGTCCTGGGCAGGTTTTTGTTAAGCCATTGAAAGATTGTTCATAGGTTAGCAGTAGAATATCATTAGGCTGTTAGGTTAATTGTAGTTGGTCAGTAGGTGGCTGGCAAAAAGGTTGCAATACTGCCTTTCCAGAAAGGAGTAGGCGGTCTGGATTGAAAAAGTTGAGGCCACGGAACCGGATTATGGGATCATTACCTGGGATTTTTTTTATTGACCTTCATTGTTGACCTTGTTTGTAGTAAAAAATAGGTAAACACTCAATATTGAGCAATGTCAGTTAGAGTTCATCAGCTGGCCATGGGGGCAGGGGGAGGTGGGTTGGGGGCAACTGCCCTCAAAAACACTTGAAAAATCGCATTTCCAAAAGCCTCAATTTCAATTAATGGTAAGCTGTTGGCTGATACTTTACTGACACTGACTTCAAGCTTGCAGTTTTTCTATCACTTAATTATTTCTTGACCTGTATTATAGGACTGTTGACAAAACTACAGGAATTCATGCTTTAAAAGTCTGTTAAATCAAAGCTGCGGGTTATATTAATTAATAGCCATTAATTGATTATTGGTTTCTCACCAGACATTGATTCAAACGGTTATAGCAAGTTAAGCAATGAGTGCATGAATATTATAACTTATAAGTTAACTGTAACATTATTATTTACTACACATTTAGTCACTGCTTTAAGCTTTTCTGTCAGTAAATCATTATTAAAAATATCAAAACTTAGATATAGAGATCTCTCACTTACAAATCTAACATTATTGATTTAATAAAAGTCAACTTTAGTATTTCAAATGATTAGGCAATATTTTTCTTACTTGTAATTGTCGGCTATATCACTTAGTAAATATTAAGATGTTATTTTTTGTCAACTATTAATAGTCAATTAATTAGTAATTTTGTTCAAAAGAAGTAACTTTTTTGTCAGCTGTAATCAATTGGGGCTGAGGTTATATGTTAAAAAAATTATTATAGAATGAGTAAACAGCAGCACAGATGTTATAAAAGCACCAAGTTGTTACGTCATACAGAACACTTCTAAAGCCATCCAGGTAGTAAAAGTTATGGATTTTTGCCTATTTTCATATTATCCAAAATTTCAGTTGTTTGTCACTTGGGTTCCAACCAATCAAAATTAAAACAGTCTTAGTTGAGCTGTTCAGGATTCACAGAAGCCAAAAAAACTCTGGCATCGAAAAAAATAACTAATCACCTAATCTGGATTGCTTTAATTATGAAATTAGATAAAATAGATTGTAAATGTAATAAAAGCTATTAAGCCAAGAGAGCCAATAGGGTATTAATTCAACAGACAGTGCATTATTATCTGTTCAGTGCTTTGCTTTGATGTCTGGTTAACTCGCCTGAGTCAACTCCTGGAGAAAACAGGGAGGAAAAATATGGCTAAATAAAAATAAATAAGAAGATAGAAAGTAGTTGATAAGTTGCTCAACCCCAATTCTTGGGCAGGTTTCCTTGACCAAGAATGAAAGTGGTTTCCCCTGCCAAAACAATTTCATACAAGTATAGACTTTTTTGCATTGACTAGCTCTAGTTTGACAAATCCCTATCAGTATGATCAGGCGAGTTAACCAAGATTACAAGTGGGTAAGCTGACTCTTTGGTTAGTTAAATTGCAATACTCCCCTTCACAGTTCCCTGTGCCATCTTGAAAGGTAGCCTTGCCTTAGCATCGAAGCGAGACAACAGTGACCTTGCAATGATAGAGATGTGAATAATTGTTCAAGGTGTTAAAAAAAAGTCTCACTGTCAGCTTGCTCCAATGCAAAGGCCGAGCTACCTTTCAAGATGGCACAGGGGACTATTCTTTACTAGATCTTTTTGCTTTAATGCTTTTTTTGAACTTAAAATGCACACCCCTATACGAAAGGTGAGAATTATTTTCCTGGGGAATGGTGTTCTGTTACATTAAATGTTTGCCAAATGAGTGATAATAATTATTAATCTTCATTTGGTGTTTGTAGCAATAATGTGTTGTAATATGACACCAATGAAAGTGCCTATTAATAATAATTTATTTTGATCCATATGTACAACCTCCTAAAGTATGAAAATTTGGTGCTCATATGCCAAGTAGTTAAAGAGTTACCGCGGTCAGGAAACAATGATGCAATCCACAGGAAAACAATTCTCAACTATTGTTTAAGGGTGCACAGAGTTCAAAAAAAAATGTAAAGCTTTAAGTTAAGGTCTACTTATTGGTTATTAAATCTTTTCATTTTAATATTTTCACTTACCCGACATTCATTAATCCTCTGAAAAGAAAAAAGTGAAAAATGTTTTAACGAAGTTGTATAAGAAGTGCACTTCTTAATAATCTTATTGTTAGAGGATAAAAAAACAGCAATCTTTCCTGAATGCCTCCATTTCATTGTAGACAGAAGACAAATACAGTCAATTAAAAACACATTGTTGTCAAGTGGCTGAAGGCTTCACAACTGGACTGAAGGGGAGGATGGGTAGAAATCACTGAAGTGGTTAATTATTCACTCTAAATTAGTTGTAGGTGCTAACTAATAAGATAATGATGCGAAGCAACAACTCAAAAAATGAATGTCTTTGGGTTTTGCAAAGAAAAACAAAAATTGTTATGACTAATATTTAGTAAATCAATCAATAAATTTTTGCTTTGAAATTAAATCTTTGGCTTACCTATTTCCTGAATCAACCCCTGAATAAACACAAAACATTTGATTAGGAAGTGAATTTTTTATGATATATAAATTCAAAAAACAACAAATAGGGAAATATATTTTGATTTTGATTCTAGAGCCCACTAGATTGATGAGAATAACTGTTTTTTATTCCTAATACATTTGGTGAATTTACTGCTTTACTAAATAAAAGTTCATTATTTTTTTAAATCTTTATGACAATCTTTTTGCAATTAGGTATACATTGATTTAACTATCCTTAAGAACATGTGCCACACAGATTCTTAAGGATAGTTAAAAGTATGTGAACAATACTTTTCCCACTTACTATCATCCAATTTGAGGTTAGCTAAGCAAGAATATGAATGTGACTTCCCTTGCATGCTAACAGTATTAGCATTTCTGCCACTTGCATCTTTGTGGACCTTTGCATGGTTTGGAGTATCGTCTTGTGAGTGTTTAATTGAGTCAATTATATCAGCCAGTTTGTTGCTTTCTTCTTCCTTTGTTAAGTGTTTAGGAAGATCAATAACTTGAGTTCTACTGCGAGATGGTTCTCTAATCTTTCTTATATTCTCGGTGCTTGTAAGATCATCCAGACTTGAACTGACCCTATCATGGAAGCCAGACTTCTCTTCATCTTTAATTTTATCACCCCAACTCCGCCTTCGCATATCAGATGAGTCATTAACATCTAGATAGGTTTGGCCATGGCCTTCATTTATGGAGTTGCAAGACATTTCTTTTTCATCTCTTATATTTATTCTTTCCTCTTGATTTCCAGGTTTGCCTTCATCAGACAAATAAACAACATACAAAGGAATTACTATTAGTAATAAGTAATGCTCACTTCTGGTAGGTGGTGATTGGCTGAGGGTAATAAAGAACTTTATAAAAGGCAAAAATTCCTATCCTAGCGGGACAGCTCTCCCTTTTCTCTTTCCTGTTACACTTCCTCCAAAGCTGGGAAATGCATGCTAAGCTTCTGTAATGATCAATATTTGAAATGTTGAAGCTTGCTTAAAATAAACTATATTTCCAAATCATGTGCATATGAATTACCAATAATTGACAATAACTATTACTCAAAAAGAAAAAGGAAAATGAAGTCAATCTTTGGTCTACAATACAGCACAGCCATTAGCATTGTGAGGTACTCAGAAACTTACCAATTATCATATGAGCTTGTGCGATGTCTTGACCTCTGAATGATGGACATGATAATCGACGCATCTGCCTTCTGTCTGTAGGCCCTTTTGTTCCAGTCTTTTTTTTTAAAAAAAGCATAAAAATTTCAAAAAGGTGTTGAATAGGCTCTTGACATTGTTTTGATTAGCTTTTCATACCTCTCTATGATTTCTTTGTGAAGTTACACGAAGCCTTTGAATTTCCTCATTGATGTCTCTTAATCTTTTCAGGTTTTGTTCTGAAGAGAATAAAACAAGATAAGCATGTACAGTAAACTGCAAATAACACTTTTCAGTTTTCTCAGTGTTAACACAAACTGAATAAGGTTTTATGATTAATTTTCATACAAGTTTAAATTACCAATAATTTACTTATAATTTACTTATAATTTACTTATAATTTACTCTGTTTCTCAAGGTTAGCCTTAAGGTGATTCCCTTGGAAGATATTTTGCCAATAACTTTGTTCTGAAACTTTGCGTGGACATCTATATTTAATGATGTACTGGACAATTAAAAACTGCAATAAAAAGAGGGGGTCACCAAGCTCGTTTTTGCGCTAGGTGCTCTTCAAATATAGCAATTTATAGGTTTTTGGGGAAATGTGGCTGCAACTGGAAGTCGGAATCAAAAACCTTTATTCTTGGTTCAGAGTGCTTCTTTATAACAAAGCGTACCTATAATTCAAAAAGTTTCCTAATAAAGCTATGCTTCTAAATGTATCAAAGTAATGGAATGACTGTTATGGTTGAAATATTAGTGAAAAACGGGAATATGTGCGCCTCTTCGAACGTCAAGAAATCGCACGCTTCAACTATTCTTATCGAAATATTTCAAAATTTATCCAATAAATTTTCCTTAATATATTGATATTTAATGCGCAGCAGCAATTTTATTTAAAATATCAAATAAAAAATGGGGGTCACCATGTTTGTTTTCAAGATATTTCGTGAAAAACATCACAAAATGGTCGAAAACTCACACTTTTTCGAGGTTTTAAAAAATCGCAATTTTTCCGATCAAAAAAGAGAAAAAAATTGAAATTTAGTTCTGAATAAAATTTTTACCTAGAATATAGAAGTAAAAAGCCTAAGCTATGTAAGTTCTGTGCTTTAAGTCGTATACAAATACAAAGTTCTATATTACGTGACATCTCTGGTTCAAACTTCCCACTCCTTCTATTTGCATCCCACAAGTTCAAAAAGGACATTAAAATATACAAGACTCCTTAATGTGGTAGAATTCTGTGTAATCAAATGAGGTCATTAATTTTCTTTGCATTTTTTTTTAAGTCTTACAGTCAACGAACGTCACGTATGAACACGCATCTTCGATTATTCAAATAAAAGTTGAATATTCATTTCGAATATTCGATTATTGAAAATAAATATTCAGACTTAGAATTAAATATTGAAATATCAAATTGAAGAATTTAATATTTATTTCTTTGATCAATAAATATTTTCGTAAGTTAGAAATATTTTGCAATATTTGGATGAATTTTTTTGTGTATAATTTTATCACTTCTTAGCGGCGTCACGGCGTCCGACTAATCACTTTGTAACCGTTTATTTGTGCTTTTAGACAGATACGCTATGGCTAAAAATTATACGTGAGGGTTTTATTACCCAGGAAGTCCCCTTCCAAACCATGTAAGGGAAGAAAAAAATGATATGTACAATGGCCACAAGGGCATATCCGAAATTTCAAAAAAGCTGAAAATTTCAAAGGGATCTGTTGACAAAGTTCTCAAGCATAACGCAAATCATAGAACGATTCAACCATTCTGTTGTGGTGGTAGAAACCCTACTTTGGTAACAGATGACGTTTTACACATAATAGAAATATACAAACTTCAAAAACCAAGCGTTACTGAAGTTGAGATTCGTCAAAGATTAATTCAAGAAGGCATTTTCACCGCTGCCAACTCGCCAACTGTGATCATCTCACACGGCAAATGTCGCGACTACACGCGCGAATGTCTGGCATGGTGCTTTTAAAAATTGAGAATTTTCCAATAGATAAAAAAGTAAAAAAACTCATTTACTGTAATGTAAAAACGTTTTTTTTAAATTCTTTTCTACATTTATCAAATAATAAAATAAACAATCATTTATTACTTTCAAGATTCGATTAATGATATCAAATCTACGAATATTCGTTTGAATAATCGAATGTTTATTTCAAGATTGCAATCTTCTGAGTGTGAGTGTTCATGCGTGACGTTCGCTGACTGTAAAGGTTGTTTACTACCCAATATCCAATAGTAGATATTAGAATAGTAGCATATCATAGTAGAACAGTAGCATATTATTAATATAGAATTACTGCGATTTTCCTAATTATGCAGACACCGAAGTTCAAAAGTCGACATGCAAATGACGTTTTGGCTTCTGTCAATCAAAATAATTCAGTTGGTACCTTTTTTTATTTTTGACTGGCAACTACAGAGTCTACATAATATCGAACATCACAGTTATAATATATTGTATTGATTTTTACCAAGAAGAAGTCTGTTTGAGCCTGGTATCCTACTTTGACTTCTTATATCTTTCCTTCCTGCATGTTCATTATTGTTTGTGGTAGATCCCCTTTCTTCGAAAATAATGATTTGCAAAATTAATACATTATTATTTAGAAGATTTAAATTTAAAATTCTAATTCTACTTTTCAGTCTTATGTTGCCATTTTTAATTAGGCCCAAGGTCAAGGTCATTAAAGATTGGTTTTCAAAAGTTGATTACAAAGAAATGTATGGCAGGTGAATGACCTTGATTCAGTTCAAACTGTATTTTTCCCGTTGTTTTTTAGATATCACAACCAGATTTTTACCACATTACAATGAATCCAGTTTATCCATTTCAAATCCTATTGTTTTTGATTCATGATCTGATTGGTCAACAAACTCCAAGTGACCTCGGTTAGAGTAGAAGGTTAGTAAATATTGTAAATATTGTGGAATAAAGTAAACTTGAAACTTGAAGATCAATGAGAAGGGCATTTTAAATATTAAAAGTTAATAATCAAATAGTAATGACCAAATTTCCTACCTGTTTTCTGGTTCTCAGTCTTGTTTACTGGCCACGAGTGCATAAAAATAGGAACCCTTTTGCATAACTGTGAAGAATTTGAATTGTAATGTTAATGGCAAACCCTTTTAACAATAGGTTTTGCAGCTTTGCTTTTTAGGATTACCTGACTGGTTATCAGTTGGTAATATCATCATATGCTCACCTACTTAAGCTTTGAAGGCTATCAGTTGATGCTCAACAAAAAACAAAAATGGTATCCACTTCTGTAAGGAAAAGGTGCAGCAATCTTACCTCATCTTTGACTAAGTTATTCATTTCTCTCAGCATATCAATATCTTTTTCTATAGAAAAAACGTCAGATGTAGGATGTCAGTAGGATGTCAAACTCCCCTAATCACTTGGGTACTTGAAATACATTATAACACCTAATGATTAGGTCAGCTGCCAAAGATGGCTTAATCATTAGGTCAAAGGCGGGCCGGAATATAAAAAAGGGTCTGAATTAAATAGAGGTATTACAAATATAAAACTTTCTTGAATTAAAAAAAAATGTGGTAATTTTACTCAAGATCTTATCAATAGAGCAAAGAATGGTTATGCAATTGGGTGGTTCGCAAGTTTCTTTGATGAGAGTTAGGTGCACACAACAGCTTATTTGCTTTTTATAATTTTGACTCATTTGAATTTGAAACTTATTTTACTTCATTTCCTTTGTTGTTTTATAGGAAACTTAACATTCTGGAAGTAAATATTTACATTTTAGGAAGCGAACATGTGGATAAAATATTATGGACTTTATAAACCAGAAACAAAAACTCCTCAAAAAAATTCCTAATATTAGTTAAAGCAAATAAATTAAAATGTTTCTAAATCATATCAATAAATTTAGTCAAATATGTTACCTATCATGTTTTCCTGATCTGTTTTAGTATGTGAAATAGTAGTGGTACCAATCTCACTCTTGGTGACCCGTGGTTTGGAAATTTCTTTTAATTTTGGCTTTGGATTGTTCTCTCCATCTCCAACACCTCTGCAGAATAGAAAATAACAGAACATTCTTAAGAAGCCTTATATCAGCAGTATTGCTTACTATCAATCACGTGACTTTTCTGGATTTGACTGGGGGGCAAACATGGTTGACTGGGGGGCAACTAGCAATTCTAAAATCAAATCACATCAAAATAACTCCTCAAAGTATTCTATCTGACTATTTGTACAACATGAAACCAGAAAACAAGATACACAGACAACCTCCAACATTCTCCAAGCTGGTCAAAACGGAGATACTACCAGAAGTGACGTCTATTGATAGTAAGCAATTGGTCTGAGGGGTCCAGGTCTCAATGGAGTATCCCAAATGCGAACAAAAAAAGGAAAGATATAATAGGCTCTAGCTGTCAGAGAGTGTAAACTACATTATGTACAGTGCCGACATAAAAAGCCAAGCATCTGATTGGCTTTAGCCACAACAAGTGAGGTTTTAACACAAGTGACTGTGACCCTGAGGTCTTTTTCGGCATGGACCACTGCAAGGGCGTGGCCAACTGACATGTGAGAGATGTGGTGTGACTGAGACATTTTCTAGAAATACTCATACAGTAACTTGAACACACTTTTTTAAAATTAAGGTGACTGACTACTTTAGCAAGGAGTATTTACAAAATGTTCTTAGAAAGATATTTTACACAGAATTTAATGATAATTCCAAAAATGAAAAGAAAAATGGGGTGTCCCGAGCTCATTTTTGAGATAATGAATTTTGAATATGACCATTTTGACAAGTTTTTGAATTTAAGAAAAATGGCGGGAAGTAGAGTTGTTTGTTGGTTCTCTCCTGGCTTCAAGGGTTTTTCCGGGTTCTCCGGTTTTTCCTCCCTCCTCAAAAATCAACTTCTAAATTCCAATTGGAATGCAGTGGAGGAAGAGCCACTCAGTGGATTCCACTGTTAATTCTCATTAAAATGTGTATGGTTCCTCAATAAAATTTTGAAAGTTGTTATACATTTTTTGTGTGCGTACACATCGTGGGCTAAAATTGATAGTTCAAAAGTAGTCAATCACCTTAAAGGATAGAAATATCGATTGGCATCCAAAACACAATGCTTTAGACACAAATTTAAGCAGTTACTTGGGTCCAAGGACTAAAAAATCCTAGTACAATCCCCATAAATCTAAACCACTGCAGACAATTACATCTTCCTTTTGCCCATGTTTTAAAAATATTACTTCTTATCTAATGATTACATAATTGAAATATTATCACCAGTTATTTTCATTTCCTGAGGAAGGCAATGCTTCTTTTTCTTGCCCAGGCCGATGATAATTGATGATTTACCACAGCAAGAATAATACTTTCTCAGTATTCTAGCAATTGACCCTTCTCAAAATTATCTAGGATGCAAGGCTAACATAAACCACAAAAGAAATTTTGTGGAATTTGATGGAATTTGAGGCATTTCTTTAGTATTTCCATGTTAGTCTCACATTCTTGAAAGATAATTTTGAGAAGGGTCCATTGTGATACCTACTAACAATAATATTTTAGAACTGCATATCAAACTTACCTTAAAAACACATCAACCAGTATCTCTAACCCTTTATCTTTAGCAATGTCAAGAGGCAGCTTTCCATTTTTATCCTGAATTTCTAAAGCCTGACTAGCTCCAGGATGGTCCATTAAAAATGAGGCAAATTGGCTAAAGCCAAGGTGGGCAGACAAATGCAGCAATGTTGTTTCAATGCCTAATAAGACAAAACAAAAACAAGATTCATGACTACGACATACAGTATATACTGTATATGCACACAAACATTATAGACCCTCTTAATAAATCCTACAATGCTTTATTTTCCACGTTTGACGTCAAATTTATTCTTTTCAATTTCATTCGTAAGAACAAATTTCAAAAGTTAAAATAAATTTGACGTTAAACCCAGAAAATAAAGCATTGTAGGATTTATTAAAAGGGTCTATATGATACATTTATACAAATACTGTATACAAATATTTATGAATCAGAATACGATGTTTCCTCTTTAGCACATATATGTTTAAATTACAGTAACCAAGCTTTCGGATCATAGATCCATCTTCAAAGGAAAAGGTTTCCAACAATATTTTAAAAGCAACTAAACTGATATGTGTTGCTTTGCAAATATTATATTCTTGAGAAATTATAATGAAAGTTATCAAAATGTGAAAACACCAGAACGAGGCTAGTCAGTCATCAATTGCTGATCTGTAGAAGGGGGTCAGGTTTTTAAATTTCATATAAGGGGATGCCATGCAAAATTATAGACACAGGTTCAGGGCTCAAAATAATGGCCGGTCAACGGTCAATGTCCAGCCAAATTTGGTACTTGACCGGTCAAATACAGTTTTGGATGGACATGGTGACCGGTCATATTTGAAAAAGATAAAATAAAATATCATACGTCAGACATCTTGACCGGCGTATAACTGGCCGTTATTTTGAGCCCTTGTTACCCAGATCCACCAGCCCCCCTCCTCCCGATAAAAATGAACAGTCACTTAAACAACAGAACGAGCCATAGATCTATAAAACAAATTTTTTTGCTTTTAGCTGGGTCCAAAAGAACTCATACAATGGTTGGCAATACATTTTGTCAAGTAATTATAAACTTACCATTATCCACATCATCACTTTCATCACCAAGAATTGTCCATGACGGAGAGAAATCATCAAGTAGTTCAAAGGCATTGGTAATCCTAGAGTCCAGTTGATCTCTCAAATCGCAAGAAACATTGTTGGATGCAGAAGAGCACAATGAACTGAATGATTCTAAGAATTTTGAATCTGAGATATTCTGTGCAAGCAACTCTGCCAAAATATGCTCTGTTTCAAGATAATACAAAAACTTGTGGGAGGACAAAATGCCAAGTTTATGATTTTTGAGACAGTAAACTATTATGGAGACCCTCTCGGCAGTTTTATGATCTACAGACACAAAGGAAAAAATATAAAAAACATTAAAAGAAACATAACATAACAATATGGATTACAACTATATGGATTTTTACTCCGATGAAGGACTAGCGTCCGAAACATCAGTAAGTGATCTCTCTTATTTTATACTACAACTGTTTCATTAGAAACACCGACGCAGCCCACACTAGCTTACCGCTAGTTATCATCGGATTACAACTTAGTTGAGATTATTTATGTCTGTTACAAGGGTTTTTCCCCTCTGTTCAAATCAACCAGCAAAATAAGTGTTGTTGTTGTCTGGCCAACCAAAAAAAAAAACACAAACCAAAAAGAAAACAGCAAAACACCAACAGGATGGACCCTCCCCTTGGCCCTTTCTGTGCATGTTGAAATGATGAGATATTATGAAATTTATTTATATAAAAAATATATTAAATTTATTTCAACTTTAATTTGATCTATCAGTTGCCTTGTAATTGGATCCTAGACCTGTAAGGCTTTCCATCTACCTCAGAGTGGTAAAGTTGAACTAAATTCATCAGTACTTACAGTGTACATGAATGATGTTAATTTAAGAAGCTACAGCATATACATCAACACCTACTAACCCAGTCTCTGGGATAGGGCATGCTACAAACTCCCCCGGGGGGTTACACTATGCTTATCAGTACTCACATACAGAATAAGTTTCCTAGGAGGTTATCTGACTATAAATTAACATCATTCATGTATACTTTATTCAAGATTACTGGTCAAAATGACAGGCATGGCAAAGATTTGATTAGACAAGTTTAAATTTTGGCTGGACATTGTCCTATGACTGGCTATTATCTTAAGCCCTGATTTGATTACATGGTGTCTTGATTACACCAAAATGAATAAGGTGAATGTAATCTTACCCGGTACAATAGCACGTAAAGTGTATTGATTGATCTGCTGAGAGGTTGTCACATGTACTTCAGTACATCCTTCAAATACAAGAAAAAATTCTGCTTCTCGAGGCAGTGGAAAATCATCTGAATATGTTATAAACACCACTTCACCACCCTGTAAGGAAGAAAACATTATTTAAAGGGGGGAAATAAAGTTTTGTAGGCAGATGATTACTTATAATGCATCAATATCAACATCAAACAATAATATTACAGTGCGAATCAAAAAACCGTGTAGAAATATTTCAAGAATGTTTCTTAACCAATCAGAAGCGTTATTGTTATCTTTCCATCATCTTGTGGTTAAGGAGTCATTTCTGATTGGCCAAAGAACAATAGAACATTCCTGGAAAATTCTAGGTGCCCAAGGTTTTTTTGATTTGCACTGTAATAATAATAATAATAATGATAATAATAATAATAATAATAATAATAATAATAATAATAATAATAATAATAATAATAATAATAGCCTGAACATCGCTCAGACTTTTAAAGTACTTAGCAATATAATTACAAGCACAGATTGTAGACAATGAATTTACAATCACTAATTTCGTTTAGCTTTTATGACAATCCATGATTTTGCCATATCATTAGTATATATAGGTTAAAAAAAAGTTAAAGCATTTATTTCCAAGAGAATCTACCAATAGGTACAAACAATATTTACACATAGTTATAAGCATACATGATGAAGTTAATAAGTGTATATTATCATTGTAAGTGAGCATATTCTGGATATAGTTCACAGGCTACATTACAACACGCTATTGACCGAATGCCAATATGGCAGCCACTTCATTATCATAATTTTTAAAATTCATATTTTGGTTGTCCACTACATTAAAATTATAGCTTACAGTAGAATGACATGAACAAAGTTAGAAAGTTTGAGACAAAAATATTAAATTTTTAAAGAAGTTATGAGAATTTTAAAATATGAAAAACACCACAACAAGGCTAGCAAGGAAACAGATCACTGAACACATACAAATCTCTGTAATTTTGATTCCAAATAGCTCCACTTGAATTCTATTTATAGCAATGAAACTTTCCAAAAATACATATTTCTGCTTGCTCTTTCTGATGGTGTTGCTTATTCTTTAAGATTTGGTTTTTATTTCTGAAAGTCAATGGCGGCCATATTGGCATTCGGTCTATAGATATGATCTATCTTTTTTCCTAAGTTAGCATACTGATGTACCATACTGCTACATAATAATAATATTCTTTATTTAAAGTGCTAAAAATGTGTCACTTTACAGGATATATAAACTGGTATTAAAACATGAGCAAAATAAGAGTGACCATTTTTCCCAGATATAAATGTGGTTATTTATGATAAAGCAAAGTTAACTTGGAGCAGAATCTGGTCAGTGGCATTATAGCTCTCAATATTGTGCATAGTTTGCATTGCTATCGTTATTGCATTTGCTTGTGTTTCTTGCTTTGGCAACTAGTTCTATTTGGCTGTATTTTGTTATAATTAGTGACAACATAGTAAAGTAGTCCATGGTTTTTTGTCCTCTGTTTTGCACCTAGGTCGCTTTGAAACCTCAAAGAAAAATTTCACTTAACCAAATACAATAAGATTACAGAAACAAAACATAAGAAAACATGAAACATTGACAATAAAAAAGCAAAAGGCTAACTGCAAGTTAGTGAGCTTGCAGCAGGTGACAAGTGCACTATGTGGTCTGCAATGAATGTGCAATTATCAGAGGAGTGAATAGTATCCCACAGTACTTTGTGAAGATCTATACATTTTCAATATGCCAAAAGTTGTCGTCTTGCCTAATACAAACATGAAAAAATGCTTTTATTCTAGCAACAAGAAATGTTTCTACTTTTCTACATTATTTGGTAATTTTAGGTTTGATTTTATGAGTTTAGATCGTATAATTTTACATTTTCTCCAATGTCAGGAGATTTTTTGTTCTTGATAATTTTGTTGATGTTAAGAAACTCTACAGATGCGTAACTTAATAGCTTGAGTGTTGATCTTGCATATTATGTGCCTCTTACTGTACAGTATGTTATCTTAGCTTCAAAGTGAACCTAGTTCGGCCCAGATCAACCCACATTTTTACAAAGAAATGATGCATCATATTTGACTACTCCGGTTTTATAAAATAACTGTTAAAAACATGTATCGCATTCTGATTGGCCATCGCTGAGAACAAGCGCATGCATTATGAAAGCACACAGCATGCTCACTCACTTTTTATTTCATCATTGGTGTCAAAAACAATGGTTACTCTAATTTGTATTTTATATTTAAAAAATTAATAAATAACTTGCTTGTTGTGATGTGTACAGTTATAAAGCACTTGGGTATTGGCAGAACCCTTGAAAAGTGTTGAGAAACACTCCACTACACATTGTGCTTCTCCTAACACTTCTTTTGTGTTCTGCCAATAACAACATGCTTTACAGGTATAACCACACACAGCACAGAGCGTGTTTTCTATTTCTTCAATATAACTTTCATACAGCAGGTACTTATGTCCACCCTAGAGTTTTGACATGAAGCTCATATTTTGTTAATCCAAAACTTGAGGGTTTTGTACTCTTGAAGTTCAAATTGGGTATGGTTCCTCAATAAAATCTTAAAGATCATTCAGTGATTTTGAGCTGCTCTTATGAATGCAGACATTGTGGGCTCAAATCTAAAATTCAATACATTTAATAGTAGAAAGGCACTTTAAGCCTCTCATTGATTTTAATTTTACAAAACTACTTTTTTTAAGATTTCAGATATTATCCTAATAGTTAATCCCTCTATAGCTCAAATAATGAATTTTGATATTCTCCTCAATTCTTCTATTCTTATTGACCTTGAAGTTAGGAAATAAATACGAAACTTTTGAACTATAACTTACTCCACACAAAAGTAGTTTTGAAAAAGAATTATATTTAAGAAAGAACCTCTGCCATCTTCTGATGACTCAAAACAAAACAAGACAATGCAACACAAAATCCAAAAGTAGAAAAGAAATATTTAAAAATAATAAACTGTTGCTTAAAAGGCTATATAATTTAACTATTTAATAACTTCCAAGTCAACAGAACCTAAATAGTGAAACCTTATCCCCATTTACCACTTAAAACCATAATCTTGTTCAAATGACAATAATTTTTTTATAATTGTGATTCAATCTTTCTTACTTTTTTCATTAGTTATTACTACTAATAACCATGTTTTACAGAAGCCGTTTCACTATATGTCTAATAATCAATATTAAGCAAAATCAGAAGTATGGAATGGCATGTTATTTGTATTTACAAATAATAAGCTTTAGTTTAAGACACAACACAACAACAATACCCAAAGCAGGTTTTTTTGCAAGATTTGGCCTTTTGTTTGGAAACAATTACACACAAATCTAAAATAGTTTAATAAGAAAACAGAAATGTTTCTGTGAATTCATACAAAATACATGTATGTTCGAACCAAACTTATGATAACTTGTTCAATGCAAATAGAGTTGTGTAAATAAATCAAAGGTTCTTTAGATCTTATACATAGATCATCAACTAAAGTCTAACAACAAAGAAAATCAAATTTTCATCTTCTGTATATTGGAAAATAATTGTTAAAAATTTGAAATTACGAGATTCAAACAAGGTTCGATAAGTTGCACTACAAAATAATGATTATTTAGGAACAGAGGAGAGTAAATTCCAAAAACTCCATGTGCAGCATTTGCAGGTCTTAAAATACTTGGAACAAAAGCAATGTTCAAAAGGAAACACCATATATTTATTACTTGTAACTTACCTTTGTAGTACAGCTTTGAGGTGTGAATGCCATACAACACGCCTCTATAAAAAGACAACAAGAAATGAACTTTTTAATATAATAAATTCATCATTTTAGTATTACGAGTTTAACATAAGCTTACGCACCCGAGGAAGAGGAGTCGTTCGATGTGACAGTCAAGGCGTCAACACAACTCATTCTAACGCTATCATTATTTTTTTTGTATATAAGTCGTGTTTTTCTTTAATATAAAGCCAAAATATGATAAAAGTAACGGCCAAGGAAGCCTGCCCATATTATTTATGCTAAAATAATTCCAGACTTTCTCTGGCTAAAGGTGGCGAGATTCTCTCGCTGGTGAACTATGATTGGAAAACGCTATTTTCTTCGCTGTCCTTCTTATATTTTAACAAGAGGAACACCTTGAATATCTTTTTCCAGTCACAGTACAAAAGAATGATTTAAACCCCAAAATAGGACAACTGGTAGAAGGTAATGGCTTCTGTACAGTTCGAACAGCTAAATTATAAGACTTAACTTCCATCAAGTATCGTCAACACAATAAATATTTTGGGAACCAAAGAATTACTAGTCAGTTAAGTGTTTCTTCAGAACTATAAAAACCGGATTAATAATTGCATTGAACATAAAACTTTAAACAGGAAAATATAAAATTTTCGGTTGGTCGCATTCATAATGGCATCGAACATGAAGCCAGCTTTGGCACCTTAACCATAACACATTGTAATTGCTCTAATCATGTAAATTATTTTTCTACTTTTTGTTCTTCAGTTAAAACTTTTTTTTTTCTAGAAATATAATCCTAACAGAATAGAAACGTGGCACAAAACTTTAAAGGAAGTTATCCTACATTTTTCGTAAGCTCATAAGTCTTCAAGACAGATGAAAATGGGGCAAGTCTTCTTATAATGTTTAACTTTATATCTCTCGATCTCAGTTTATGAAGGTACATACTTGTTGCGATAACATATCATTATCTCCAGCTTAGAGCAAAGATTTTTAAGCGCTCAAAACTAAGGTTAGAAAACGGTACCTGTTTTGGATGAGGTGGTTTGAAGCGAGGAGTCTGTGGTCGACGAACTCATGTCGCAGACTGTGCTAAACGGTCGTCAGGAATCACTTCGCCCTCAAAGGAGTCAAGGTGATAATGTCCGCACTTTTACTACTTTACCCTCTCAGTACATCGGCTCCAGGAGAAAACAAACTTATTTGAGATACTTAAAACTCCCAATGTTATATTCCAGCTTGATTTGAGTTTGATTAAGACGAAAAATGTCTAAAAATCCACCATTTTCCAAATATGAGTCGATAAGAGAATCTGATCCAACTTTCAAGGCCAACGGACAGCAAGTCTGCATCAAGATGCAAAATACGTCCCGTAATCACTATCCACGTCGATTTACATTTCACCAGTACAAAGATCTATTACCTAACACTTCCACTTAGGGTTCAATAGACATAAATGTGAATTATTTGGACTAGAAACAGTCAAATCATGAAAAACATTCCTCAACCAAGAACTATCCACAAACTGATGGACAACAGTGACGTCACAGCTTAGCAGCCACTCGTCTCACTTACCGCGGAAACTCATGAATACTAAACCGTGACATCACCGTACTGGCTCCAGTGAATTAATTTATGGTTGTGCTGCCTTGTAAGTATTGAGTTGGTAAGAATAAAGTAAAGAATGTCAGCAATCAGACAAGTGATAAAACCGCATGTGATCAGTGAAAAAACACGTATCGACGGGGTTCGATACAGCATTTTTGCTGGGGGGGAGGGAGGGGGTGGGGTTCGACGGGCGAACCGCTGCACCAAAAAATAAGCTAGGAGTTCCAACCGCCGATTCAAAAACAAAAAATATCTTACATTGGATATTTTCTATATAATAGGGGGTTCAAACGAATCCCCGACCCCCGAACCCCTCTCTAGATTCGCCCCTGGTCATGTATTATCATAAAATTATTTAGTCGGCCCAATCCTGCTTTATGCTAGTGAAATCCGGGGCATAGACATGAAAGAGGCGCTGAACAAAGACCCAATTGAATCGGTCCATGTCCATTTTTGCAAGATGCTTCTTGGAGTCTGATAAAGAAAAGCAAATAACGAAGCCTTAGATTATGGCTAAAGATCATCTGTTCAAAAGAGGAAAAGCTCGGCCTGTTGGAGCAAAAAACTTCCTTTTTGACTAGGAGAGATATGTGAAAAACAAAAACAAAACAAACATACCCATACAGAGTCAATTCCAAATATGGCCATCCTCCCCCCCCCCCCCCCCCCCCCCCCCCCCCCCCCCCCCCCCGGCACATCCTGAGCATTTAACCCTAGTCAGGGAACAGACCTAGGGGCGTAGGCAGGGGTGCCCAGGGAGCCCGCTCCCACTCCCCGCATTCCGGGCCGGTTGGCCGTTTATTTTGGTTGATAATACCAATCCCATGGACTTTTAATGGTGTATTTGAATAGATGACTTATAAACGAGGCTAAGCCTGTGCAAATGAGTCTGTGGTCTTCAAAAACAGCGGTTTGCATCGAATGTGAAACTGGAGTATTCCCGGTTGGGCTATTTTTACTGAGCATCCAAAGTCATTTGGTTTTTAATTTTTTTGAAGGCGTGGACGTGTGCGCGAGTGCTAAAAAACAACATACTTTTCGTCGAAAACTTTTTCGACAAAATCTATTAGATAAAGCAAAAAAAAAAGATCAGGATTGGCTATGTTCTTTTCTCTTATAAAACACGACTGAGCTGCTGTTAAACACTCAAAAAGACGCGAAATTTATGTTTTTCCCCCAAAAAATCTCTACATGTTTTCGCTACTTCCAGATTTGAATAAAGCACACAATTTTTGAGGCGAAAATAGACTTTATGCGAATAGTGCATGAGACCCAATGAAATCGCAATACTGGGGTCACATGAGAACACTGTAAACCCCGTACAGCTCAGATAATTAGTATTCTGTATCGGATTTACTGAATACTAATTAGCCTAATCCGTATTCTATAAATCCGATACGGAATACTAATTAGCCTAATTAGTTTTCTGTAAGTCTGATATAGAATACTGTAGGTCCAGCCTGAGGAGGATGATTTCCCAGAGCCTTTTCAAAAGCCAGTCCCACCAACTAGATAAAATACTACGCAACCTTGAATTGCTTTGTTCACCTAAACACAATATTCAATGTGGGATGTTCGTACCATGCTCCTTAGAAATATAACACTGCTTTTCTTAATAAGATCTATTCTTCAGAAAGCAGTATCTTCATTAAGAATGAATATGATAAGAAAGATACAATATTCGTGACAATGTTGTATGGGATATACAATCACGAGCCGGAGGCGAGTGATTGTATATCCCATACAACATTGCACCACTTATATTGTATCTATTACTAACTCTTCACCACAAGACAATTTGACAAGAAAAATACAAAAGATATTATTTAAGTACTAATACATAACAGGTGATTTGGAATTTAGGCGCGCAATGAATTGTTTGTCGCAGCGAAAATTTCCAAGTATTTTCTATCATCTCTCGTCAAATCGAAATATTTTTCATTACAGTGAGGAACTCGAACCGTGAACACTTTGAGGTTCTTTCATACTTTTTTTCTCCTTTATCCCTTGTGTGAATCGATTGGAAATATGATTTATTTTGAACAATAAGATTATTTGAGTTCAGTGCTTCATTTTCAGTAGGTTTGAAGCAGTATAACTAGTAGAAAGTTCATAAAATCAAAATATAAAAATATCAAGTGTTCATGGTTCGAGTGTCCTCACTGTAACATCAGTACAACGAAAAAAATATGCAATTTCTAAAAGATATTTGGTGAATCTTTCCCCGGTTAAGTTTTATTTTCTTTATATTGAAGTTTGTGACTGCTATAACAACTTATTTAGTAATATCAGGAGATTTCAATCTGCCAAATATATCTTGGGATACTGCAGAAATGCCAAATGAATTGCCCTTTAATGAAAGTCTAAACATATAGTTACAGTGAGGACACTCGAACCGTGAACACTTTGAGGTTTTTTCATACTTTTTTTCTCCTTTATCCGCTGTGATTCGATTGGAAATATTGAATAATAAGATTATTTGAGTTCAGGGCTTCATTTTCAGAAAGTTTGAAGCAGTAGAAAGTTCATAAAATAAAAAATATAAAAATATCAAGTGTTCATGGTTCGAGTGTCCTCACTGTAGTAGTCCCCCTCTACTATGGTCTAAATGACCACTTCTTGACTCAGATCATCAAAACACTTACTCGTGGAAATAACATCCATCAGGTGGAGAGTATGTTTACGACAATGGACAAGCAGATTTTAAGAGCCTGCGTACAGCCCTTTCCATCATAAACCTGTCATCCATGATAAATGAAGACTGATGGTGCCGGAACTACTAAACACTTTCCTGGCAACGGTATCTGATCATCCAAGAGACTCAAAGGACGAAAGCCGTTACCATGGATATGAGGGCCGGTACTCAATCATTGGAATAAAGAAAAAGAAAAGCGTTCGACGCCAAAAACTGAAAACATATCCCCAACCGATCAACTAACAGAGAAATTCCAGAGAAGCTACGTGCAGAAGTGAAACGCATGCTTCGTGAAAGCAGTAATCTATTCTATCATGCTCGCATTCATGCTCAGTTGAATTTAGTATGGGATAAAATATCGATTCCAGCGTTTTCCAGGATTTTCGATTCACATACTTATTAATGATTACTGGGAAAATAGCAAATCTCAAGTACGCACGTGCTTATTTGCGTAAAGGAAGGTACACCCGTGTCTTCGTGCATTGAATACTTATTTTACCCGCTGAGAATGATGGGCTGGGGCAATATATTGGAAAAAGGGCAGAAATAAGTAGGATGCCGGAACATGGCCTGATCGATGGCGGCTATTTTCAGGGACGGCGGAGCACATTTCAAAATGTGTGTGTGTGCGGGGGGAGGGGGGATAGTATGCAAATTAGAGGGGGGAAGTATGTGTGTGTGGGGGGGGGGGGGGGAGGGTAGGGGCTAAGATTAGAAAATTTAAAAAACAGATACAGATAGATTTTATTTGGAGTTGTGCACTTAATTATACATGAACGTAGTTCCAAATATATATATGCATATTATATCATTTATCGATTTTTAATTTCTGTTATTTTGTTTTTGTGACACTGTATTTTCATATATGTGAAACGAGAGTGCTTTAAGCAATAAAGATTCTTGTCCGCGGTTTATGTCGACAGCAGATATCTTAACCGTCATGTAGATAATGAAAATACTCTCTATGCAAAACAAATGTTCCATATTGTATCATATTAAGAACATTTAAGAACATATCATGATATTCTTGTCTAACGTTTACCAGCTTTGCATCTATACACTTCAACACCTGCGTCTGTTGTGAAGTTGTAAGAGCAAAAACAGTCAACACCGCAGTCACAGTCATTGAGTATGTCATCGGAAATACCGGGTAAAATGATGCGACAGACTTCGCCTTTGCAGTCACCACACTGTTGAACAAATAATTAAAACGATAACTGAAAGATTGACGAGATAAAATCAGCAAATCAGTATTACATGCTGTAACACACTTACCCCTCCCCCCTGCAAAATCAATCCCTGCATGGGTATGGCATGGGAGAGTGGTTTTCGTATGAGTGGGAAACATATGGTACTGACTTACAACAAGTATACCGTACGACATGCCGTAACACTGAAATGGCTTCCCATTGTCTCCAGCAATTCATCCAATCACAGCGCGTAGTTACGGGTACGGTAAGATACGGTACGGCTACAGTACGGCTACGAATCTGCATTACCTGGGAAGTCAGGAGTCAGGATGGCGCGGTAAAACGCTCGCCTCTCACCTCTGAGGTCCGGGGTTCGATTCCCAGTCTCCCCATGTGAGCTGAGTTGGTTGGTTCTCTTTCTGACTCCGAAGGGGTTTTCCGGCTTTCCGGTTTTTCCCGAGTCCCTCCTTTCAAACCGACCCTAACTAATTCAAACTGGTTAGAGCTTTGCTCCAGGGTCATACATGTACTGTATAGCGGCTGCCAGAGGCGCCTTCACATGCTTTCAGTTCGACCCCGTTGAGCTGCGCCACTGTTGTACTTGCGGTGGTGATTAGCGATAACATCAGTTTGTATTACCGTTTCCCACTTATACGAAAACCGCTCTAGAAAATAGATACATTCATTCATCTAGATCAGATGAACTCGTACGTATTGATAATGAGTAACGAAAATCGGGTTGAATGCATAGATAGACAGGTGGTTGAATGGATTGGGTTTTTAGATGTACAGATGGTTAGACCCAGGAAGGACGTATACTTTCGCAACACTTTAATTTCGCGATTTTGCGGAAACATCATATTCTTAATAATTTGAAATTCGCGATTTTGTTGATTAAATCATTCATAATTTGTTTCCCAATGTGCAAAAATTCCTTTAGAAATTAAAACCCACTACACTACGTATAGTAGCATTTTAAAAATTCACATTAGTTCCAGGGTTTTGACTGATATATATATATATTGCAACTGACTTTCCAACCATTCATTGTTGCTCAGCCGGATCAATAGGCGCTAGTACTTGGTTCTCAGTAACAACGTGCCTCTTATCCATCCATCCACAGTTAACTTTCTCAAAAATGAAGGGTCCCATAATTTCCGTGTCATCATATTTTCGCGACACTTATTTTTCGTGACACTTTTTAAAATTAAGATTAAAATTAAAACTAAAATTTCACGTTTTTTTTTGAAAACGCGAAGATAACGAAATTTCATGTAATAATGTATTACGATAATATCAAAGAAACTAACCCATCCAGAAGGGATAATAGTGGATCCTCGTCTTCTACGCCTACGCCACATTGTAGGGTCCGCTGACGATTCTAGGATGAATGCAGCAATCAAAAGAAACAGAAGAACAAACTTCCCTTCAACGACCATGCTTGTCAAATTTTTCTTCTCAAATCTATGATAATATAATATAAATTAAGCGGTTAACGAAATGAAATGCATGCTTGTGGCCACTGATAACGCCAACCTCAGGCGAGGGGTGTAAAGGGTGGGGTAGGTGATACATTTCTTGTGGCGTGCCTCAGGGGAGTTTAATCGGTCCATTACTCTTCTTAGTGTACATCAATGATTTACCCAATTGTCTAAATAGGGGAAAGCCCAACATGTATGCTGATGATACTAATATAAGCTTCTCTGCCGATAACCTAAACGACCTCCAAATTACCATGAACTCAGAGCTTTTCAACCTTAACTGCTGGCTTAAAGCAAACAAGCATAGCCTCAATATAGCAAACACTGAGTTTATGGTAATGGGATCTCGACAAAGACTCTCAGCTCAATTAATTAACGAAATAGAAGAATAAGAAGAATACGACACTTTATTCCCATAGAGACTGCAGTTTTAATTTACAAAGTCTTAATCCTCCCACACTTTGACTATTGTTGCCAAGTGTGGGATGGATTAAGCAATTATTTATCCCAAAAACTGCAAAAATTACAGAACCGTGCTGCTAGGGTGGTTACAAAAAGTAACTATGAAACTGACTCTACCTCTCTTCTTGAGTCCCTTCACTGGGACAATCTTTATATTCGCCGGAAAAAGCTCAAAGCAATCATGATGTTCAAATCTTTGCATAAGCTTGCCCCGGCATACCTAAATGATTTGTTCCATCCCCGTAGCACCAAGTATGACTTACGAAACAATGATGGCAAATTAAAGTTACCTAAACCACGTACTAATTACCTGAAAAGGTCTTTTAGTTACAGTGGTGCCAAAATATGGAACGGTTTACCCGAAAATATTAGAAACTCTGGTTCCTTGGCAAGTTTTAAATCTAAATTGAACCAGGCCTCTCTTAATTTATGAGATTCCCACACGGCAATCATGTAAAACAGTAGCTATTTTATTTTTAATTTTGTAAATATTGACTGATGATTTTCCGTGTTTAAATAAAGTTATACATACATACATACACACACACACACACACACACACACACACACACACACACACACACACACACACACACACACACACACACACACACACACACATACATACATACATACATACATACATACATACATACATACATACATACATACATACATACATACAACAGCTCTCGACTTCTCCCAAACTTCCTTCGTGTTTATATCAGGCTATGTAAACACGGCAAACGTTTTCTATTTGTTAAATATTTTATTGGTCACAAACTCCAATGTAAATTTCATTTTATACGGAGCCAATAAAGTAAATTGTCATTTAAATATGCGTGATAACAATGGAACGCGTCAAAAAAAAAAAAAAAAACCGGGCATAGTAGGCTTTAATGGGAATTGTTTTAGAATCGAACTGAAAAAGTTTGTAGCATAAAATCTGAAGAAAGAATGCTCCTTTTTCATGCTCGAATGTGACTCCGCTCTAGAATCGGGAAGTAAATGATGACCTCCAAGTTATTAGCGCTCGGCGTAAAGTCTTCTAGGACGATCGATAGTCGGGAAATATTGCATTACAGTAGTTTAGAAAAACTGTATTTTCTCAGGTAATACCATCTTTCTAGTCTTCAACTATTAAAGCATTGAATGATGCTCACAACGCTACACACCTAAATCAACATGTGAGTGCCAATAAATAAAATATATAGAGCTGTTAAGTTGGGACGTATTTCCGGGTCCAACTCCTCAAGAAATACCGCTAAAATAAAGCCAAAGCTCTATATGTCTTTTGCTAAAATTTTGAAATTCCTAGAAATCTTGCTTTACTATGTGGTTTATGATTTCTATTTTCCTTGATCATTGATTACAGCAGCTAACGAAAAAGAACATGCGTAGAAAATAATTTGCGGCACGTGATGCGCAGCCCCACCGTTCCCCGCGCCATCTTGAAAGGTAACTGTCCCTTTGCATCGAAGCGAGACGAACGGTGAGCTTGTAATGATGACATGTGAATAATTGTCCAAGGTGTTAAAAAAGGTCCCTATCATTGCAAGCTCACCGTTCGTCTCGCTTTGATACAAAGGCACGGCTACCTTTCAAGATGGCGCAGGGAACTATGAAGGGGACTATTACCCTAGCTATTTCATTAACTGTGTTTACAAGTGCGAAAGTCAAAAGCCAATTGAAAACATGCGAGGTAAAACCATCCATTCTTAAAGTGCTAGTCTTATGAAAATGACACTGTAAAATCATCACTTTTCTGTGATTATTATCCACAAATAGGTCGTATAGTTTACGAATTAACAAAAATAGGATAGAAAAAAAATAATTAAGGGAATGAATTTCGTTCTTAAAATCGCTAAAAAGTGTGTCCGCCATTGTTCGGTCAGCTGAGTTGTATTTATTCGTGACGTCATATGCGCACTTCTGACTTTGCTCTCTATATACTGACTCTATATTCGACCCCATATATTCTGAAATGGCGTGCGTTTTAGATGAAAATTCCTGCGAAATATCAGCAGAAAATGACAGGGAAGAATCCTCAACTTAAAAAAAATTTTAATCGTTGCGCGTATGACGTCACTTTCGTTGAATTGCTACCACTGACAGGAACGCATTCGTTTAATGGCGGACCGAAAATGCCGAACTTTACAGGCTAAATACAACATCTTCCCGGTCTCGTATCGAAATAAAAGTTTGACAATTAACTACATAACATGTCTACTTTTATAAGATATATTCCGGCTTTAGGGATAGTGTCATTTTCGTAAGACTAGCACTTTAACCAACAGAGTGTAACATACAAATTCCAATGTGGCATGTGTGATGCGTGTGATATCGGTTACACACAACGACACCTTCATCAAAGGATAGAAGAGCACAAAAGATCGTCTTCTTCAACTGGCAAACACCTATTGTTCGACCACAATATTGACACGCAGGACTTAAAGCAACAATTCTCCATCTTAAAGCGTTGTAGTTCAAAATTTGACTGTTTAATACACGAGATGTTGCTCATCAGGGAAACCAACCCTAAACATCCAATCAGACTCTGTCAAAGCCAAGCTATTTCTTTGATTATGCAAATATATTACTTTTGTTAACATAAATTCACGCTATTATAAGAAAAATGTTGTTGAAAATGATGACAGGATGTCATGGAAACGTCCAAAACTTTTCGCGTTTATCTTTCATAAAAATGCTTATCCAAATCTTTATTGATTTATTATTTCAATAACATCAGGAAACATCAGGAAGGTCAATATCGAAACTTTTCACCCCGATTTTCCGAACGCTATTTGTAAACTTTATCTGAGAATGAGCGTTCTATGACTGGGCGCCACAGGCAACCCAGTTATAAAGTTCACGTTGTCCTGCTTGATTATTATAAAAGCAATAGAATTTTGTGTTTACATAGCCTGACAGCAACACTTGGGGAGTTGGGAGATTTTCGATTACGTCTCGGGTTTGCATAACTATCTCGAATTTATCTCCCATCCTCCCTCGTGTTGCTATCAGGCCATATGGACACAGAATGAAGCTTTCTATTGCTTAAATATCAAAAAGCAATATAATCGTGATAAACATGGAATATATTTATGGATTAAGATATAGAAACGTAAGATCGTAACATTACAATAATTCAATCCTTAATGGCATTTTGAATGTTTGAATGATGAAACTGTCACGAAACCTATTAGTCTCAGTTGAAGGTAGGCATAAATCTACACTTCTTTCTTAGGTTACGGCTGCATGGATTAGGCAGCAGTAATCTATCGTCGAATGACTCTGAAATGGCAGTAAAAAGCTAATCCGTCAGTTCTTGTCGGATATCTGACAACGTGCTAAGACTTGACTGAGCGAGGGCCTCCTCGTAAGGAAAAATGGAAAAATCATGCGCATTGCTCGCTTTTGACGGCCTCTATATCGTGAGAAGGATAAGGGCTGTTCGTAAAAGACAGTATGTATGATACAACCTGCATCTACCCTTACTAACCATATTCCTAATCAGTACCAAAGTATAGGTATTCAGTTTATTCGTTTTAGTAATTTCTGAGTGTTCGTTGCCCTGTATGACCCCTGTATGATTTTTGGTCATTCCAATGAAGGCGCGCTCGATTGGTGGTCCGAGTATCAGCTCTGCATGTGTCTCGTATTTAATGTCCAGAGATTTCAGTTATTACAATAACGAGTATTGGTAATAATATTAACAATATTAATACCTGAGATTCACCGAAAGCGGGGAATATTACTGAAATAATGACCACGAATTTATCCACAACATTAATGTAGCGAATCAAGTCGAATATCAGCGAAGCGATTGAAATTCCTACAGTTTTGGCGCCAAACAATGCTGTTGAATGTATGATAGAAGCATAGAAAGATAGATAGATTTATTTTATGCAGTTATCCCTAACAAAACGTCTCACCTCGATAGTACGGCTCCTGCAATTACTGTATGCTGAACAGAAAACCGGATGAATCGCTGTAGTCTGCGATGTACTCTTATTGACTGGTGTCGTAAAACTGAGAGAAAGTCAAATTTGCCTCTCTCTTGATACGTAAATACTTCCACGCTGATTGGCTAGATAACTAGATAATGAGCTAACTGTCAACACATCTGATACCAATCTTGCTTAGATTTTCCGGTATCTCGGCCGGTTGATTTAACTGAGCAGACCATAAACATCGATGCTTATCCTATGAATGGTAGAACAGCTAAATATTCATTATTTTTATGCTTTTATCTATTTAGGCTAATAGGGATATAGTATCAGATAGCTATCACATGCACTTTAGATAACAGTACATTTTATTCACGTCATAAACAATAACATACCAAGAGAAAAATATTTGAAATCAAAGTTTATAAAAACAATTTTGCTATCACAAAATACACCTGAAACCTGTCATTACCGCGATAAGGATCGGATCTAGACCGTTCGTCACTTCTTGAATACTTTGTGGGTATAATTTCCCCCACTAATCCTGGAAAATTACACACGCAAAGGAATTCACTCATTCCCTTTTTTTAACTACTGTGGCCTACTGTTAATCTTTGATAGTGTTGTACTTGTGACCTGAGTTGTCGGCATATGGATATTCCTCATATAGTCTTTTGTTTACTCTCCTTTGACAATAAGAACGTTCTAAACCAAGTGAAAAGTTTTCGGTCTTTTCGGGAGAGTTTTTTAAAGTGTACATAACCTTTTTTCCAATTCTTTCAGTACTTATCCTACTTTATAAGTAAATAGTTGAATGGTAAAATATTTCTTGATTTGAGTTATGCGTCTTTAAGATATGAAGGTTTATACTTCTAATATGTTAATCACTGTGATGTCTGGTAAAGGCCGGTTCAGATGGGAGATTTTTTCGGCGATTTTGAGGTGCGATTTAACGGCGACAGAAAATCGCGGCTAAACCGCAGTTCAATTTGAACATGTTCAAAACACCTGCGATATGGCGGCGACGTGAATTTCCAAAACCGCAGTGAAATCGCCGGTCGTTCACACGCGCGATTTCCCGTGGTCGTAAAAGTCGGGCGCACATCAAATCGCCGCAAAAATCACACCTCAAATCACGATAAAAATCACACCTCAAATCGCCATAATAATCACACCTCAAATCGCAGCAAAAATTGAACGGGCCTTTAGATATACAAAACTGAACTGGTTCACACAAACAATATTTAAAAAGAATCATTATAGTTAGGAAAAATGAGGTCCAATAGTTAAGCTGTTTATTTTACACAAAAGCCGGCGTTTCTAAAAGAGGACTCACATGAAGATGGTTCCGAAGGGGTTAAATGATAGCCAATGGATTTCGCCTTTTTGGGCTGACAGGATTTTATGCTCTGCTCTGCATGGGACTGGGATCTACCATTACTGGGATTGGGATTTCTCTACCTCTCTAACTCTAACTCGGATTTTGTAGAGCCCTAAAGTTTACGTGTGAGGAGACTGCAAATCTGAACGGCAGCCTTTAGGTCGTTTTCGTTTTGTTTGTTTTCATTGATGATAATACTTATATACGCATGCGCATTCCTGATGCGCATTTCCATATCTCAGTATAACGCCAAAAATGCCTCTTGTCAAAGCGGCATTTTAAGGGGCTAAGTGAATAAAAACTCAGTTCTGATCTTAACCCCATATCTGATCTGTGCATGCGTCGCGGCTGGGTTTTTGAAAACGTATCCCACATGGAAAGAAGTAACTATAGCGACAGAAATAATAGTAATAATAATAATAATAATAATATTCTACATTTATATAGCGCCATATATATGTACTCTATGGCGCTTCGCAGTCTACTACATGCTAAAAATATAGTTAAGAAAGCAATCAGCGACACATGAGACACATTTAGGGTCTTACCTATTTACCACTCACGGTTGCTAAAGAAAGGATTTAAAAATCTCTAAGAGGCTTTTCGAAAATTTTGAGCTAATAATAAGACGAATTTGTGAAATGAATCGTTTTGCGATATGTGTGATGACGTCACGACTCTTGCGTAATTTATGATGTCATATTTTATTAGAAAATTAAAAAACAAGCGTGATTTTCCCAGAGTGCTTTGTGGGCACAAGACGGATAGGATGAATACATAGGAATAAGAATGTACACGAGATGGATTGGATGAACGCATAGGAATAAGAATGTACACGAGATGGATAGGATGAATACATAGGAATAAGAATGTACACGAGATGGATTGGATGAACGCATAGGAATAAGAATGTACACGAGATGGATTGGATGAATGTATAGGAATAAGAATGTACACGAGGTGGATTGGATGAATGTATAGGAATAATAATGTACACGAGATGGATTGGATGAACGCATAGGAATAAGAATGTACACGAGATGGATTGGATGAATGTATAGGAATAAGAATGTACACGAGGTGGATTGGATGAATGTATAGGAATAAGAATGTACACGAGATGGATTGGATGAACGTATAGGAATAAGAATGTACACGAGAAAGAATTGATGAACGTATAGGAATAAGAATTGAGTGAGTAATGTGATCGTCCGGGTGAGTGTAGTCTTGACAAAGACTGTTGTTGGTAGAGACTGACGTTACGACAACCTGAGCGGAAGTCATCTTCAGAGTACAGTGGGAATAAGAATGTACACGAGATGGATTGGATGAAAGTATAGGAATAAGAATGTACACGAGATGGATTGGATGAAGGTATAGGAATAAGAATGTACACGAGATGGATTGGATGAAGGTATAGGAATAGGAATGTATACGGGATGGATTGGATAACGGCAGACTTTGGGACGTTTCCATTTTGTTTGTCTGTCTGTCTGTCTGTTTGTTTTCTCCACTGCCGGATTATGATACAAGCATACGCATGCGCATGCTTGGTGTACATTTGCAAATCTCACTTAATGCCAAAAATGCCACCTGTCAAAATTTTCTGAGGGATGCATGGGAAAATAAAACCTCCTAAGCTGATTCGTGTATACGTCGCATTTGGGTTTTTCTAAACACATCCCACATGGCAAAAAAATATACACAGCGACAAAACCATGAGCAACACAAGCGACTACCGGGTGTACTGGTCATAGCAAGGGGTTAATCATGTACGGTCTAGGGGCCGACTAACCGAGCTTCCTGATCAGTCAGTAATGTCCTCCCGGGATAGCGGTGTTGGGGCCGAAATCTCCACGAAAAACACGGAAAAAAAAGGCCAACCAAAAAATTCTAGTATTGATTCTACAGTGAAGTGAATAATTGAATGGTGAAATATTTCTTGATTTGAGTGATGCATCTTTAAGTTATACAGGTTTATACTTCCAATATGTTAATGACTGTGACGACTACCCAGGAATTTGAGTGTATCTTTTTTACTTGTAATACTAAACACTGGCCATTATTAGACACCAAATTTACACTAAACATTGTGGAAAGTAGTAGTAGTAGTAGTAGTAGTAGTAGTAGTAGTAGTAGTAGTAGTAGTAGTAGTAGTAGTAGTAGTAGTAGTAGTAGTAGTAGTAGTAGTAGTAGTAGTAGTAGTAGTAGTAGTAGCAGTAGTAGTAGTAGTAGTAGCAGTAGTAGTAGTAGTAGTAGTAGTAGTAGTAGTAGCAGTAGTAGTAGTCGTAGTAGTAGTAGTAGTAGTAGTAGTAGTAGCAGTAGCAGTAGCAGTAGCAGTAGCAGCAGTAGTAGTAGTAGCAGTAGCAGTAGCAGTAGTAGTAGTAGCAGCAGCAGCAGCAGTAGCAGTAGTAGTAGTAGTAGTAGTAGTAGTAGTAGTAGTAGTAGTAGTAGCAGTAGCAGTAGCAGTAGCAGTAGCAGCAGTAGTAGTATTAGCAGTAGCAGTAGCAGTAGTAGTAGTAGCAGCAGCAGCAGCAGTAGCAGTAGTAGTAGTAGTAGTAGTAGTAGTAGTAGTAGTAGTAGTAGTAGTAGTAGTAGTAGTAGTAGTAGTAGTAGTAGTAGTAGTAGTAGTAGTAGTAGTAGTAGTAGTAGTTCAATATCATCTCTTTCAGTGGTAAGAGTGGTTTTAAGAAGCCAGTCAAACAAATGATTATTTTTATTTATTTTTCATATGTTCAGTCAATTTAGACTTCAAATTTTGCCTAAAAGCCCTCCTTGATTGACCAACAGTAATTTAATATTAATCATTCCACACTAGTTTTTAAAAAACATCATCTTATGGTCCGTCCCTTGATCCCACTTTAACATTAAACAGGAACTGCGAGGCGGCGGCTTAATAAAAACGTAATTAAAATGAAAAATATAAATACTGATATAAACTAATACTGTCTCAGTTTTTCCCACGGTAGAATTTGTTTTTTAATTCGGTTTAGTTTTGTAGTTATATTATCAACACAATTCTATTTATGTCTCGGTGTTATAAGAGGTTCATCAGAATGCAATTCAGTTAAACCGAAAGACTATGAAAATAATAATAAAACTGAAGAAAGCGAATTTCAAGACATTGTAATCCTTTGATATTTTTAGCTTGACGAGAGCACTGAAAATGACAATTATGGAAACCAGATTTCAAAAACAAGCAAATGTACGCCCCCGCTGCGGCCGCAAGCAGTCGGATCTTCTACGGTAAAAAAAACTTCAGATTCATCTTTGGGGATTTAGTGGTTAGTATTCTGCGCTCATTATCTTTGTTGTTCGTTCCTTTTAACCAATTCAATGTCTTCCTCATTTGTAACGGGGCTTAGTTTACATAAGTGGGCTATTTTGTTATCAAGAATTCAATGCAACGGATACACGATGTTTTCAGTTACGTTTGAAAGACGGGAAATGTCAACCAGTTCCCATATGTTAATGACTGATGAGCCCCATTCTTCATCTGCCATGATAAGTTTGATTGCTCTTAGGCCATTTATAGATATCGTTAAATAGTTTTTACATTATCATATACGATTTTAGAAGCAATAAATCTAAGTTAAAATATTTTTTTGACAAGTAGAAGTTAGATACATTTACAATAATGTATAATATATTAATTCTAAAGTGAATGTGAAACTGAGACAAAGAATAAAAATTACCTAAATTTAACTGAGAGAAAGAATTATGAATCTGGTGTGAAAGAGTGAAAGCAAAATAATTTTTTTTTCAATTATAATGATGAAATAGCATTTTTACCTTCTTGTCAGCTCGATTACGTTGCTATGCAACCATAGGGCCTCGTTTAACACACAAGTCAATCAAACAACTTCCCCCCAAATCTTTGAGAAAGAACAACTGTTCGTGAATATAAACTTTTATTAAGCCAACCAATTGAACAGCTATGCCAAATTCAAGGCAAGTTTGAAGAAGACAGTGTTCTTTGAAAAGACGGATACATTATTCCCTGAGCTGTACAAACTCACACTGAGGTAGGTATCTAAAGTGAATATCGGAATATCAACTCTGTCAACTCAAGGGTTTAGACTTTATCATATGACTTTTTACTGTTTAACTGGCTTGTTAGCTTGTTAGTTTTGATCTGTATTGCACCGAGAGTCTATCGATAATCAGAATAGTCCGGAACAGGTCCGGAACTTTGTGGTTATCGTTCACTGGACTACTAGAGAGTGTTTTTCAGTAGTTAGAGGTTTTAGATTCAAAGATCATTTGTGTATGTATATATTGTTTATGATATTCTTCTCATGATCAGGTGGCAAAAAGCAGAGCTAAAGATACACTATGTTGAACTTGAAATGTAAGCTTGTTTTCATACTGATCGTCGTTCATTTGGCTTTGGAAATTCAACATGTAAGCGCATGGAGAAGGAGAAGATCGCCTGCAAAGACTGTAAGTTTTAAAGATAAGTATTGTACAGATTACAAAAACATACTAAATGTTGTACGAATAAGTCGATCACACATACACAACGAAATTATATTAAGTTCAAACATCAGTCATAGTGTGGTTTCTCAGCTAACCATCCGACGATTGAATTAAAAGCTAACTTACAACTATTTCAAACATTACCTGAATATTATCTTCATCTTTATCATTTCCAATTAATAAAGATAAGTAAAGTCATACAGCACTAATTTAGTATTTCAAGCCGCCATCATTATGTATGGCGAAATCTGAGTTTTTCAGTCACAATGTACGTATGTACTGATTTTTTAAGCGTCCAACGAAATTTTAAGTTAACTTACAAGTACTTTAAACATTAATTTGATGTATCTTCTTCATTTCCATAATGAATGCTCGACTAGTTTATTTGTCAAAGATCGGCATGGTGTCAGTTCTTAGTCGTGGATATCACAGGCCGTTTGGCTTCGCTCATTTCACCTACAACGATCAGTACGAAGAAAGTGACATTTTTGAGGCAACGTTTTTTTAACCATTTTATGTGATCAAATTTGATAGACTGCTCGCTATTGAGCGTTGTCTCTTCGTAAGTGTTTTTAAATCAAATTTTCCGGCTAAGATTGGCCTGGATATTCTATACCGTTTTTTTTTTTTTTTACCGTTTTTTTTGTTGTTGACGAAATGACATACGCTTTAATCTCGAAGTGGTATGAAAAAAAGCTGTAGGCCTAGCTGTAAGCCATGGTATTATATCTAAGTAGAATGAAAAATATGATTCATCGTATGATTCAAGACTAGCAGCTTGCAGTCGAAACATCGCGGTCCTCTACAAATGAACCTCAATCGTGAGACAAACGAATAAGTATCATTTCTTTAAATCTCAGTAGCTTGAAAATCAGTTATCCATATCTCTAATTCCATTGTAAAAAGTGTATTTTTTTGCATTTCCCTAAAAATTGCCTCATCAGGATACAAGGAAAACATATATGGATCAGATAAAGCACCACAGAACAACCTATTGAATGCTTATGTGTATTTGTCGACTTTTTTTTGTTAAAAACCCTGAATGTTAGACAGGGTCTGGAAGGGTATTCGTGGGATCCGGGAAACGGTTAAATTATAGCGCGGGATCTGGGAAACTAGAAAAAGATCTTACGGGATTCGGGATATTGGCATCGGCCGTGACTCGGGAATTGCCGAATTCAATGTCCGGAATGCAGGATTTTGCTTTCTGATGGTCGGGAAAAACGTGAAAAAATCAATCGTCAACAATCCTCAATCCTCCATATATACACGTCAGTCCATGCAGGGCAGGCTGTCACCCTGTCATATCAGGCCATTTAATTCGTCATATTAAGGTAATTTATAGTTTAAGCTGAAAAAAAGTTAAATGCCGCGGGACCGGGAAAGGATAACAAAACTTTTGTTTAAAACATGATGTCGCGGGACGCGGGATTTCGGGAAAAAATATTGCGTGATCCGGGAACCGGAGCCCACCTTCCAGACCCTGGTTAGAGGGCCTTCCTCGGTCTCTACACAGAACACGAGTCGAGTAAAGGTGCAAAACTAGTGTTGCGTCCGTTTAAGTTATTAGGGTTTATACTTCCACTATATTAAAGACTGTGACGCCTACCCAGGCTTCATTAAATATACAAACTTTAACAGGTTCACACAAACCAGTATTTAAGAAGCATCATCAGTATGTTTACTGTAAATTTGGTGTCTCATAATGGCCAGTGTTTACGTCACAGTCATTAACATATCGGAATTATAAACCTTAACACTCAAAAGACGAAATATTTCACCATTCAACAATTCACTTCATGTAGAATCAATACTGAAAGTATTGTATCATTGGCTAGATGCACTTGAATAGCCACCGCATATTTCGTCATCCCCCCCGGAATTTCCAAGATTTTCGCTAAACAAGCTGTGTGAATCAGTATGGATAAAAAGTTAAATTTTACACCGTAAAAAATAAGAGAGATCACTTACTGACGTTTCGGACGCTAGTCCTTCGTCGGAGTAAAAGAGTAAAAGCTGTGTGAATGTTCACGTTTCAACGCCGGACTTTTTTTTTTTTTTACTATAATTGCACTGTTCTGCTTCACACTTACAGCTATTTCAAAAAACTTTGGTGAACGTTTTGTTGCTTGTTGCATGTCGCATTTTGCATACCAAGCCCGAAATGCAGTATGGGTGATGTGAATTCAAGCAGCGAAAGGTCACAATATGTTATTTTAAAAATATATATACATTTCTAGCTTGGTATGCGACATGCAACATGCAGTATGCAAAACATTCACCAACCTTTTTTAAAGCTACATTTTTAAAAGCTATATAAAATAATGTCATGATCACAAGAAAATCCCCCGAGTGGAAGAAGACGACCGTTATGATTATTTGATCTTGTCCTTCACACGCAGCTCTGTTCGCTATGAACTACGACTTCGTGTAAACCAGGATATAGATTTACTTAAGTGTATTAGGGCTTTGGTTGAGCCTAATTTGCATATAATTTATGTTTTAAGAAGCTCTTGTCTTATATACGGTGATAATTCTTAATATTTTGGCATATATTTAACAATTAGTCCTCGAGTCCGAATGGTCTACGAGTCAATAGCCCATGAGGCCGAAGGCCGAATGGGCTATTGACTCGTAGGCCATGAGGGCGAGAGGTCTAATTGTTTTAGTAAAAACCTACTAATCGGTCCAATAAAAGGATGCAAAAAGTTTTGGATTTTGCTTTAAATATATATTTTTTGGTTTTCAAAACCGGCGCTTTTCGCTACTAGAGGTCTATCACTAATAGACCCCTAGTAGCTCAGCCAATCACAGGGCTCGATTGGTGATAGACCATTAGTAGGTTTTTTCTAATGTTGAATATCCGTGAATGTAAAAAAATTTACTACGTGTTAGCTTTCGGGTGAGTATCACGTGACGAGCTAGGTCGAAATTTTGTTTCCAAATTTTTGATTTAAAATGGGGTGTGTAAAGATTTTTGCTATTATGACCAATTATACATTTTGCTAGTTTGTATTTTACAAAGAAAATACAAGTGACGAGTGGGATATCCACGGTATACCACGAGAAACCATTGTATAACCATTTTATCCCACACCATAGAAAATACAAATGCGTAGATCCAACAAGCCGTGCATGATGGGAAGGAAAGGTGAAATACCGACGAATATAGAACGTCTTTCCTGCTTTCTGATTGGCTGTATTTTTTATGGTGTGGGATAAAATAAAATATATAGGCATTGAGGGCAAAACTTTCAAGGCCGCTAAAAAAGCAGTGTTACTAAAATTGATATATCTCTCTTTTCTAGTGTGGATATTGCTATAAACAAACCTGTGCAGTGAGGTATTCACAACCAAAACCTCGATGGCTGATTTTTCGTGACTGCAGTCGCTGTGGCTATGGATGTCAATGTCTTTACTCTTATCGTGTTGCTGGAAATGGTCCTTATGTATATCGATGCAGAACCTAAATCTCTTGTAATGTTTTCACACCTTAGAGGATACTGGTGCTAAAAAAGATTAACACTCTTAAAGTGCCTATGACACATCTAACAATATTCTCAGAATACATTCTACATGAGATGAGCTGTTGACTGGCCCCAAAAAATTAAATAGTTTGAGTGATGCATCTTGAAGTTATGAAGGTTTATTCTTGCCATATGCTAATGACTATGACGTCAGGGAGGCATTTATGTTTATTTGTTGTTCCTTGTAATGTGCGGAAAATAATTAGCAAATTTCCATGAGTAAAACAGTGATGCTTTCCAAATTTAATTTATCTGTACCAGTTAGGTTTTGTATATTAAATGATGGCTACCCTGACGTCACAGTTATTAGCATAGGGCATGGAAAACCCTTTATAATTTCAAGACGCATCACTCAAACTATATTTAATTTGGTCATCGAACAACTCATCCCATGTAGAATATGTACTAAGAATATTGTCAGATGCGTCATAGGCACTTTAAAGAAGTAAATGGTAAACTGAAAATAAAAAATTTAGTTGCTTAACTGTCGAAAATTGTATTTTGCAAATGTCAAATTGTTTTTCCAATTTTATCGATACTCTGAAACAGCTTTTACTGAGTCAAAGCAGTAAGGGCATGGCTAATGGCATAAGATTACTGGTTAGGTTTTGCGGAGGGAGGAAAGCCAGACAAGCTAGGGCTTCATGTGCCCCTATATTTCCCATAATATTTTAAAAGTTAATTTATATTTCCCTTCCACTGGTACCAAAGATTATAAGATTTTTCTACTTTCTCTTCTATCAAATTCAGTATAGGAATTATGGGACATTTAAGAACTATATAGGAAATATAGGGACACTTGGACCCATGTGAAGAAAAACCCCTAACCAATGGAGAGACCTAACAAACTCACATGTGATGCCGAGTGTGGAAATCAAACCCGACACCCCAGAGGTGAAAGCCGAGTGCAATTCCGATCCACTAGGCCACCATTGATTCGCAAAATGTGGTAGTTGTGATGTCAGCTAGCACTCCCCTCTGTGACTGTAATGTCAGCAGGCACTACCTGGGCTATACTTTCTATCACAGGGGAGTATACTACACAGGACTGGACTATACTGTCTATCACAGGGGAGTATACTACACAGGACTGGACTAAACTGTCTATCACAGGGGGGTATACTACACAGGACTGGGCTATACTTTCTATCACAGGGGGGTATACTACACAGGACTGGGCTATACTGTCTATCACAGGAGAGTATACTACACAGGACTGGGCTATACTGTCTATCACAGGAGAGTATACTACACAGGACTGGGCTATACTGTCTATCACAGGGGAGTATACTACACAGGACTGGGCTATACTGTCTATCACAGGGGAGTATACTACACAGGACTGGGCTATACTGTCTATCACAGGGGAGTATACTACACAGGACTGGACCATACTGTCTATCACAGGGGGGTATACTACACAGGACTGGGCTATGCTGTCTGTCACAGGGGAGTATACTACACCACTTATTTGGAGGCGACGCTTAATCAGGGGGTGGTGCTTAAACGAGTAAATATTTTGAACTGTTTATTTATTACTTCCACAAAGGTATGTGGAGATGATGAAATTGTTTTTGAACAAGTGATGACTGTTTTAGAATAACCTTTAGTTTGAAACCAAGTTACAAAAATGTGAACCACAGCTAAACCTGCCTAAATAGAAATTTATAGAAATCTCATAAATTCACACTTGTGTTGAGTTAAGTTATAATGGAGTGCATGCCATATATCTGTGAAACAATTACTAGATATTTAGCTCTTAAAAGTATTTAGTTATCAACTAATTAGTTGTCCAATTCACCAAGGCATGAACCAAAGAACGATGCATAGAGGTATCTGCTCCAGTGATATCCACTATTTTGTACGAAACAATGCAATTATTAGACAATACATGTTTGGTTTTGTTTCACACATATTTGTGGTGCTCACTCAATTAATGATTACAGTGATTTATAATACCTGGTACATGAAAAAATAATAACTATAATATATATATATATATACCATATAGTAGTCGTCACTAATCATATAGCTTTGTTTCATGGTCCATGTAAAATCACTCTAGTTTGAGGACTATACTCGACCGTTAATCAGCTTGAAAATTGTATTTCTACACACCAACAACGTCAAAAAGTTTGACTGTTAAAAAATCATCAACAAAAGATCCAAACAGAGCTTCAGTTTTTAACAAATGGATGGTTGTGTAAAAGTAGGAGGAATCCCTACATTTTCCTAATCTGTTCTGTCATTGGTGTGACCCACTTGTTAGTGTTGTATACACTTTCACCAACATTCCAATCTTTAACATCTTTCATTATTTGTGCTTCTGCCTCTTCATTCTCTTTCAGTGCATTAAGAACTCTGAAATGTACAAAGAGCATCATAATCATGCACATGTTAATTAGCCTGTCAATATACCTTTTTAGCTACATATGCAAATTGCTCATTTTAGACCACATGACATTCCCTTGAGAAATGTTCTTTTGTTAAAATATTTCCCAAGAGTGGCATCACTTGGTCTGAAATGGGCACAACAAACAACGAAGCTAAAAAGATCTATTCAAAACCTACAAGTTTTTTTCTTTCACATGAGCTTTGTTTGGAAACCTGCAAACCATTTTTGAAGGTCTGTGGAATTTCAAAGTGTTTGTATTGCTGAAGTTGTGTGTTCTTTACTTTATCATTGGTATTTGTGAATGTTTTGACATTGAACTGGGGGTAACCCTTTATTTGTAAATGAATCTGTAGTCAATGAACATAAAGGTATTTTACGAATTCAAGAAACTTAGTTCTATTACATAATTATGCAAATGGTTAGACCTTCATGTGGCTCAGATGACCATGAAGTTAATGGCAGTCCCATTCTTAATTAACTAGAGATATTTGAAAAGAAGTTTACAGATGAATTACTGTCAAGTGTTATCCTCTACAAAAAAAGCTGACTTACTTATTTCTTTAAACAACTGATAGGAATGCCTAAAGGCCAATTTACATGCTACAACATTTGCTTACCACTGTCGCATGCAATCTGCTTACACCACACTTACAAGTACACAAATTGTGTTATGTAAATCAACCCTACATCTTGCTACAACTTTTTTCTTGTTGTACACAACAGTTGTATCAAGTTGTAGGGTTGATTTACACAAAGCAATTTGTGGCGTAAGCAGATTGCATGTGACAGTTTTAAGCAAAAGTTGTACCGTGTAAATTGGCCTTAATAGATCTAAAGTTTGGCTATAAAACAATAATAATTTAAAATACATATTTAAATTGGGATAAATGGTTAACAAACCTTCTATCACTTTCTGCCTGTAGTACAGGTAATAAAGAAATCCTGGCTTGCAACTGTTCCTTTCTCAGCTCACTAAAAGAAAAAAAGAACATAATTATTAACAAGTGTTACATACAGTATGATGGCTCCAAGTTACAAATTTCATGGTCATTTTGCATTTATAGGTACTGTACTGGTCTGACAGATTAGCTACATTTGAAGGAATCTATTGTATTTAAAGCACATTTATAAGTGATTTTTTGAGAGTTTTTATGATAAATGAACCATGGGCGAGTGTCTGAGATGTAAATATTTTTTCCTTGATTCTGAATTGTCAGATGAATGTCTAACCTTTTATCACTTTGGTAGAGAAATGGTGTATTATAGGTATAGTGTCAATGGTGAAATGATATATAATATTAAAACAATAGGTCTGAAACCATATGTATTATTACAAAATGACATCGGCACAAAGCAGGAGTGCAGTTTATTAATCACAGCCATGATTTCAGATCAAAACTTGCTGTCTGCCATCACTACCCTAGCTTGCTCCTGTCATGGATCTTAAGGTCTGTATTGGTAAGGCATGACAGATCTTGTAACAAAATAACAAAAGACATGGCAGCCTGCAACAAGACACACTCTGTTTTTGCATTTTTGCACTCACCTAAAATTTCATGGGTTTTATAATAAAAATTGATAAATTTCATCAAAAAATCATCACTTTGTGGCATTTTGAAAAAGAGTGCATTTAAAAAAAATATTTTCCATGATTTTGACCTCTTTTTCGAAATAAAGTTAAGATCAAGCAAGTCCAAAACTGTTGAATTTTGGAAATATATGGACTGATTTTGTACAGGAAATCATATGGTTTCGAGTGCAATTTGGAATAAATTTGAACGAGTGAGTTTTCAAAGAGCTCGAAATTGCACGAGCCCATAGGGCGAGTGCAATTTGAGCTCTTTGAAAACTCGAGTTCAAATTTATTCCAAAATTGCACGAGAAAAACCATATGATTTCCAATTAATAATACACATGAAAAAAATTTGATTTCCTTTTTTCTGCACTTGATTTCCTTTTTTCTGCACTGCTCTCAGCCAATCAGAATCGAGAATTTTTTTCATGTGTATTATTAATAATGTTATGAATTCTGTGGGGTCTCTAGACTGATTTCATAATGTTATGAACACTATGGTTCTCCATTGATTTTCCAATAGTATCAAAACATCAAAACATCAATGAAAATTACCATTGGTTAATTATTAATCATTTTTGACTGTCTAAAAATTGCCAATATCCAGTCAAAAATGTATTTGGCCAGACATCTTGACCGGCCTATGACTGGCAGCTATTTTGAGCCCTGCTGATGGCTCGCAGCAACAATAAAATATTACATAATCATATACTGGGCATGGAATACTGGTTGGTCATCGGACAATGTCTTACTGGAATTGGAACTTGTCTGGTCAAATCTTTGCCTTGCTGGTCATTTTGACCAGTAACATTGAACCAGAAACAGGGTATGATTGAGCTAAAACTAATTTGGCCAGTCATCATAACCGGTGACTGACTGGCAAATATTATTCTTTCAAGTCCTGATATGCGTATATGTAGAATATCAAAATGCTAATCTATACTCAAAATATAACATATTTATAAAACTACTTTTAAATCTCTCAGTGTTTACTCTAGAAAGAAGCCTACTATCATGTCTGAGGTTTCTAACGTTTCCTTTTGGCATAAGGGCTGATATGATTTTTATTCGGAACTAAATAGATGTTTTTCAAGTTTTGCTTGAATGAGCACACCAGTGCTTACAAGTCAAGGTTAAAGTAGATGTTTTCACACATTTAGTGTACTCCATACTAAACTTGAAACGTTATTTCATAGTCATGTAGTCAAGGGAATTCATGAAAAAACTGACTGATACACTGATATAATTTAAGATAATTTGTACACATTTAACTCACCATCTTTGTCTGTTTCCCCGAATAACCATAGCAAATCCTACAGACATTACAAAACCTCCTCCTAATATCATTAACCATCCTGAGGGGCCCCTTTTTGGTACTCCTCTGGAAAATTCTATTGCAGCATAACCGCCTTTTCGAGGTAACTCCTGATTCAACTCCGCCATTTTGAATCTAGTGATCCTATGTTGAGCGAAGCCTGGTACCTGTGTTAATCCAAACATGATATCGAGGCACACCAAAGGAAGACCAGTTTGAAAAAATAGACGCTCTTTGAGAGTTTTGAAGGGGCAGTAACCTCGAAACGTTTGGAAAAATTTATTTTCTAGCGCTGTAAATCCTAATTTGAGTGTCACCCTTTCTTGTGATCGAAGTTTATCTCACGTAGTAATTGAGCTTCGAAGATGACTTGTATTTTTTCTTCGCCGTGCCAAACTCGAGCCTTTAACTCAGAGGAGCTCTGCCTTTAACTCATGTTCAGCGTCCAAGTACGTAGTTCGTTGGAGTCTTGTACTCATCAGCGTTAAAGTAGCTCGTTTCAGTAAAACAGTTCGTATCTTCACTGTTTCCTGTAGACTTTCGCAAAGTCCTTCGTCTCCGTCCGCTGTAGTTAACGCGCGCGGAATAAAGCACAGGCAGCCCAACCTGGACCAGGATCACGAGCGCTGGACGGGGCGCTGGACCTCTCGCGACTTCGACGTTCGCTATGTTATCTTTTTTTTTTTACATTTTCTTCGCTCGTGACTCTGTGAGTCTCAGAGAGGTCGACTTGGAGCAAGTCTAAGCTTCCTGTAACCGTAGTCAGTTCGTCATTTGTATTTTGTAGCGAAGCTCCCACGCTGGCCAAAGGTACGCGCGAGCGGAGCTCTATACTTTAGAAAAAAAATGGTAAGTGTAACCTATTGAGTTGATTTTTCATTGCTTGAACCGGAAATACGTCATTTTCCGTACGTACGGGCGTGTACGCCACAGGGTACCCACTTAACTATGTATATGAGTGAAGTCGATGTGCATGTGGTAAAACCCTCCATTCTCAAAGCAAAGTCGCGAAATTTTAAAGTAGATCAATATTGAATATAGGATCTTGAAAAGAAGCGGTAATTCAAGAAAGTTCAATTTAGCCAAGAGAAAGACTCTTCAAACGAAATTTTTAACTTCTACTTCGACTGAATACCGAAACCAGGGTCATTGATCTAACAAGAATCCACCATGTGTGTTACGGCCACCAAAAAGTACGGAGATTGTTGTTGAATTCCCCTACTAACTTTTAACTAACTTTTGTACAATTTATGGACTTGAATTTTTCAGTTCTGTTCTCAACATTTTAGCAAAACAAAATGTTTCTCTAAGGACCAAGTCCCTATGGTAGCCTCATTCCATGTGGGAGGCCTGAAAATAGTACTATGCTTCAGGGGAGAATTACTAGGGGAGTCCATCTCTCAATAAATCGCTGGTCCATCAGATTGCTAGTTTGGCTAAAAATAAGTCGCGCGCTGATTAGTTGGTGGGCGTGACGTCATCTTGTAGGATACGCGTCTACGCATGACGGATTCGTGATTTCTAAGTTGCCATTAAGGCACAGGTAACCCATTTCTCAATCCTGACGCGTAGCCACTCGTAGACCCGTAGCCAGTTCCATGAGAAGTGCTTTGTTTTTTACTATTTTGTTTTATATTTTATGTTTTGATGCGTAGACTGAAACCCCCCCCCCCCCCCCCCACCCTTGCCGTTTTTGCGGGTTATTCTGTAGTTACTCCGAAATCATGATCACTATGGCAACGCTTCGGCACAAATCGCCTACAGCCAGAAATCTAACAGATGGAACTTCCCATATTATTATTATAATAATAGCATGACTTGAGGGTGATCAAATGTCCCCGAAAGCCGAGTTGTTGAAGTCCCGACGCCGTAGGTGAAGGAAACGTTATCTTTATAGATAAAGAATTAAGAAAACAAGTTGTTTTTACGAGGGTAGCACTAATATCCAGTGGCTAACAAACCTGTGGCCCTCGTTCTGTAATCGAATTGGAATTTAGAAGTTGATTTGTTTTTTCTGGGATCGAAGGAGGAAAGGCTCTGAGAGAGAAACAACTATAGAAACTCTACTCGCATATGGCATGGGTATCATTAAATGGAAATAAAAAGTAAATATACAGCGATTTGCTCTCTATATGTAGCTAGTATATTGTTTCGGATGGAATGCACTAAAAATAAAATAAATAATTATTTATTTATTTAACTTTAGACAATATTACATGACCCAAAATGCATTTCGGTCATGGAATGCAGTATTCAGTATGCAGTATTCAGTGTGCAGTATTCAGTATGCACTATTCAGTATGCACTATTCAGTATGCACTATTCAGTATGCACTATTCAGTATTCAATGTTTTTTGAATTAGCTGTATATCATTCATTTAGAGGACCCTCCTGAAAATCATCACTGATGAGTGTGGCTTCCTCGTTAAATACAATAACAAATAAAAATAGATTAAAAAATAATTACTCGATAAATAAGATAAAACACTGATTGACCATTAATTTTTTATTTTTTATTTTTTATTTTTATTATGTTATATTTTTATTGTTTTATATTTATTCTTTTCAAGTCGTCCAGCTAAGAATAAGACGTATAATTATACAAACAGATCGTGCAAGCCAGAACATGTACTGTATAGCGGCTGCCAGAGGCGCCTTCACATGCTTTCAGTTCGACCCCGTTGAGCTGCGCCACTGTTGTACTTGCGGTGGTGATGACAAGAACATCACATTATTCAGTTAAGAAAATAACGTATAGGTGGGCCTGCTACATCATCTTCTTTGTCAATTGTAGACGCAAACGAAACAGTTAGACTAATGTACTTCTGAGAAGGACTTGCTTTAACCAAATCCGTCATCCTGATAAAAAAAAAAAAAAGCATTAGAACTTATAACTAGCTAAAGAAACAAATTATATATCGCATCTCCAACACCTCTGACACACACAGAGCTGCTCTTCTATTTCTAAAAAAAGACAACAAAAAAACAAAAAAAAAACCCAGATAAAAAAAAACAAATAAGGAAATTTACAGAACAGGCTAAGGTCAAACGTCGACCTCCGCATGCAACTCTCCACATGAGCCGAACCTAACCGACAAATTTATTCTTGATTTCAGCTAAAATGGGATTGGCCACTTATAAACAAGAAAGAAAACAATAGATATACTCAGTAGCTTAAGAAATAGAAAACAATAGACTTTGCACTATTCTGTACTATTTGGTGCTAAATAAACTTAGTACTGTTTCACAGATTAAGTGTGAGCACTCTAAACCAGTAGCTTAACCAGTCAATAATCCGTGCCCAAGGTGAAGAACCCGCTGAAATCGAGAAAGAAAAGTATGAAAGATACCTCCTACCTTAGATCTAGTCTCTTCATGTGACCAGGCATTATAGGGATGAAGATCAACTTAACACCTTGTACAACCATCGTTACTTCAAGTCCATGACATTCCTAAAGCACAAACAAACGTAAAAATCAATAATAACAATAATAATAACAACAGTAATAACAATGATGATGACGACGACGACGACGACGATGACGATGATGATGATACCCAACGATGATGATGATGATGACATGCTTCGTACTCGGCCATTCTAGTTTTCGCTTAATGAAGTACACAATTAATACACAAACCGGCATACCTTGAAGTAGTTGATAAAATCTCTTAGGGTGTAATCTTTATTGCCCCGTATCGTCCAGTGATCCCAGACCGAGTATAACAAACCTTCCCTAAACAAAGCAAAAAGTGTTGACATCGTGTGTAATAATACAGATCTTTCAAAGTAAACACACAGTATGCAAAAAGCTCATTAACATGTTAGAGTCATTAGCACGTAAAACACTAGTTATGGGAAAACCTTTTGGGGTCTTTAGTTCGGTTGAAAGTCCACTACATTAGAGTCCTTTTTATCAAGGAAAAGAGTTTTTATGGAAAAGAGATATTCCCCATCACAGTTCCCAAGTGCCATCTTGAAAGGTAGCCATGCCTTGGCATCAAAGCGAGACGAACGGTGAGCTTGCGAGGTCTCTATCATTCTATCACCGTCTCGCTTCGATGCAAAGGCAAGGTTATTTCAAGATGGAGCATGGAACTGTGAAGGGGACTATTATGACTTTCAACAACTTAAAAACAACATGCACCTTATCTTGATAATTTTGTAGTAAATGAAATTAATAATTCCTGTTTGCAATAGCAAATAAAACTATTTGAGTACTTACTTTATAGGGATCATTTTGGCTGGTCCTGGCTCAGAGAAGATCACGTAAGGTAAGGCAAGATTCATAAAACTATTTCGGTAATCAGTAAGGGAACTATTCATCACATACTTAACCAGCTCAATAGTTGCCTGCAAAACAAAAATCAAGAATAAACTTTTTGGGATAATTTTCTGCTTTTCCTCTACAACATCTTCTTATTGTGCGAATACTGAAATCGGGGACTCTGAGCCAACGACAATCAACCAAAATGCAGAAAGAGAGTAAAAAATAGTATTCCAACTTTGGATACTCCACGCTGTGATTGGATATCATTGTCTAAACAACCAGTCATTATTTACAGGAGGGGTTTGCATTTTGATTTTCACTTGCACAATTTTTCGTCACCCCTCCCGCTAATGTGCCCTTTGTCTCTCTTAGCCCCGTCCTTTTTGAAGCATAAAAAAATGATGATGTGACTCCTTTCCCCCCACTTGCACCAGCCCCCCGGTAAATAATGACTGGTCCCTAAGTTGCCCCGTTTAAGTAATTGCACAGTAAGCAGTATCAGATGCTTAAAAGTATGTAGACATGTATGTGTTTAGATATCTACCTATGTATGTATGCTGTTCTTATTTCTTTAGATATTAACATGTCTGTCTGTCTGTCTGTCTGTCTGTCTGTCTGTCTGTCTGTCTGTCTGTCTGTCTGTCTGTCTGTCTGTCTGTCTGTCTGTCTGTCTGTCTGTCTGTCTGTCTGTCTGTCTGTCTGTCTGTCTGTCTGTCTGTCTGTCTGTCTGTCTGTCTGTCTGTCTGTCTGACTGTCTGTCTGTCTGTCTGTCTGTCTGTCTGTATTATTGTATTATTGTATATGTTATGTTTATCGTGTATTATTTGTTAAGGCCCGTTTACACTAGCGATTTTAGATGCGATTTTAGATGCGATTTTAGCGGCGATTTGGGTCATAGTCAAAAACGGTAAGGGATTAACTTGTAAAATTTCTGGACAAATGTCTCTTTAGAAGCATAAGAAAAGATGTATTATGTTTTCAAAAATCGCAGCAAAAATCGCCAATGTAAACGGGCCTTTAAATTCTTCGTTTAATGATGCACATACCAATCCTGCGACGGCTGCCGTAGTTGTAGCAATCGCTGGAATGATTTTCCCGGCAATTTTTTTAACCTTTAAGCGATCTACCGGTTCTATGCTGTACATCAGCGCACGCAGGTTCTGCCGATCAATAAAACACCCATAGTATAATGGTACAAGCGTACATGACATGCGTGAGATGGGGTGTGGAGAAGAACCCGACGGCGAGTGACAAAGAAGTATCACAACAATACGTGCAACATCTGACGTAATAACAGCTTTGATCAGTTCGAGGACAGACACATAGATGTTCGATGTTCTGATATTTTTCAAAGAGAGTCTTTAGATGTTTACTTTTCAAAGTAAACTCTCTTGAAAAAGATTTCACATTTTTAGTTAAAAAAAACAAAAACGATGGGCCCGCAAGAGGATCCGAATTTTTGATTTCAAATGTCAACTTGTCTTAATCGTTATGGAATATAGAATAGATGAGGCAAAGAGTGGCATAACAGTATTATTGGGCACTTGGTTAAATAGTCCACTTCCACCGAGATTTGGTGCTAAGAAATGCGGAAACTATGGAATCATGTTCTCAATGTTTTGGTGTCAATATACGAGTTGTCTTTAGTAGGTAACCACTAGCACATCCTTTGTTTGCGACCCTTCGGCAGCAGTAAAATTATTAGGAACCTTTAACACCAGGACGGGATGACGAGGACAGCGACGTCAAGTTTAAGAAAGGGCTACGTGGAGAACGCCTTCGGTCCTCACGCAACGTCACATTAGAGACCTTTTACAGCGCGACGCTCAAAAGTATGACCACATTTAATGTATTCGCATACTTCTATGCACGGGATTTTGTACTTTAAACCGACACAATTGATGCAAAGCTGTCTGGTTTTACCAAATAAGGCGTGTAAAAGCTCGTTTGGAGCAAAAAGCCCGTGCATAGAAGTATGCGAATACATTAAAAGTGGTCATACTTTTGCGCGTCGCGCTGTAAGATCGAAGACGGGAGCGTGGCGATGGCGGACGATGACGCAAGCACGTTTTCAAAACTTTTTTTTTAAGGTGCGCACGCCGTCATCCTTGCCGTTGCCGTGCTGGCCAGAACGTCACTTTGTCCTTTTTCACGTTCTAGCGCGGACGGCTAATGCAAGGACAACGGCGCTCGCACGAAAAAAACATTTGGAAAACGCGCTGGCGTCATCGCCCGCCGTCGCCGTCCTCGCTCCTGTCGTGGATCTTTTAAAAACCTTGTCAGTATTTTGATTTGTGAACTTACGTCACGTGAGGACCGACGGCGTTTGTCGACTTACTCCTTCCTCGGACTTGACGTCGCCGTCCTCGTCCTCCCGTCCTGGTGCTTAAGATCCCTAATCCCTAATTAACTGCTAATTAACTGCTAATTAACTGCTAATTAACTGCTAATCCAAAAGAAAGGTAAAACAAAACGTTTTTTTCTATTTTAATTTGCGCCAGGGGTCCAGACTCGATCTTATATCTTTTTTTGTTTAACTAGCCTCCTCACATTCGAGAACTTGGAAGCACACTATACTATTGATACACAATCAACTGATCCATACATACCGCTGATGCTGTTATGAAGTCGATATGGCCATTATTGTCATCGTCTTTTTCAAATTTTAGAGGCAATACTTTCGATATTTCTGTAAAGTAAATAAATTGATGAGCAAATTTGCGAGTCCAGATAAACAAAGGGCTAAAGGAATAAATTCATTGCTTCAGTGCTCATCCATGGGTTCCCTATGGGTCCAAATCAGCAACGTAAAATCATATACGGCAACATCAAAATGTACGATCTAATAATTAATTAATAAATAAATAAATAAATAAATAAATAAATAAATAAATAAATAAATAAATAAATAAATAAATAAATAAATAAATAAATAAATAAATAAATAAATAAATAAATAAATAAATAAATAAATAAATAAATAAATAAATAAATAAATAAATAAATAAATAAATAAATAAATAAATAAATAAATAAATAAATAAATAAATAAATAAATAAATAAATAAATAATTAAATAAATAATCAAATAAATAAATAAATAAATAATTAAATAAATAATCAAATAAATAAATAATTAAATAAATAATCAAATAAATAAATAAATAAATAAATAAATAAATAAATAAATAAATAAATAAATAAATAATCAAATAAATAAATAAATAAATAAATAATTAAATAAATAATCAAATAAATAAATAAATAAATAATTAAATAAATAATCAAATAAATAAATAATTAAATAAATAATCAAATAAATAAATCAATAAATAAATAATTAAATAAATAAATAAATAAATAAATAAATAATTAAATAAATAATCAAATAAATAAATAAATAAATAAATAAATAATTAATAATGGTAATTGAACTAAGTGGAGTGCAATTTGGTCTGATATCAAACGCGCGATAACAAAATCACACGACCGCGTAGCGGGAGTGTGATTTGTAATCGCAAGTTTGATATCAGACCAAAATTGCACGACACGAAGTTCAATTATCACTTTATTATATCCATTTTGAAATCATACTAGATAGACACTAAATTTGTGATAAATACAAAAGTATTTATTCACAAATAGCCGGTATTTTGTTTCTTTTTGTAACAAAAAATTCCAGTCAAACTTGAAAAAAGCTACATTTTATGTTCCTTATTTGCTGTAATCTGATTGGCTGATTACATACAATCCTGTAATCTGATTGGTTACCTTTTCCAGTGTTGCATTGTGATTGGCTGACAAAAAGATGCGATTCGGACTCAAAATAGTGCGATTTGTGCTTGAATCAATCTACTGAGAGCCAATCAGATTACAGGATTTGCTAGTGATTTCAAAGTGGATATAATAAAATAAATAATCAAATAAATAAATAATTAAATTGCACTTCACTCGGTTCTATTATTATTCAAAATATCAGACTGCCGCCCTCAAATAAGCGCTGTCCCCGAATAAGCGCCGCAACCGAAACAGTAAAAATTTAAAGAGCGCCGCGGCGGTTTATCGAGTAAATACGTTATTTACAAACGTAAAAAGCAGGACATTCTCACCAGAAACTGTACTGTATGATGAACATAGGTTCTTCAGTTCTTTTTTAGGTGTCTCCAGATCATCAGACTTGAAAGCTGTTGCAGTGGGTTTTTCTTCTTTGGTCCATATTTCCTTATTACAGAACAATTCACTGGTTATGATAAAGACCCGGCATACAAGAATGAGGGGGGGGGGGGGGGGGGGGAGGGGCGTGCCTCCTGTTTTCCCCAAAAAAGTAAAACGAGACGAGAATATCAACATCTAAACATGATGAATTAAATATTCGTTTTTTTTCTGATCACGTGTTGCGAAGTGACTTTGTGCCCCCCCCCCCCTCCCCTTAGTTTTGCTACGGCGATGTTTCGTTGTCATGTGTTTAACAGAACCTTACTTTTTTGGATGTCACAAATGGCGTAACATTTACGTACTGCATGATTTTCGACAATGCACCAGTTGAAAGATCCTGTTAAGAAAGAATCGTTAAAATATAGTCAACTCAAAAAACGTTGTCGTCGATCGGCTCAAGCCTGCGCGCTTGGACCGAAAAGGAGTATGGGTAGAATTACTGAAGCGATGTCTTCGGGTTTTGCGAAAGGCAAACAAAGGTCTTTATGATTCCTATTCAGTTAAGAAAATAAGATTTCCGTTATATGACTGCATATTTTTCTTTCCCTTTAGCATTTTTTGATACCACTACTAAAAAAATGTTTCAAATTCAACTTTTTGAACTCCTGAGGATTCACAAGATAATGGTGAATAGTAGGCTAATCTAAGGAACGATAAAAAGGATTCTGGTAGTAGTGGTATCAGACAGATAGTCATCAATGGTTCTTTTAAAGTAATATACCTCTTGTGAGTAGTGAATATAATGTATGTCGGCAAACAGTCTGCTGGCGCTCACCACAAACAATAAGTGCCTGTGGAAATCAAAAACAACAATTGAAAAATGTGAAAAATACCACAACAAGGCTAGTAAGGAAACAGTTCACTGAACACATACAAATCTCTGTAATTTTGATTCCAAATAGCTCCACTTGAATTCTATTTATAGCAATGAAACTTTCCAAAAATACATATTTCTGCTTGCTCTTTCTGATGGTGGTGCTTATTTTTTAAGATTAGGTTTTGATTTCTAAAAGTCAATGGCGGCCATATTGGCATTCGGTCTATTGACTCGTAGGCCATGAGGGCGAGAGGTCTAATTGTTTTAGTAAAAACCTACTAATCGGTCCAATAAAAGGATGCAAAAAGTTTTGGATTTTGCTTTCAATATTTTTTTTTTGGTTTTCAAAACCGGCGCTTTTCGCTACTAGAGGTCTATCACTAATAGACCCCTAGTAGCTCAGCCAATCACAGGGCTCGATTGGTGATAGACCATTAGTAGGTTTTTCCTAAATGGCAATAGGTTTTCAACGTTCTTACAGTTCGTCGTTGATGTCAAATTCTTGTGGAGTCGGTGCTCTCCTTGGACTCTTCCAAAATGGAGCTGCAAACAATTAAATAAGTATTCTGAATATTCCAAAATTGCAGTCAGGATTCATGATTCATTGTAATTTAAAGTTGTCTCTGACTTGTGATGTTACATTTTTTGAAGAGACGTTTCTGTCTAAACAAAGACCTTCATCAGTGTGACTGAGGTCGTTTGCGCGCGCGGGTTTTAAGGTTTTTATAGCGCGCAATGGCGCTAGAATGCAAGGTAGAAAGTAAATAAGTAGGCTGTTTAAGACCTTGGTTCATATGTAATATACACATAATCGGAGTAAAAATCAAATTTCTAAAATTACTTTAAAATCAAAATTAAATTAAATGACATTCATGCTTGTTTTTACTTACAACCATCGCTTATCTTCGTATCTTGTGGAAAGGCAAGAAGAAGATGCTTTGCCTTATTAAAAAAGAAGAAAAAAAGATTTGTTTCAGTGGTCATGAACCATAGCTTCAAACAAGATCGGATGGTTAGAATATGACAGGGAAAGATTGAAGAATTGAAGGTTATCTCTTGAGCGAGTAAACTGACCGACTCTGCTCGAAGGCCAGCATGCTTCGACTAGCAACCAGACGACTCGAAACTTGTGTTAAAAAGAAGCCGATTAGATAGTTTTATTACCGCTAGATTGTGATTTATCATCAACTCCACGCCACAAAGTAAAGCATTATTATTTTTTTTGAGAACGGTGAAAAGGCCAGGTTACCAAGTCATGTTGAAAATGTTAAATCTAAATATTTCCCCACTCGTTCAACGTAGAGTAAAACTCATGCTTAAGTTTGTTCAAATTCATTTCAGCTATAATTTCGCTTATTTTGGGGTCAAACGAAGCAAATTAATTTTTTAATGAAATGTGACGTCATATATTACGGAGGACTGATGACGTCATCACACATATCAGAAAACGATCCATTTCACGGATTGGTTTTATCATGAGCTTAAAACTTTAGAAAACCTCTTAGAAATTTTAAAATCCTTTAAAACCCTAGCAACCGTGAGTTTTAAATAGGCAAGACCCCCTTAATAATATCAGAATGGAAACCACCTTACCTTATGATTAAAATATTTTTCAAACTTGTTCCTTGCCCATGCCACGCAGTCAGACCATGACTTAGGACGATTCTTTAACATTTTTGTCACAATTATAAGTCCCTCTATTCCATCAAGGGAATCAACGTTCTAAAAGAGTCAGTGAGTGAGTTAAGGTATCAGGATATGATTAGAACCCCTATACGCGCTACCTCAAATTTCGCACGGGCTTTACAATATTTTGCCATAAAAGTATACATTTTCTGAAAGCTAAATAAATGTAGTTTTCGAATATCTATTTATAATTGTCTATTTTGGAACACACAAAAAAATTTGGGGTTCAAAGTGACATCCTACCTCACTTCATTCAACGACTTCCCGCAGGGTCCGAATTTCCGCTATGTCGATCAAAATTACATTGGCATACTCTGTGGATAATGAGCTTCAAAACGGTGTCTCAGATTTTTGATATCTTTTTTAGATCGCGCGCAATGACGCGTTAAATCAGGATGTTTGAATTTTCGGTGGTCATAATTGCAAAATAGACAATATCTTCTTATTAAAACAACATTTCAAAAATTTGAGACACCGTTTTTTTAGATCGCGTTGTGATTTATCATAATCCAAAGTTTCAGTTCGATCCGATGTAATCCGAATGAGCTACAATGTTTTTAAAAAGTTATTTTGGTCGGCACTCAAAAACTGCGAAGAAACCCAATAACTTTTTTTGTGTCGCGAAACAGAAAATTTCAAATTGATTTTTGAAAACTACGTTTATTTAGCTTTTAGAAAATGTATACTTTTATATAATATTATTGAAAAGTCAGCGCGAAATTTGGCTCGCGCGTAAAGTAATCTCGAAGGCTACGAACGTATATCCTGATACCTTAAAAACTGAAGGCGCGGAGTAATTTTCTTCGGCTGCAACTTGTCTTGCAAAATGGCGTTGCGAGACAAGTTGCAAGCGAGTTTACACGTTCCAACGGAGATGCAATCGTTGCTAAAAGTAGAAACGAATTCTACCTTTTGCAACAATTGCTGCAACTTGTCTCGCAACATTTTTCATATTGCATTGTAGGTGACACCCCGCAATGCTCCATGCAACTTGTGTCGCAACGCCGTTGGGAGAGAAGTTGCAGAGAAAATTGCTCCATGTATTCGCGCCTTAACAGACAAAGCAGTTGCTTTATAAGAATATCCAAAAAACATGCACGCACGCACGTACGGATGAATGGAGGGATGAAGCAACGAAGAAAAAACAAAAAACAGGGAGCCTCAAAATACGAAAGAGAACAAAAATGCGACTTTAGCGGCTGATATACGATACCAAGGGTCGCATCGGTGAGTACATTAGAAGCGTGCTATTTTGTGTGTGCTTAAACAAGAAAAATGAACGTGAAAATCTTATAAAGGCTGTTTAAACCTGAAAGTTAGCAGTTATTTACGCACAACCACCATACCACAAAGCATACTTTACTATGCGTACCGGTTTTCTTGAGGTTACGCACTATGGCTGGTTTTTGCGCACACAAAGGAAACGGCGCATACACGAAGCTTAGTAGGCACTGTTAAGAGCCAACGACCAGCAAAAACGAATGCACTCTTACCCTACTGACGTTTTCCAGTGTTTTGTGTAGCGCCCAAAATTTATTGAAAAACTCCACTTTTTGGACAAACAAACTTTCAAACTGTTAAAAAATATAATAAATAAAAACCATTATTTTTGATAGATCACAATAAATAAATTGATAAATTGTCATTTCTATCATCATTATTATTATCGAGTGTCATTGGATAGGAAATAAGTTCCATCGTGTACATCATAGATGGAATATTGCCAAATTTTCAAAATAACTTGCTTAATTCATCTGCATTTAGAATTTCATAATAAGTACCGACTTAGTGAACCAAGAGAACCTTTTCTCTAAGCAGGCATTTCATTAGAAGCCGGCAACCGGCGAAATCCGGCATGTACTTTCCATATCTGAGCCGCCTACTTTTGCCATTCCAAGTCCCAATTGTTTGGCCCCTTCATTGATACAGCTGTCTATATTAAGTAATCCATCTGCTTACTTGAAATTTTAATGAAATCCCTGTCTAAGTGGAAATTTTCACCGAGTTTGTATTTGTCACAAAAGTTACCTTATCTCTTGCCCATTGTATAGTGTGCTCTATAACAGAAGGAAAGGATTTTAGGGTACAAAATGGAACTTCCTTGTCTTCTGGGTCACGCTGAAATATTGAAAGGAAATATATTTCGAGTTCTAGTCAAAATAATTAGCAGTCATTGTTATGTGAAGGCGGTCCAAAGCATCCATGATGAAGGAAACTTTTGATAAAATATTTAAATAGCTTGCGAATTTCAAAAAATGGCTTAAATTTTTTTAAGATTCGCAGACAAATCTTCATCCATGAAAGTATACATGTATTATGGATAAGACAACAATATATATTAATGTATTGCTGAAAAATTATTAAATTTTAAAACCCGTAAGTTTCTTTCGATTTAGTAAAGTTGTTCGTTGTCTCACTGGCGACCCATAACAAACACTGAGCTTGGGCTGCCTGTGGTTGTGTCGACTGACGCAACAGATTGGCTGCTCATCTAATCGGCTCCGTAAAAGGAAAAATTTGAAAGTAAAACGAGGAAGTCCCTGGTTGAAAGCCTACAAACAAAACTTGAGATACTTGACATCTATCCCGCGTTGTGGCGATAGAATACAGGCTCACTATATATATTATATATAGTCAGGGGTTTTTGCTATTCAGTTACAGCTAGCTGATATCTATATAGATATTATCTCTGACTTTTTAATCATTTTTCACAGTGTCTTTCTTATCAGCCGGCCGGAATAAAATCAAATGCCTCACTAACTTTTCGCACATTTTTATCATTCACTGCCGCATCTTGAAATGTAGCCAGGCCTTTGCATCGAAGCGAGAAGAACAGTGAGTTTGCAATGATAAATACAAGTGAATAATTGTCCAAGGTGTTAAAAAAATATCTCTATCACTGTAAGCTCACCGTTCGTCTCGCTTGTAATAACGACTTAATAACAATAATAATGACTTTATTAGGGTAACACATAACAGTAACTCTGGTTACAACTTTACTGATAAACTGTGGCCCTTGATGGCCCTTGGCTTCGATCCAAAGGCATGGCTACCTTTCAAGATGGCACAGGTAACTGTGAAGGGGAATATTATATATACAGACGAAAACTATAAAGTTTTACCTGACTTGTATAATTCTCAGTTAGATGTGGAACTATAATCTAGAAGAAATAAAATGTTAATCAGTAGTGTTGCCCAAGTTTAAAGTCTTTCTATATGTGTTTTTGTGTACTCACTTGAACGTGTCCTTTAGCACCCATTGTTCCAGTTTCTAAAAGACCTCTTTGGTTTTGTACACATCGACTTCAAATAAAGAAGAAAATGAAAAAGAACTTTAGAAGCTGCGCATTCCAACTGACACCTCCATAAAACAAAGAAAAAAGAAAAGAAAAAATCCACCACAGTGAAATCGATGCCGATTAGATTCGACACATGTGAAATTCGACGTCTTAACCGAGCCTCATGCACTCATATTTTTTAAGTTTCTTATTCCATATTAATTAATATCCACCTCCCCTCCTTAATGAAAGAGTTGGCAAATGCAAACAAGGAGGTGGAGAAAGGATCAGAAAACCGTTTTAAAAAATGAGCAGTTTACCTGTCAACATATCGCCTGGCTTCAATATTGTCCAAAGCATTTACCACGAAGTCTTGTGACTCAAAGAATTCGTCGTTGAAAAGTGACTCTGTTTCTGGAGAAACTTTAAAAAAACATTTTTTACGTCTTAATATCATAACCAATTGATACAAAGAGTTTCTAAAGTACTTTTTCAGAAAATGAATGATTTATCTTCAATTAAAACTAACCTTTGCAAAGAAGGGCTTTTATCTTCACCGCTGTAGAATGAATTCGAACAAGGAAACATAAACAGGTGACAATTACTGAAGTTAAACTGTTTAACTACACCACATTTATTGCCTAGTAGACCTTTTTGCTCTAACGAACATTTTCGAAATCTCGTGCTGTTGGAACAAAAGATATACGAATCCTTTTGTGATTTTGTTGTTTAGAAATAATAGTAGTATTGGTAATGATAGTTAAACTATTATAAATGTGGCATTGCTCGTGTGAAACGCTGATTCAGTCTAATTATTATTACCAATACTACTATTATTTCTAAACAACAAAATCACAAAAGAATTCGTACATCTTTTGTTCAACAGCACGAGATTTCGAAAATGTCGAAAATGTTCGTTATAGCAAAAACGTCTAGTAAACAACTATCACGGGAAGCACGGGTGGCGTAGCGGTGAGAGCGCTCGCCTTTCATCAATGCGACTCAATTTCGAGTTCGGGTCCCACCGGGCACGGTGTCGTATGTGAGTAGAGCTGGTTTTCTCCTGTGCTTCGAGGGTTTTTCTCCGGGTTCTCCGGTTTTCCTCCCTCCGCAAAAATCAACTCAGTTCGAATTCCTAATTCGATCTTTGGGTTTTCATCTAGCATGGACCTCAAGGCTCCGTTCGTGATTGTCCCACGCTGTGACACAACAGCCAAAACTTAATAGATTTTTTGAAACTTACTTGGATTAATTTCTTTTGCCGATTCTGCGGCTGTACTTGACTTTGGTTTCTAGGAAGCAAGACAACTATGTCACTTACTTTGTTAAGAAGCGCATAAAGCAGCACGTTTCTATACGTAATGAAGTACAGACACCTGGTATGTCAAGAAGACTGATCGAAAAGACCAAATTGGCCTCTCATTAAGCAGCCGAAGAAAGCAAAAGCAAGATCGTGTGAAGCGGTCACAATGTGCGGCATTGGGCCAGAAACAAATTCACAGATAATTACTGACGGTTGATTCCTTTTTGTAGATCATGTCACCCATAGCGCAGGCGGTGTTGGACACGATCCACGTGACCCGGGGCATCCAATGAGAAGGCTCGATTTCCACGACTTGTTTTGAAGCTTTTTGCGAACTATATTTTCCAAGTGTGTCATTTATTTCGCTTATTAAAAAATTATTTTGAACATCTATACAAAAAAATTATACACAATGTAAAGATGGATACATGAACTACGCATGGATGGATTGTCAAGTGCAGATAAAGTATTTTAGTACCGATATCGTTTATTCAGGACCCCAGCCGGTTCACAAACCTGAATATGTCGTGAGCGAAACAGGAATTGCCTGTTCAGGTTGGACTTTTCGATGACATCATTGTCTGTTATGGTGAGCTGTAGTTAGAAAACAACCAGGATAAGTATAATGCTTATTGTAGCTAACTCTTTATATGTACCTTTGTATACTGTGATTTTACTGCTAGTACCAATGAATATACATTTTACCTACTATCTCGCATCTGATTGGCTAAGAACATTCAGCCAATCCCTGATCGAATTCACAGAATAGAAAAATACCCCACTTTCGATATTCTGGTTCAGTGATCACGCACAGAGCAATTCAAGACGAAGCTTCGGGGAAACAATGGAGCAATCCTAGTATAGATCACTTGCAGCACGTCGGAATGCAGCTCATTCATCGTCATCATCATCATCTATTATTACTACTACTATGATTATTATTATCATATTATTAGTAACATTCTCAGACATTAAGTACATACCTGTCCGTTTATTCCACTAGAAACTCCCAAAAGGGCAAAGTTCTTTAAAAACTCGCATCCGATAGCGCCACATCCAACCTGAATAAGAAGACGACACAATGCTTGTCACGATATCTTCCCAGTGAAAAGGTAAAGACAAGAGATTTATGACTAAACATCATTAAACAGTAGTCAAGTGTGGTTAGTACAACGTACACAGCAAGAAGCTTTTTAACTTACCATGAAGAGTTTAGAGTTCTGAAGCTTCTTTATCATATCTTCTCCAACACATATTCTTAATGAATCATAACGATCTGATCTATAAATAATTCAAAGTTTTAATAAAGTCTCACGTATCTTTCTGTAAGAAATGATTCTAAACTAAGTGGTATTTGATTCCTCAAATGCAACAAATACTCTAATCACCATCTTTTCTTTTTTTCCTGCTACTTTGAAGTTCCATGATGTCAAAAGATGTCTTTAACTTAGTTTTAGTTCCGTATGAAAAAACCAAATTCAAGCCCCCCCCCCCCCTACTTTTTAAGAGAGTGATTATAGCCCCTCCCCTCTCCCACATCTTTTAAGAGAATGATTCTAAGAGAATGATTCAGTTTCAGAGCGGCACCCAGATTCCCACTCGTTTTCGTGAAGGGGGATTCTAGAACTCCTAGAGTTATGGGGAAGTGTTGCAATGTCTATTTATGGGATGTTTAAAATTTTTGGTGCTAGATCAATAAAAAAATATAAGTTTGTAGTTAAAAAACATACCGTGTGGAAAATGAAGATGCATCGACCACATCTTGTTGTTCTTTTAATATCTCGACCGCATCAAGATATAGCTGGGGGGAAAAACAGGTAAGGAAGGTGAAGTACAGGTGCGTAATATTGTATTTTGTTTATTCAAAATACACCTTCAGCTAAAGCACAGGTAGCCCAAGCTCTGTTTGTGGCGGCTTTCTACAGTATAGAAAATGTATGGGGATTTCTAATTTTCGGATTTCTCGAATAAAAATTAACAGAACCTCTACATTACCTTCAAACGAACATTTGTTTATTTTATTGTTAGTTTATTTTATTACTTTAGCTCAACCGGCATTTTCCTTATTGATATAAATACATCCGGAAGCAAAGCTACATTCGTGTGTGCGCATGCTCAGTGCTAGATATCATCCCACATCGAACAGCAAAATGCACAGTCTCGTACCCAGAGCTCCTCGGTACGAGACTGCAAAATGCAAAATCCTAGCATAAATCAGGTTTTTGACCGATAAAGCTTTGAGGAGCTTTCGAGAGCTAAATCTAAGAAAGTAACTTCGTGTAATGTTCTTAAGCAGACAACGTAAGACGATTGATTATCATGTAAATATCGATCTGCTAACATCTTAGTGAGTGACCCTTTTGCTATTGCCACTTCCTGCTTGCAGTATTACTGAACACCAGATCACGAAAAAAGCTATTACGTAGTTGCGATTCTCAAAACATCTAATTTTAAAATTGTAATAAATTGTAATATAACATTGTACTAACCCATTGCTTCAGCGGCTTAAACTTCCCAGTAAGAGCCGTTATTACTTCCTGCGCAGCCATACCACCCATCGAGGCAGAAAGTGGTGCGAAATACCCTTGGCTAACGTACGACAAGGATCGTATTGTATGCCAATCCTGTTCAAGTGAAAAGACGGCAAAGTTACAAGTTGTGAAGGACTGAAATTTTTTTTAGTTCGCATTCCAAGTTAATGGCAGTTAGAAAATTTCATTTTTATTTATATCCATTTTGAAATCACTAGCAAATCCTGCAATTTGATTGGCTCTCAATAGTGTGATTTATTCACGAATCGCACCATTTTGAGTTTTAAATCGCACTGTTTTGAAGAGCCAATTACTAAAGGAGTATATCGGCTCTCAATAAATTCTGGTTCTACATCCCGTTTTCTTTTTTCAATTTTTAGTAAAAATTATCCATAAAAGCTAAAATTTTAAGCCAGAAATCAATTGAATGAAGCCACCAAAAAAAGCATTCAGCATTTCACAAAAACCAATCAGCACGCTATATTTCCTTCGTAGGATTTATCGCACTTACCCAACCTACCTTAATTGACGAGCTTGAATCTAAGGCAGAAGCGATTTCTACGAGCTCTGCTGCATCCTGGGCACCTCTACAATATGGCATAAAATACAAACTTGTTTCACTAAGAAAATTGATTTAATAAACTTAGACAGACCTGGGCAAACCTAAAAGCACCTGGAAAAGCTTGTCGAGGGGATTCTTTTCGGGCAAAAAAAAAAAGACAGTTAACAATTGGGTTCAGCGTCATCTTCTAAAATCCCTCTAGGTAATAATGTTAATCATCCATTTTTCTATCGTCCATTCTATAGTGCAACCTATCACGGGGCAAACACAAACCGTATATGAGGAAGACGTCCAAATTTTTCCTGGAACAGATGCAGCGCTCGCATTCCAACGTGAACTTCTTCACAGAGCTTTTGAAAATACAGAATAGAAAAATAAAAGTTTCAAAAAAAGAAGCGTTTTCATGACTACAAACCGCGGCTATGAATTTTTGGTACAAAATTTTCTGTCTGCACATCCCTGATTTCAATGCTTAGGTCATCACCCTTAGAACGCCGCGTTCATGGGAAACATTTTTAGCCTACGATGTCACCCCATTTGCAACTGAGTCATTTCGTCTAATCAATAGCTAATGTGCATGAGCTCGAAATTATAGCACAAAGCATGATGGGAAAGTGAGTTCTTACGCTTTTTTGGCTCCTCTAAAAATTCATCTGACAATGTTTCCTTCAACATTTCCAATGAAAATAAAAGGATTTCAGCAGACGAAAATAACAGAGTGATTTTTTTTCTGATATTTCCTTTGATTTCCCTGTTACATTTTTAAAGAACTCACTTTCCCAGAAATCTTTGTGAGCTTTGATGCAACTTTTCCTTGTGATTACTTTTGAATTCTCGTGACCTAGGTCCCGTTTACACTAAAGAGTTTTCAAAATGCTTGCTTTTCGCCTTTTTTAATCGAATATCTAATCAAGAAATTACATCATCGTACTTGAAGCGGCCGTCCACCTATAATGTTACGAAAATGCGCAACTTACAACATGCGCAATTGTTATGTTATCGGAAGCATCTGTTTAAATATTATTCTCAAGAAAAACAACAAGAACAATAAAATAAATAACGAAAGTAAATAAATAAGATAAAATACTTACGGGTAATTTACTGAAATCTGCTATTACAAGGTCTGGTTTTTCTAACTGCTCTTCTAGGGATTCCTGTACAAAATAATCCAATCCAGTTCAATGCTCCTGCTGCAGCTTTCGCGCAGCCCGAGGCTTTAACCAGAGTTACAAAGGCAACTGATATATGCAATTTCTAACTTGGTATAAACCGATTCCGAACATGGCGGACATACGCGGTTTTCCTGGATCGAGGAGGCGAAAACGAGGCTAGTCAGTCGTCCGTGATCTGTGGAAAGCTGGCTTTTTCCTTAGACATCACTAAAAACGATTCTTAATGGATGTAAACACCATGTAACACCAGTAACAAAGATGAAGCTTGCACACAGATAATGAATTACTGACTAGCCTCGTTTTAACCCCCTCGATCCAGGCCGTCCGTTTGTGTCCGCCATGTTCGGAATCGGTGTATGCAAAATGCAACATGCAACAACACCTTCACCAACCTTTTTTGAAATAGCTGTATACCAAAGCCACATGATGTCTCAGTCGTTTTCCCTAGACTGCGAGCGAGTCACAATCGTGACAATCGACACAATCCTCCTAACGAAATATTTTTTCCTTTTATACTAAACATGTTTAAGTATTTTTAAATAAGTAAAATCATACATACGAATGCGAGATGAAATGGTGGTGGTTTCTGCTGGCAGCCAGTACCTCCATACATATAAGACTGGAATTCTGATCCACTGGTGTCACATATTGTGAAGGCATACGGTGATAGAACTATCACAAATAAAGCCATAAAAACAATAGGAAACAACAACATGTAAAATTTATAAGAACAGATATCTTAGTTTACAAATGTGCCGGCTTTGCCCAGCATTATTATTGATGAGGAACTGGAAAGTGGCAAGCTGTGACTGGTTCATTAAAGATGACGACTGACTTCACATTTATTCGCACTTTTCAAAATACTAGTTTCGTAGAAAAAATCGGATTTAAAACAAGTTGCCTAAGACATAGGTAAATCTCCTCAGTACCATATTGTCCTGCCCAAATATCAATGTCCTAGGCTTTCCCCAACCCACCTGACTGGCTTTTTTAATATCTATCTGAACCTTACCTTCAGTAACTGTTTGAAAGGTATCATTCAGCGCAGTCATTCCAACAACTTCTTTAAACAAGAGAGTGTTCCCTTTTTCCAGCCCATGAAACGTGTTATCTAGGGTCGTAACTACTCCAGGATTAGCCTGACAATCAAAACCAAAGGTATTATTTAGTAGAGTAATATTCGTTTGCTGCATTCGCCGATTATGAGAAGTACTGGAGTGAGAGAGCCCCTGGAAGCCAGGGTAATTGTCTATGCCAGTCACTTCGGCGTTGTTTCTGAACACGCTGTTTCTATTGCTTTCTGCAGATGTTTTCGAACTTCATGCACATGTTCGCCTGCATATATTTTATTACATTGCAATCTGATTTGCCTTTCCAAAATCTTGTGATAGACAAGATTGTGGAGACTAATGAATTTTGGGTTACGAGATGATGACAGATATTTTTCATCTCTCGTCCCAGTCTTTAAGACAGTTTGCCAAGCACATATTTAGTTCTTATCGGTCGTCCACACATAAACGAAACTCCAATATTGTCTTTCTGCCTTTACTTGTCTTGTTTTTCCCCTCTAACTAATCAAAAAACGTCCGGCCGGAACGTCACTTCGGCTTCTTTCTTCACACTTCATTTCACAACATATAATAGATCCTTCTTACCTTGGAAATATTTCCGATGAAAAACGTCTTCGGTTCTTCAGTCCAGGTATCCAGAACTTTAAAATCAGGACCAAAGTCACAAAAAAGAGAAGCAAAAACGCCAAATATGTTGCAGCTGATGAACTAAAATCAAAAGAAAATTTGTGTGGAATCAGCACCAGCATGGAGGGGGGGGGGGAGGGGGGGATCAGCATGGCACATGCTAACATGTCGACGGTAATATAGTTTGAACAAGGCCTTAGAAATATGAATGACAGTACATATATTCATACTTACCTGAATTGGAGGGTTTTGGGTGCGGCAAAAGTTGTCAACTTTACATTGTAAGCAAAGTGAGGCATCTGTTAGAACCACACACTGTGAGATAAATAAGTTTTCACCAAATAAAAAACAGCTATCCCAAAAAATCCACTGTGGTGTCTGTGTACATTGATAAATGTATATCTGTTATGTGACTGGTTAATTGTATGTTACCTGGTAATCAGTTAAGAACGCCAGGTTATTCTCATCGATATCGCGCACATCTGTCTGTACTGAAACGTAGGGATTCAGCTCTGCTATATGTCGTTCACACTTTTCTGCCCTTAAATATATTATAATACTATAATATTATAATATATTATTATACAGTTTTTAGTATAATTAGTAATCAGATTATATCATAACATGCAAATAAATAATGGAGATAGTTACAGGGAATTTGGATTGCCTTAAAATAAAGGACTCAAAAAATCAAGGTTCAGTAATATGCATGATCAGCACCCCAGATGCCCTGTCGGCGGACTGTTGGTCGACACCCCACAATTACTCAACCACACCTAGCTGTTGTGCGGCTGACAGTTACTAAAGAAATGTTACTTTCCTAGAGTGGCGTAGCGAGCGGGGGCAAGGGGGATTGCCAACCCTAAAATTTTGAGATCAAGCCTTTTTTTGTTTGATGAATGATGTCAATGCCACTGGCATAGGGAGGGGGTTAGCATGTGCCCCCCCCCCCCCCCCCCCCGCCCCAATTTTTGGTAATTAGATAATTGTTTGGTTTTTTGTTTGTATTTCTTTATTTTTTACTTTTTTATTCTGGTAGTCACCCCCCCCCCCCCCCCCCCCCAATTTTACGTTTCACTCTAGCTGCCTCCCCAGGTCCTGGGTCCTCACTACGCCTCTGCTTTGTAACACCCGACAGTCAACAGTCAGCAGTCAACAGTCAGCCATGTTCATTATTATTGTGTCATACAACAGTCTTTTGAACCAAATTGAAATAAAGGAAGAGAATATAGCTACCAGCTTTCCTTTATTCCATGAAAATACAAGAAACAAGTTACTCTTGATTTACCTGTTCTTTTGCATCAAAACATCCTTTTCTTGAAGAAAAAAATTGGACCCCAAATCTAAATATGTAGCTGGTTTTGTATCATGAAGAGTCAATGACTGCATTAAAAAAAATAGAGCATCAATAAATGTGAACTACTATTAAGCAACTTTGTCAGAAAGTAAATTAAAACCCTCCATCAGCTCCATAGCTGATGCATAATCCCAAGCAATCCTAATGAGGTATGTAATCTACACAATGTTTTTCTTGTAATCAAAGTTAGGCTGATTCGAATTTTTTGTAAGGTGGCTCCATAGGTCTTTAAAAGTCTTGAAACTATGGGTAATGGAATTTTACACACTGATATTTAAAGTGCCTATTAACTGTAACTCAATATTTTCAGTATTGATTCTATATGAAGTAAATAGTTGAATGGTAAAATATTTTTATATGATTTGAGTGACACATCTTAGAGATATAAAGGTTTATACTTCCAATATGTTAATGCTGTGATGTATCAGCCTCACTTTTATATGATTTTTAAAAGGCTGCTTGCACTCATGCAGAAACCCAAAAGTGGTCAGTTCCAGTATGTGCTAGAGTAAATATTTTTTTACAAACCTTGACACCAGCTAGTGCTATATTTTTTGCTGAGGAAAAAAGGAAAAAATAATAAATTAAAAACAGTTCTCGTATTTAAATTGTTCGCCACTAACAAATCATGATATTTTGCTCAGCCTCGTCCAATAATAATCCACATTCGTGTCCAAGGCGCTTTACAACTTACAAAAATAACAGTAATAAACAATTATTGGATGAGGTTGAGCATAATATCGTAAATTATCAAGACCAAGGCCATGTTAAACCGAATTCAATAATAATATATTGTTTTATTATACATTTTGTAAACTACAAATAAAGATTTAATTCTGCTTTCGAAAAAATAGCAAACTTATTTCCATTTTCATAATAAAATTGTGACCTTTGAACTCAACATGATAAATGTATTATCTGTAGGTATTACCTACAAATAATACATTTATCATGTCAAGTTCTCACAATAACAGGGATTGGTTGAGGGCTCTTGGCCAACCAGATCGAGATAGTGAGTAGAATGTATAATAATTGCTTATTATTACATGTAAATATACATACCAATTTCAATTCCAACACCACCAAGTCCACTAAGAAAAACTCTTGATTTACTGATACTTTGCATAGCCTCATCACCAAGCATATATCGTTGCCGACTATACACATGAATAAGATAAAATCAACAATGATGATAAGAAAAGCTATACAATCCTGGGACTAAAGCTCTCCTCTAAGAGAGGCTTGCATACAAGGCAAAAGCATAAAGTCTTACTGGTATCAAATAAAAACTTTTAAAAAGTGAATTTAAGCTACTGCAACTTCACTTCACTTCACTTCATTTATTTTGCATATTTTTTAACACAATTAATCTTACATTTTTTGTGGATTAAATTTTTACAATTGTATTTACCATTTAAAAAAAAGCATTTCCTTTTATTTATGCCTAGAGCCTAAATAAACTGGGAAGTTTTGTAGCGAACTTTTTATGTACTCTTTATCAAGTGCTTTATGGTCATTAGCACTATTGCAATATGTATCATTATCATAAGCAGACTTCAGGTTTATCTAAAGTTGCTAAATATAATCATTTTTCATATATTTATATTTTTATAACCATCACTCCCCACAAGTGGCTCTTCCATGAAGTTTAATTTGCTCCACAGCACTACAGCAGAACATATGCCACCAATGGTATACTTAACACTTATTGACTGGGACCGAGGGAAACAGTGTGTTTTGTGGTCTCCACTGGGCGAGACGACAATGTTTTCCAAGGCATAGCCGAGGGAAACATTGCCGTTGAGGGACCACAAAACACACTGCTTTCACAAGGTTCCCATCAATAAGTGTTTTGTTATATACCAAGTGTCAAAGAACACAACAAAATTATTCGATTTTCTAATTATTTGACATTAAAAACTTAGAAAAACTCTTAGGTTTCCAGTGAAATCACTTCCGGTTTTGTTATTTCCCGGGAAATAACATATTATTGCCTGCTGAGAGCCGTTGCTAGAGAATCATTGAAATTTGTTCACTTTCGCGTGATACCCTCTCGCCCAATCAGAGTACTAGAAAAATTGACTTTGACACTTGGTATATAACAAATGATTTTAATTCACAAATGTTGTCCTATTAATTATTTTCCTGATTCTTAATCATTTTTCAGGGTTAAACCTGTAATGTTATAAGCTAAGGCCAGTTAATCGACAACATAATGTCCAGCCAAACTTGGAAGTTGTCTGGCCAAATACAGTATATCAGTCAACAGGCTGGTCCTCATACTGACTGGTCATGCACTGAAGTTGATCAGTCCAATGTCATCTGCCCATTGAGCAGCCATTATTATTTTCAGCCCTGATTGAACCAAGATATGTCTTGAGACAATTTAAACATGCATGAAGTAACAAACCTATACAAAGAGTCATCAACTAGGTCTTGCTTCCCCATATTCTCAGAGCAGACACAAATCTAAAAACAAACAAATAACTGATAACCAAATGTATTTTAGAAAAAATATTCTACAAGTCGATCCAGTCGATCAGAAACCTGCAGGTTGGTTTAGGGGGGGGGGCTGGTTGGTTTGGTGGGAGTAGAGTGGAAGCAAGAGGGCCTGGGAGGGGGGTACTCCCATACATAGCCTAAACAGGGATGTTTCGCTGGATAAGATATAGTTTTGTGTGATTTTGGTCTTAGAACCTATAGGACATGTTTTTTTCTATATACTCTTAGGTCTTAGATATGGTTATAAATTACTTTGTTGTGTCTTGAACCTGTAGGGTATATTTTTTCTACATTCTGTTAGGTCTTAGATATGGTTATAATTTACAGTGTTGTGTCTTGAACCTGTAGGGGATGTTTTTTCTACATTCTCTTAGGTCTTGGATATGGTTATGATTTACAGTGTTGTGTCTTGAACCTGTAGGGCAGTGTTGTGTCTTAAACAGGGTAAGATATTCTTGATATAGATATAGATAGGGTCACGATTTATCCCAACGGATCATCCCCATAACTGAATTATACCTAGTACGCACCCCCTCCCCCTCCCCCACGGGCAAGAGAGATGTAAGCTTTAGTTAATAATATATTAAAATTGACCGGATAAACTACATCCCATTTCTACTACGATAGAAATCCAAATAACTATAACGATAGAAGTTGTTCTCTTGAAAAACCATAAATGTTCAGTTTGACGTGCTAGTGACAAGCTAAAGACATAACCACAACAAAGCTGTCAATAGTTTATCCGTCTGGCCTTCGATCATCCAACAATATTTGATTGCTTTGTGCTTTAATACGTTCACTGATAAAGTTCCTGAAGCAAGAACAATATGAAAGAATATCTTACCTCCTACTTTTATGTCTTCTATGCAGAAATCTAAACAGATCAACAAAGATCTACACATTCTACATTCTTTGCTAACTAACTGAGATGAGATGATGAAAACACCGAGATGAAACACAAAAGGCGCCGACTGAAATGAAGAAAATACATCCGCTGACCAAAACACAGGGAACCCAAGTTACACCAGCATGGAACGGGGGTCTAAACCGGTATTTGACCATGGTCATCATGGGGAATCAAACTACCAATAATAGGTCGTCTTGCACCATGACACAGGGAGACCAAACTACTAGTTTGCAACATAAACAAATTAAAATCAAAATGGCGGAGGGTCTTCAAGGTAAAAATTCGCGTAATATATAAGTCGAGTTTAGGAACGAATTCGTTACCTCAATAATTCAGCACTACTCCTTAACTTTTGATAGAGTTTTATTGTTTCGTTGGCTTACAATTCCGATGAAAATATCAAAAAATTATACCTCAAGGAACGATTTCAAAATGGTATTTTAGTCGCTCGCCCGGCAGTGGCTTGTCATATGTCCATGGAGTGAATGCTATTTTTTATGGCAGAAATCGCTAACCAATCAGTCCTCTGATCGCCTGTCCATGAGGCGGATAATGGTAGCACTGCTACTACTGGGTTTTATGATATCGTAAACAAAGAATTCAAAGAGTGAAAGCTTCTTCAAAAGATCCTCAGATCAGCTGAACAAGAGGAATAAAACCATTAAATATCAGGATTAAATATGGTGCAAAGCCCCTGTCCTCGATGAAGCTACAGTCTTTACTGCCCCTACCACATATTTTAAAGAACAGCTTGTGGCCCTGATGATATGCCTGGTTCTGGAGGGAATATTCATCTGAGGGAGCTTGCACCAGTTATCACCTACAGTCCCAAAGGAAACCAATGTCTCCACACTTGATCAGTTAAGACAAATATCACAGATATCGTAATGAGACTCTTTGAACGTTTAGTACGTACTTGTTAAAGAACCAAAGAAGCCAATTTAGAGAAAATTGTGGTGCTGAGATTGCCCTACCAGCTGAGTGAACAACTAATCACACAAAGCATTGTTGAACAAAACCTATTAAAGGCAACATGTGTGGATGGAGTGGCCGGATGGCCAGTGTAACTTATTAGGGTATTTTCATTCAATTTTTCAAAAGCATTCGGCAAAGTAGCCCATAATATGGCTATCAATAAATTCAAAGCTGTGCCTATCAATCCATACTTAGTTAACTGGGCTTTTATCTTTATACAAGACAGACATCAAGAGGTTATGGTTGATTATATGACTACTAAAAGAATGCACATCTTTGGGATATGCAAAGTTAAACATATTCTGTAATATGTCAATACACGCTGCAATTTGTTCTCTCACTGGCAATGCCATTTCAATTTTTTTGTTGTGTTGCCAGTGCTTGTTAAAAGCTGAAACTTTGTCTCCCTTCTAATAAATGTCAAAGTGCTCTTTTCATTTCTGTTCTTTATTTTGACAGTTGGTAAGTCCTTCCTGGTGAACTGAGCATAGTCAAAAAATACTAAAAACAGGTACTAACTCGCCATCCTCTGTTACCATTCCAAATCATGGACGACTGGAAACTCAAACCTGTTCTCAAGCTCAATGTGCCCTTTGAATTGCATAATTTATGATCACTATTAATTTTGTGTCTATCAAGTCCTGGTGAACTAAGTACTAGCATGGTCAAAAACAGTACCCAAAACAGGTGTTACTGAGCTATAACAGTACTAACTGGGAGCACTTGAACAAAACTGACCAATCAGCAATGGTGGCAGAAGCAAAGCAGAGGGCACTGGCCTTCTTTCCCAATAATTTTTTTGTGGGGCCTCCCCCCCCCCCCCCCCACATTTGAATTGATTCCACTGCTAATGATCAGATAATAGTAAATAACTAGACAGACATTGAACTGATAACAGTTTTAGCCAATCATTACCACTTTCTTACACTCTTATCATTTTGATGTCCAGCTATATGTTTGGCTGCTTCAAGATATTGAAATAAATGTTGCAGTATGATACTACTATCTGATTAAAGTGGTCATGCATGCATGGTTAGAATATCTGCACAGTGCTGCACCATCCTCTTTTACAATTGCAATTCATGCATGCATGGACGAAGCGTTCTTGAGATCAATATACCCTTTGAATTATGTTGCATTTTGTTCCTTATTGACTTTTTTGTCAAGTCCTTCCTGGTGAACTGGGCATGGTCAAAGAATACTCAAAACAGGTGTTAATGCACCATCCTCTTTTTCAATTGAAATTCGTAGACAACTGAAAACTCAAACCTGTTTTCAAGTTCAATATGCCCTTTAAATGGAATTATGATCACTATTGACTTTTTTTGTCAAGTCCTTCCTGGTTATAACTGGGCATGGTTACAAAATACTCAAAACTGGTGCTAATGCACCATCCTCTTTTTCAAATGAAATTTTTAGTCAACTAAGAACTCAAACCTGTTCTCTAGTTCAATATGCCCTTTGAATGGAATTATGATCACTATTGACTATTTTTGAAAATGAACTGAGCATGGTCAAAAAATACCCAAAACAGGCACTAACGCACCATCCTCTTTTCCCATTCAAAATCATGGATGACTGAAAACTCAAACCCGTTCTCAAGATCAATGTGCTCTTTGAATTGCATCATGATCACTATTGACTTTTTTTGTCAAGTCCTTCCTGGTGAACGGAGCATGGTCAAAAAATACTCAAAACGTGCTAATTCACCATCCTCTTTTTCCGATTGCCAATCATGGACAACTTAACAGGGCCGTAGCCACCATTTGGACAGTGGTCCTGTTTTAAAACAGTGGTCTGGTTTTGTCAAAATGTGTACTTAATATTTTTTTTTTAAATTTCTCCCGTTAAAACTGGACCATGCAACCATACTGGTGGCTACGGCCATGCATGCTGAAAACTCATACCCAATCTCGAGATCACTATACCCTTTAAATTCCATTATGGCTCACTATTGACTTTTTGTCAAAGTCCTTGCTGGTGAGCTGATTTCAAGCATGCATGGTCAGAACATACTCAAAACTGGAAATGGGAGAAGAGGATTGGATGGTGCATTAATCTGCCTGGTTTGAGTATTTTGACATAAAAAACTTTGACATAGTTGTCAATTGCAATCTTGAGCAAGATGCAAGTCAAAGTGTTCATATATAATGCCATTCAAAGGGTATCTTGATCTCGACATCGAGTTTGAGTTTTCAGTCCATGATTTTGAGTGAGAAAAGAGGATGGCGAGTTAGCACCTGTTTTGTTTTGATGCTCCGAGTTCACCATCAAAAATAATTATAGTGATTATAATTCCATTCAAAGGGCATATTGAACTTGAGAACAGGTTTGAGTTTACAGCCATCCATGATTGGCAAGGGAAAAAGAGGATGGTGCATTAGCACCAGTTTTGAGTATTTTCTGACCATGCCCAGTTAACCAGGAAATACTTGACAAAAGAAGTCAATAGTGAGCATAATGTAATTCAAAGGGTATATTGATCTTGAGAACAGGTTTGAGTTTTCAGTCATCCATGATTTTGAATGGGTAAAGAGGATGGTGCATAAGTACCTGTTTTGGGTATTTTCTGACCATTCACAGTTCACCATCAAAAATAGTCTATAGTGATCATAATTCCATTCAAAGGGCATATTGATCTCGAGAACAGGTTTGAGTTTACAGCCCACTATGATTGGCAAGGGAAAAAGAGGATGGTGCATTAGCACCAGTTTTGAGTATTTTCTGACCATGCCCACTTAACCAGGAAGGACTTGACAAAAAAAGTCAATAGTTAGCATAATGTAATCAAAAGGGTATATTGATCTTGAGAACAGGTTTGAGTTTCAAGTCATCCATGATTTTAAATGGGTAAAGAGGATGGTGCATTAGCACCAGTTTTGAGTATTTTTTGACCATGCCCAGTTAATCAGGAAATACTTGACAAAAGAAGTCAATAGTGAGCATAATGTAATTCAAAGGGTATATTGATCTTGAGAACAGGTTTGAGTTTTCAGTCATCCATGATTTTGAATGGGTAAAGAGGATGGTGCATTAGTACCAGTTTTGAGTATTTTCTGACCATGCCCAGTTAACCAGGAAAGACTTGGAAAAAAAAGGCACTAGTGAGCATAATGCAATTCATAATGCATAGTTGATCTCACATCACATCACATCACATCACATCACATCACATCACATCACATCACATCACATCACATCACATCACATCACATCACATCACATCACATCACATCACATCACATCACATCACATCACATCACATCACATCACATCACACCACACCATATCACACCACACCACACCACACCACACCACACCACACCACACCACACCACACCACACCACACCACACCACACCACACCACACCACACCACACCACACCACACCACACCACACCACACCACACCACACCACACCACACCACACCACACCACACCACACCACACCACACCACACCACACCACACCACACCACACCACACCACACCACACCACACCACACCATACCATATCATATCATATATCATATCATATCATATCATATTTTACCATACCATATCATATCATACCATATCATATCATATCATATCATAGTTTACAGCCGACTATGATTGGCAAGGGAAAAAGAGGATGGTGCATAAGAACCAGTTTTAAGTATTTTCTGACCATGCCCAGTTAACCAGGAAATACTTGACAAAAGAAGTCAATAGTGAGCATAATGTAATTCAAAGGGTGATGTGATGTAATGTGATGTGATGTGATGTGATGTGATGTGATGTGATGTGATGTGATGTGATGTGATGTGATGTGATGTGATGTGATGTGATGTGATGTGATGTGATGTGATGTGATGTGATGTGATGTGATGTGATGTGATGTGATGTGATGTGATGTGATGTGATGTGATGTGATGTGATGTGATGTGATGTGATGTGATGTGATGTGATGTGATGTGATGTGATGTGATGTGATGTGATGTGATGTGATGTGATGTGATGTGATGTGATGTGATGTGATGTGATGTGATGTGATGTGATGTGATGTGATGTGATGTGATGTGATGTGATGTGATGTGATGTGATGTGATGTGATGTGATGTGATGTGATGTGATGTGATGTGATGTGATGTGATGTGATGTGATGTGATGTGATGTGATGTGATGTGATGCCCCCCCTCCCCCATACCAACTTTCCCCCTCTAATTCCTCTAATTTGCGTTCTAGCCCCCCTACTTTAAAATGTGCTCTGACATCCCTGATATGACATGTGATATGATATGATATAATTGATATACAATAAAATATAACTTGCATAAAAGCAACTACACTTGGAGGGGAAAGGCAATGGATTTTATAATTCGCAGAAGAGCAAAATGCTATCGTTTTGAGGGGCACATACCGTAGAACAATGAAAATAAATTAAAGTGGATACTGACAAAAAAAGTGATTTTACTTTAAAAAAGCAATGTTTATTTCACGGGTTAAGTCACTTTACTCTAAGTCACTTGTTTTCTATTGTTCAAAAAGTGCTATTTAGTACTAACTAGTACTATTTGTTTCACGGGTTTCCAACTCAAATAGCGAAGTTTAGCTTTAAGTGCTATCGTATACTTCACTTGTGCTTCTTATTTACGGCTTTATCAAAAGGATATCGACCCTAAACGCGTAATTTAAATCTTTTATAAGCTTTTTAAGCTGATTTTTCACTTTCAACTTAGTTAGAAGCTGTGGCTAGGTTATTGAGCTTAATATATCAGATATATTATTGGTATAGATTGGTATAGATCGTTGGTATAGATCGTTCCTGGAAGTACTTTTTGAGATACTTGCAAGCAAATGAACTCTTGCTATCACAAGATAAGAAATAATGCGGGATTTTTGAGGTATTTAGTATTAATTTTATCTAAACTCAACTTAGTTACTTTACTTATATGACAAGAGCTTTTACCTTGAAGACCCTCCGCCATTTTGAATTTCATATGTTATTTTTAAAATGTTGTTAACTAGTAGTTTGGTCTCCCTGTGTCATGGTGCAAGACGACCTATTATTGGTAGTTTGATTCCGGTAAGTACTTCATGTATGCCTACCTGAAATGTCCTGGTATTATCCTATGTTTCTCTTGCTTTCTACCGTGTTCCCTATGACTCCCCTGTGTTCCCCTGTGTTTCCCTGTGTTTCCCTGTGTTTCCCTGTGTTTCCCTGTGTTTCCCTGTGATCCCCTGTGATCCCATGTGTTTCCCTGTGATCCCCTGTGTTCCCCTGTGTTCCCCTGTGTTCCCCTGTGATCCCCCGTGTTCCCCTGTGTTCCCCTGTGTTCCCCTGTGATCCCCCGTGTTCCCCTGTATTCCCCCGTGTTCCCCTGTATTCCCCTGTGTTCCCCTGTGTTCCCCTGTGTTTCCCTGTATTCCCCCGTGTTCCCCTGTATTCCCCTGTATTCCCCTGTGATCCCCTGTGTTCCCCTTTGTTCACCTGTGTTCCCCTGTGTTCCCCTGTGATCCCCTGTGTTTCCCTGTGATCCCCAGTGTTCCCCTGTGATCCCCTGTGTTCCCCTTTGTTCACCTGTGATCCCCTGTGTTCCCCTGTGATCCCCTGTGTTCCCCTGTGTTCACCTGTGATCCCCTGTGTTCCCCTGTGTTCCCCTGTGTTCCCCTGTGTTCCCCTGTTTTCCCATGTGTTCACTTGTGTTCCCCTGTGTTCCCCCGTGTTCCCCTGTGATCCTCTGTGTTCACCTGTATTCCCCCGTGTTCCCCTGTATTCCCCGTGTTTCCCTGTGTTTCCCTGTCTTCCCCTGTGATCCTCTGTGTTCACCTGTGTTTTATTTCTATTTATATTATTTTGATCCTTAATTTACGAGGTAACATAATTAACCTCTCAGTTATCTAACTTAACTTGTTTTTTAGTTCTCCCTGAGAGCTTTTTAGTCCTGATTAGTATTCTATATTTCATGGTGTGTTTAATGCAAGCAATCTACCATTTCATGTATTAATAAAATTACAAAATGGAGAGGAATGAGGGCAGCAGGTGAATAGTTGAAAACAGGTAAACACCGTTAAACACAGGGGACCCCAGTTGAACACCGGTGAACAGGTGGTCCTCTCCTATTTTTGCTTCTGATCAATGACTTTCCACGTTGTTTCTCTAAGTACAATAGTACTATCTTTGCAATTCAGACGATCAACTTAGCACAGCAGCCTCTGACATTTCTAACTAGGCAAATGATAATCTAATGGCAGTCAACACCAGCAAAACCAAAACTATGGTACTCGCTACTAAGCAGAAGTGCAAAACTGCATCAAGCAAATTAACTATCTCTCTTAATAACCAACCTCTTGAGCAAGTCGACAACGCAGAGCTAATCGGAGTCACATTCGACATCCATCTCACCTGGTCAACACATATAACCAACATATGTAAGGTTATAAACTATAGACTAATGTATTACTTTTCTTGCATCTACACCAACTTAACGTACTGCTAAGTAACATTACTGCAGTAATGTCCACCAACTCAGACTTCTTAGAGCTCAAAAGCGTCCTGCTAGAGCCATACTTGATTCTGACCTTTCTACTCCTTTACTCCTTTTGTTCCACTCTTCCAGAAGCTAAACTGGATCCCTATCTTTGACGTTATTACTAAGAGAAAAATTCTCCTTCTTTTCAACATGGTACTCAACCCCCTTGCACCTGTTATATCCAAAGCTTCTTTCTCTTTTATTCGCAATCTAAGTAGAACAAACGGCCACTTCTTGTTCCTAAAGCTCGCGCAAATATGGGCTTTAGACGTTTTAAGTATTCTGCTTCTATCCTTTTTAATTCGCTGCACCTGATCTAAAGCAAACACTGCCGACCTCTCAACCTACCATTGTCTCTGTTGTTCTTCCTTCCCTAAAACGTCAAGTACGCTCTCTTTTCCTCGACAAACTAAACTCCGCAGGTCACATTGAAGACATGCTCTGCGCAAGCTGCGTCAATCTTACAAACTGTAAATGTGTAACTAGATAAAAAACGTAGTAAATTTTCTGTATATTTTATTTTTTGGGGTTTATTGTTACTATTATTTTTTTGTATTTTTCCAAGTCTTATAGTTTTATCTTAGTTTCGAGGGCCATAAGTTAGAAAACTGAGAGGTTAATAATGTTACGTCGTAAATTAAGGATCCGGCAAAATAAAATAAATAGAAATAAACACAGGTGAACACAGGAGGTCATAGGGGAGAACAAGGAGTCACAGGGGAACACAGGGGAGCACAATTGAACACAGCGGATCACAGGGGAACACAGGGAAACACAGGGGAACACAGGGAAACACAGGGGATCACATGGGAACACAGGGGAATACAGGGGATCACAGGGGATCACAGGGGATCACAGGGTATCACAGGGAAACACAAGGAAACACAGGGAAACACAGGGAAACACAGGGGAACACAGGGGAACACAGGGGATCACAGGGTATCACAGGGAAACACAAGGAAACACAGGGAAACACAGGGAAACACAGGGGAACACAGGGGAACACAGGGGAGTCATAGGGAACACGGTAGAAAGCAAGAGAAACATAGGATAATACCAGGACATTTCAGGTAGGCATACATGAAGTACTTACCTTGATTCCCCATGATGACCATCCCCGGGAGAATATGAAAGTGAAAAGTGCAGAGAAATCACGTAGACTAATTGACTTCCTCAACAGAAAATACATCTATGGCGAACTTGCTCAGAACTACATGCATTTGAAGCTTATTTTATAAAGGAATTAGAAGACTACATCTAAAATATATGGTGAGTGTGCATTCTTTTGTAGACCTTGGAACATAATTTACACAGTAAGCTTAAGACTTAATTAAAACTAGCTTATTGATATATATTGTATATATTTTCATTTCGATACTTTTTCGAATTGATTTCGATGCCATTTATAGCTAGAACAATAAATTATATCATATGAAAAATATAGGTACTCATGTTCACAGAAGACAGTGCACTTAATTTACAAACTGAACTAGTTCTGAGCCAGCTACCATCGAAACCAGAAATCAATGTTTCCTGGTGTTGCCGTAAAATATCTTTAAAATAAACTTTAACGAGGCTTATCTTAGCTAACTGTGTTATTTAGATAAGATCTAATATCGGTTTCGATCATTGTACAGTATTACCAGCTGTTTTTTGCTAATGTAATCCTATATCTAATATTTTGAGTACTACTTTTAACTGAAAAATAAATGTTCATCATGCATATATTGCAATCATTCCCAAGAGAATAGAGCAGTTTGGTATGACTATGAAAAAACTTAAAGCATCAAGTGCATCTTGCTGTAACTGTATTAGTGCCGTGCCGTATATTTAAACATTGGACATTTGGTACCGTGACTGTGCCACGCTGTATTAACAGTGCTGTGTACCGTGAGTTTTCATACTTATACAAAATCTGCTCTAAAATAACAAAAAACATGGCAGACATGTTGGATGATATTTAACAATTAGTCCTCGAGTCCGAATGGTCTATGAGTCAATAGCCCATGAGGCCGAAGGCCGAATGGGCTATTGACTCGTAGGCCATGAGGGCGAGAGGTCTAATTGTTTTAGTAAAAACCTACTAATCGGTCCAATAAAAGGATGCAAAAAGTTTTGGATTTTGCTTTAAATATATATTTTTTGGTTTTCAAAACCGGCGCTTTTCGCTACTAGAGGTCTATCACTAATAGACCCCTAGTAGCTCAGCCAATCACAGGGCTCGATTGGTGATAGATCATTAGTAGGTTTTTTCTAAAACAAAATAGACTAATATCAAATATTTTGTTAATTCATCCAACATGGGGGCTATGAAAACCAACCATATTGGAGAAAATGTACACTGATACATATCATTCCCCTGCTTATTGTTTTCATATAATACAACAATAAAACAGTACCAAATTTTTACAAGGATTTCTAGTTACTACATAATTATATTACTGACAACAATTTTCAAATATATTACAAAAAATTGGTACTTGGGAGCTGCCGGCCCACTAGAATTTGGTTTTTCACTGACACCAGTGGAAAAAAATTACTACTTATGTATAATCAAAAACAAGATCCTAGAGATGCTTAAGGCACACTAATTCATAAAATAACCAAGATATAAAACAGGCTCTGATTGGCTGGATATCTATGAACAAAAAAAGGGTTGTGCCCACGTAGGTGATGCAATTATGATGCAATTATGAATAAGAAATAGAGCCTGGAAGCCATTTCAATGTATAGAGCTGTTAAGTTGTGACATATTTCTGGGTCCAACTGTTCACAAAAACTGCTAAAATAAAGCAAAGATGTTCTCAATGATTTGACCACCTGAAACAGTTAGAACTTTGGACAACAAATTCTGTCATGAAGAAAAAGTAAGAAAAATAATTATAAAACTGCTTTTCGTTTTGGACCGGGAGTCGTTTTATCATTTGATCACACTTTTATAAAAGCTCTATTGATAAATAAGTAGAATAATAGCATAACTCTTCAACTTAAAACTCATCGTCATTATAAGTTTGGGGTTAGGTACCAAGGAGAGTGCTGGTTGCACCAGACCACACAGTCCAACCTGGAGGCAACCCCCAAGGGGGGGGGGGGTACTCCCTATAATGGACTATACGGGGATGCTCCGCCCGAAAGGAGTACTTTTTTCAGGCCGCATTTATAGAAAAGCGGTGGAAATTGTGATTTTTGGTATAAAAAGGGGTATATTTTCTTCAAAGGTATATGAAAGGGGTACCTTTTCAGGCAAATGGTATAAAAAAGGGGTACCTTTTTGCTGAAATTTGGTATAGGAAAGGGTAAGGGGTTGAGAGTCCGGGCAGAGCATCCCTGTATGAAACGACCTGAAGTAGCCCCCCCCCCCCGAGAGGCAACCATGGTAACCAGGCCACAGTTCACCACCTGATACTTGTGACACTGACCAATAGTGAAGAATATACTTATTTCAATAAAGTTAGTCACCAAAAACCTAAAAAGCTAAGACCGTTTAAGATCAGGGAAACATTTCATATCAAACAAGTAAAAAGCTTTTAGATCAAAATTGCAGCTTGAGGACACTCAAAGAAAGTGAAACATTAACTGGTAAAAGATCTCAAGTCATCAATAGTTATCAAGCAGTTGGAACACCTGTGACATGTATCTACCCATAATCATTGCTGGTCTCAACTTTGCAGTTTTTCTGGTGACTAACTTTATTGAAAAGAGTATACTTACCTGATGACAGAACAAACAGCAGCTGAGGAGGTGGCGAGGGGCTAAAATTCCCTCTAAAACTTGCCAACTTGCCACACTGTAAATGCTGCCAGTTACATCCTGCCGAACCAGTAGGCGACCTCATAGGATTACCACAGTGGGGGAATACTGCTGAGTCACCCTGACTCAGTTTTAACTTTGCTTAAATAACATTAAAGTCTGTTTGTTTTTTCAGGTGGTGAATTGTTATTGAATTAATTTATTTATAATTTTCTGGCAAACTGACTATGGCTTACCAAAAAATTGAGGACCTACCATTAAACATAAAAAGAGCATTTGTTACTGCTTTGGACAGTCGAAACTCATCTACTGCCAACTGGCGTGCACTGATACAAGTAATGCAACCTTTAGTCATATATCGACGCAGTCAGATTGAAAGTTTTGCAATGGTCACTCTACAACCCCATGGAAGCCCAACCAGAGCTTTGCTAACTGACTTAGCAGTTAGAGGAATAACTGTGCCACAGCTAGTTGTGTGGATAAGGGAGTTGCACTCAAGGACACCGAGCCACCAGCTTCAAACATTGTTGACAGTGCTACAACAAAGTATGTTGATGACGTTTGTGTGTGAATACGTTTACATACAAACATACGTAGTTTATTCAATTTGCAAATGAAATATTAACAACTAGTAAAACTAAGAGCAAATACGAGCAAAAGCGATACAAATGAAACAACAAAGCTAAATAATAGACGACTTGAAAGGAAGTTATGAGGTGATCCCTATGTAAAACCTCCCCAATGTAAAAACTCCCCAAAGTTTCTGTATGTGTTGGTTGATTAGATTGGTTTCCTGGTTATATAATATTGTTCTCCTTATATATACATACATACATACATACATACATACATACATACATACATACATACATACATACATACATACATACATACATACATACATACATACATACATACATACATACATACATACATACATACATACATACATACATACATACATACATACATACATACATACATACATACATACATACATACATACATACATACATACATACATACATACATACATACATACATACATACATACATACATACATACATACATACATACATACATACATACATACATACATACATACATACATATATATATATGACATCACAGAAAATGTCATTCAGAATATTGAAGGATATGTAATATATATATGATTGATAAATAAATCATTGATTGAAATGATATTTCATGCATATTAGTCAATATTTCTTTTCACAGTAACCTGCACCATCCACTAAAAATAGATTAAAATAAGTGAAAAGAAGGGAAAGGAAGAAAAAAGAAGTCAGTAGTCCCTTTCACAGTTCCTTGCACCATCTTGAAATGCAGCCTTTCCTTTGCATCAAAGCAAGATGAATGGTAAGCTTGCAATGATAGAGACCTTTTTTTAACACCTTGGACAATTATTCACATGTCTCTATCATTGCAAGCTCTCCATTTATCTCGCTTTAATGCAAATGTATGGCTACCTTTCAAGATGGCACAGGAAACTGTGAAAGAGACTATTGACTTCTTTATCCTTCCTTTCCATTCCTTTCACTTCTCTTATTTTATTTCTAGTGGTTTACTTAATTGATATGGATCAACTATTCATTTCTTGTATTATATTCAATATCAGTGCCTTTGGAGATAATAAGACAGCCAGATGAGCTGTACAGGCAGCCCAAAGGAAGTTCTGTGACAATACACTGTGAAGCATCTCCTTCGATCTCACTGTCGTATCAGTGGTTTAAGAGACAGGAGCTCCTTGCAGGTGAGTTTTTTGCTTTGTGTAACCTAATTTTTCTCATATCTCGCCTCTGATTGGCTGAGAACATTGTGGCAGTCCTTGTTCAGGGATGTCGAAGCTGGGGGGGTGGGTGGATATAGCACTTTTTAACCTTTTGCATACTAGTCTTTTAAATTTATTAATCTTAGCCCACCCACCACTTTCCCCTCAAATTTGCATTCTACCCCCCCCCCCCCCCCACTTTAAAATGTTCTCTGACATCCCTGTTCATGGCATCTAATTGACATGACAGAGGTATTATGTGCAGGTTTTTCTTCAGATAATACATTGATCATATCAATAAGTGCATTCAAGGTCAGTCAATAGGGTTTGAGATATTTTTTTTTTCTTTTGGAATGAGATTAAATCTTCACACTTTACAAAATGTATGATAAAACAACTATTACCTTAAATTATCAAGCAGTTTTGTCTGCCTCACATCTCGTGCCTTAATTCTGAAGATAACACATGTTTGCATACTCCACTGCTTGATTTGATCCATGTAGGCAAGACTCAACCATTTCTTCAGCTAACAGACCTTTGTCAGGAACATGAGGGTTTATATATATGCAGAGTGGCTAACAGTGCTGGACAGTGCGTCTTTAGTAACTGGACCAAAGTTGAGTTAACTGATTCACAAATACATCTAGGTAAGTGTTAATCATGCACATGCACACTGCTACTATATTTCTTGGGTTTTTTTTTTTTTTTCTTTCTTTTCTTTTTTTTATATTAAATACCCTTTATTTCATAAAAAAAGAATGATAATGGTCCTTTGTTTGAGGGGGCTCCGATATTTTTCTAACAATTGCAACTACAACATGCTGAAAGACAAATCATGATTTTACTATTTGCATATAATAATTCCATCAAAACATGTCAAAATTCTTTGAGGTTTTTGGTTAATTGTCTCTTGGCAATTCAGGCTTACTCGGTCAAATTGTCCATGCTGGTCATGATCCAAACTAGGTCATCCAACTTGCACTCCCTTAAGCTTTCTTGTTGAAACACTTATAATGATGCCAGGCCTATCACAATTAAAAGGCCATATAAATGTGTCACTAGAATGAAATAATAATAATAATAATAATAATAATAATAATAATAACAATAATAATAATAATAATAATAATTTATAATTTTAAATTCGAACGTGAGTAGCTATGTAATATACATGAAAAAATTACTCGAATTTGATTGGCTTAGAGCAGTGCAGTTCAAGTGTGACAGTGCAAAAATCTGTAACACAGTGCAAATTACATTTTCCGAAAACGGTCTTTAAACCAAACTTTTTTTGATTCTGCTGTTGATAACATTATTAAGCATCAAGACTATGCATTTTCCGATCGCGAAGGAACAAGTTTAAGCGGTGAAAACTGCTAAAAAGTTCGTGATTTTGTTTGTTTTTGAATGAATTTTTTGTCGGTTTCAGTTGAAGAGCGCGTGCTGCTGACACTATCTCACATCATTGAGCGCGCGCTCAGAATGTTTCTTGAGATTTTCAATGTCGGACGGTAAAGTTTGTAAGGTTTTTCATGTATAATATTAACTAGTAATCATATGGTTTCGAGTTCAATTTGGGATAATTCGCACTCGTGTGTTTTTCAAAGAGCTCAAATTGCACTCTACCTACGGTCTCGTGCAATTTGAACTCTTTTAAAAACACACTCGTGCAAATTAATCCCAAATTGAACTCGAAACCATATTATTACCTATACATATTCAATATTGTACTGTTCTAACATTCAACTACACTGATCTTTAGCATTTATTTTAACCTTGTTTGTAACCGTGTGTGTGATATACTACAACATTCTGTAGTAGCCGCTTCTGAGGAAGTGAAAACCAAAAGGTGAAAGGCTTTTAATAACTTGAGTTTTTCACCTCAGTGCAGATTACCTAAGGTGTTTGGTGAGCATTTTTTATGCCGACACAACGATTCTGCACACAAGCCCTGACGAAACGAGGAAACATGCTTCCTCAGATGTTTGCTAGTTTAGCCACGTGCAAAACATTGCTACGCTCGACAAATTTTGCTTTCGAGAAAAAAATATGTTTCTGCAGTCCGGTAGAAACATTTCGTGTTTCAGCGCCGCATGGGAACAATAATACACTTGTTTCCCAATGTTTCCCGACAGTATAGCCACCTTATTTGGAAACATTTAACAAAACATCTTTCCTCGTTTAGCCAGGACTTTAGAATTGCCTTTGAAAGAAGGACAATCAAATGGTGTCTCTAATTATCTAGAAACAGAGTTTTTTTTAAGTTATTACAAAAATTAAGAGACCCAACAAACTCTACTCACATGGACACATGGGATGGCGAGTTCAGGAATTGAACCCGAGACCCAAGAGTCGAGTGCACTACCGCTTATAATACACCACCCTTCCACAATCCCCAGTTACATGTCGTTATAATGGTTGTACTGACATATTTCTACTTTTCCATAGCCAAACCTTACATTACAACACAACCTCAGTCTGTCCACATCACTTTTGGTGGGATGCTGCGTTTGTACTGTGATGCTGTGGGCGATCCAGCTCCAAAATATCAGTGGTACAAGAACGAATGCCCCATCTCAAGAGCTACACAAAGAGAATATAGTAAAACAAACATATGTCTCGATGATGAAGGGAAGTTTTTCTGTGTGGCTTCAAATAGCTCAGGACAGGTCGTGTCAGATGTGGTTGATGTGCTAGTTGTTAAAACTTCAGGTAAAATTAATTCTACATTGAAATTACTAATATTGAAATTATATTAATTTCATTAAAATGCATTTCGAACTTAAATGATCCCTATAGACGCATCAAGAGTTCCGCGCTGCTGCTCAATGCGCATGCTCAGGGGATTAAAAAGTGGGATGATATTTTGTATAATATGCAATTTTTCGGTATATTTGATTCAGAATTCGCTTAACGGTACGCGATCTTGAATATTTAGTGAAAATTGTACTTGACAAGAAAGATACAACTAAAATATCGCATATTTTACAAATTTTATCTCACTTTTTAATCCCCTGAGCATGCGCATTGAGCAGTAGCGCGGAATGCTTGATGCGTGTATAAACATGTTGTTTAATGGTTGGGATGTGGACCCCGGCGAAAATATCAATCCCTCGAAGCAAGGAGAGATCCAAGAAGCAACTTTAATAGGTATATTACCGTGTTCATCCGTAAAATGGTCCCTCGTCGCACTGATGAGAGAGTATTTGAACAACAACACAACCAGCTAACGATTTTTTATAATTTGAATCACCTTTTGTGTTTAAACGCCTGCTATGAACATGTTTTATAATATGTATATATTTTGATATTGAATAGGAGTAGCTGGGAGGGTTTTTTATATATTTCTATCTTAGTTAGTTATATTGACATAGAAGTGCCACTCTGTGGAAATGTTACAGCGCGACGCGCCTTACCGTGGCCACCCTGCCAAAGTTTCGTACAAGTACGATAAATCACTTCTTGCAAAGAATTTCCACATGAAAACGACTGCCTACGAAAGTATTAAGTGTTAGCAAGCCAAAAGAGCAAAACTGGTTTTAGAAATAGAGATTTTTAAGCATTTTCTTCAAGTTCTTGCTCCGAAGTTCAAATATTTGCGATAACAACAAAGCAAGTTCACATGCAAATTTACAGATTCTCGCTTTCTGATTGGCTAACTTGTAAAAAAGTTTGTTGGGTGGTTACGGTAAGGCGCGTCGCGCTGTAATAAAGCCATGATGATGATGAGGAGAAGGAGAAGGAGAAGGAGAAGGAGAAGGAGAAGGAGAAGGAGAAGGAGAAGGAGAAGGAGAAGGAGAAGGAGAAGGAGGATGTTATTATTATTATTATTCCAATATTAACTATGGTATAGAAAATACTATCAATGTGCTTATCTTATATTGAAAACTAACAAATATCGATAATACTGACGGAAAAGTCAAGTACATCATAAATGTCTCTTTCTCTAGAATGATGTATTTAGCCGATTTATTCTTTAGAAATGGCGACGGCCGGAGGAATTGAGGGGAGGGTCATCACGTGTTTCCACAGCCATAAAGGGAGGGTCATTGGGTTTTTTTTTCATGATGTCCAAACACGATTTGTTCGTTTTAGAAAAAAACTATTAATCTTTCTATGATAGCTTATGTAGATTCCTCCGGCCCTACTTCCCCTAGTAATGAATACTTTCTTGTTTGCATTTACCTTTTTGCTTTACCGTGCTTAGCACTATCACCAACAAGACCTAGAGGAATGGAAGTTGAGCGTGGAGCGGGTAAATACATGAGTAATCACTTTAATAATAAAAGATTACGCCTTTGTGACTGCGATTTTGTGCAAAGAATGACGCTAAATGGTGTCCCCGTCCGTACCTCACTCCATCCATCCACTGATTCATCGACGTTCTCCAAGCAAATAATATCAATAAACCAAATCGGCTAGCTAACTTGTTGCTATTTACGTTCCCAACCAATTCAGCCCCCCAAGCACACGTTTTTAGCCAAAAATGATACAGAATTCTGTTACCAATTGCCTAAAACTTTGACATGACTTTAATGAAATAAATATGTTGCAATTGTCCCTCAAAACCGCAGCACTTAAAATCGCATTTCCAAGAGCCTCAATTTCCAAACAATCAAGGGGGTGGGGCCATCCCCCAGCACTCCCTCCCCCCCCCCCCTCAACCCTCCACTCAAAACTGTTTCACCCACGCCCTAAGCATAACACGTTAAACACTCGAACATGAACGCTTTTTCGTGGTTAAGGTGTGTAATATCGATCCTTTGTATTTATGATTTTGTTTCTTTCCTGGTTTCAGTTTCAGACAAAATTGCTCTTCTCATTGGCAACAAAGATTACGAGAACGATTTAGGCAAACTTTATCATCCAACAAACGATGTCTCTGATTTGGCTGGTTTGCTGACAAGTATTGGTTTCAAGGTAAGTAAAGATTTTGGAATATTTAAAAATTTTGTCCTTGGGGAAAAGTTCAGTGTAACTTATTACTGGGCTACCTGTTTGAAAAGATCCTTTTATTTCTTTTGGAATATAAAATGGAGCAGGCCAGAACATGCTAAAAAATGTCACTTCATAACGTAAACTATTTTGAGCTTCAAACTTTAATAAATGTCAGCCTTCAACGCTTTTTCCCTTCGAGTTGTAAAAACTCCTATTAGGCCTTTGGTGTTTGTAATCTGCTGTGAGGCTCCCGCCAACACTGACATTAGTATAGTATAATGATTTTGTCAGAAGTCAATCAACTGCTTTGAGTGCAATAAAAAATTTGCTAACAGTACAAGTGACTTTGGAGCCAAGTGGATGTTTCATCCGTTCAGCCGCTAATTTGATTAAATCCATTCCTATAGTTTTCTACTATTTATCACTATTTACATCTTATCGATTTTTTCCCCGCACTCTCTTATTCAAATGTTTTAACTGTTGGGATCGTAAAATGAGGATGTTGAATAATAGGGCTAGGTATAGGTAATACGAAAGGGATTCTGTTAGTATTGCAGGGGCGTAGCCAGGATTTTGCCTGGAAGGGGGGGGGGGAGGTGGGGGGCGGGGCAAAACCCGTTATCAGAATATCGGTAAGTCGCGTGACGAGTTTAGGTTTCTACAACTAGACGATGGTTTTGTTTGATACTCCCGCTGAATAGAACTACCAACAGATGGGGGCCCTGTGCCCCCCGGATACGCCCATGTACTGGAATCAATTAATTCAGTCCTAATGAAGGTGCTGGGGACATTGACAAACGAAGGCATAACCTTTTGATTTATAACAAAATCTTTGAATCAACGAAGGACTTTAAGATGAGGAAAATAAAATTTTGGATGCTATAGGTATACGTTCCCTGTGAATGAAAATGAACGCCTTAAACGGCTGGAAATTAAGCTGTACACGCAAAACAAATCTAATATCTGGGATATTTTTTATTGTTTCGTTTGTTTTGCGATGAGCCCTTTATTTATTTATTCCTTAACTCAGAATTATATGTAAGACAAACCATTTTTTTTCGTAGGTTGTATCTCTTGTTAATCTAACGTTGTTGGAGATGAGATTTGCCATAAAACAATTCTGTAAATTGCTGGCCAAAGATATGTATGCTCTCTTCTATTTTGCTGGTCATGGTTTTCAAGATGGGAATCAAAGTTACTTGATGCCAGTCGATGCTTCAGCGAGGTATGACCCCAAGGAGAACCTAGGCACATCGGAAGTCATTCAACCAATGCAAAGTAGTCAAGCAAAACTCAATGTTATTCTCTTGGACAGTTGCAGAACCAGGTAAGTCTGGTTAGCTTGTTGTCAAGGCTTCGAAGTATAGTTGAATGAGCGCCAAACAAATAGGGTACAACTATAAGCCAGTTCAAAGTTTAAGAATCGTTTTCAGTGCGCATGCGATTTTATCCCGAATTTCTCACCTTCTTTTGTTTAAACCTTCTTTTGTTTTTAATTAAGCAAAAGAAGGTGAGAAATTTGGGATAAAATCGCATGCGCACTGAAAACGATTCTTAAACTTTGAACTGGCTCATAGAATACCCCGCAAAAGAAAAAAAAAAAAAAAACATAAAAGAAGCGACGCGTCAAAAAATTAGAAATGGGTTAACGACAAAAATAGCAAAGATCGTGCACTTTTGAGTACAAGCACCAAACTTGGCGCAAATGTTCCTTGGGTCATACTAAACGAATTTAGGGGTGGGTGCCAAAAAATCGCGGTCGGGGGGAGGCACGCCACACTCTCAATTAGATTGTTAAATTTCATCAGAATTTATATGAAACGGAACACTTTCCTTCAAGTTTTAACTTTAACATGGAATAGTTGTTTAAAAAATTCAGAATGGCGTTTACAGTTTGTTGATATCTCTTTTTGTTCCAGAGATATCAAACGTTTTCCAAATATGCAAATTAGCGAATGATGACGTAATCAGTCATAAAATGATTTACATCTCTGTAGAAATAAGATTGAATTGATCCACTCTATGACCATAGGGGATAATTCTTACAGCCATTTCTTCAATATCTAATTAGAAAGAGGTATTTTGTATTTTTTGTTTAAAATAGCTGTCTGGGCACAGTTTTCTTTCAATTGTAAGTACTTAAAGCTTCGCTCATGTTTCTGTTTTAAAAAGTATATTAATCATGTGAAGTTTTAGCCATTTTGTCTTATTTTTACAGAGAAATTCTTTATTATATGTTTTGTAAACTAACTCTGTCCAGCCATAGTTAATGGAGTGGAATGGTTTGGAAACCTATTGTTCTAGGTTTTTTTTTGGCGAGCGATGTTGAAACGTACCATCACGTGATATTGACCGTGCACAATGAACCAAAGCAAGTATGGCTGAAAATACTAGTTTCCGTACTATTTTCATGTACGATCATTTTGAAAGTGTAAAATTTTCATTCTAAGATTACAAAGAAGAGGATAAATAATTCCGCGCAGATACAGTTAAGTTACTAGATGATAGATAAGAAAGCGTTCAAAAAGGTGATTACCCTTTTCAGTAAACAATTAATTTTTATCATATAGAATTAATTAAGAAATATCTCCTATTTTAGAACATTTTTGAGGAAAAAACGTCTATGTTCTCTAATTTACGATGAACAAACGCTGCAACTTTTCCTTCTCTGTGCACGGTCAACGTCATATAACAATAGAAAAGGTTGAACAAAAACCTAGAACAATAGGTTTCCAAACCATTCCACTCCATTAACTATGGTCCAGCCAATGAAGTCATCAGTTGCTAATTTGCATATTTGGAAAAGTTTTGATATCTCTGCAACAAAAGGAGATATCAAAAAACTGTAAACGTCATTCTGACTTTTTTAAACAGCAATTACATGTTAGCGCTAAAACTTGAAGGAATTCTCTTTGTTTCATATAAATTTTGATAAAGTTTATCCACCTAGAAGAGAGTGTGACGTGCCCCCCCCCGACCACCATATTTTGGCACCCACCCCTAAATGTGTTAAGTATGCCCCAACGAACATTTGTGCCAAGTTTGATGCTTGTACTCAAAAGTGCACGATCTTTTCGCTAACAGACCTGACTGTAATAACTTCAGTGTCAAGCTTCTTACGTTTACCAGGCCATCAAGAACAGAAACTCAAAAACAAAGTGATGTAGACGTCGAGAAAAAGAATATTATCATCGCTTTTGGTTGGTAAGTATGCTTAGTAACAATTGCCAAAGTCTCGCTTCTCAGCCTCTTTACCTTCACTCTCAGTCCGTCTCGTAGACTTGCTCCAAATCGACCTCTCTGAGTCTCACAAAGTCACTAGCGAAGCAAATGGAAGGAAAAACAAACAAACAAACAAATAAACAAAGGGGAATGCCGAAGTTGCAAGAGGTCCAGCGCTTGTGCCATCCTGGTCCAAGTTGGGTTCTCTGTGCTTTATTCCGCGCGCGCCAACTAATACGGACGGAGATGAAGGACTTTGCGAAAGTCTATCCGCCTCGCTCCACTCTTATCTTCCACTGAGTAAACGAATGCGACTTGGCGAAAGTCCAGTATTTCCGAACAAACTGTTCTAATTATGATTTTTTATTTTTTTATTTTAGCTGTTCAAGAAGATCTGTTTACGAAAATGAGGCCAAAACAAATGGCTATTTTGCTATTTATCTTTTAAAGAACCTTGGAAAAGAAGGCGATATTGATGCTGTTCTTAGAGATGTTAGTAGAGGTAAAAAAATACTGGCAAATTTGAATTATCTCAAGTGCTATAGATTTCTAAAAAATTGTGGGGAATTTGGTACCACTATTTATTTTGGACCCTTGATTATTCGAAGACTATCATGTAGGCTAGGGGGAGAGGAAACTAAGAAAATACGTGCAGACCAGATAGAAATATGTATGACAGGTCGGGCGCACCATATTTGCACTATAGCTATTCCCTCTTTTTAATATACAGCTTTTTCAAAAAACTTGTGTATGATTATGATCGTCGCGTAGTATTAACCAATTTAAGTAATTGCAAATATAGAAGCCCGAAAAAAAATTTTGGGACTTCAACGGGATTTGAACCCATGACCTTTGCATAACCGGTGCAATGCTCTACCAACTGAGCTATGAAGCCACATATGTTAGTAGGAGGTAATTTTTTTTTTCCAAAAAACGTTGAATACTGAATACTGCCAGCTGAGTTGACCTTTAGAACAAACTCAAGGTCAACCAATCAGAATTGAGGATTCGACATCGTATTTTGATTAGGATTCCCCATTATTCTGCCAAGAGAATTTATGAAATACGAGTTCTTCCTTCTTTAAATTAATCGTAAACGCTAGTCGAACTCATGCTAACTAATGCTAACTAAAAATAGTGACCCATAATTCCTTTCTGGTTTTTTGAATTCTGATAGAATCTATCATAGATCTATCATATGTTATTTCTTCAATGTTTTTTCTTCGGTGTCGTATGTGATTAAAGTCGCTTGTTGATTCTCCTGTGCTTCGAGGGTTTTTTCCGGGTTCTCCAGTTTTCCTCCCTCCTCAAAAATTAACTTCTAACGCTCTGTAAAGATGCCACTGCTAAATGCCGATGATTTTTTAATAGGTCGCAATGCTAAAGTACGATTTTTCTCTCAGATATAGACCATGAAGATATACGAGATCCTGAGACAGAGCAGAAGCAAGTGGTCTTCAGACAATCGACACTTACAGAACCCTTGACTCTTCTAGCGCCATTAAATCCCAATGCTATGATAAACAGTACCGATGGCTGGAAAGCTGCTCATGGTAATAATCAAATACTTTTGATAGTAGCCGTTGTTTCATTTGTGATTCTGTTACTCAGAAAAGGATAATTTTTTCTCTTTTCCTCCATTTTTTAAAGAAATTCCAGAAGCGCCCATTGAAGTTTATAATAAAGATGGTTGCGTCGTAGAGCTTATGTTTTATGCAGAATTTTCAAACGTATTAGTGGTGAGAGCACGCGTTCAAGAAGGAAGTGAAGCATTGGTAAACTTCGCATTTGGCCAACCGGTAAAGCGTTTGATATACACTACTCTAGTTATACAATGGTTTCGAGCGGCTTACCGTGGAATATCCAACGAGTCACTTGTAGTTTCTAGTATACGTACGAGCCTTGAGGCGAGTGTGTATACAAAGAAAATACAAGTGACGAGTGGGCTATCCACGGTATGCCTCGAGAAACCATTGTATAACCATTTTATCCCACACCATAGAAAATACAAATGTGTAGATTCAACGCGCAATGCATGATGGGAAGGAAGAGTGAAATACCGACGAATATACAACGGCTTACCTGCTTTCTGATTGGCTGTATTTTCTATGGTGTTGGATAAATCGTGATACACCCTATGCAAAAAGAGAGACATAGGAACGAGCACCGCGAAAGATCAATGATTTCGAAAATGTTTTTCCATTAAAAGAAAAAAGCCCATTCAAAATTAGTAATTTGGTAAAGTTAAGTCACTGCAGAGTTATAAGCATTTGAAATGGACCAAAAAGCATGAAAGCGAGACTGTAGTTCAGGCCTTGGTCCTCTCTCTCATACAAATTCTTTTAATTTCAAAATGCTGTAACTTTTCAGGTATTTGTGCAAAATCAATGAATTGCTTAATTATACTAATGTAAGCATGCTGTTTCAAATCCTGGCTATGATAATAGACCATTTTCGAGATACGCGAGCGCTTTCAAAAATATCGCAGGCGCAGACATGAAAAAGAGGCATTTTCGGGCAAGATCACGCGCGCTATTGACTCTGCCCGAAAATGCCTCGAGATCATGTACGCGCCTGCGATATTTTTGAAAGCGCTCGCGCATCTCGAAAATGGTCTATTCCAGCAATGCAATGGAAAGACATGTTTCTTTTCAACGGTTTTTTGTATTCACCACTTTCACATTCCCATAATGCTTTGCGTTTTTGGGGACAACAATAACAAAAAATATTTGAAAATTCAAAACTTTTCGTGGAGATCAGAGTTAATTCCACACGCATGAAAGAATGAAACGTCTGGTGTTACAGACAATGTATGGACTTACCAAGAAATGTCATGACTTTCACTCGTAAACCTGTACAAATTTCTTTCTTTCTGGTTTTTGTGAATTCTGATAGAATCTATCATAGATGCATAAGTGTTTTTTAGATGTTTTTTCTTCAATTCTTATTAATCTTCATGGTAATATTAATTATTTTGTCTCGTTTTTGCCCCCCAAAACGCAAAGCATTATGGGGATTTGAAAGTGGTGAATAGGGTCTATATCAGAAGTCATAAAACATGAAGTCAAGGTCCTCCGGCTGCCAGTCTGTATTCTCTAACTTAAGGTGGCTCGATGGGATTTTCTCGGCGCGCTACATTTCAACTTCAAATCGCGAATACACGGGCTCAAACAATTCATTGGGGGAAAACTTTGCAATGTTTTTAGAGAAAGATGAAATTTTCGAATGAGTATGTTTTTACTGAAATCACAGTTAATATAAAACCGCTGTTATGTGTTGCTGCTTTTGCTTTATTGGCAATTTTCTCCATTTTTTGACCTAGTTGTTTAAAACCTTTGTTACAGGTATTTACTGTTTAATAAACAAGCCCTTGATGAGGCTCTAAGTCTTCATCTAAAACTGGAGGTACCTTTATCTCTGATAAAGTTATCCTCATTAGTATTCTTTATATAAAGAATACTAATAAGGATGAGAACTTTATATAAAGTACTTATCTTCATTAGTATTCTTTATATAAAGAATACTAATGAAGAAGACTTTATCGGGTATAAAGGTCCATGCACGTGACGTGTATGGTCACTCCAATTGGACCAAAGGCTTATGAATTATTTAGGAGTTTTTGACCAGTATGTTAACTAACATTCCAATGATTGTCAATGTTGTTTTCTTGAGGAATGTAACGGCTGTGTAATAGAGCAAATTACTGAAAAGGAGCCAACACTGCCAGATCGATTTCGTTCCAATCAAGCCATCAGGATAAGGGATCTTCAACGACTCAAGGTATATATATATATCCGACACTTTCTTGCTGGTCAAGCTGAGTTATGTGTCTCCCATTACAGGGAGTCGGTATCACGTTTGCCCCTATAGACCCCTTGCAGCACTTCGAAATGCAGCTCAATGTGGAGGACAAAATAATAGGTTCCAATTCTCAGGAGATTGAAATTCTTTTGTTCTGTCCTCCAAATTGAGCTGCTTTGACGTCACGTGAAAGGGGTCTATATAATTCGATCTAGCTTTATTATTTATAATAATATGCTACTATATCTTTCTGTTCTATCTTTCTAATGTGGAGCAGTCTAGATACGCCCTTAGTTAATATTTCATTGTTATTTATTCATATTTGCTTTCTTCCTATTTGACAGGGGGATTTAGTTATCAATCTTGAAGTTACAATTGAGAAAGAATCAGAGCCAAAATCATTCGAATACAGACTGGAGGACAAGCCATTGTATGCAAAGATTGTTCAAGCATAGATAATACATAGTGCAACATGTCTCACTAAATTCTCGTCAGAATCACTTTTAAATAATCGAAAAAAAAGTAGCACGACGCAGAAAGGATTTTGGATTGCAATACAACACGATAATACAATACAATAGTTTATCAAGGAATCCTAAAAGGTTTATCAACACATTTTTCTAGTACATCATTAGGGATAGTAAAATGATATCATCCCGCAAAAACACTCTAGACGTGCAAACCTGTTGGAAATTGATTGATGTTTGTCAGCCAATGAAATACCAAAGTAACTTTTCCGTGTATCGCTGGCTACAATGCACCCTTCTCAAAATTAGCTTGGATGCGAGGCTAAAATGAATCACAAAAGAAATCACACCTTTTCTCGATGGAATTTGTGGCATTTCTTTCGTATTTCTATGTTAGCCTCGCACTCAAGATAATTTTGAGAAGGGTGCATTGGCCGCTAGTTTCTTTAATTATTGGTTTTGTTGGTACAAAATTCGTCGTCAATGAACAGGGTTACACGCGACAGTTACAGCGTGTGTCCAATTGCGGTCCTTATAGATATTTTGAGCATTTGTAGAACACATTAAGCTACAATGATTTGATACAGAAGTTATCAATAGTAAATACTAGTAGTAATCAAATAAGGCTCCATCTAAAACTTCTTTGTACGTGGGAATCATATTTTGAATATGACAAGGCTTCTTCCACATTAACTTAAATGATTTTAATCCAATCTTTCGTATCAGTTCGGTCCAAGAATCCATTTGTTGTAAAGGGACGTTTAATCGCTAACATCTCGTTCATGAATGGATCCAGAATGGGATCACAAATCTCATGCCCCATAGTAGAAACTGCTCAAGACTCTAACACTTGTGGGACCCATTGACTTGTCTTTGCGCATGCGTTTACGATGTTGTGACTCTTCATTATGATTTGTGAACAAAATTAGTTCTAAGCATTTCTAAGCCAAGTGCTATAAATAATCGTTCATTGTACACATGTAGCAAAGAAATGACATATACACAGTTCCCTAGAAAGCATGATAATAAAGACTTTTTCATAAATGGCTTATTTATTCCACTCCAGGTTAACCGTAGTCTCCTTTGCAGCCGTTCTTAGTGTCGGTCTCAAAATCCCTTCCCACTAACGGCTGCTTACTGCAGCCATTCCATTCCAATTGTTTGATTTAAGCCAATCAGGAAACAGACCCGTGGTAGGCCGCCCTGTTGATTTCTCGCCAAATATAATATACAATGAGCCGCCGGCTTTCCTCTAACATTCAAAACAATGAATGAAACTCCTTTTGTTTTTTACCTGACGCGCTTCAGTTCTCGATTTTAGAACTAGAGCCGTGATTGGCTTAGCCGTTGGAATGGAATGTCTGGCTGCAGTAAGCAGCCGTTAGTGGGGAGGGATTTTGAGACCGACACTAGGAACGGCTGCAAAGGAGACTAGGTTAACCGAAGTCAATTATTTTTCGTTCGCACATGTTTAAAGAATATAACAAAATATTTTTTAGTGAATTATTTTGTTAAATCTCCCATCGTGGCGCCTATGTCTTTTGATATATGAACCTCTTATTGGTTCCTCTTATTCTTTAGCTGGCGCGAGGTGCGCCGAACTTTAGAGGAGAAAAAAAAGCGCAAATAAAGCGGAAGAGATGGAAAAGCTATCAGTTTTGGGAAGGAATGCAAAATCCTTTTTATTACTTTACACTGTTGTAGAATTAGCTTTATTCATAAATACGGATGATAACGCCGGAGAAGTTATTAAAAGTTACGGAAATCTATTTACGAGGAACTATCCAGTTTTGAGTTACAGTTTTTCTAAATTCATCAGTCCCGAAATGTCATAAAGTAAACAATTCCCACTTTCCGGGCCGTTTTCGGCGCATAAACGTATACTTGTTTTAGATTATGAGTCTAGTTGTAGAGAAAAAGGTCGTTTGTCTTTGTACTGATGAGTGAAAGGTTGTACTTCTCATAAGAAGGTTGATTTTCCCGATGGATGCTGCATAGGTTTGTGATAAGCGGGATACATATTGAATTGGTGCTGTGGTGGTGGTCCGGATACCTTGAATGATGAGGAAAACATTTATTAGTCTCTTGTAACACAAACAGAAGCAGCACAGGTATTATGGAAAGAGGAGCAAAATGGTTTATTATTTTTAGGCTCTAAGCATAAATAAAAGGAAATGTTTTTTGTTTTTTTTAATTAAAAATGGTGAATACAATTGTACAAATTTAATCCACAAATGTAAGATTAATTTATCGTGTAAAAAATTATATGCAAAATAAATGTAGCTTTCAGCTCGTTTCTCTACATTATTTCAGTCTAGTTACTGGAAACTGGAATGTGAATCAAAGTTGTGTTAGCCGGTAGAATTGCTCCCTCTCCTCTCAAAGAAATGAAATTATCTGACTTAGCCGTGCCGGGGCTTGTTTCAGGGTTTGATAAAATTGATGTTTCTTAGTGGTGGAAAATAGGCGTAATGGTGGACTTACGAATGACCCAGGAACATAGGCAAATACCGGGGTACTGAACTACAAAACAAAAGGTGCACTTACGACTTCGATGTAATCCATACGGCTGGCATGATTACGGGAATGAGGTAACTTGCCATTGGCTTCTACGAAAGGATACCTGATTAAAAAGATCAAAATAGAACTCATTGAAATAGAATTACAATCATTCCTTGAGGACTAGCGCCACTTATAACCATGTCACATGCATGAAGACTAAAATTAGGTTGAACTAATTAGATTTAACACCCTGTTTTTAGTTGCTTTTTTATTTAGACGTTTCGACTGTAAATCAACAGTCTTCATCAGTTATTTCAGGAAGAAACTCTGCGTGCGGACATATATATTTCAAAAAATACTAAAACATGCGTGCTCGTGCCAGTGTTCAGCTCTATCGCGCAGTAAACATCTGGAATGCTGATGTAGCTATTTCAAGCTTTGCGATCGTGTACCGAGTATCACGCTGCTAGAAAAAAACCTCGTGTGATAGTTATTTTCAATTGTCATTGTTCTCAAAATTGAAACTCGGACGCCTGCTATGCAATCAAAATAAGTTGTACAACGATAAAATGTTGTACTTACTGAACAACAGTATTAGCAAAGAATACATCACTTGGTGTTACTGTGGATCCATTGACCTCCTGATGTGAACCATAAGATCTTTGAACTAAACCATACGAGGGAGCATTGACTAAACTACCGGATTTGACCATTCTGGATTCTTTATGCCCACTGGTCCTCTGCGTAGCAATAACTCCTTCTGGACCCAGTTCGGCTAGGAATTTTGTTGGAGGCGCCGGTGGAGCTGAGAAAGTAGATTGGCCCGACTCACTTAGTGGGTTTCCATGGTGACTGTGCCTATGGTGACGATGATGACGGTGACGAAGCTCTTTGGCTTCTCTTGTTAATGCTATGCGGGGTTGAATAACATCTAGTGCTGGTACCATTCTATCGGTCTGAGAAACACTTCAAAATACATGAAAAATGTTAACATCATGCAGAACTATTGTGGCCAGCAGTAGTGGCAGTAGCAACATGTGCAGTAAGGGAACGAGGCCTCTTTTTAAGGTTGCCTGCAATCTCCTTCCCAGAACACTTATTTCTAAATGCGCATGCTCTGAAGACGAGATTGGGTCGCCTGCGCATCCCGGCAAACTTGACGGGTTACGGGCCTATCGTTACCACTTGGTAGGCCCAAGAGCTAGTGAATGTTGTTCGTATTATCACCCCACATGCAACAAAGTAAAGATAGCTTGTATCGCATCCAGCTGATCTGAGTAAAAATATTAACCAACCAGAATCGAGAAAATTTGCAAAACTGAGGTGTCATCCTTAGTAGCCCGGCAACTCGGGAAATATTTTCCCACTCAATAATGAATGTCATAATAAATGTTTACAAAATATCAAAAACTTCTCAAATATTTATCTCAAATATAAATTTTTGTAAGTCGATTTTCGCAGGCTTCATGACACCTCAGTTTTGCAGTGACGTCATTTCTACGTCAGTATTTCGGATCAGCTGAATGTAACTAAGTTAAAAGATGAGCGGTCATACGTGAGAAGGAGCTATGCGCCCTTTACTGAGGTAGTATACTCTTACCGGTCATAATCACTGTAGACTCTGCTTTGCGGCCTTGGTGCAGACGAGCCATCAGATCGAACATCCGAGTGATAATTATCACGGTGGTGTCTGAAATGATCATTTACGAGAAGTGAGTTGTACGATAGTCTGGAGGAAAACAATCATTTTCTGAAAAGAGCTGAAGGGATCACAAGCCGAGGGATTGAATTCCTTCAGCCGTGCAGAGAGTAATAAGAATAGAATAACAGATGACACGTTTCTTTGAACGTTTTCTACTTGTATAGACCTCTTCGGCTTGGGGGTAATGTTTTCCCATTTCAGACCACGTGTCATTCTCTTGAGAATAAGATTCTTTGTTTGAGTTGTATCCATATTCATGTGTCTTCTCATGCGCAACCGTTAAACAATGAAATGATACTCTGGGAAATGACACGTGGTCTGAAATGGGAAAACATTACGCCCAAGTCGTTCGTGCGCATGTGTTCTGCGTATATGGCGTGACAGCGCGCGCGCATGACCTATGTTTTTCAAGATCAAACTCTGTCACGCTCGTTGCGAAAACGATTTCGATCGGCTATATCTCGAGAACAACAACGGTGACCCCCATTTTCTATTTCAGCGTTTGATAAAGAATTACATAAGATGTCAATGTTCCAAATTTGAAGGGGGAAAAATATGGGAAAATCATAACGAATACACGTATTTTGATGAAAAATCCAATCTACATTACGGCCAAAGCGTCACCGAATGGTACATGGTGGCTGTAAATTCGAACCAAAAACTACAAGACATTTGCATGTATTCATCAATATCTACACATAATATTTATCTATAGGTTATTAGACGGTTGTTTCAAAAAATGTTTAGCAATCCATTTAGTTTTTCAACAACAAAAATGACTTTACTGCTCGACTTGTATGTATTGCGCGCAAGCGATTTTCTACAAGAAAAAGGCTGTACTTTGATATCATCTCACTCATAAACGAGAACGGTGACCCCCATTTTTTATTTGCTCAGGGAACTTCTATGATGGTCTTGTTTCATGCGAAGTTTGAAGAAAAAACATGGGAAACACTTTTGCCCGCGAACGCCCTTAAAATATTTTTGTTTGTACCTGTGCCGTCGCTCACGCCCACACTCATCCCAGTGATATGGAGCCGCATCTCCGAGCTGAGCAACTTCCTCCATACTGCGGATCGGTTCTCTATGAAACAACAACAATAATAATAATAATAACAATCACAACAATAACAATAACAATATTAATGATAATAATAATAACAATAATAACAACAATAACAATAATAATAATAATAATAACAATAATAATAATAATAACAACAACAACAATAATAATAATAATAATAATAATAATGATGATGATAATAATAACAATAACCTGTGTTTTCTTCTTGAATGCCTATTTCGGGGTAGCGAACCAGTATCACTACCAGAATCAGCTGAATGAGTATATCGATGTCTGTGGGATCTACAAGTGATTAATAATTTCGTGTTTATATCGGGATTTAGAAAAACGTTCTCTAGCCAATCAGAGCACGCGTTATATCTTAGTTATTTTATATAATGATTGATTGATTGATTGATTCTACTTAGACAATAGAGTATGAAGTAAGAGAGCACATCTACGTGCCCTATGATGATTATTTGAAAATCTATTTTTAGCACTGCGCGCAGTCTGAAATATTTTATCATGTGATTCCTGATTCAGTCCAGGCTGCGCGCGGAGCTAAAAATAGATTTTCAAATAATTTTCATGGGGATAGACCTATGTATGGGAGATGTGCTCTCTTACTTCATACTCTCTTGAGGTAGAAGAACAGTATGATTTGGTTATCTTTGATGCTTTACCTCTTGTGGTGTCTGCGTCTACGACTAACGTCATCATCAGAATAGTAAGCCGACCTTGATCGGGACCTGAATAAAAAAATAACGAGTTTGATCTTTTTATTTCAAATGTTAAATATCTAACTGAACAGTCTTCAACATGCATTTTTAGATATTGCGCATCAAGGATCTCACAAACTCGGATGTCTTTGCATGTTTCTCTGTTCCGATTCTCGGCAAATGGTCGAAATTCCAAGGCACCGAATCGAACATTCATCAATCGATACCTCATGCTGATCAGTGCTCGGTTGGGATTGAAGCCGACTGATTTGCTCTTAGTGAAGACTGAAGCATGGATATCCTATTATGAGGGTCCTGACGGGGAGGGGGTCCTAATCCCATTTCCCAGCCCAAAATTTTGCAAAAGCCCAGTCCCAGTCCGAGTTATAGAGTTAGAGTTAGAGATTTTGCAAAATCCCAATCCCAGTAATGGCTAAATCCCAGTCCCAGTGCAAGAAATCCCATTTTCACAGCCCCCCCAAAAAGGTGAATCCCATTTTACCCCTTCAGGACCCTCTATAATGTACGGTGGCCCATAGGGGACATGCAGCAAGTTAGATGAGTTGCTGCAAATAAAACGAGTTGCTGCATATAATAAACGAGTTGCTGCAAATAAGACGAGTTGCTGCATATAATAAACGAGTTGCTGCATGTTATTCGAAAAACGCTGCGCGCGCACTTTGCTGATTGGGACTGGGTTCTAGAAGAGCCTCGTGGTTTGTTGTTGTTGTCGATCGCCATCGGTTCTGCTTGACAAGACGCTTGAAAAAGTAGACAGAACAAGCCACTTTAAAACCAGTTCGAGTAAAAGACAGAAGCTTAAAGCCCCCATACAGGATGTCACGATACAGATTGGCTTAATGGTGGCCAAGGATGGTGAGCTTGTATCCGATAGGATCTTTCACCATACCCTGGTTGAATCGGCTTTGCTTTTCAACAGCCATTCTAAGTAGCTCTTTGGCTGTTATTGCCGGTTGGACCTTTACAGTCAACGAACTTCAGGCATGAACGCATAACTTGTAGATTACAAATAATAATCGAATATTCAAAATAACAATCGAATATTGAAAAGAACAATCGAATATTCAAAAGAATATTTGAACATTCAAAAAAATATTCGAATCTTCGGATTGTCGGACGTCATACTGTACATGGAAACGGTGAATGAACTCTTTTCGATTTCAAATCTTACATTTTTATATGACTGGGATATTTTTAATTACGAATGTTCATTTTAATCTACGAATATTCGTTTGAATCTACGAATATTCATTTGAATCTACGAATATTCATTTGAATCTACGATTATTCATTTCAATCTACGAATATTCATTTCAATCTACGAATATTCAATTGAATCTATGAATATTTATTTTATTATTCGGACAATCGTTCATGTCTGAAGTTCGTTGACTGTAAAGGCAAAGATGACCCGCGTTTTACTGTAAGATCACCATCCTTGGCCACCACTAAACCAATCTGTATCGTGACATCCTGTATGGGGGCTTTAAGCTTCTGTCTTTTACTCGAACTGGTTTTAAAGTGGCTTGTTCTGTCTACTTTTTCAAGCGTCTTGTCAAGCAGAACCGATGGCGATCGACAACAACAACAAACCACGAGGCTCTTCTAGAACCCAGTCCCAATCAGCAAAGTGCGCGCGCAGCGTTTTTCGAATAACATGCAGCAACTCGTTTATTATATGCAGCAACTCGTTTTATTTGCAGCAACTCGTTTATTATATGCAGCAACTCGTTTATTATATGCAGCAACTCGTTTATTATATGCAGCAACTCGTTTATTATATGCAGCAACTCGTTTTATTTCAGGCAACTCGTTTATTATATGCAGCAACTCGTTTTATTTGCAGCAACTCGTTTATTATATGCAGCAACTCGTTTTATTTGCAGCAACTCATCTAACTTGCTGCATGTCCCCTATGGGCCACCGTACCTATGGGCCACCGTAGCCAACACTAGCTTACCGCTAGTTATAGTCTCATTTCTAAAACGTGTCTGAAGTGCTACTCTCATCAAAGTTTTGGGTTGCTTTTTTTTTTTTGCATGGATTGAAAGACTTTTTGCTAGTAAAGTAAAATGTCGCTTTCCTTTTTCAAATATCTTTGTTCCTTCCAAAGACATTGGAGTTTAAAAAATGTCAGCCAACTACGGTTCCTGATGACGTCATAGTCTCAATATTTCACCAGCCTAGGATTAGGATAAGAGCTACCTTTCAGCCAAATTTCAATCAAAACCCACCAGATATAGCAGTATTATATATCACTCTAGCTGTTCTTCAAAATTAACAATTCATATCAGTTGTCATAGCAACAACCTCGGTTCCAGGCCATCCCCACCTAAAATTAAAGTTTTTGACATTTGTACCTTTACAATAAATGGTATCAAATGAAGCATGGTAAAAAATATCTGTTATGGTCATAAGAAAAACTGTGGTCAAACAATTTCTGCTCAAATTAAAAAATAACAAAGCAAACGCAGGAAAGCTAAATATGTTGTTAGGGGTCAAGAGACCAGTAAGGTTTCTTTGCGGTTATCCAATACAACATCCAATAATATTAGTCTTATTCTTATACTCGATGTTTTTTCTTTTTCGGAGAGTTTTTGAATAACTTAATTATATAATTATATATTAATAATATCTCTCATTTTATTAGTTTATGCATTTATAGTGAATTTCAAACGATTGTAAATTTAGGTTTTCCATAGTTATATTTTTCAATTATTGCCGGATTGTAAATTGGCCTGAAAAGCCCTATTGGGGAGTCCAATAAAATGTATGTATGTATGTACTCCCTTCCATTACAAAGATATATCTGCTTTCGCCTTTCGTATTTGTGGCTTTCGTCTCGGTTTTCTGCCTTCCAAGGTATTTTAGTAATACGCTCATTGCAAGCTGCAATCGTTTGAATATTGATGAATTATTTTAATGCACTTTATAAAAAAAGAGAAAAATATATGTCAAAAAGGTCCTCCCTTCCAAGTACTGACCCAGCCCTAACGTGCTTGACCAAATCTCTTCAAGCCCGAGTTTTTCCCACTTGGCCACGGTTTCACAACAATAGCCATGATAACAATGCACCGGATAGACTAGATTATTTTCCATTTTAAAACAACGTGCGTTGAAGATAGTGCAAGGGATTAGCTGTAGGTATGGTCTGGGGGCCGGCTGTTCTCTCCCCTGATGCCTCGGCTAGGACATTTTTCTGCGTAATCCGTACTATAAGGGCAGAAGGATTTAATTGCCGTTAGGTCCAAAGTCCATACCACGCCTCAGCTCTACGGATGTCTCGGGGGTATGGTACTGTAGAATCATTCTATGTCCATCCAATCTATCTCGTGTACATTCTTATTCCTGTATGTTCATCCAATTCATCTCGTGTACATTCCTATTCCTGTACGTCCATCCAATCCATCTCGCGTACATTCCTTTTCCTGTATATCCATCCAATCCATCTCATGTACATTCTTATTCCTGTATGTCCATCCAATCCATCTCGTGTACATTCTTATTCCTGTACGTCCATCATATCCAATCCATCTTGTGTACACTCTTATTGCTATGCCCTCATCGAATCCATCTCGTGTACATTTTATTGCTATACCTTAATCCAATCCATCTCGAGTACATTCTTATTCCGGTATGTCCATCCAAACCATCTCGTGTACATTCTTACTCCTGTATGTCCATCCAATCCATCTCGTGTACATTCTTACTCCTGTATGTCCATCCAAACCATCTCGTGTACATTCTTACTCCTGTATGTCCATCCAATCCATCTCGTGTACATTCTTACTCCTGTATGTCCATCCAAACCATCTCGTGTACATTCTTACTCCTGTATGTCCATCCAATCCATCTCGTGTACATTCCTATTCCTGTACGTCCATCCAATCCATCTCGTGTTTATTCTTTGTCAGGTACTTTCATCTAATCCTTTTTGAGGTAAATTCTTGTTCTTAAGCGTTCTTATCCAATCCGTTTTAAATGGACCGGAAAAACAATTCGAGAAAACAACCCTAGTCAATGTTCTTGAACTACACTTTTCTGGTTCTTTTCTCGGCATAGAATAGGAACGCCTTTCTTCGTGGCACTTAGACAGGAAGACAGGCAGAAAAGTATGTATCAATTACGCTGCGTTACGTTGATGAGAAATAAAGTTCATACTTCATAATACCCACAGGAAAAAATATTGAATTTCCAATAGGTTAAACTGGGATTTTCTTGGGATTTTTTCCCAATATTGTTTTATGTAGCACTTTTCCAATATTGGGAAATTCCAAAGGAAACCCAAAGATAACCCAAAGATAACCCAATAATTCCCCATTTTTTTCCCAAACTAAAAATTCAATATTTTTTCCTGTGGGATATCTTTGGGTTATCTTTGGGTTATCTTTGGGTTTCCTTTGGAATTTCCCAATATTGGAAAAGTGCTACATAAAACAATATTGGGAAAAAATCCCAAGAAAATCCCAGTTTAACCTATTGGAAATTCAATATTTTTTCCTGTGACCAAAAGCGAATTTTGGCAGCAATCGATCACTATCCATACCTTATCGGCAGTTGCTTACAGTACGTATGCAACATTGTACTGCTTTTATTGACTAGTTATCAAGGTTCACCTTCTAAGGGAGAATAGGGAGGATAGTCGGGGTCTGGATCCCCTATTTTTCAATCGTCAATCGTCCTTTCATTCAAATAGCTTTTATGTTTTTTTGTTCTTTTCTGGTTAGTAAACGTTTCGACCCCCTCTCAAAAAGTCATGAATTCTTTCTTTCTTCTTTCTTTCTTTCTTTCTTTCTTTCTTTCTTTCTTTCTTTCTTTCTTTCTTTCTTTCTTTCTTTCTTTCTTTCTTTCTTTCTTTCTTTCTTTCTTTCTTTTTTCTTTCTTTTTCCAGGTTGTGGTTCAATATGGATGTTCATATAACCGTTACCCCTATCACAAAATATTCCCCTTCTTTCATATAACTGCTCCAAGTATTCACCACATGCATATTTATATTTCACACTCCACATCTAATCCTGCCACTGCCCCTCCCCTCCCCCCTCGTCAGTCATTTTCAAAGCCTTGACTGGACACACCGTTGCGCATGTGCAAGGCTTTTAGGATCTTGAATCAGAAGTCCACAACCTCTTTCTTAGTTCTTGACTTTTAGCACTTAGTTTAACTGTTTATTAACAGTTCTAAGAATAGACCGATTCCTATATAGAAAACCAAGTGAACACTAACTTTATTTACTTCATTTCGTGGTTCTCGTGTGTAATAATCAGTGTTTTGTGTTCGTTCATGTTGCTGCAGGTGGTAAAGACAGGTACATTCACAGCACAAAATACCGACTGCTCCTTTCTTCCTGAGGAGAAACAGGTGCCGACTTCACTACGTTTCACAGAAATATTTAAAAAAATCAAAACTTTTGTCTTACGTTTTTCTTGAAACTTGATTACTAAATCAATGTTAGATAAGAACTACTGTTTTTTTTTTTTTTTTCAGCAAACGATAGAAGAATTCTTTTAATAAATGTATAAATATCGAGAAAAGGGATTATATTATTAACTTATTACCTAAATTTGACTTGAATATCATAGCTATTTATAGTTAGCAAGAACAGAGATCAATACGTTGTGGCACTGAGTGAGGAAAAGCCGTTTGAAAATATTTCATCTTGGTATAACTCATACGCCAAACCGAAAAACGTCCGGCTTGTAGAATGGATAAAAAAATGTCTACAAACCTACAACAACAAAGTAATATGGAAAGTGATTCAAATATGTGGTGTTGCAGACAAGATTTTTGCTGCTGTTGTTGTTCTTTACTGGGACTTTCGCAGTCGATCCTCAACCGCTTCAAATATGTCTTAATTCTGTCTATCGGAACAGGATTGTGTTTTTTAGCAATTTCGCTGTCCAATTTACGCAGAAAAGCTCATACAGTACAGGTATTTTGTAACGCTACTGTCAATACAACTACATGCGACAAACTATTTGGATATTTCGCAGTATATCGTCTATGTTTTTCTCTTTGCGTGTTTCATTTTATGATGTCTCTTGCTTTGATCGGAGTAAAGTCTACTCAACAGCCAAGGAGAATTTTCCACAGTGGCTTCTGGCCTCTAAAATGTTTGGCGCTAATTTGTGAGTACGTCGGGTTATATATCATCAGTAGAGTGCAAACAGTATATCCGTGAAACATTATTTATTACTAAATCATGAGTACAATTTGTACAAATTCTATTGTTTTCTATTGTTTAATTAGCACTATTTTGTACTATTTAGTAATTTGTATTTCACGGATAGAGTGGTTTTCATTAACCCGTGAAACAAAGTGTGCTTATTAAAGTGTAATAGTCAGATAAACACGATAGAAAACAAAAGAATTAGAGTGAAGTAATGCATAATACACTAAAGTGTATTTCACAGGTTTATGAGAATCACTCTATACTGTATATCTGCATATCTTACTCGATCTTTGATAGTTTTGTGCTTGTTTGCTTGTTAGTTTTTTGCTTTGTTTTGTGATAGCTAAATCATGTGTAAGGAAGCTGATCCATCTTGGGCAAAAAGAAACCAAGAATCCACGTTTCAGTTTACAGAACAAGCAAAGTTCCAAGCTTTTAATCAAATTTTATAGTTGTAGTCCTACAATAATTACCATTTTGGTTTCGTAGGCATGGCAACAGGCACATTTTTTATTCCAAACTGGAGTTACTTTTACAAAGTCTTGATGGATTTAGGAATGGCGGGAAGTTTTATCTTTGCGATTATTCAAGTTTTGCTGCTGACTGATTTTGCACAGCACTGGTATTCAGATACCCAGAACAAAGAAACCGAAGGCAATAACAAGTGTCAGTAAGTGGGATCTTTTCTGATAGCTTTCTATAGTCATTCTATAGACACTAGTGTTTCCTGGGAAATACGCCACTAATACTTTTTATACGAAATACATATCATTCGGGACCTCAGTGACATGTTTTCCATATCCTCACACGTGAAGATATCGATGACGTCACTTCCGATATTTTCCCGCTCACTTTAACGCGCGTTGTGTAATTTTTGTTGTTGCCTTGAAGATATATAGCTCTTATTAACCGACTTTGAGGTCCGTACCGTAAGTTATGGACCAAGTTTTTTCCACTGCCTTATGACCCTAGCGCGCAGCGCGCGGGCCATAAAATAGCGGGGGGAAACGAGGATCCATAACTTACGGTACGGACCGAGCAATAGCTAGGAGAGACAATTTTGATTTTCGGTCCGTACCGTAAGTTATGGACCGCAAATTGACCAACCATAGCGCGTGAAATTACCTTGCCATATAATAAGAAGCATTATCTTCTCGTGTTGAAAAATGTTTCACCACAGTGAGCCCAATTTAGATAAAAGTAAAAGGTGAACATAAAATGGTCAAGATAATGTCCTCTATAATACGAACGAGCAAAAAATCAGTAAAAAATGTACTGGAACATTATTTTCGCGCGCGCCTTTGTTTTTCTATATAATTCCCCTATGGTATCCTATGTGTGGATTTGGGTCAATATTTTATCAATAGAAGCTAGTTCCTATGACTCTACCGGTAAAATAGAGCACGCGGGATGTTTGGAGAAACACGAGAAAAGTCCAAAAATCACGAGCCGGATTTTTTTGCTCGTTCGTATTATAGAGGACATTATCTTGACCTGGAATTTAAAAAAATTAATTAAACGCGATTTTTTTCCCCATTTTATTTTTACCTTTTACTTTTATCTAAATTGGGCTCCCTGCGCCCACCACTTAAACATGCGCAAGAGTTTGAAATATATTGAAAATGATAGTATTAATCTTGTACTCCTAAACTACATTACTAAAGCCGTCATTACTAATGCACAATCATAATCTTTATCTTTCTTTGCTCTCCAGAAATTTTGTGCTGTTTACTTCTGCTTTTGTGATGTATATAGTGTCTTTCGTACTTGCAACCGTACTGTACCTCTCGTATGGATCCAAAAAAGCTTGCAAAACAAACAGATACTTCATCATATTCAATGGTTGCCAGTGCCTTGTTGCTTCCCTAATATCAGTGTTACCAGCAGTTCAAAAGGCTCAAGCTAACTCAGGTCATTATATGGCATAGAAAAACTTTTATAACTTCACGATGCGTCACTCAAACTGTACAATTTTTTTTGGCCACACAACAGCTCACCTCATGTAGAATCTATACTGAAAATAAAGTCAGATTGTCATAGGCACCATAAATACAAATAGTATATCAAAGTTACACTCCATTGCCTTCAAACAATTGTTTCAAGTCGAGGTATTTGGCTCAACAATACAGTAATTGTTTAGACATTGTATAGAGTGTTACAACTCTGATATCTTCGTTTGAATAAGCCAGAGATCAGGATGACGTCACTATATCGTCACTTTTTCATTTCTGACGCCCCCTTGCAAATTTCTGGTTCCGCCCATGCACTAAGAGGGATAAGAGAGAAAGATAGAGACTATATAAGAGAGTAAATCATTTTTCGGGCGTTCCCCATTTCAAATGATTCCATAGGAAAAAAAAAATTTGAAGCTGAGTTTCATTTTTATTGATTTCCAAACTCAAGGGAATTATAATTGGTCAAAAACAGTATGAACTGTACAGTACGGTGGTTGTACGTTTTGTGCCTGGTTTAATGTCGTTTTATCCTCACTCTATATGTATGTCGTCCTCTTCTAGCAGTAAGATGTTACCATAAGCTGTAATCTGAAACTCTCTTGTACTTTCAGGATTCCTTAAGTCTGCAACAGTGACCATATTCACGGTGTTTTCGACATGGCTAGCCCTCTCACATGGACCGTATAGTACATGTAATCTCAGACTGAATTCCTCATTTTCTGAACTGAATGGACCAAATAACTTAAGCATTCAAGCAATATCAAGCAGTCTTCTAACAATACTTGTGCTGATATACGAAGCCATTTCGTCTGGTTTGCCAAAATCAAAATCAAGTAAGTATGTTTACTTTTCCACTCATTTTATCCTCTATTTTATCCAGAATTTTTTTTCTTTCTTTCTTTTTTTAATCTTAACTTTCTAATAGTTGCTTTTGTCATCATCATTTAAGCAATCTCAGTTTCAAAAGTTAACTGTGAATGCTGCTTTGAAATATATTCTGCCCCAAAAACTATTTTCGGGAAATAGAATAGAATAGATTTATTGATCACTTTGTAAATTCGTGTGAATTTAAAAAACGTGATGTTACAACATATTATAAGAGATAATATTTAAGGATAAGTTGGATGCTAAAAACTGCTATATACAAGTTGTAAATATAAGACATAAGTCTATCGCGGTTTATCCCAGATGCTAACGCATTTAGGAATGAGACTGTTCTTGTAACGTTCAGTCCTGCATTGGTACAAATGGTACATCCTCCCATGATCGAGACCTCACTACGCCCCTGATCGAGAAAGAAAGAGGAAGGGAGGAACTAGACCCTTTAAAAAGTTATTTCATGCACGTGTGCAGAAACATCTCAAGCTTTACTATTACCCAATCAAAGTCTTCGTTAAGCACTTTTTCATTTTTGTTTCGAAACACAAAATGGAGGCTTGGAATGTATCTGTAAAAGAGATGCAAAGAGTCTGTGGACTAGGCTACGAAAATATTAAAATAACTTAAATATGTGTCTTTTTTTAAAGAAATATGGCCATTTGCGCATGACAAGAAGGATCAATCAAAAGACAAGGATTCAGATGACGTGGTAACTTACAACTTTTCGTTTTTTCATTTTGTGATGCTCCTTAGTTCTACTCATGTGATGATTAGCTTAACAAACTGGTATGTTCCTCAATCGATCAATTTTAAACCTTCCTGGACAGCAGTGTTAGTGAAAATGATTTCAAGCGCCACAAGTGTTTGGGTTTATGTGTGGACTTTGATTGCTCCTGTTATGCGATCAACGTTTTACTCTTTTACTGATGATGAATCAAGCATTTACCCTGACTCGAAACGTCAAGGTAAATTCAAAAAGAGTCAAGAATCAGCTGCGGAAATACGTGACCAAATGAATACAGTTCCTTCTCATTTAAATCGTATCCAGAAAAAAGATCAAGAAGCTACCGACCTTAAAAACATTCCGATGCAAACTATTTCTAATGACAATGACAGCGTAAAGGTTTCCCATGGAAGTATGAGTAGGAGATCCTCATTACGTAGTTTGAGCCCAAAATCTGATACGGAAAAAGAAATGCTTCGCCTTCAAAACAAAGTAATTACTCTTCAGGAAAAGATAGCAAAACTACAGACCAAAGTTGCAACGTTACAGGGCTTGAATATCTAAATATTGTTATATTCATGGCTATATATATAGTTAGTAGCTGACTCCCTTACTTTACGGGATGTTCCGAGATATTACAGTGAGGACATAGTCCAGTCATCCTGTGGAATTAAGGGGGGTGGGGTTTAAAAAAATTGCAACAGAATTTTTTTCAATGCTATTCGATCAAGACAAGTAACCTAAACAACATACTAAAAGTCCCAAAAAATCCCAATGGCACCACAGGAAGCCCAACCTTTGAAAATATATGTTTATTCATTTAAGAACACTTTTGCAGTCATTCTATCTTAAATATTCTTATCTTTTTGTCTTTATTATCCTCCCAAAATAATTAGAAATACAAATTATATGTTAATTATGATAATATGTTTGAAAAATGGAGTCTAATTTTGTTACCACAGGAACCCCAATTCGCGGAAAATGTTTATATTAATTTCATGGCAAAAACCGCTCAATATGTCTGATTTAATAAAAAAAATATCAAATATAGAGGTGAATTGAATATTTTAAAGGCTCATCAATCCCATCAGGTAGGTTAAATAATCCTAAACAGTCAATTATGAAAGAAATTCTTTTCCAGGCCCACTCGGATTCTCATAGTAACGCCTGGTGGTTTTTTTTTGATTTACTGAATTCTCTGTAAGTAGATTAGAAGTTCAACCGATTTTGCTGTTTATTTTGCTGCCCTTTTACCTGTTTTTGGTGAGTACTTATTACAGAGAAATATAACCATTATTTCTACTGACTTTTAATGGTACTGATGTTTATATTTTGTTGAATTTTTAAATAGTTTGATAAATCGAAAGAGTCCATAGATGGAAGGCATGTAGCCAAGCAGTAATGAGGTTTAGTTCATAACAGCTATCAGCTGGCCGGTATGAATAGATGTGTCTTCTGTGATGAGGAATTGACCAATGGTCAGCAAACTTCGCTTTTAGGTCAGAAGGGTGTTGATGGTATAAATAAAGTTGGGGATGTGAAAATCTATGTAGAAGTTGGTCAAATTGTTCACACATTATGTAGACGTAACTTCTGTCGCCGGCCAGGCCAATCAGTGTTAATACAAGCTCAATCAGAAAATCCACACATCTCTGCTTTATCTAGTCGACGTTCCACCAAACCGCGATTTGCTTTCAACGAGCATTGTTTCTTATGTGGGAATCCAGCCAAATTTGATGGCAGAAAAAAAGGGTTTGAAGTTACACCAGTACGAACTATCGACTTCCAAAATTCTATCCATCAAACATGTAAAGAAAGAAATGATGAGTGGGCAGAGACTGTTTTAGGTAGAATAGAGTTTGCCAGAGACCTCCATGCAGTGGATGCAGTTTACCATCAACCATGTAGCATCAATTTTAGAACTGGCAAGCAAATCCCAAACTCAATATGCTTGTGAAAGTTCTAAATTGCCACGGTTGGGAAGGCCAATTGATCAAGCCAAAATCGATGCCTTTCTTAAAGTAGCCGAATACCTAGAACAAAGTGAAGAAGAACAAATGACTATCACCAGTCTATGTAACAAGATGCAAGAATACCTGCAAGGATCTGGTGAAGAGGCTTATGGTACGCAGTATATGAAGAACAAGCTTTTAGAGCATTTTGGTAACAAAGTTGTGGTAACAACGATAAAAAATGTAGCTAGTGTAGCTACATTACACCACACCGCCACCTCAATAATTAATGAGTTTTATCAGCAACCAAAAGAGGAGGATGATGAAGTAGAAAAAGTGCGTTTAGTTGAAGCAGCTGCAAAACTCATCAAGACCGAGATTTTTAAGTTAAAAGCTGATAATGACCACTATCCATCAATTGATGAAATGTCTTCTCTAGATCAAGCCACAGAGTTCATTCCGAAGCTATTGCAAAAGTTTCTTAGCGTCATCATTAAAAATAAAGGTGCTGAGCTAAAACGCGCTTCACTTGGCCAAGCAATCACTCAGGCAGCAAGACCAAAAGGAATTATTGCGCCCCTACAACTTGGACTTGCCATTCAAATGCATCATCACTTTGCGTCAAAGTTTTTGATTGACTCATTACACTCACACGGATTTTGTTCATCGTACACGCTTGTTCAGGCATTTGAAAGAAATGCTGCAGCTTTACGTGGAACTGATATTCCAGGCTGGACAAGAGAGCGGTTCCTCCAATATGCAGCCGACAATGTAGATCACAATACCAGGACCTTGGATGGCTCGGGGACATTTCATGGTATGGGAATCATTGCCACTGTAACTCGTGGTACCAAATCAACCCAAAAAATCCCTAAGCGGTCTGTCACAAATATGGAATTATCTGCAGCTGGAGCAATTCCCATTCGTTATTACAAAGGGTCAAGTGAATGTTCAACTCTGCTATACAAAGATCTGGAAAATCTTCAAGTACAAGTGGGCCTGGAAAAGAATTTCTTTCATAATTGACTGTTTAGGATTATTTAACCTACCTGATGGGATTGATGAGCCTTTAAAATATTCAATTCACCTCTATATTTGATTTTTTTTTTTATTAAATCAGACATATTGAGCGGTTTTTGCCATGAAATTAATATAAACATTTTCCGCGAATTGGGGTTCCTGTGGTAACAAAATTAGACTCCATTTTTCAAACATATTATCATAATTAACATATAATTTGTATTTCTAATTATTTTGGGAGGATAATAAAGACAAAAAGATAAGAATATTTAAGATAGAATGACTGCAAAAGTGTTCTTAAATGAATAAACATATATTTTCAAAGGTTGGGCTTCCTGTGGTGCCAGGCCATAACTTTAAAGTCGTTTTTCACCTTCTTCCACCATTGGGATTTTTTGGGACTTTTAGTATGTTGTTTAGGTTACTTGTCTTGATCGAATAGCATTGAAAAAAATTCTGTTGCAATTTTTTTGAACCCTAGCCCTAAAATGACTGGACTAACACTCGAACCATGAACACTTGATATTTTTTATTTTATGAACTTTCTTCTGCTTCAAACCTTCTGAAAATGAATCACTGAACTCAAATGATCTTATTGTTCAAAATAAATCATATTTCCAATGGATTCACACAAGGGATAAAGGAGAAAAAAGTATGAAAAAACCTCAAAGTGTTCACGGTTCGAGTGTCCTCACTGTAAACATGTGCCTGTGCTGGTGGTGCATGATCTTTTGCCGAGTTTAGAGAAACTAAAAATGAAGTCATTGACACTAGTGGCTTGAGATCGAGTTTGTTGAACAACAAATCAGCAACAAAATTATTTATACGAAGTTTAAGAATTATTTCCCCCAAGGTTCTTAGTGCTGGTCGTACGCGTTTGTTCGTTCTTCTATGGTCATCAGTACGTATAATGTTGGATAAAAGAAAACAGGTCAGTTCAACTATTTTTGTAGATAAATTATCCCACACGTTGTACCGATATTCGGTTGTATTCCAAAGTTCCTTCCCATCAGGCATTGCGGTCTAGATGTATTTACAATGGAATGGGATGATACAGTTATACAGATGTTATACTTTTGAGTAGCACCTGCACCAATGTGATATCCCACTCGTCACTTTGGTTGTACGCTAGAAAACATTAGAGACAATATCGCTAGACCACCCAAGAATTGGGCACCCAGAGATGAAAGCCCTCGTACCACTCAATTCACGTGGTGTTAAATTATACGTTTATTGAAGTCTTTTTACACTGATATTAGAACTATACAGCAAATTAAGCTCTTTGAGCACTCAGATTTAGAGTAAAACATGACCATATTTCAGCTGATCTGAAATAGTGACGTAGAAATGACGTCACTGCAAAACTGAGGTGTCATGAAGCCTGCGAAAATCGAGTTACAAAAATTTAGACATCTGAGATAAATCTAGATTTTCAGGAAAGTTTATTGATATTTTGTATAAAATTATTTTGTATTAAAATTACTGGGGAAAAAAAAAAGAATTCCAGTTCCGAAGTCTTCTGGCTACTAAGGATGACACCTCAGTTTTGCGATTTCCTCGATTCTGACTGGCTAATATTTTTTCTCAGATCAGCTGGTTAGTTTTCAAAATAAACCTTCGATTTCATCTTCAGGCCTAAAATCTGTATGACAATTATGAACATGATTGTATCATTTTAATAACATTATGATGAAATATTTATTCTTCAGCAAATAGGTCCAAGGGTTTGTTTATTATCACGATTCTTGATGGAAGTAGAAATTTTGGGTTTTCATCGGAGGAAGAGTGAGTTATTGCATGTTGAAAGGAGCGTTGTATGTATAGTTCAAGATTGTTCCATTCTTTGCTTTCTTTTCAACTAACATGACGGCATATATTTTGCTATTTTATTGGTTCTTGTTGAAATGAAATCTAGCAATTAAAAAAAATGAAGAAAGGGGGAAAAACTAAAATTTGATAACACAATTAAACCTTTTAATCTTAGATTCGCTTAATGACAAAAAAAAAACTACGTTTGATAAATTCCTCAGAATATATCATAAAGGAATATGCCGACGTGTAACAACAGCAATAGCTTTTATAAAGCCGAATATTGCGCGTATATGAAAAAGAATATCATTTAACTAAATAAATGTGCGATGCCAAACTCTTTGAGATTGAAAGCTTTGATTTCATATTTTGTTTGTTCCTGTTGGCTTCCTTTTAACACAAACTTTAACTCAATCGTCAGTGTCAGGTTTTTCTGTTAGACAAAAAAAAAAAGCACAGTTGTGTTAAATGTTACGAGCATCAACTCCGGGGAAATATGTCTTTTACGTTTGGGCGCGGTGGTCAGCGCTCGTTCACATCTATAGACCTATAGATCTATAGACCTATAGATCTATAGACCCTTTGCAGTACGTCGGAATGCAGCTCAATTTGGAGTACAAAATAATACGTTCCAATTCGCAGGAGATTAAAATTATCTTATTTTGTCCTCCAAATTGAGTTGCTTTGACGTCTCGTGAAAGGGGTCTATAGTCCACTTGTGGCTTGGCCAATCAGAACGCACGAATTTCCGAAAGACTACTGCACTGAAAAGTCTAAAGACAAACAAAAGTTGCAGTGCTAAAAAAATTCCCATAACCACTCAACGGATAGCAAGAGAGTATGAAGTAAGAGAGCACATCTCCGTGCTCTATGATAATTATTTGAAAATCTATTTTTAGCTCTGCGCGCAGTCTGAAAACTTTTATCATGTGATTCCTGATTCAGTTCAGGCTGCGCGCGCAGCTAAAAATAGATTTTCAAATAATTTTCATGGAGATTCTGTGGATTCCACTGTTAATTCGCATTTATTTATTTTTAGACCTATGTATGGGAGATGTGCTCTCTTACGGATAGCGATAGCCGCACGGAACATGACTGAGGTGGTTTTACCTTGAGTCTTTGGATGTTATAGATCTCACTGATTCGCTCCACAGGAACCGGGGCTGTACGGTCTCCACTGGCATTCATTTTCCAGGTTCGGGCTACAGTTTCAGGCTAAAACAGATTATAAACACAAAATGTATCTGGCACTGAATTGCAACCATAAAACATATTACAAACACAGAATGTATCTGGCACTGAACACAGAATGTATCTGGCACTGAACACAGAATGTATCTGGCACTGAACACAGAATGTATCTGGCACTAAACACATAATGTATCTGGCACTAAACACAGAATGTATCTGGCACTGAACACAGAATGTATCTGACACTGAACACACAATGTATCTGGCACTGAACACAGAATGTATCTGGCACTAAATACAATGTATCTGGCACTGAACACAGAATGTATCTGACACTGAACACAGAATGTATCTGGCACTGAACACAGAATGTATCTGGCACTAAACACAATGTATCTGGCACTGAACACAGAATGTATCTGACACTGAACACACAATGTATCTGGCACTAAACACAATGTATCTGGCACTGAACACAGAATGTATCTGACACTGAACACAGAATGTATCTGGCACTGAACACAGAATGTATCTGGCACTGAACACAGAATGTATCTGGCACTAAACACAGAATGTATCTGGCATTTGGAACCATTTGGAACTACAACTGAGGTGCACATTAAGTGAAAACTAGATAGGAAGGGAGGAGCAAGAGATGGAAGGATGGGAGGAGGAGAAAAGGGAGAGAATATTTTAAGATTATACTTTACTTTTTCGTTTCAGAGAAAGACACTCATACAATTTCAACAAACTTATCTAAGTAATTCTTATTTACCGGAACAACATGCCTCAGTACATTCGTTGTGGCAGGGTGGAAATGACATTCCTGAACGTCCTGTTATTAGAAACAAATATTTTTATCTTTAAAAAACTGGTTACTGCAGTCAGGTTTATAGTTCATCGTTTTATAACTGTTTTCTCTGCCTTAAATTTACATTGTAAAGACAGACAAGAAACACTCGAACCTTCCTCAGTGTCAAGTCGTTAATGGTTACGCGAGGACATTTCAAATAATTGCTTGAATTGCTGGTTTTTATTCGAATTATCCTTGTGCAACCATTAATGACTTGACACTGAGGAAGGCTCGAGTCTGAGCCGAAATATCTTTCTTTATAATGTAAATATTTCTATAGTTACTTGTAAGTACAATGGTTTACTTCTGTCACTGCGAATCCGCTACATGCAGTCAATCATTTAAAGGTAGCGTCAAAATATTCAGTTTAAAAATCTATATATATACGAAATCCTTTCACAAATGATAGAAGGAAATACAATACTATATTGCTTACTTTTGGTAAGTGTGTGAGGTTTGCATCGCACATCGTCGCATCCCCAAGGTCTAATACTCGCAAACACACTAAAATAGCATTGGACAGCCAGTTTGTGTGTTCAAATCGAATCTCCAGCTTAATACCTCGATGCTCGTACACTTGCTTTTGTGGGATTTCTGCAACAAATGAGAAACTCAGTAATTTTGAAATAGCAACTCTAGCTAACTAACGACGGGTTAAAATGATAGAATATTGCATATTTTCGATTAAATTCCACTGAAATATACTTGAAATAGAGATTTTAAACGTACTAAAGGCAAAATCTTTCACCTAGGGTAAATTATATTTGATTGTCATCGTTATTCAGATCATACACGTGACGGTATTGCGTGACACAAATTCAACCTTTATAACTCGGGAACCAAACATCAAAATGACTCAAAACTTTTTCCTGTGACTTATGTCATATATGTCTAAAACATATTTTAGAAATATCTTTATACGGTGTATAGTTTAGATTTTGAGTTTTTGATGACGTCACATGAAAACTAATAATATTCCGTTATCTTTGCCCGATCCAGTCCCTAACGGTAGTGACAGAATTCCACTTACTATGAATGTAAAGCCATTTTTCACTTCTTTCTTGAGACAGCGGATTCTCTCTGATTGGATCCATCAAGCTGTATGAACGAGCTGTTTTACTGGAATACTGAGGACGCATTCTGGATACGTATTCGTCATCTGCTACTTCGGCTTCAACGTCTGTCAGTCAGGCACAATAATAACAAACCATAGCATGACTTAGTTTGGGGTCCTTTCCAATAATTATTATTGAAATGTTAATATGAAGATTTGAAAACTACATTTGAATTCTCGGATTTACTGGTCACGCGTGACGTAAATCTCCGTTCTTCACTTACCTGCAGCAACCATGGCGAGAACATCTTCTACCTTTTCATCTTTCATAACACTGTGTACCAAATGCTTCATGTAAAGACCATTTGCGTCACTCTTACGTTCATAGGCTTCATGCCCTGGACTCCTTTAAAGTCAAGACAAAAGTACCTTCAGCATCTAAGCATAGCTATAGCATTAATCACGCATCGATTTGCTGAGGAGGCCATCAACATTTAGCAATTATTGGATGAGGCTGAGTATGATATGGAAAATTATGTATAACATATTTCATATCATACGACGATAGCCGAATCCAATAATTGTTTTATTATTTATTCAAAATATTTTCTCAGCTCAGTCATTTAAGAAAGCATTTCAGATAAGTTTGCAAACCTTGCCTGTTGGGAAGCCATTTTTGTTTGGCGGCTGTGATGACGTCCAATAATCTTTTAGTTATTGGACGAATGACGTCAATTGTCCAATAATTTAAAAAAAAATATTGGACGAATGACGTTTCTTTCAAAATTTGGTCAGTCAATGCTTGTTATGAAAAATTAACCGGGGGCTGTGGGCCAATCAGAAACGGGGTAATATTTTGAATAAATAATAATTTGTTTTATTAGAATTCATTGCTCCTTATACCAACATGCGAATCGCTCCCACCGAATTTGCACTGAACGGAAAAATGTTTGCACTGTATTTTTCGAAGGAAAATCTTCTTCGAGGAAGACCAAAAGCAGTTATTAAAAAGAAATTCCCTTCAGACGGTTTAAGTTTATTTTTTCGGGAGGACAAGGTGTGCAATATATGGTGAAATCATGTTTTTTAGTGTGACGTACTGCATGTAAATAACGGCCGTTTGAACTCACTGGAGAAAATAATAATTCTAAAGGCCCGTTTACACTAGCAAATTTATCGCGCAACTTGAGCGGCAATTTCAATGGCGATTTGCACTAAATTTCGATCATGTTTGAATTGGCGGCGACATAGCTGCGATCATCGCCGTGAAATCGCCATAAAATCGCCGCTCAAGTCGCGCGACAAAGTTGCTAGTGTAAACGGGCCTTAAAGGAATAGAGGATTTGCACCATCACGGGCAGGCGCCCATAATACACCTTGGGCTGTCTGTGGTAGAATGGCGGAACAATAAAATCCCTTTCCTCTCGGGAATTGAATTATTTCTCATGTAAAATGATTGTATTGTTCCTCCCATGCAACATGGCTGCTGTCACATGATGGTGCAAAGCCTCTATAATGTCACTTACGTTGCAAAACCATAAACAACTTGGGCATCATGAGGAAAATGGTAAGTCTCAATTTGATAACAATCTTTTGTATTCGTTCTAGAACGTAAGGATTAAAATAAGCTATGAATGATTAAAGGCAAAGGTAATTTATTTTACTTCGAAACGCGGGGTCGGGTTGCCCGAGCACGGGGCTCATGTATAAAGCGTTCGAAGGTGCGCCCTTTTCCCCTCCCCACTCTCCCAACTAATCCTGAGGGTTGAACCGTGGCCCTCTAGCTCCGATATCCGCGCACTAACCAACTGAGCTACGCCTGCTCCTATAAAAGCGGGATGCAACCTGTCCTGGGACGGACCACAAGAAGACCGAGAAAACTTTTTTGAACTACTTCTCGCGCGACGCAAGAATCAAATGAGAGATACGTACATTTTCCTACATACGTCTAGCAGAAAAAGATGGAAAGCTGTCCTTTTTGCGTGCATTCTGAGCAGGATTTCCTGAATACATATAGTTCGGTCTGGAGTCCAGTCTGTCTCAGCGTCGATAGGGACAACGTAATTTTGACCTCTGTCTTCAAATCCATGTCCGGCGAAATACAGTAGTCCATAGACATTTTCTCCTAACATGTCGCAAAAAATATCGATGGCTTTGTTCATTTCGCTGTGCGTTAAATTTATCTGAAAAGGAAATGATTTAAATATTATTGCAGCCCATTAAAACAAGATAGGATATTGTGTATTTAAACTAACCAATGAAATGACTTTGAAGCCCATACTCTTCTGTCTGAGAATGGAAGCTAGTGTTCTGGCATCACTGCAGGTGTGTACCAAAGGACTTTCACCAGTTGGAAGGTTAATATAATCACGATTACCAATAACAAGCGCCACTTTATCGTCAGCTGGGGAAAAACGAGTTGAACAGGTCAACTATAAGGAGTTATTCTTGAAGTTAGTTTCAGGTCAGTTGTTATAGCAGAACCATTGCTTATGAAGCCAAACTCTACCAGAAAGACTACAACTAAAGGCACAGACGTTTTCGGGTTTTACACGCGCGCGCGTTCGAATTACAATGGTTAGAACTGGGCTACAAACAACCAGATGATAGCAAAGCGAGCGATTTTGAAGAGAGGACCATAAAATAAGAAACTCAGTTTGGTATGAGGATGTTTTCCGCTATTAGACTTAGTGCGTCTCACTCAGTGCAGTTCAATGAATACTGAGTGACTTCCAGCTCAATGAAACCTGGCAGGGTAATATAGTACTGCCATAGAGACCATAAGAATGATCAATAAATACGATGTTTACGTTATCTGGTGTTTTATTACCTATTTGGGTCAATGCCTGTGAAGTTCTTTCTGAAAATTAGAAGAAAGTTTGAATAAGTTTGTCGAAAATGCAAGTGTACAAGATAGGCGTATGATTAACATGGGCTCAATGGACTACATCGACGATACGGCGGCCATCTTGTTAGGGGGCAAATATACAAAACTTTGTTACAGTAATGGCGTCGAATAACATTATTATTTCACCACAAAACACTTTGACAAGTTAGAGATGAATAATGAAGATGGACATGAAAAAAAGACAAATAAACGCAACTCTAATATATTATCCGACCTTTTTGTTTTGTTTTGCCCCCTGGACGCCCCATAATGCCTTGCGATTCAAGATATAAAAAGAATGACTGCTACTACGTGGAAAAATGAAGTGCTTGTCACTTAACAAGGAATATAGGGCCAGAGAAAGCCAGGATTTGTTTTTTCTTCGTCAGATCCTTCGTATATCCCTGGCATTTCATACACGGCCCCTTTCATTAATTCTGATTCAAGATGGCCGCCGTATCGTCGAAGTAGTCCATTCAAAGGGAGCAATGAAATCAAAAGGAAGGAATGCGCATTCACACGTTCTGACAGTGCTTCCAAAGAGTCCTTTCAAAAGTTAACAAGAAATTCGAACATTCCGGAAGAAAATTGGGTTATTTTGAGTGAATTTAAAAGGTGTTTTGAGGTACAAATAAACAAAGGCTACCAACCTTCGGCCTCATGGGCTATTGACTCGTAGACCATTCAGACTCGAGGACTAATTGTTAAATAGCCGATGAGGCCAAAGGCCGAATGGGCTATTGACTCGTAGACCATGAGGGCGAGATGCCTAATTGTTTTAGTATAATAGCTACTAATCGTCAAATAAATGATTGTTTTTGCCATTAAATGATTGTTTTTCAGTCATTGTTTTGGCTTTCAAAACCGGCCTTTTTCGCTACTAGCGGTTTATCACTAATAGACCACTAGTAGCTGAGCCAATCAGAGTGCAGGATTTGTGATACTTACGTCGTCCTGGATTTCTGTACATCATCTCATCTGATGGATCTGTGTCTGTAACAAATACAACCAAAGTATTAGTACAAAAACTAACAAAGCAACTATAACACTAGGTTGTACGATGGCAATGAAAGCGAAATTAACGCCTTATTCTAGTTAACAATCATCCTCTCACTGTCAGCTACCCTCCCCAGTACCGCCCCTGAACCCCGGGGGGTACTCCCAATAATAGACTATAGGGGATGCTCCGCCCGAAAGGGTACTTTTTTCAGGCCTCAGGTATAGAAAAGGGGTGGAAATTTGTGAGTTTTGCTATAAAAAGGGGTAGATTTTCTTCAAAGGTATGTGAAAGGGGTACCTTTTCAGGCAAAAAGGTATATAAAAGGGGTACTTTTTTGCTGAAATTTGGTATAGAAAAGGGTAGGGGGTCGAGAGTCCGGGCGGAGCATCCCCGTATGAAACGACCCGAAGTACCCCCCCCCCCCGGGCCCTGAAACTCTATGGGTTAAAATGTTGAAATAAATTGGTAAGAAGTTTACTAACAAGACTGCAGAGTTGCTATTCTTGACAGAGCATCGCCTTCAGTGTTGAAAACCCTGCAAGTATAGTTTCCCTCGTCTTGATATTTAAATGGCAAGTAGCATATTTCTTGAGAACGCTCTTCACGAAGCCTTCAATTAAATACAACATAATGTTAGCAAGAATACAGGAATATTTTGAATATCGAAGAGCAAGTTACCACCCTACCACCCGAGTGGGCTTAAAATGGCGGGGCTGCTTGACCCCTTGCTGTTCCTCGGAATACAGCTCAATTTGGAGGACAAAACAATAGGTTTCCAATTCTCAGGAGATTGAAATTAGTTTGTTTTGTCCTCCAAATTGAGCTAATGCCTATTAAAACCTAAAAGTAGTGGTACTTGCAAAACTGCTGATGTTTCATAACATTTATGAGCAAAAATCGCTTTTTCACATCAACAACAGCAATAAGTCCTGAATCTCTTCAGGAATTAACATTTGCAAAGAGTATCGTTAATAATTCCTCTAGCCTAAGGACCTGTGTAAAAAATATTGCTTACTCGAAGCCATCTTTGAACCACTGATAGTTACAAGGTTCCCTTGCACGACAAACCAAGGCGTAGTCTTGACCAACTGGGATAACTGCTGATAATGGGTGCTCGACAATCGTTGGAGGATGAGTACCTTGTAAAATAATGTAAACATATCACTAAAAGGTTCTTCTCAAACCAATTGGCGACTTGGACTAACAGGTCACGTGATCCTACCCCATTAAGACGAGCAACTGTGTCAAAATGGAAAGCAGAAATGAAAAGAGCACCTTGCTATTAGTAGGGAAACAGAGTTTGAGCTCATAACAAGGGAAACATGAGAAATGGCATTAAATATAAAATTGAATGATTTATAAGGATTTGTATGGGAAAATGCACTGGATGGCAAGAGCTTACCAGCCAACACTTTTCCCATACAAAACCTTGTAAAATATTCGGTTTTAAATTTAATGCCATTTCTCCTATAGTCAACATTATAAGCTGAAACTCTTACTAATGTCAAAGTGCTCTTTTCATTTCTGTTGTTCATTTTGACACAGTTGCTCGTCTTAATGAGATAGGGTCATGTGACCTGTTATTGCAAGTTGCCTATTGGTGGATGGTATAAGCAGTATTTGGCATCATCAGTGTTACATCTGACTGTCGCAAGCCATAGACAATCAACACTTTGAAAGCTAAAACGAATCAAAATTCTTAGAAATATTAATTTTACATGAATCAAAGGTTACAAAAACAGCAAGATTCCAAACTTGTTCACAAGTATCAAGTGTAATAGTCCCCTTCACAGTTCCCTGCGCCATCTTGAAACATAGCCGGGCCTTTGCATCAAAGTGAGACAAACAGTAAGCTTGCAATGATAGGCACCTTTTTTAGCACCTTGAACAATAGTTCACATGTCTCTATCATTGCAAGCTCACCATTCGTCTCACTTCGTTGCAAAGGAACTTTTAAGATGATGCAGGGAACTGTGAAGGGGACTATTCCTAGAACATGGATGTATGCATTTTGCATTTGTTCCCTAGCATAATTAATATGATAGCAATCATATCTATCATCTGGTATCAATGACAATAATCATGTTTTCATTGTTAACTTCACTTACATTTTGGTGTTCCATGCACCTGGAGTTCAGCAACCTTAGATTTCTCAGTTCCCAGTGGATTAGTAACAATGCAGGTATATTTTCCACTGTCTTTTACTTGGACACTGTTAAAAACTAGTTTGTTATCACACCCATGTCGAAATTCAGCTCCGTCTTTCAGCCACAAAAACTGAGGTGGCGGGAATCCTATGGCCTTACACACGATTTCAACTTTCTTGCCTTCCTGTACGACTTCTGATTTTGGTTGTTCAATTATTTCCACTGCCTCTATGATAGGTAAACAAACAAAAAGGGTTTAATTCTTAGATCCATTGTGTCTGATGGATTCTGCACAAACTTTCAAGATGTTGTTCAAAGCTCTCTTAATTTACTATCAGATTTTCTTTTTCCTTTTTTTCTCTCGTTTCCACATTTTTAGTTACATTTCTAGCTCTTGCTAGGGCTAGAAATCAAACTTGCCCTGAACACAAACTTTCATTGAGAGAGTTTTTATCCGATTTCATTCAATTTTCTGCAGTTTTCTGTCAGATTTCCTCCTTACAATTCCCAGATAATCGTATCTTTTATGTATGTATCCAGAAATCTTACTAACATGTGTGTCATTATGCATTATACAGTATATATCTCTAAACTGAGTGTGTTTCGCAGGCTTAAAAATTCTTAGAGAAGCAGGCTGCAGAGCAGTTTGAAAAGTAGGGGTGCCTGATCAAGAAATTCTCGGAACCCCCTGAAAACATTCTTGTTCCCTCTAGATCTAGTAAACAGTGTACTCTCCTTTTTAGGCAAAACTCACAACAGATGAACATTTTGCATTGTTCGTCTTGTCTACATTGTCCATGTATATCAAATAACAGCACACTGATTCATCACAACTGAAATGTGAAATTCAATTTATACCCAAGGCTCTGGATGCTGAGCATCTATGACTTACCTTCAGGTTTCAGAAGTTCAAGTGCTTCTGTGTGACCAATTGCTTCCAGATAAGCGAGTAGCTGTTTGACAGTTTTGCATTTGTGGCCCATATCTTGCAGCAATGCTTCAGTTGAGCTACCACCCCTGGCTATTCCAGCTTTGTCAAACTGCTTTACCTAGTGTTAGCAAGGTACAGAACTTTAAAGCAATAATTTCCACAGACATAACATTTCCACCCTTACCTCTGTATAAACAACCTCAGAATTTCATGAATACACATTTTAAACAATTAGTTATTAATCTATCAAAGTGTGGTACATATGTGTGTTGGACAATCATGATTTGCAAGCCCTATCAAAATTAATGAAAATAGCATTATTCCTAGTGCACATGGGTGGGTACGAAACAAAATCAAAGACCTTAAAACGAAGACCCCCGATTAACGGGAAAAAAACACCAGGGTTCTTCGTTTTAAGGTCTTTGGTCTTCAGTCTCCGATCTTCATTTTGTACCCACCCCGTTTGTAGCTGATAGTCTTTATTGAAGATATACAGTGTATCCAATATGCAAATTGCAAATTAAATTTAGTATGTTTGTATCCCTTTTTTTAGTAATGTTGCAAGTTGTAGAATTCTGCAAAACGATTTTTTGTGCTTCGCCTCAGGTTGGTATATCTCATATTCACCTTGGTAACGGCAGTGGCGGATCCAGAATTTTACAAAGGGGGGTTCCATTTCGTCTTCACTCTTTCAAAAACTGATACATAAAACTTCATTGCAGGATGCATTCTCATTATTTCATATACCCCTTTTCAAAGGTCCTGATGCTCAAAGGGGGGTTCCGTGGAACCCATGGAACCATTTCTGGATCCGTCACTGAATGGTATATAACCTTAATTTACTGCTTGTAAATTTACCTGACCAACAAGAGATTAGCTCAACAACTTTGTAATTATTTATTATAACCTTGTTCTTACCTGTTGTTGTGTGTATGTACCCTCAGGCATTGCTGCTATAAGAGCCTTCCAGTTCATGGTGTTATCATCAGGGTCATCAAGAAACTGTGCCAGCTTTTGTATTATAGAATAGGGTAGTTTTCGAACCTGATCATTTAGACGTTTTTGCTTGTCATCATTAGACATGATTGATAATCTGATATGAAAAAAATTATAAAAATGTGGGTTTTTTGATATTAATGCCGGCTCGAAATAGAAAAGATAAATGGCCAGACAGTTTCTTATTTTCGGCAGGATAAATAATTTTGGAGCAAAATTCTCCTGCAATTTTATTTTCCATTTGGCAGTTCAAAATTGTTTTAGCCTGACAGTAGCTGAAGGAGTTAATATTAATTAATTACATAGAGGTTATTCACGAGCCAGGAGGTTCAGATAATGATTGTTTAGAACAATTTAGTTCATATTTCAAGTGAATTTGAAACAAGGATACAACTCATGTGCATTTGCTGCCAGTATGAAAATATGCATCCAATGATAGACTCTATCAGAATGGAAAATATGGGATCTTGATGGCAGCATGATGAATAACTTATCTCAAATGCCATATGTCTGCCGAACCTTCCCTTGATCTTCATTTCTTATCAATATATTTTTTTCGCTTGTGCATCGATCCCATAAAATATGCCGTAAAATCAGTCATATATTAATCCCTTATAAGCCTTCCTGTTTAAAGTCAATTAAACTAGTTTGCTAATGTAAATAAATATCTTTCCAGTTATATTAATAAGCCCCCCTCCCCTTACCCCGGTCATATATATATATATAGGCCCACCTCTGGAATCTCCTCTGATTTTTAACACAAAAAAATAAATTTAACAAGAAAAATAAGGGAAAATAAAGTAAAAAATAAATCATAACTTATTATTATTACTAACATTCCATTGTATTGATCTAGAGGAAGTACAGGTGGTATTTATAGGACATGAAAACTAACAAAATACCTTTATCAGTCACATCTATAATCGGCGAATCAATTAATGAGACCATCGTGCTAAATTTGTAATCTTGTGGAAATATTTGCAAAATTTGGATCTAAAATTTATTCCCAGATACTATAAACCCCGGGCCCCTCCCCATAATCAATGTTGTTTTGCCTAATGATTGGTGGCTCTCGATAACAAGTCCACTCAACAATAATGTAAGGGGGAGGGGGGTTGAAAGACCAAAAGTGCTTACTATGGGAATTAATTGGACTTCCTGTGTTTATTGTATTAGGGTCTCAAGATATTTTTTCGCTGATTGTAGTCTGCTATGCCAAACCATATTTTAGCTTATTAAACTATAGTAGGTCTCTCATGAAAAACACCTTAATCTTCGTTAAATAAAGTTTTCATTCATTCATTCATAGTAGATATCTTACAGACTGTATAAGCTGAGCTGTGACAAAATATCTATACACCGGAACTCGAACGAAACGGCTATCAACTTTATAATACAGCCCTAGTATAAATGCCAAGATGTGCTTGATTATCAACAGAATCGAAAGATGAGTTATAAAAACGAGTTCAAAGTAGGTGAAGCGCATTAACGGTACAAAAAAGGGATCAAGATATAAGTTAGATCAAGGGAGCCATGCTTGTGTACAAAACAACATTGATTAGAAGACTTACCTCTTACCAGAAGAAGATCCAAGCTAATGAGGACTCCTCAAAAATACAAACCACCGACTTACGGTAAAAGTATGCGTCAAAACCAAGTTCCTTTATATCTCTGATGTAAGGGAAGCTGTAATCATTCCACCAAATCCACGACAATGAGAGGGAAATTTCCCTGTTCGCTGAAAAGCAGGAAGTCGTTCGTAAATTCCCTTGAGGGGTACAGACAAATGACAACTGGCATCTATCACTACTCCCAAGGGAAATAAACATTGCATACTTTTAATAATATTTTTCATTGGATTATTAAATTCATAGAAGCCACCAGTGCCAAAAAATTAAATAAACTTGAATCTTTTTAAAATATTTTCAAAATATTTTCGGAAAAAAACGTAATTTTTTCGTAGTTGTCTTACCAGGAATACCCAAGGGTTACCTCCCCAAGGATTCGACGAAAAGAAGTGCATGACCAAAGGGAGATGACCTCTGAACAAAAATACAATGTTCAAAATAATCCCCGGGAAAATATGAAAGTGAAAAGTGCAGAGAAATCACGTAGACTAATTGACTTCCTCAACAGAAAATACATCTATGGCGAACTTGCTCAGAACTACATGCATTTGAAGCTTATTTTATAAAGGAATTAGAAGACTACATCTAAAATATATGGTGAGTGTGCATTCTTTTGTAGACCTTGGAACATAACTTACACAGTAAGCTTAAGACTTAATTAAAACTAGCTTATTGATATATATTGTATATATTTTCATTTTGATACTTTTTCGAATTGATTTCGATGCCATTCATAGCTAGAACAATAAATTATATCATATGAAAAATATATGTACTCATGTTCACAGAAGACAGTGCGATTTCCTATACAAACTGAACTAGTTCTGAGCCAGCCAGCTACCATCGAAACCAGAAATCAATGTTTCCTGGTGTTGCCGTAAAATATCTTTAAAATAAACTTTAACGAGGCTTATCTTAGCTAACTGTGTTATTTAGATAAGATCTAATATCGGTTTCGATCATTGTACAGTATTACCAGCTGTTTTTTGCTAATGTAATCCTATATCTAATATTTTGAGTACTAATTTTAACTGAAAAATAAATGTTCCTCATGCATATATTGCAATCATTCCCAAGAGAATAGAGCAGTTTGGTATAACTATGAATAATAATAATAATAATAATAATAATAATAATAATAATAATAATAATAATAATAATAATAATAACTTTAATATTTATAATGCGCATATTACATATGAATATGATCACATGCGCACATATTACATTATATATTATATATCAATTATGAATAAGAAATAGAGCCTGGAAGCCATTTCAATGTATAGAGCTGTTAAGTTGTGACATATTTCTGGGTCCAACTGTTCACAAAAACTGCTAAAATAAAGCAAAGATGTTCTCAATGATTTGACCACCTGAAACAGTTAGAACTTTGGACAACAAATTCTGTCATGAAGAAAAAGTAAGAAAAATAATTATAAAACTGCTTTTCGTTTTGGACCGGGAGTCGTTTTATCATTTGATCACCCTTTTATAAAAGCTCTATTGATAAATAAGTAGAATAATAGCATAACACTTCAACTTAAAACTCATCGTCATTATAAGTTTGGGGTTAGGTACCAAGGAGAGTGCTGGTTGCACCAGACCACACAGTCCAACCTGGAGGCAACCCCCGAGGGGGGGGGGGGTACTCCCTATAATGGACTATACGGGGATGCTCCGCCTGAAAGGAGTACTTTTTTCAGGCCGCATTCATAGAAAAGCGGTGGAAATTGTGATTTTTGGTATAAAAAGGTGATCTTAAACGTAACGGTCTTAACTTTTTAGGTTTTTGGTGACTAACTTTATTGAAATAAGTATATTCTTCACTATTGGTCAGTGTCACAAGTATCAGGTGGTGAACTGTGGCCTGATTACCATGGTTGCCTCTCGGGGGGGGGGCTACTTCGGGGCATTTCATACAGGGATGCTCCGCCCGGACTCTCGACCCCTTACCCTTTCCTATACCAAATTTCAGCAAAAAGGTACCCCTTTTTTATACCATTTGCCTGAAAAGGTACCCCTTTCATATACCTTTGAAGAAAATATACCACCACCTGATACTTGTGACACTGACCAATAGTGAAGAATATACTTATTTCAATAAAGTTAGTCACCAAAAACCTAAAAAGCTAAGACCGTTTAAGATCAGGGAAACATTTCATATCAAACAAGTAAAAAGCTTTTAGATCAAAATTGCAGCTTGAGGACACTCAAAGAAAGTGAAACATTAACTGGTAAAAGATCTCAAGTCCATCAATAGTTATCAAGCAGTTGGAACACCTGTGACATGTATCTACCCATAATCATTGCTGGTCTCAACTTTGCAGTTTTTCTGGTGACTAACTTTATTGAAAAGAGTATACTTACCTGATGACAGAACAAACAGCAGCTAAGGAGGTGGCGAGGGGCTAAAATTCCCTCTAAAACTTGCCAACTTGCCACACTGCAAATGCTGCCAGTTACATCCTGCCGCACCAGTAGGCGACCTCATAGGACTACCACAGTGGGGGAATACTGCTGAGTACCCTGACTCAGTTTTAACTTTGCTTAAATAACATTAAAGTCTGTTTGTTTTTTCAGGTGGTGAATTGTTATTGAATTAATTTATTTATAATTTTCTGGCAAACTGACTATGGCTTACCAAAAAATTGAGGACCTACCATTAAACATAAAAAGAGCATTTGTTACTGCTTTGGACAGTCGAAACTCATCTACTGCCAACTGGCGTGCACTGATACAAGTAATGCAACCTTTAGTCATATATCGACGCAGTCAGATTGAAAGTTTTGCAATGGTCACTCTACAACCCCATGGAAGCCCAACCAGAGCTTTGCTAACTGACTTAGCAGTTAGAGGAATAACTGTGCCACAGCTAGTTGTGTGGATAAGGGAGTTGCACTCAAGGACACCGAGCCACCAGCTTCAAACATTGTTGACAGTGCTACAACAAAGTATGTTGATGACGTTTGTGTGTGAATACGTTTACATACAAACATACGTAGTTTATTCAATTTGCAAATGAAATATTAACAACTAGTAAAACTAAGAGCAAATACGAGCAAAAGCGATACAAATGAAACAACAAAGCTAAATAATAGACGACTTGAAAGGAAGTTATGAGGTGATCCCTATGTAAAACCTCCCCAATGTAAAAACTCCCCAAAGTTTCTGTATGTGTTGGTTGATTAGATTGGTTTCCTGGTTATATAATATTGTTCTCCTTATACATACATACATACATACATACATACATACATACATACATACATACATACATACATACATACATACATACATACATACATACATACATACATACATACATACATACATACATACATACATACATACATACATACATACATACATACATACATACATACATACATACATACATACATACATACATACATACATACATACATACATACATATATGACATCACAGAAAATGTCATTCAGAATATTGAAGGATATGTAATATATATATGATTGATAAATAAATCATTGATTGAAATGATATTTCATGCATATTAGTCAATATTTCTTTTCACAGTAACCTGCACCATCCACTAAAAATAGATTAAAATAAGTGAAAAGAAGGGAAAGGAAGAAAAAAGAAGTCAGTAGTCCCTTTCACAGTTCCTTGCACCATCTTGAAATGCAGCCTTTCCTTTGGATCAAAGCAAGATGAATGGTAAGCTTGCAATGATAGAGACCTTTTTTTAATACCTTGGACAATTATTCACATGTCTCTATCATTGCAAGCTCTCCATTTATCTCGCTTTAATGCAAATGTATGGCTACCTTACAAGATGGCACAGGAAACTGTGAAAGAGACTATTGACTTCTTTATCCTTCCTTTCCATTCCTTTCACTTCTCTTATTTTATTTCTAGTGGTTTACTTAATTGATATGGATCAACTATTCATTTCTTGTATTATATTCAATATCAGTGCCTTTGGAGATAATAAGACAGCCAGATGAGCTGTACAGGCAGCCCAAAGGAAGTTCTGTGACAATACACTGTGAAGCATCTCCTTCGATCTCACTGTCGTATCAGTGGTTTAAGAGACAGGAGCTCCTTGCAGGTGAGTTTTTTGCTTTGTGTAACCTAATTTTTCTCATATCTCGCCTCTGATTGGCTGAGAACATTGTGGCAGTCCTTGTTCAGGGATGTTGAAGCTGGGGGGGTGGGTGGATATAGCACTTTTTAACCTTTTGCATACTAGTCTTTTAAATTTATTAATCTTAGCCCACCCACCACTTTCCCCTCAAATTTGCATTCTACCCCCCCCCCCCCCCACTTTAAAATGTTCTCTGACATCCCTGTTCATGGCATCTAATTGACATGACAGAGGTATTATGTGCAGGTTTTTCTTCAGATAATACATTGATCATATCAATAAGTGCATTCAAGGTCAGTCAATAGGGTTTGAGATATTTTTTTTTTCTTTTGGAATGAGATTAAATCTTCACACTTTACAAAATGTATGATAAAACAACTATTACCTTAAATTATCAAGCAGTTTTGTCTGCCTCACATCTCGTGCCTTAAGGCAATGGGCTCGCGCAAATTTAACCGATAGATTTTCCTATAATTTTGCATATAGATAGTTTTTGAGATGGACAAAACAGAACAACAACAAAAATCGGGGGTCATCGACATAGATTTTGCGCTATGTTAGCTTGAACACGGCACTCCCCAGCGAGTCTAGAACGAAAACAACGCTTCTCAAAGTATTACGTCTAGTTTAATTCTGGTGGCTGCAATATGAAAAACAGAGGCTTTCAGAGGTACTAAAGTAAATAAACTTCCTTGAAAAACAGTTTAATGTCACAAAGTTCAGGAAAAATGCTAAGTTTTGACATTTCCAACTTGAAAAACAGTCGAAATTACGAATGTCAAGTCTTTTTTAGATGATGTTTGACGATTTTCTCGAAAACAAACCGATAGATTTTTTATTTTTTTCGAAATGTACTAGCTTTAGTTAAAAGACATCGAATTCAGGAAAAAATTGTATAGGTCACCGTATTCATTTACAATATATAAGTCGTAAAGCAACGCAAAATGAAGAGCGACAAACGGAAAGCACACAGGTAGCCCAATCCATGGGTTTTGTCGCGCATGCCTCGAGTCATCGAACATACACAAAATGACTGCCATGCGACTAATTGTCAAGTTATATAAATACAGTGTATTGTTTCACATTTTGGTCAATATATTATACAATTCTAAATAATAATAAAAATGCGCAGAAAGATGCGCACGAGTGCGCGAGCCCATTGCCTTAATTCTGAAGATAACACATGTTTGCATACTCCACTGCTTGATTTGATCCATGTAGGCAAGACTCAACCATTTCTTCAGCTAACAGACCTTTGTCAGGAACATGAGAGTTTATATATATGCAGAGTGGCTAACAGTGCTGGACAGTGCGTCTTTAGTAACTGGACCAAAGTTGAGTTAACTGATTCACAAATACATCTAGGTAAGTGTTAATCATGCACACGCACACTGCTACTATATTTCTTGGGTTTTTTTTTTTTTTTCTTTCTTTTCTTTTTTTTATATTAAATACCCTTTATTTCATAAAAAAAGAATGATAATGGTCCTTTGTTTGAGGGGGCTCCAATATTTTTCTAACAATTGCAACTACAACATGCTGAAAGACAAATCATGATTTTACTATTTGCATATAATAATTCCATCAAAACATGTCAAAATTCTTTGAGGTTTTTGGTTAATTGTCTCTTGGCAATTCAGGCTTACTCGGTCAAATTGTCCATGCTGGTCATGATCCAAACTAGGTCATCCAACTTGCACTCCCTTAAGCTTTCTTGTTGAAACACTTATAATGATGCCAGGCCTATCACAATTAAAAGGCCATATAAATGTGTCACTAGAATGAAATAATAATAATAATAATAATAATAATAATAATAATAACAATAATAATAATAATAATAATAATTTATAATTTTAAATTCGAACGTGAGTAGCTATGTAATATACATGAAAAAATTACTCGAATTTGATTGGCTTAGAGCAGTGCAGTTCAAGTGTGACAGTGCAAAAATCTGTAACACAGTGCAAATTACATTTTCCGAAAACGGTCTTTAAACCAAACTTTTTTTGATTCTGCTGTTGATAACATTATTAAGCATCAAGACTATGCATTTTCCGATCGCGAAGGAACAAGTTTAAGCGGTGAAAACTGCTAAAAAGTTCGTGATTTTGTTTGTTTTTGAATGAATTTTTTGTCGGTTTCAGTTGAAGAGCGCGTGCTGCTGACACTATCTCACATCATTGAGCGCGCGCTCAGAATGTTTCTTGAGATTTTCAATGTCGGACGGTAAAGTTTGTAAGGTTTTTCATGTATAATATTAACTAGTAATCATATGGTTTCGAGTTCAATTTGGGATAATTCGCACTCGTGTGTTTTTCAAAGAGCTCAAATTGCACTCTACCTACGGTCTCGTGCAATTTGAACTCTTTTAAAAACACACTCGTGCAAATTAATCCCAAATTGAACTCGAAACCATATTATTACCTATACATATTCAATATTGTACTGTTCTAACATTCAACTACACTGATCTTTAGCATTTATTTTAACCTTGTTTGTAACCGTGTGTATGATATACTACAACATTCTGTAGTAGCCGCTTCTGAGGAAGTGAAAACCAAAAGGTGAAAGGCTTTTAATAACTTGAGTTTTTCACCTCAGTGCAGATTACCTAAGGTGTTTGGTGAGCATTTTTTATGCCGACACAACGATTCTGCACACAAGCCCTGACGAAACGAGGAAACATGCTTCCTCAGATGTTTGCTAGTTTAGTCACGTGCAAAACATTGCTACGCTCGACAAATTTTGCTTTCGAGAAAAAAAAATGTTTCTGCAGTCCGGTAGAAACATTTCGTGTTTCAGCGCCGCATGGGAACAATAATACACTTGTTTCCCAATGTTTCCCGACAGTATAGCCACCTTATTTGGAAACATTTAACAAAACATCTTTCCTCGTTTAGCCAGGACTTTAGAATTGCCTTTGAAAGAAGGACAATCAAATGGTGTCTCTAATTATCTAGAAACAGAGTTTTTTTTAAGTTATTACAAAAATTAAGAGACCCAACAAACTCTACTCACATGGACACATGGGATGGCGAGTTCAGGAATTGAACCCGAGACCCAAGAGTCGAGTGCACTACCGCTTATAATACACCACCCTTCCACAATCCCCAGTTACATGTCGTTATAATGGTTGTACTGACATATTTCTACTTTTCCATAGCCAAACCTTACATTACAACACAACCTCAGTCTGTCCACATCACTTTTGGTGGGATGCTGCGTTTGTACTGTGATGCTGTGGGCGATCCAGCTCCAAAATATCAGTGGTACAAGAACGAATGCCCCATCTCAAGAGCTACACAAAGAGAATATAGAAAAACAAACATATGTCTCGATGATGAAGGGAAGTTTTTCTGTGTGGCTTCAAATAGCTCAGGACAGGTCGTGTCAGATGTGGTTGATGTGCTAGTTGTTAAAACTTCAGGTAAAATTAATTCTACATTGAAATTACTAATATTGAAATTATATTAATTTCATTAAAATGCATTTCGAACTTAAATGATCCCTATAGACGCATCAAGAGTTCCGCGCTGCTGCTCAATGCGCATGCTCAGGGGATTAAAAAGTGGGATGATATTTTGTATAATATGCAATTTTTCGGTATATTTGATTCAGAATTCGCTTAACGGTACGCGATCTTGAATATTTAGTGAAAATTGTACTTGACAAGAAAGATACAACTAAAATATCGCATATTTTACAAATTTTATCTCACTTTTTAATCCCCTGAGCATGCGCATTGAGCAGTAGCGCGGAATGCTTGATGCGTGTATAAACATGTTGTTTAATGGTTGGGATGTGGACCCCGGCGAAAATATCAATCCCTCGAAGCAAGGAGAGATCCAAGAAGCAACTTTAATAGGTATATTACCGTGTTCATCCGTAAAATGGTCCCTCGTCGCACTGATGAGAGAGTATTTGAACAACAACACTAACGATTTTTTATAATTTGAATCACCTTTTGTGTTTAAACGCCTGCTATGAACATGTTTTATAATATGTATATATTTTAATATTGAATAGGAGTAGCTGGGAGGGTTTTTTATATATTTCTATCTTAGTTAGTTATATTGACATAGAAGTGCCACTCTGTGGAAATGTTAATAAAGCCATGATGATGATGATGAGGAGGAGGAGGAAGAGGAGAAGGAGAAGGAGAAGGAGAAGGAGAAGGAGGATGTTATTATTATTATTATTCCAATATTAACTATGGTATAGAAAATACTATCAATGTGCTTATCTTATATTGAAAACTAACAAATATCGATAATACTGACGGAAAAGTCAAGTACATCATAAATGTCTCTTTCTCTAGAATGATGTATTTAGCCGATTTATTCTTTAGAAATGGCGACGGCCGGAGGAATTGAGGGGAGGGTCATCACGTGTTTCCACAGCCATAAAGGGAGGGTCATTGGGTTTTTTTTTCATGATGTCCAAACACGATTTGTTCGTTTTAGAAAAAAACTATTAATCTTTCTATGATAGCTTATGTAGATTCCTCCGGCCCTACTTCCCCTAGTAATGAATACTTTCTTGTTTGCATTTACCTTTTTGCTTTACCGTGCTTAGCACTATCACCAACAAGACCTAGAGGAATGGAAGTTGAGCGTGGAGCGGGTAAATACATGAGTAATCACTTTAATAATAAAAGATTACGCCTTTGTGACTGCGATTTTGTGCAAAGAATGACGCTAAATGGTGTCCCCGTCCGTACCTCACTCCATCCATCCACTGATTCATCGACGTTCTCCAAGCAAATAATATCAATAAACCAAATCGGCTAGCTAACTTGTTGCTATTTACGTTCCCAACCAATTCAGCCCCCCAAGCACACGTTTTTAGCCAAAAATGATACAGAATTCTGTTACCAATTGCCTAAAACTTTGACATGACTTTAATGAAATAAATATGTTGCAATTGTCCCTCAAAACCGCAGCACTTAAAATCGCATTTCCAAGAGCCTCAATTTCCAAACAATCAAGGGGGTGGGGCCATCCCCCAGCACTCCCCCCCCCCCCCCCCAACCCTCCACTCAAAACTGTTTCACCCACTCTCTAAGCATAACACGTTAAAGACTCGAACATGAACGATACTTCGTGGCACAGGTATGTAATATCGATCCTTTGTATTTATGATTTTGTTTCTTTCCTGGTTTCAGTTTCAGACAAAATTGCTCTTCTCATTGGCAACAAAGATTACAAGAACGGTTTAGGCAAACTTAATCATCCCACAAACGATGTCTCCGATTTGGCTGGTTTGCTGACAAGTATTGGTTTCAAGGTAAGTAAAGATTTTGGAATATTTAAAGATTTTGTCCTTGGAGAAAAGTTCAGTGCAACTTATTACTGGGCTACCTGTTTGAAAAGATCCTTTTATTTCTTTTGGAATATAAAATGGAGCAGGCCAGAACATGCTAAAAAATGTCACTTCATAACGTAAACTATTTTGAGCTTCAAACTTTAATAAATGTCAGCCTTCAACGCTTTTTCCCTTCGAGTTGTAAAAACTCCTATTAGGCCTTTGATGTTTGTAATCTGCTGTGAGGCTCCCGCCAACACTGACATTAGTATAATGATTTTGTCAGAAGTCAATCAACTGCTTTGAGTGCAATAAAAAATTTGCTAACAGTACAAGTGACTTTGGAGCCACGTGAATGTTTCTTCCGTTCAGCCGCTAATTATAAGTAATAGCATGACTTGAGGGTGATTAGTGATTAAATGTCCCCGAAAGCCGAGGGAGGTTTTGTTGAAGTCCCGACGCCGAAGGCGGAGGGACTTTAACTAAACCTCTCGAGGCTTGAGGGGACATTTAATCACTAATCACCCGAAATTTCATGCTATTAGTTTGTAATATTATGATTACCAAGGAATAAAACTGCTCTTAGGAAATATGTTAGCTTTCGTACGATGCATAAATTACAAATTTTTACAAAGCTGTTGATATGCGGCATACTTAAGGGAATTTGCCTTTGTTAAATGCGACAATGGCGAATTGAACCAGCATTCATTCATTCGTGCTGCTTTATTCTAGTTCACTTTGGTTGGCCTAGAGCGGTATTAATGAAGTGTTTTAAAACCGTCTTGATTACGTCACAAATAGTAAGAAAAATTATCGGCTAGTCAACGTATGCGCAAAGATTGTTCAATGGATCCCACAAGTGCTGGGGTGTTCAATAGTGTGTAGTCCAGAGTCATTGCGCAAAATTTTCGATTGGGTGAATGCTACCCAGCCATGGTCCCGGTGATTGTCATATGAGGGACCATGTCTCATGAATAGTGATGAGGGATATTTAGTTACTAAATATCCCTCATGATTATATTCATGAGGGATATTTAGTCTAAATATCCCTCATGATTATATTCATGAGGGATATTTAGACTAAATATCCCTCATCACTATTCATCCAGGGGGATGTTAGACCTTAAACGTCCCTCTAGAAACAATGGATCCCGAGGTAATCATGATATTATTTGATTAAATCCATTCCTATAGTTTTCTACTATTTACCACTATTTACGTCTTATCGATTTTTCCCCGCACTCTCTTATTCAAATGTTTTAACTGTTGGGATCGTAAAATGAGGATGTTAAATAATAGGGCCGGGTATAGGTAATACGAAAAGGATTCTGTTAGTATTGCAGGGGCGTAGCCATGATTTTGCCTTGGGGAGGGGGGGGGGGGGGAGGGCAAAACCCGTTATCAGAACATCGGTAAGTCGCGTGACGAGTTCAGGTTTCTACAACTAGACGATGGTTTTCTTTGATACTCCTGCATAATAGAACTACCAACAAATGGGGGCCCTGGGCCCCCCTGGATACGCCCATGTAATGGAATCAATTAATTCAGTCCTAATGAAGGTGCTGGGGACATTGACAAACGAAGGCATAACCTTTTGATTTATAACAAATTCTTTGAATCAACGAAGGACTTTAAGATGAGGAAAATAACATTTTGGATGCTATTCGTATACGTTCCCTGTGAATGAAAATTAACGCCTTAAACGGCTGGAACAACTGAACACGCAAAACAAACCTGATATCTGGGATATTTTCTATTGTTTCGTTTTTTTGCGATTAGCCCTTTATTTATTTATTCCTTAACTCAGAATTATATGTAAAACAAACCATTTTTTTTCGTAGGTCGTATCTCTTGTTAATCTAACGTTGTTGGAGATGAGATTTGCCATAGAACAATTCCGTAAATTGCTGGAAAAAGATATGTATGCTCTCTTCTATTTTGCTGGTCATGGTTTTCAAGATGGGAATCAAAGTTACTTGATGCCAGTCGATGCTTCAACGAGTCATGACCCCAAGGAGAACCTAGGCACATCGGAAGTCATTCAACCAATGCAAAGTAGTCAAGCAAAACTCAATGTTATTCTCTTGGACAGTTGCAGAACCAGGTAAGTCTGGTTAGCTTGTTGTCAAGGCTTCGAAGTATAGTTGAATGAGCGCCAAACAAATAGGGTACAACTATAACCATCTGATTTCTCTTAGCGGCGCGCAAAGCATTGTTTGTCAAATCGAAACGTTCCTAGCACCCAGTCTCCAAATATATTTTCCCCGCGCGGCCACTACGAAAGCTATCATTTCTGCGCGATGTTTACGTTGATAAACATCAAATTGTAAAAGGATAAAATCAAAAAAACTAATAAAAAACCTTTCAAACGAATGAACTGATGTTTAATCTATCGATTTATTGATTTGAAATATAAACGTATATTAAAGCTTAGACTGTTGATAAATTAAGTCAAAATTTGGGTAAATGTAGGATTAAATCTGGAATTTGTAAATTAGTTATCTCAACGGCAGACGAAGCACATATTTCGACCGCCGCCATATTGAAATTTGTTTGGAACGCTTGGCCGTGCGACAAAAATGGCTCTGATTGGCTAATTTAAACCGGAAGTGCTTTGCGAAATCAGCTGGAAGCCAGTTCAAAGTTTAAGAATCGTTTTCAGTGCGCATGCGATTTTATCCCGAATTTCTCACCTTCTTTTGTTTAAACCTTCTTTTGTTTTTAATTAAGCAAAAGAAGGTGAGAAATTTGGGATAAAATCGCATGCGCACTGAAAACGATTCTTAAACTTTGAACTGGCTCATAGAATACCCCGCAAAAAAAAAAAAAAAAAAAAAAAAAAAAAAAAAAAAAAACAAAAGAAGCGACGCGTCAAAAAATTAGAAATGGGTTAACGACAAAAATAGCAAAGATCGTGCACTTTTGAGTACAAGCACCAAACTTGGCGCAAATGTTCCTTGGGTCATACTCAACGAATTTAGGGGTGGGTGCCAAAAAATCGCGGTCGGGGGGAGGCACGCCACACTCTCAATTAGATTGTTAAATTTCATCAGAATTTATATGAAACGGAACACTTTCCTTCAAGTTTTAACTTTAACATGGAATAGTTGTTTAAAAAATTCAGAATGGCGTTTACAGTTTGTTGATATCTCTTTTTGTTCCAGAGATATCAAACGTTTTCCAAATATGCAAATTAGCGAATGATGACGTAATCAGTCATAAAATGATTTACATCTCTGTAGAAATAAGATTGAAATGATCCACTCTATGACCATAGGGGATAATTCTTACAGCCATTTCTTCAATATCTAATTAGAAAGAGGTATTTTGTATTTTTTGTTTAAAATAGCTGTCTGGGCACAGTTTTCTTTCAATTGTAAGTACTTAAAGCTTCGCTCATGTTTCTGTTTTAAAAAGTATATTAATTATATGAAGTTTTAGTCATTTTGTCTTATTTTTACAGAGAAATTCTTTATTATATGTTTTGTAAACTGACTCTGTCCAGCCAATGAAGTCATCAGTTGCTAATTTGCATATTTGGAAAAGTTTTGATATCTCTGCAACAAAAAGAGATATCAAAAAACTGTAAACGCCATTCTGACTTTTTTAAACAGCAATTACATGTTAGCGCTAAAACTTGAAGGAATTCTCTTTGTTTCATATAAATTTTGATAAAGTTTATCCACCTAGAAGAGAGCGTGACGTGCCCCCCCCCGACCACCATATTTTGGCACCCACCCCTAAATGTGTTAAGTATGCCCCAACGAACATTTGTGCCAAGTTTGATGCTTGTACTCAAAAGTGCACGATCTTTTCGCTAACAGACCTGACTGTAATAACTTCAGTGTCAAGCTTCTTACGTTTACCAGGTCATCAACAACAGAAAATCAAAGACAAAGTGATGTAGACGTCGAGAAAAAGAATATTATCATCGCTTTTGGTTGGTAAGTATGCTTAGTAACAATTGCCAAAGTCTCGCCTCTCAGCCTCTTTACCTTCACTCTCAGTCCGCCTCGTAGACTTGCTCCACATCGACCTCTCTGAGTCTCACAAAGTCACTAGCGAAGGAAATGGAAGGAAAAACAAACAAACAAACAAATAAACAAAGGGGAATGCCGAAGTTTCAAGAGGTCCAGCGCTTGTGCCATCCTGGTCCAAATTGGGCTCTCTGTGCTTTATTCCGCGCGCGCCAACTAATACGGACGGAGATGAAGGACTTTGCGAAAGTCTATCCGCCTCGCTCCACTCTTATCTTCCACTGAGTAAACGAATGCGACTTGGCGAAAGTCCAGTATTTCCGAACAAACTGTTCTAATTATGATTTTTTATTTTTTTATTTTAGCTGTTCAAGAAGATCTGTTTACGAAAATGAGGCCAAAACAAATGGCTATTTTGCTATTTATCTTTTAAAGAACCTTGGAAAAGAAGGCGATATTGATGCTGTTCTTAGAGATGTTAGTAGAGGTAAAAAAATACTGGCAAATTTGAATTATCTCAAGTGCTATAGATTTCTAAAAAATTGTGGGGAATTTGGTACCACTATTTATTTTGGACCCTTGATTATTCGAAGACTATCATGTAGGCTAGGGGGAGAGGAAACTAAGAAAATACGTGCAGACCAGATAGAAATATGTATGACAGGTCGGGCGCACCATATTTGCACTATAGCTATTCCCTCTTTTTAATATGCAGCTTTTTCAAAAAACTTGTGTATGATTATGATCGTCGCGTAGTATTAACCAATTTAAGTAATTGCAAATATAGAAGCCCGAAAAAAAATTTTGGGACTTCAACGGGATTTGAACCCATGACCTTTACAGAACCGGTGCAATGCGCTACCAACTGAGCTATGAAGCCACATATGTTGGTAGGAGGTCATTTTTTTCCCCAAAAAAACGTTGAATACTGAATACTGCCAGCTGAGTTGACCTTTAGAACAAACTCAAGGTCAACCAATCAGAATTGAGGATTCGACATCGTATTTTGATTAGGATTCCCCATTATTCTGCCAAGAGAATTTATGAAATACGAGTTCTTCTTCTTTAAATTAATCGTAGACGCTAGTCGAACTCATGGCGGAATTTTATTTCAATCAACAAGAAAAGTCTTCATTTTATACTCGGAAATGCATGAAAAATGCTAACTAAAAATAGTGACCCATAATTTCTTTCGGGGAAGGCGTTCAACTCAGCTGGTGCGTAGTGCATTCCAGGACCAAAGGGGTCTCATGGATTAGAGCTTTCTGCTTTATCACTATTTTCGACTTCGTGTGCTTTCAAAACAATAGGTGAGATCAAAGATTGTACGGAATTTGAACATCTTTAGAATTTGAACACAAGATGCTTGTATTTCATTGTTGTAATTAAACAACGATTCGGGCCATACCAATGCACAAAACTTAAGTATGTTTAAATTATGACCTGACTACAGCTATTGTTCAACGACAATGAAATACCATCATCTTTTGTTCAAATTCTAAAGATGTTCAAATTTCGTACAATATTTGATGCACCTATTGTTTTGAAAGCGCACGAAGTCGAAAATAGTGATAGAGCAAAAAGGTATATTTGAAATAAAAATAAATTATAGCGATTTGATCTTTGTATGTAGTTAGTATATTGTTTCGGATGGAATGCACTAAAAATAAAATAAATTATTATTTATTCTACTTTAGCCAATATCACATGACCCAAAATGCATTTCGGTCTTTGAATACACTATTCAGTATTCACCACTTTCACATTCCCATAATACTTTGCGTTTTTGGGGGGCAACAATAGCTAAAATTACTTGAAAATTCAAAACTTTTCATGCAGTTGCTGATTATATTTGCTATTATCATTGAAAAATCCAGTATCAGTTTAATCAGAGTTAATTCCACACGCATGGGAGAATGAAACGTTTGGTGTTACAGACAATGTATGGACTTACCAAGAAATGTCATGACTTTTACTGTTCAAATTTCTTTCTTTCTGGTTTTTGTGAATTCTGATAGAATCTATCATAGATCTATCATATGTTTTTTCTACAATTCTTATTAATCTTCATGGTAATATTAACGATTTTGTCACGTTGTTGCCCCCCCAAAACGCAAAGCATTATGGGAATGTGAAAGTGGTGAATGCAGTATTCAGTATTCAACGTTTTTTGAAATAGCTGTATATCTTATGTATTATAAACATATCGGAGGAAAGAGGGAAGCACGGGTGGCGTAGCAGTCTGAGCGCTCTCCTTTCACCAATGCGACCCGGGTTCGAGTCCCGCTGTGCTCTGTGTCGTATGTGATTAAAGTCGCTTGTTGATTCTCCTGTGCTTCGAGGGTTTTTTTCCCGGTTCTCCAGTTTTCCTCCCTCCTCAAAAATCAACTTCTAACGCTCTGTAAAGATGCTACTGCTAAATGCCAATGATTTTTTAATAGGTCGCAATGCTAAAGTACGATTTTTCTCTCAGATATAGACTATGAAGATATACGAGATCCTAAGACAGAGCAGAAGCAAGTGGTCTTCAGACAATCGACACTTACAGAACCCTTGACTCTTCTAGCGCCCTTAAATCCCAATGCTATGATAAACAGTACCGATGGCTGGAAAGCTGCTCATGGTAATAATCAAATACTTTTGATAGTAGCCGTTGTTTCATTTGTGATTCTGTTACTCAGAAAAGGATAATTTTTTCTCTTTTTCTCCATTTTTTAAAGAAATTCCAGAAGCGCCCATTGAAGTTTATAATGAAGATGGTTGCGTCGTAGAGCTTATGTTTTATGCAGAATTTTCAAACGTATTAGTGGTGAGAGCACGCGTTCAAGAAGGAAGTGAAGCATTGGTAAACTTCGCATTTGGCCAAAAGGTAAAGCGTTTGATAAACACTACTCTAGTTATACAATGGTTTCGAGCGGCTTACCGTGGAATATCCACCGAGTCACTTGTAGTTTCTAGTATACGCACGAGCCTTGAGGCGAGTGTGTATACAAAGAAAATACATGTGTACTGACGAGTGGGATATCCACGGTATGCCACGAGAAACCATTGTATAACCATTTTATCCCACACCATAGAAAATACAAATGTGTAGATTCAACGCGCAGTGCATGATGGGAAGGAAGAGTGAAATACCGACGAATATACAACGGCTTTCCTGCTTTCTGATTGGCTGTATTTTCTATGGTGTTGGATAAATCGTGATACACCCTATGCAAAAAGAGAGACATAGGAACGAGCACCGCGAAAGATCAATGATTTCGAAAATGTTTTTCCATTACAAGAAAAAAGCCCATTCAAAATTAGTAATTTGGTACAGTTATGTTGTCATATATTAATAACTATAAGTTACTGCAGAGTTATAAGCATTTAAAATGGACCAAAAAGCATAAAAGCGAGGCTGCAGTTCAGGCCTTGGTCCTCTCTCTCATACAAATTCTTTTAATTTCAAAATGCTGTAACTTTTCAGGTATTTGTGCAAGATCAATGAAAGTTTGCTCAATTATACTAATGTAAGCATGCTGTTTCAAATCCTGGCTATGATGATTTCAGCAATGCAATGGAAAGACATGTTTCTTTTCTACTGTTTTTTGTATTCACCACTTTCACATTCCCATAATGCTTTGCGTTTTTGGGGGCAACAATAAGAAAAAATATTTGAAAATTCAAAACTTTTCGTGGAGATCAGAGTTAATTCCACACGCATGAAAGAATGAAACGTCTGGTGTTACAGACAATGTATGGACAAGAAATGTCATGACTTTCACTCGTAAACCTGTACAAATTTCTTTCTTTCTGGTTTTTGTGATTCTGATAGAATCTATCATAGATGCATAAGTGTTTTTAGATGTTTTTTTCTTCAATTCTTATTAATCTTTATGGTAATATTAATTATTTTGTCTCGTTTTTGCCCCCCAAAACGCAAAGCATTATGGGGATTTGAAAGTGGTGAATAGGGTCTATATCAGAAGTCATAAAACATGAAGTCGAGGTCCTCCGGCTGCCAGTCTGTATTCTCTAACTTAAGGTGGCTCGATGGGATTTTCTCGGCGCGCTACCTTTCAACTTCAAATCGCGAATACACGGGTTCAAACAATTCATTTGGGGAAAACTTTGCAAGGTTTTTAGAGAAAGATGACATTTTCGAAAGAGTATGTTTTTACTGAAATCACAGTTAATATAAAACCGCTGTTATGTGTTGCTGCTTTTGCTTTATTGGCAGTTTTCTCCATTTTTTGACCTAGTTGTTTAAAACCCTTGTTACAGGTATTTACTGTTTAATAAACAAGCCCTTGATGAGGCTCTAAGTCTTCATCTAAAACTGGAGGTACCTCTATCTCTGATAAAGTTATCCTCATTAGTATTCTTTATATAAAGAATACTAATAAGGATAAGAACTTTATGTAAAGTACTCATCTTCATTAGTATTCTTTATATAAAGAATACTAATGAGGATAACTTTATTGGGTATAAAGGTCCATGCACGTGACGTGTACGGGCGCTCCAATTGGACCAAAGGCTTATGAATTAATCTTGAGTTTTTGACCAGTATGTTAACTAACATTCCAATGATTTTCACTGTTGTTTTCTTGAGGAATGTAACGGCTGTGCAATAGAGCAAATTACTGAAAAAGAGCCAACACTGCCAGAACGATTTCGTTCCAATCAAGCCATCAGGATAAAGGATCTTCAACGACTCAAGGTATATATATATCCGACACTTTCTTGCTGGTCCAGCTGAGTTATGTGTCTCCCATTACAGGAAGTCGGCATCACGTTTGCCCCTATAGACCCCTTGCAGCACTTCGAAATGCAGCTCAATGTGGAGGACAAAATAATAGGTTCCAATTCTCAGGAGATTGAAATTCTTTTGTTCTGTCCTCCAAATTGAGCTGCTCTGACGTCACGTTAAAGGGGTCTATATAATTCGATCTAGCTTTATTATTTATAATAATATGCTACTATATCTCTCTGTTCTATCTTTCTAATGTGGAGCAGTCTAGATACGCCCTTAGTTAATATTTCATTGTTATTTATTCATATTTGCTTTCTTCTTATTTGACAGGGGGATTTAGTTATCAATCTTGAAGTTACAATTGAGAAAGAATCAAAAACAAAATCATTCAAATACAGACTGGAGGACAAGCCATTGTATGCAAAGATTGTTTAAGCATAGATAATACATAGTGCAACATGTCTCACTAAATTCTCGTCAGAATCACTTTTAAATAATCGAAAAAAAAGTAGCACGACGCAGAAAGGATTTTGGATTGCAATACAACACGATAATACAATACAATAGTTTATCAAGGAATCCTAAAAGGTTTATCAACACATTTTTCTAGTACATCATTAGGGATAGTAAAATGATATCATCCCGCAAAAACACTCTAGACGTGCAAACCTGTTGGAAATTGATTGATGTTTGTCAGCCAATGAAATACCAAAGTAACTTTTCCGTGTATCGCTGGCTACAATGCACCCTTCTCAAAATTAGCTTGGATGCGAGGCTAAAATGAATCACAAAAGAAATCACACCTTTTCTCGATGGAATTTGTGGCATTTCTTTCGTATTTCTATGTTAGCCTCGCACTCAAGATAATTTTGAGAAGGGTGCATTGGCCGCTAGTTTCTTTAATTATTGGTTTTGTTGGTACAAAATTCGTCGTCAATGAACAGGGTTACACGCGACAGTTACAGCGTGTGTCCAATTGCGGTCCTTATAGATATTTTGAGCATTTGTAGAACACATTAAGCTACAATGATTTGATACAGAAGTTATCAATAGTAAATACTAGTAGTAATCAAATAAGGCTCCATCTAAAACTTCTTTGTACGTGGGAATCATATTTTGAATATGACAAGGCTTCTTCCACATTAACTTAAATGATTTTAATCCAATCTTTCGTATCAGTTCGGTCCAAGAATCCATTTGTTGTAAAGGGACGTTTAATCGCTAACATCTCGTTCATGAATGGATCCAGAATGGGATCACAAATCTCATGCCCCATAGTAGAAACTGCTCAAGACTCTAACACTTGTGGGACCCATTGACTTGTCTTTGCGCATGCGTTTACGATGTTGTGACTCTTCATTATGATTTGTGAACAAAATTAGTTCTAAGCATTTCTAAGCCAAGTGCTATAAATAATCGTTCATTGTACACATGTAGCAAAGAAATGACATATACACAGTTCCCTAGAAAGCATGATAATAAAGACTTTTTCATAAATGGCTTATTTATTCCACTCCAGGTTAACCGTAGTCTCCTTTGCAGCCGTTCTTAGTGTCGGTCTCAAAATCCCTTCCCACTAACGGCTGCTTACTGCAGCCATTCCATTCCAATTGTTTGATTTAAGCCAATCAGGAAACAGACCCGTGGTAGGCCGCCCTGTTGATTTCTCGCCAAATATAATATACAATGAGCCGCCGGCTTTCCTCTAACATTCAAAACAATGAATGAAACTCCTTTTGTTTTTTACCTGACGCGCTTCAGTTCTCGATTTTAGAACTAGAGCCGTGATTGGCTTAGCCGTTGGAATGGAATGTCTGGCTGCAGTAAGCAGCCGTTAGTGGGGAGGGATTTTGAGACCGACACTAGGAACGGCTGCAAAGGAGACTAGGTTAACCGAAGTCAATTATTTTTCGTTCGCACATGTTTAAAGAATATAACAAAATATTTTTTAGTGAATTATTTTGTTAAATCTCCCATCGTGGCGCCTATGTCTTTTGATATATGAACCTCTTATTGGTTCCTCTTATTCTTTAGCTGGCGCGAGGTGCGCCGAACTTTAGAGGAGAAAAAAAAGCGCAAATAAAGCGGAAGAGATGGAAAAGCTATCACTTTTGGGAAGGAATGCAAAATCCTTTTTATTACTTTACACTGTTGTAGAATTAGCTTTATTCATAAATACGGATGATAACGCCGGAGAAGTTATTAAAAGTTACGGAAATCTATTTACGAGGAACTATCCAGTTTTGAGTTACAGTTTTTCTAAATTCATCAGTCCCGAAATGTCATAAAGTAAACAATTCCCACTTTCCGGGCCGTTTTCGGCGCATAAACGTATACTTGTTTTAGATTATGAGTCAGTTATGAGTCTAGTTGTAGAGAAAAAGGTCGTTTGTCTTTGTACTGATGAGTGAAAGGTTGTACTTCTTATAAGAAGGTTGATTTTCCCGATGGATGCTGCATAGGTTTGTGATAAGAGGGATACATATTGAATTGTTGCTGTGGTGGTGGTCCGGATACCTTGAATGATGAGGAAAACATTTATTAGTCTCTTGTAACACAAACAGAAGCAGCACAGGTATTATGGAAAGAGGAGCAAAATGGTTTATTATTTTTAGGCTCTAAGCATAAATAAAAGGAAATGTTTTTTGTTTTTTTTAATTAAAAATGGTGAATACAATTGTACAAATTTAATCCACAAATGTAAGATTAATTTATCGTGTAAAAAATTATATGCAAAATAAATGTAGCTTTCAGCTCGTTTCTCTACATTATTTCAGTCTAGTTACTGGAAACTGGAATGTGAATCAAAGTTGTGTTAGCCGGTAGAATTGCTCCCTCTCCTCTCAAAGAAATGAAATTATCTGACTTAGCCGTGCCGGGGCTTGTTTCAGGGTTTGATAAAATTGATGTTTCTTAGTGGTGGAAAATAGGCGTAATGGTGGACTTACGACTGACCCAGGATCATAGGCAAATACCGGGGTACTGAACTACAAAACAAAAGGTGCACTTACGACTTCGATGTAATCCATACGGCTGGCATGATTACGGGAATGAGGTAACTTGCCATTGGCTTCTACGAAAGGATACCTGATTAAAAAGATCAAAATAGAACTCATTGAAATAGAATGACAATCATTCCTTGAGGACTAGCGCCACTTATAACCATGTCACATGCATGAAGACTAAAATTAGGTTGAACTAATTAGATTTAACACCCTGTTTTTAGTTGCTTTTTTATTTAGACGTTTCGACTGTAAATCAACAGTCTTCATCAGTTATTTCAGTGAGAAACTCTGCGTGCGGACATATATATTTCAAAAAATACTAAAACACGCGTGCTCGTGCCAGTGTTCAGCTCTATCGCGTAGTAAACATCTGGAATGCTGATGTAGCCATTTCAAGCTTTGCGATCGTGTACCGAGTATCACGCTGCTAGAAAAAAAAACCTCGTGTGATAGTTATTTTCAATTGTCATTGTTCTCAAAATTGAAACTCGGACGCCTGCTGTGCAATCAAAATATGTTATACAATAACGATAAAATGTTGTACTTACTGAACAACAGTATTAGCAAAGAATACATCACTTGGTGTTACTGTGGATCCATTGACCTCCTGATGTGAACCATAAGATCTTTGAACTAAACCATACGAGGGAGCATTGACTAAACTACCAGATTTGACCATTCTGGATTCTTTATGCCCACTGGTCCTCTGCGTAGCAATAACTCCTTCTGGACCCAGTTCGGCTAGAAATTTTGTTGGAGGCGCCGGTGGAGCTGAGAAAGTAGATTGGCCCGACTCACTTAGTGGGTTTCCATGGTGACTGTGCCTATGGTGACGATGATGACGATGACGAAGCTCTTTGGCTTCTCTTGTTAATGCTATGCGGGGTTGAATAACATCTAGTGCTGGTACCATTCTATCGGTCTGAGAAACACTTCAAAATACATGAGAACTGTTAACATCATGCAGAACTATCGTAGCCAGCAGTAGTGGCAGTAGCAACATGTGCAGTAAGGGAACGAGGCCTCTTTTTAAGGTTGCCTGCAATCTCCTTCCCAGAACACTTATTTCTAAATGCGCATGCTCTGAAAACGAGATTGGGTCGCCTGTGCATCCCGGCAAACTTGACGGGTTACGGGCCTATCGGTATTACTTGGTAGGCCCAAGAGCTAGTGAATGTTGTTCGTATTATCACCCCACATACAACAAAGTAAAGATAGTTTGTATCGCATACAGCTGATCTGAGTAAAAATATTAACCAACCAGAATCGAGAAAATTTGCAAAACTGAGGTGTCATCCTTAGTAGCCCGGCAACTCGGGAAACATTTTCCCACTCAATAATGAATGTCATAATAAATGTTTACAAAATATCAAAAACTTCTCCTCAAATATTTATCTCAAATATAAATTTTTGTAAGTCGATTTTCTCAGGCTTCATGACACCTCAGTTTTGCAGTGACGTCATTTCTACGTCAGTATTTCAGATCAGCTGAATGTAACTAAGTTAAAAGATGAGCGGTCATACGTGAGAAGGAGTTATGCGCCCTTTACTGAGGTAGTATACTCTTACCGGTCATAATCACTGTAGACTCTGCTTTGCGGCCTTGGTGCAGACGAGCCATCAGATCGAACATCCGAGTGATAATTATCACGGTGGTGTCTGAAATGATCATTTACGAGAAGTGAGTTGTACGATAGTCTGGAGGAAAACAATCATTTTCTGAAAAGAGCTGAAGGGATCACGAGCCGAGGGATTGAATTCCTTCAGCCGTGCAGAGAGTAATAAGAATAGAATAACAGATGACACGTTTCTTTGAACGTTTTCTACTTGTATAGACCTCTTCGGCTTGGGGGTAATGTTTTTCCATTTCAGACCACGTGCCATTCTCTTGAGAATAAGATTCTTTGTTTGAGTTGTATCCATATTCATGTGTCTTCTCATGCGCAACCGTTAAACAATGAAATGATACTCTGGGGAATGACACGTGGTCTGAAATGGGAAAACATTACGCCCAAGCCGTTCGTGCGCATGTGTTCTGCGTATATGGTGTGACAGCGCGCGCGCATGACCTATGTTTTTCAAGATCAAACTCAGTCACGCTCGTTGCGAAAACGATTTCGATCGGCTATATCTCGAGAACAACAACGGTGACCCCCATTTTCTATTTCAGCATTTGATAAAGAATTACATAAGCTGTCAGTGCTCCAAATTTGAAGGGGAAAAAATATGGGAAAATCATAACGAATACACGTATTTTGATGAAAAATCCAATCTACATTACGGCCAAAGCGTCACCGAATGGTGCATGGTGGCTGTAAATTCGAACCAAAAACTACAAGACATTTGCTTGTATTCATCAATATCTACACATAATATTTATCTATAGGTTATTAGACGGTTGTTTCAAAAAATGTTTAGCAATCCATTTAGTTTTTCAACAACAAAAATGACTTTACTGCTCGACTTGTATGTATTGCGCGCAAGCGATTTTCTACAAGAAAAAGGCTGTACTTTGATATCATCTCACTCATAAACGAGAACGGTGACCCCCATTTTTTATTTGCTCAGGGAACTTCTATGATGGTCTTGTTTCATGCGAAGTTTGAAGAAAAAACATGGGAAACACTTTTGCCCGCGAACGCCCTTAAAATATTTTTGTTTGTACCTGTGCCGTCGCTCACGCCCACACTCATCCCAGTGATATGGAGCCGCATCTCCGAGCTGAGCAACTTCCTCCATACTGCGGATCGGTTCTCTATGAAACAACAACAATAATAATAATAACAATAACAATATTAATGATAATAATAATAACTATAATAACAACAATAACAATAATAATAATAATAATAATAACAACAACAACAACAACAATAATAATAATAATAATAATAATAATAATAATAATAATAATAATAATAATAATAATGATAATAATAACAATAACCTGTGTTTTCTTCTTGAATGCCTATTTCGGGGTAGCGAACCAGTATCACTACCAGAATCAGCTGAATGAGTGTTTCGATGTCTGTGGGATCTACAAGTGATTAATAATTCCGTGTTTATATCGGGATTTAGAGAAACGTTCTCTAGCCAATCAGAGCACGCGTTATATCTTAGTTATTTTATATAATGATTGGTTGATTGATTGATTCTACTTCGACAAGAGAGTATGAAGTAAGAGAGCACATCTCCGTGCCCTATGATGATTATTTGAAAATCTATTTTTAGCTCTGCGCGCAGTCTGAAATATTTTATCATGTGATTCCTGATTCAGTCCAGGCTGCGCGCGGAGCTAAAAATAGATTTCCAAATAATTTTCATGGGGATAGACCTATGTATGGGAGATGTGCTCTCTTACTTCATACTAACTTGTCGTAGAAGAAAAGTATGATTTGGTTATCTTTGATGCTTTACCTCTTGTGGTGTCTGCGTCTACGGCTAACGTCATCATCAGAATAGTAAGCCGACCTTGATCGGGACCTGAATAAAAAAATAACGAGTTTGATCTTCTTTTTATTTCAAATGTTAAATAACTAACTGAACAGTCTTCAACATGCATTTTTAGATATTGCGCATCAAGGATCTCACAAACTCGGATGTCTTTGCATGTTTCTCTGTTCCGACTCTCGGCAAATGGTCGAAATTCCAAGGCACCGAATCGAACATTCATCAATCGATACCTCATGCTGATCAGTGCTCGGTTGGGATTGAAGCCGACTGATTTGCTCTTAGTGAAGACTGAAGCATGGATATCCTATTATGAGGGTCCTGACGGGGAGGGGGTCCTAATCCCATTTCCCAGCCCAAAACTTTGCAAAAGCCCAGTCCCAGTCCGAGTTATAGAGTTAGAGTTAGAGATTTTGCAAAATCCCAATCCCAGTAATGGCTAAATCCCAGTCCCAGTGCAAGAAATCCCATTTTCACAGCCCCCAAAAGAAGGTGAATCCCAGCTCCCATTTTACCCCTTCAGGACCCTCTATAATGAACCTTTATTCTAATATCACAGCACTATTTATCAAAAAAGAAAAATAACTGGTCATGTATTTACCGTTTTCTTGGTGAATCTGTTTCACTGCCGCTACTCTGCCCTGAACGACGATGTGGACTGCCAAAGGTTTATAAAAATAATTTTAGTTCATTAAAATATCAGTTTATGTACTGCGCGACAAAGACGCAGCACACTCTTACCTTGGAAACTTTGGTGATCTTCGTCTTACTTTCCCTGTCGAACCACTGCTTCGAACTGAACGAGGGGATTCTGGGGCACGTGTGTATAAACCTCTAAAATGGGCAAAAGATCATTGCAAAACAGGGGATTCAATATGAGAACGTGTTAGATCTTAATTAAGTATTTATACATTTTCGTTTAGTGTCCTTTTGTGTAGTTTTGAAGTATCTTAGTCATTGTTAGTTGTCCCTCCGGAGTTCGTACCGCTTTATATACGCCCTATATGTTAATCTTTAGTCAGTTGGTGCTCGTCGTTCATCCCGTCCTACACAAATGTAAGTTCTTCGTTTTTCCTTTTAGATCGTTTTTTACAGTTTCTTGTAGTCCTGTGTTTCTTGTTATTTTACTTTATTTACTCCTTTATTCATTTATTTACTATTTGTAGTCTATACCTTACTTGTAAGGGTATCGAATTGAAGGCATTTGGGATGTAGCACCGACACTACGGCTAGATGGAGTACAAACCCGATCCAAACATCCAAACATATAGTGTTACGCTCATCGGGAAAAGGTCTCGGTTCCTGGTTTGGTTTAACTTTAAAAACCAACCACGTTTACTTTCTTTTGTCCCCTATCGGTCTTGGTATCTTGCTATTAAAGCCGGGGGCAGTTTTGATAATCAGAGAGCCGGATTAAGACAAGGTCTCGATTTTTAAACTAAAAACCGAGAAGCACTGGAGTGCGACCATATTAAAGATGCTACAATATGACTTACGCTTGGGTGTGTGCAAGTTCTTCCCAAGGGAGTCCTGGTCCACGTGGAGCGGTGTCAGTCACATCTTGATATTCTAAAGTCGTGTTTCTGTTGTGAATGAGAAAAGTTTCTTGTCAAGATAGTGATTGCAGTCAGTACTATACGACAGGTTATCCCACACCATAGAAAATACAGCCAATCAGAAAGCAGGTAAGCCGTTGTATATTCGTCGGTATTTCACTCTTCTTTTCCATCATGACTGCGCATTCAATCTACGCATTTGTATTTTCTATGGTGTGGGATAAAATGATTATACAATGGTTTCTCGTGGCATATACCGTCACTTGTATTTTCTTTGTATACACACTCGCCTAAAGGCTCGTGTGTATAGTAGAAACTACAAGTGACTCGTGGGATATTCCACAGTATGCCACTCGAAACCATTGTATAACTAGTAGATATATACTTACACGCTGGTGTTAGGGTTAGGCGAGTTGATCCCTTGCATTACTTCAAAACCATTTTTCGCTTGGATTGGTGATGCAAAAGAATTACCTAAAACCAAGCATTTACACGGTTACACTCTCAATAATAGCGACCTTCAGATTCGACTACGAGTACGAGAACGAGTACGAGTACGAGTTTTGAAATTGGCCCTGTGCTCGTTCTTAACACTGAATCGTATTCGATTTCCTATTTTTAACAATCTTAAGTTTCAATCTACGTACTCCACCACGGCTACGAAATTATAGTGCCAATCTTTGAGAGTTTAAAACTCGTACTCGTACTTGTAGTCGGATCTGAAGGTCGCTAATATTGATTTTTAAAACATGTTATACTCATAATATAAGTATACATCTTCTCCTTTCAAAAGAATAACACTACCCAACTGCACACCTGAATACAGCTAGCCGGTATATATTGAACATTTCAAAACTTTGGACAAACAGTTTGAACAATTCAATCAAAAGTTGAACGCAATCTCCGAAACTATGAATATGCAACAACAACTATGAATTTGTTCTTAAAACACTTCATCAACATTTTCTTTGCCGCAATCACGCAATCAAGGTCTTTCTTCCTTAAAAGATGACTGTAAAAAATCCTACTACATTTTTGAGAGTTTACCATGTATATCGGTTTCCATACTGTTCCCGCCCGGCTGACCTGGCTATTCACTGTAGCTAGGCGAAGTGAATATCGTCTCATAATCACTGGTCGCTCGACCAATCACAGCGCGCGAAACTCTATATTCAAGTCCAAAATTATACTAAAACGATATATTAACCAATACCTCTCTCGCTGCTTTGACTTTCTCGTCTGTTGTAACGTTTGCTTGGTTTTCTAAAGAGCAAGATTGATCATAGCTTTAGAAGTGCATTTATACTAAAACCAACAACCGAAAAAATAACCTTTGAAACCCATGCAGTAAAATATTCTTTATTTCTGTGTAAAATACCTTTGAACAAGAGGACTTAATCGCTGTCTTCGTTTACCTTCTTCTAAGGCTTCTTTTTGTGTTCGTCCACTAAAAATAAAATTGGCCAAATAAACACACTGGTAAAAAAAACTTACTACGTATGTTCACTAGCTGATAAAATATGCGGAACGTCTGCCGAATGTCTGCAGAACAGGTATAGAAAACTAGCAGGAACTCCACCGAGAATGCATGGGGGATCTTAGATTTTGATAGTATCTGAACAGCCTCTCCCAATTTTTAGTTTTAAACAAGTCTACTATTGACTTTATTTCATATCTATGCCGGTCCTTCCCCTTTGCTTTTGAGGATGCTCGAAAGCCGGTTCGTTATTGGTTGTCTGTTATGTCGCTCATGTCGCTCAGGAATCAAGGGTGGCGTAGTCAGTCTCGGTTTGGATTCCTGAACTCGCCATCACATGTGCATGAGTAGAGTTTGTTAGGTATCTCCCTTGATTTGAGGGTTTTTCTCCGGTTTTTCTCCCACCGCAAAACCTAACAAGCTAAATTCTAATTTGATCTGTGATTTAGCTGCATGTGCCCAGACATAGATAAACTTGGTTGTTCAAGGGGTTTCGATAGAATGGGGAGGGGAAGGGTGCCACTGTCGTTCATCAATTCCCGTTCCGAGACCTGCGTTGCTTTTTTGGATCTGCCAAGAAAAGAAATACTCTAGACGAATGTAACAGGAATCGCCAATGTCCTTGGTTTCTTAGAGTATTTACCAAAGAAGCAAGACCAAAGAAAATTTAAAACATAGTCCAGTATTACCTATATCTGAATCCAGAACCAGTTCGTAGTAGCCCACTAAAGCTTGACCGCCGAACAGGTGGCCTAACTCTATCGAGTCTAGAAAAAAATAATAAACAAACTGTAGACTGCAGCATGAATTATGAAATAGCAATCATGCAGGAAAAAAACTCTGGATGCTAAATATCTTAGCCTCTTGCGCAGCCGCTGTGGGCGCTTCCGGTTCCAGTCATAAATCATTGCCAGAAATATGGGACATGAGCCTGCTCATACATGCGCAATGATGCGTTTCAGCTTACAAAATAGCCGCCGAGTCTTATAGGAAATGTATGGGGAATATAGAGCTTCCTCTATTTACGGCGAATAGGGTTTTATTTCCTCTGAGCTCCACATCGCGACAAACAACCCACACTACAAGCTACTAAATAAGCGTAAAATGATCATTGAATCATGCGACATATTGGTTCCCGGACTACTTGCCTTCGAAAGGCTTCGAAAGCTCTAGATTCCATACATCGTCTATAAATCTGGCCACACTTGACCCCAAAATCGTCTTATTTGAACTCGAAAAAATTTAAAAGTAAAAGAGCTCCACCTCGATATCACCAAATGAGTGTTTAATAAATCCAAAGCCGCTCAAAATAGACAGCATGCCTTCAGAATGTAGGTTCCCAAGAAGCTTGAAGTTAGGTTAAATTTTAAGCGATTCGACGCGTTGTTAGCTCGTAGTTTTCAATTAAAATGACAAGAAACCACAGAGAACTGCTCCAAACAGCTTCAAAAACCCCTAAATATCGCCATTTTGTTTTTACGAGCTCCTATTGACTGCTGAGATACAATAAGGAAGCTTAAAGTAACGATTTACGTTTGAAACTTGTTTCTTGTCCTTCATGGGCTTCCTGTGGTGAGGCTTATCAACAGAAAAATAATAATTGTTCTTTTGATTGTCAAGTAACTATTTTTTGGTAAGAATTGTTTTACTAGTTGTTTTATAGTCATCCGCGGGGACCGAGTTCTAGTACCTCAATGACTGTTGAGAACGAATTGGTCAGTCTTTTTTTTTTTCTTCCGTCTCTAGAATCTATTCAACTTTATTTCTGGGTCTTCAGAATTCAAATTCCTTCTCCTAGATTGAATTTTTGTGAAAAAACATTTTGTCGCAAAACGACACAACGGAGCTAAAAAAAGGCTGGCAATTGGTCAAACTTGCGATTCCGATTCTGATTCTTTGGTTCACACAGGATCGCAAGTGTCATAATCGAAACGGAGTCAGAAGAAAAAGAATTACTAACACCTTATTATTACGATTTCGTCGCCTTTCTGCTTCCGATTCCAACTCCGAAAATTAGTTCACACTGGTCATAAGTAGCCTCCTGCGCAGCCGCTGTGAGGCGCTTCCGGTTCCCGTCATTCCCCACAGCGGCTGCGCAGGAGGCTAGTCATAAGCTTCTCTTACGATTCCGCTTAACATTGTAATTTTCACTAACCTGAAAAAAGAATGATGTTCCACGCAGCATTTCCAGAGATGTTTACAAGCTGACTTGTTTGGCAGATAAAAAACATAAACGTATTCCCGCCCCTAAAAACAACACATACCTTTAACTAAAAACACCAACATTATGGAAAACATAGGATCAACTATCCACTATAATTGCAGTATTTAATGAATATATTCGTACCTCTTTTCCTGATACATTCAAACTGAACTTTTTTCCTTTAAAATCTATTTTTGTTATCTTTGGCCTGTGAAAAGTAAAACAGACACAACGGAAAACAGGTCAGCTCAACACAAACCAGAAGCATGTGCAGTTTTCAGGTTAATTGAACAATCTTTCTCATGACTTTTACTGACTGCTCGCAAGGTGCACGCTTTAAATCTCGTTAGAAATCTTGTTTTCTGATTGCATGGTCGAGACGCGTGCTTTGTGGGAGCTCACATGCAGTACACGTGCGCGCTTCCTGTTTCGTCATTCGTATCCAAAAACATCAGTTATTCTAATTCAGTTCGATTTTATAAAAGAAATAAAAGAAATGGCTGCTGTGGTGTGTGTAAAGTACTTAATTACTTAGGGATAGGCAGAACACTCGAGAAGTGTTGAGAAGCACTCCTTATATTGGCTCTCGCTTTGTGCCAACTGCATACAGCAAGCGCGCGTTTTCTTCGGTAAAACATTGCAACAGATATACTGTATTACAGGTAATCAATGATAACTATAAAGATTATATCATTGTTATTCGCTGGTCATAAAAAGAGAGAACATGTCTGTTTCAATATAATAGAGTATCTTAAAGAGTAAACATTGTGAGCTTTACTTACCATAAATATGTTCCAACTGGAGTTTTGTTATTGTACACAACAACACCAGCAGGCTTTAAAGCGACAAAATATTCGATATCATCTTCTCCCTGGATTTATGAAAAAAATACATTAATAGGAAAATAAGAAAAATATATATTGTACTGAAAATAACGATACTAGCAGTTTTGACATTCACCTTTGCTAAATGTAAGTCCACACCATACATCTCTAACCATTTAACTTTGTCCAAATACATGAACTCAGCTACTGATGGAACTATTCCACTAAAATATAGCAAGAAAATTAAAAACAATTAACGACAAGAAAATCCTCATAATAATAATAATAGTAGTAGTAATAATAATAATAATAATAATAATAATAATAATAATAATAATAATAATAATAATAATAATAATAATAATAACAACAACGTCTTTATTTAACGAGGGTATTACACGAAATAGTGTAAAAACACTAATAAACTTGTGCCCTCAAAGTCTTGATAGTGTATGGTACGGAACTCACTAACACACTTAGTATAAAAATATATCCCGTAGTATGGCCAATGATCCTACGGATGATAACAATATATCCAGAGCCGTGAAGGTAAAGAAAGCATTACACCATTTTTGATCGGTACAGTAGTGAAATTGCTCGTGAAGGTAATCCAGTTAGTGATAGTGGTATTGGCAGTGGGAGTAGAAGTGGTATTGGCAGTGGGAGTAGAAGTGGCATTGGGAGTGGAAGCGGTAGGTGGGGATGAGAATGGTGGTAGTAGTAGTGGGCAGTCTCGTGTGTCAACTTCGTCACTTACGTCAATCTTTTGTGACAATCCATTATTTTTGATTCCAGTTCTTCTGTCTAGAAAATTACAGACACTAAAATGAAACCTAATTCTGACATTGCGCACACAAAAAGATGTTGATGACCTTTATATAACAAAGCAGAAAACTGACCTGCTTGGGGATAAAGCGAAACTCGGACACATAGCCTTGAGTATGCTGTCTGGGGTCAAAGTCTCCAAGCTCGGCTAAAATTTAATACATGTTGAAGATACTGTCATAATAATGAGAACTTTTTGGAAACAAATATATATTTTTATAGTTCGATTCAGTGACTACGAATAATAGTTCCAAGTCAAGGATGGCGTTGCCACGCATGATAAATTAATTTTTACTACGCGCGGCAACTCCAACCTCAACTTGGAACTATCATTAGTTGTCACTAGAACGGAACTGAAAGGTTACTTTAACTTTGTAGGTGTTGATTTGGGGGGAGGAGGGGTGAACTGCTGGCATTGGAAAAAAAATTAAAGTTTGTGCCTTGATAGGTTTGAAACAAGATAAACAAGACGTCTGGGAAGGAAAATGGCGTTCTAACCTCAAACCTTTTTTTTTTTAATATCGCGCGATAAGATCAAATAGAATTATCTTTGGTTATCATGTAATACTTACACTGCAAAGCGTATGACGAAACCTCTGACAGTAAGTTTTGAGAACAGGGTAGTCTAGATAAGAGAAACAAAACATATGAAACATCATTGTTTGCATTTGAAACTGAATTATTGAGGGGGAAAAACAATAATTACGGTAAATTATTGCTTGTGGTTAAGGTGTTTTACTGGTAGGAACGTAAAAAAACACAAGTAATTTATAAATGTAATTTAGTTGGAATTCCGTCCCTGATGAGGAGAGATCAGTGAAAATCTCCCGTTCATTACAACTGAGTCACTTATCCTTACCTCCCTTGGAATATGTCTCTTTTTAATTGAAGAAAGAAGAAATATCTAAGGAAATGAGAAGAAAAATGATTAGAAAATGAACTGACAACATGAAGAGGAATGGAAAAAGGGACAGGCCCTACACTAAAGAGTGCTGAATCCATGTATCGCAGACTAAAACCAAAAGAGTTAGTTCTAGGTACTCAGCTAAGACTTGCTCCAAGTCGACCTCTCTGAGACCCTGACAGAGTCACGAGCAAAGCAGGTGAAAATAAAAAGAAGCAAACGTCAAAGTCACGAGAGGTCGACTTGTTCCTCTTGCAGGATTTTCTTTTTCATTTTGCGCCAAAAAATGGCATGTATCTCTGTAGCACGCCCTTAATTATCGTGCGTTGATAAAGAGGACGAGCATAATTTAGCGACCCGATTTTGAGTCGCTAAAGGGAACAAGTTGGAAAAGTCCTTCATCCAGCGCGTGTAATCCTGGTTGGGCTGCCTTTGCTTTATTCAGCGCGCGTGAACTAATACGGAGACGAAGAATTTGCAAAAGTCTATATGCTAAACAAAACTGGAGAACGCCTCAGAATACGAAATTCTCAGTTTTATCACATGCGGCAGCACCCCGCAGGGCCCTTATTGATAACAGTACTACTAGTTGTCTTGGCCAAATAACATTGTATTATTTCAAAAAAAAATGTTCACACAACTATTTTTGGAGCAAGACGTTTCGACAGACCAAAAGTTTGTGTGATTATTCTTCATCTGCTAACGTTGAGATATCTTTCGGTAGCATTGTATTGTTGTTGTTGTTGTTGTTGTTATTGACGCGCAATAGTTCGTGAGACATGAGGTTTTTGCCAAAATCCTGCAATGTTAACAGTAACCTAAACTGCATGAAACTTGGATACAAGGTCTTAATAGACTCATTTCAGCACTTCGAAATGCGGCTCAATTTAAATTGGACAGAACAATATAGACAGACAATAGGACAGAACAATATAGGTTTCAATTTTCAGGAGATTGAAATTCTTTTGTTTTGTCCTATACATTGAGCTGCTTTGACGTCACGTGAAAGAGGTCTATTGAAAGTCAAGACCTCTTCCCAGGCCCCAGCTGATTATCAAACCAACCTCCTCCTTTTAGAATGAGGTTTCAGTCGAAACTCAATTTTAATTCACGACTGAAGTGATTTTTTTGATGTTACAACATCGGCTCTATTATTAATGAAAGTCAGAGACAAGGCATGGAAAGAATTACCTGGTGAGCTCCTCTTGTAAGTTACAAGGGTCAGAAGCATAAAACTTGACACAGAAATATAACAGATAAGGAGGACCAGCTGTTGAAACAGATAGAATTGATATTAATGGTGTTAGTGTCAGCTGAACTGGCTGGGAAACAGAAGGAGTCAAATGATCAGCTTACCATTTAATTGTTTCATGACGATCTTCATGGGATCCAGCCATCTCTGGAACGGATTAAAAAACGGCAAACACTGAGCTACATACCGTACTAGAATACCCTTTTGATGTATTACCTATTACAACCTGTGTTTAAGAGGATTATTATTTGTTCCCAACTTTAAAGGAACTTGACCAATATAAAACTGTTTAAAAAGTTAAAAAATCACTGGCTAAAGTTCAAGGATAAAAAAGAATTTTCCGCTTTCTAAACTGAAACTAGCCTGCGCTTCCCTTCTCCCGTTGAATCGGGCCTACAAATCGCAACGTGTAGATGAGCCTTTAGATCTCATTCACCGCAGAAGTTGCGGCAAGAGAAGTGAATCCCTTGGTATCCTCCCTGCGTCGCCTCTGGCTTTTGGGCTGCTTATCGTGTGCACCTATTAGAGCAGATTTCATGACTTTGAAAAGTTCAGTGCCGTGTGGGTGCCTAAATGCGACCGTGATGTTTTCTATAATTTCGATTGGCTGATTTTTTTTTTTGCGCAATGTGATTGGTCTGGCGTATTTAGTCAGTGCCGTGACCGTATCCGCGCCGTGTTTCGTGCATTTGATTGGATGAAGAAAGCGTGCCTGGCCGGCAACCGTGATATTTTCTAGACTTTTGATTGGCTATCTTTTTGTCGCAACCGCGTTTGTGCCGTGAGCTTTTTACAGTCATTCGAAATCTCCTCTAACCAAACCGTGAATGGACAAAGTTGATCAAGGTTAGACTATCTTTCTTTAGTATTTCCCGTTAACCCTGGTCTCCTTCGCAGTCCTTAGTCATATTAGTGTGGCCTGCGAAGGACACTACGTTAACCATTTTGACCGTAATCTTACAGAATGTTAGAGTTTGATATACTTACAGAATGACTTGCCCTGTCGACGTAGCGCAGCCCAAAGTAATCTCGCTCAAGTAGATTCAAATGATCAAAAACTTTTTCAAGAACCTCTTGTCCCTTGGTGGATTTCTGCGTTGTATCAAACAAACATGTTATTCGTGTATTTCGTTTTGTTCACTGAAGAGAGAGAGAGAGAGACAGAGAGACAGAGAGACAGAGAGAGACAGAGAGACAGAGAGATAGAGAGAGAAAGAGAGACAGACAGAGAGAGACAGAGAGAGACAGAGAGAGACAGAGAGAACATAGGAGTTCTCGTTATGAACAACCATCACCTCGGGATCACGGGATATAGTATGGCATCACTACTACCACAACCAAAATGCTGTTATCTTCAATTATAACCCAACGATGAATTTTCGCGCGCTGTCATTGGTTCAAATGGGTCACGTGCAGGACGGGTATCAGGCGATATCCACCTTCTCGTCCAGCAGAAGGTAAAAACGTTAAAAAAGAAAAGAAAAAACACGGAAAACAAAGAAACTCGCTTTTTACAAACAAGTGAGAGTAAAATACAAAGACTGGTTGAGAAAACTACGCCAGGAAACACGAAAAAATCAACAAAATATACTGTAAATGTCTTCAATGGATAAGCATCCATGTTTCGTGAATGAAGTTTTTAGTTTGTTTTCGAAATTGTTTTTATAAACTACTAAAAACCAACAAAGAATTCGACAACTATTGTCAAACAATAGAATAGTTTAATGTTAAACAGCTTTCATTTACCAAAATAATTGTTTTTATATCCAGCTTGGAGACGAGAGAGAATTATTTTTTGAAAATTCTGGAGATGACGAGTCGATGCAGTTTGCTGAATTCATTTCAGTGAAGTCGTTGGGTTATAAAATAAATAAACCCCCTCTGGCTCACTGGAATATCGGCTGATAATGTCCTTGGATGAGAAATGGTCCTCAAAATATCACATTTGCCCTCGAAGCTTCGCATCTCGGCCAAATGTTCTTTTTTCGGACCATTTCTCATCCTCGGACATTATCAGCCGATATCCCAGCCGCCAGGAGGGGTTTATTTACTAAATATTTTATTGCCTTTGCAAATTGAAAAAAGTGACAAAAGAAAGTCAGGCCCGATAATTTCGGCTACACTATATATTGAACACTGAAAATACATAGGGCTTTTTAGAATAGGGGCCTCCGATATTTTTGACCAAGGCCCCCCCTATATTTTTGACTTAGGGCCCCCCGAAATGTTTGGCCTAGGGACCCCAAGTATTTTTGGCCTTGCTACGTACTTGAAAAAGCGCACAAAGGATTGTTTATATCATGCAAATGCTGTCGATATGTTCTAAAAGTGATACATAGGAAATTACAAATCATGCCGTGTGTGACCTGGGACGTAAAAATCAATTAACTTTACTAAAAGACTAAATCCTGTGGTTAAAGTTCCATATATAAATTATATTCGATTATCACAACACTAATGTGTTTACAACACGTCTAGGGTCACGTAGCGTATAAATATCATAAATCTATCAAAGAATCGCGAGTATAATGGTTATTATATTTTTTTTGTCATGTTTTTGTTCAATCCCCACGCATCTGATGTCATATCACAGCGGTAAGGCCGTCGTGCTAATGAATAGATCAATCTTGATTGTACCACACAACACAAATCTCTTTGCATTCTATTGTCTAGAAGTTTGCATAAATATCGTAATAATTCTAAATAAAGTTATCAAATTTTTTTAATTTCTTTATTATTATTAACTAACAATATAATTTGATCAGTAAAACTTTTTAAGTTCGTAAACCGTGAAGGATTTTCTTTTTTTCCATTTAATAGTAAAGATTTAGATTCCTATACAGTAATATGCATGCGATTAACTATTTGTTTTTTATATTTCCTGAAGGGATAAGTCGTCCTAGGTTACTACCGCTTCATGTCAAGATCATATCTTTCCAAACGATTCGTGTGCTTTATTTCCCCAAGGCATAAAACAATGATTCTCTGTTTACGCATTCAGTTGTCGAGTATCATCATTTGGGACAATATTGTTGAGTTTCTTCTCAATCCTTCTCTAACCTGACTTTCTTCTGAGTAAAATACCATCAAGCCTTGTATTTTTGGCCAGCCGTGTCGCTGAAGGTGTTGTGGTAGTCATAAGATTGAATACACTAAACTGGAGTACGTGTTTATACTTTGAAAAATGGCCAGTCATGAATTTAATACAAGGTATTCAAGTCGAACACAAGTATAACACAACATACTCCTGCTGTCAAACCGACAAACCTAACTACGGCTGGCCAATACAACACGCTTGAACAAAACCTTAGCTACGTTGACCCTAGTAAAATACAAACAGAATGGTTTAAAAAACCGTACTCACTTGAATTGTGACAGGAAACTCGCTCTCGTCCAAAAGTATAACATGACAGTAAAACTCCGTTTGTCTTCTTCCAAAGCAAGGCATCTTATCGTCGTTCTAGCTACATTCCTTAGTATGGGCCGTGTAGCAGATATTCAAGGTTTCGGATAGCCATAGTAAAAGCTGAATAAGATGCTACTTGGATTTGTCTAATTAATTAACCCAAGCCACTCAAAGGAATTAACCGACAACAATTTGCCATATGCAAATGAAGAAGCATGATGCGTGACAAAGGTCAATTAGTAACCAAGTGATTGTTTGTCATCTCCAGCATTACTAGATTTATTTCCATATCCCTGTCAAATGTCAACTAATATCGTTCATAATAGATAAAGAAATATAATAGATAGTGATACTAAAACCTACAAATAATATTGATAAGAAATGTTCTTCCCCAAACGCATAAGACCATTTCCCGCGCGTCCCTGTGGCATGTACCGTTTTAGCATATTCTTGTCCGTCTAGATCTGTGGCAGTGAGGTCTTCTGACGTCACGCTATATCCAGGAAACAAAAGCCAAAGGTTGACGTTTGACCAGCTTGAACGTCATTTCCGGTATAGAAAGAGAAAAGAACAAACACTCGACGTTCAAACATAGATGGTAGCTACGGTACCGAGGAGCTACTACTCTCCTAGTTCAGTTACTCAATCTGGCTTTACATACTAGTAAACCATCACGTTTCTTACGTTTAGACTTTGACGACACCACAAAACTCAAGACTCCTGTCTTCAGGATCCAGAACTATGGAACTAGTGATTATTTACAGAGAGGGGGGGGGGGGGGGGGGGCTGGGGTTTGTTTTGCCCATTTTTTAATAAGAGAAAACAATTATTTCAGCCAAGAAAGAATCACTCTTTTATGATGATAAATATTGTAAAGTAGGACGCCATACAACTTCAATCAACTTGAAAATAGGATCGATAAGGGTATGACACGTGGTCTGAAATAGGTAAAAGATTACGCCCAATCTAAAGAGGTCTATTTTAAGGAATCTCATAAAACATCTGCGACAGAGGCTATGTCTTCCAGGGGTTGGGCTCGAGATCGGACGAACCGGTTTTTTTTATTTTTCTTGGTTAAAATTAGTTTTACCATAAAATCTACATCCAAAAATTTATTATTGAAAAATTATTTTTCAAAGAAAAAAAAACCACCACGTTTACTTACTCACTGATACCTAAATCTGGAAAATCATTTTTTTACTGTTGCCGCCGATTGTCGCTCCTCCCTGATTTAGCTCGATATTAGTGGACAGTCGCTATTAAAAAAAGAACGTTTGGCGGGACGAGCGAGCAGAGTCGGTACACCTGTATCCTGCGCATCACCTCGTCAAATAAAGAAATGGATGTGTTTGGTGAACTAAGAGTTCAGTTTTACATGCTTATTGTACTAAAACTTTATTGTAGCACTTTACCAGAAGGCAACAGTAGTAGCAAAAACAAGATATTATACACTTTGAAGTGGAAAAACTAATTTAAAAATTGGTGAAATTCGTTCAGTTGACCAACCAAACTGTCAATATCAGTTAACTATTCATTTATCTTTTGTATGGGGTTTTTCGTCATTTTTTCCCTCATCAATGAGTAAATCAAAGAAATAATGACCCGGAGCTTATCGTATGAACCTAGCTCCAGCTGTTCTGAAATAGTGACGTAGAATCAATCAATCAATCAATCAATCTTTATTTGGGTTATTATACAGATATGACGTCACTGCAAAACTGAGGGGTCATGAAGCCTGCGAAAATTGACATATAAAAGTTTATGTCTGAGATAAATCTAAAGTTTGAGGAGAGGTTTTTGGTATTTTGTATACATTTACTATGATATTTATTATTGGATAGGAAAATAAAATAAAGAAATAACCGTTTCCCGAGTCGCTAGGCTACAAAGGATGACACCTGAGTTTTGCAATTTTTCTCGATTCTGATTGGTTAAGAACAATTAACGTTTCTACTGCAAATATCCTTACGTTTAGGCTATATACAATGATCTTGGACAAAATTGTTGTTCCATCGCCCTTTTCATGGTATTCTTGAGTGGTTTACTTCAGCCTCTTTCCCCTTGAACAATGTTGTTCTGGTACCTCATTGGTCTTGTAGCCCCTTAGTATGCAACATTGGATAGGGGGAGGGGGAACACTTTGGAAGTACAAAGTTATAAATGAGAAATAAAGTAATTTTTCGAAATTGCGGAAATTGTGAAACAACTAATTTTGTCCAAGATTGTAGTAGTCGTCATAGTCACGGCTAATATCGAGTTTTGCCCTCCCACTTACAGTCATGCGGGATATTGAAATAAAGGCAGTCAAAAGCTGATACTTCGTCCTTTGTGCTAATCTAACTACAATGATACTTTCGCTTTCTGATTGCCAAAAATAGACTCTTGTACGAATAGGGCCAGCAAAGAAACCTCTAGAAATAACAATGTTGACACCATATTCCATGTGACTATGATTCCCATTATCTTGAAGCCAATTGTCGGAATAACGTTCTGCAAGTACGAGATATATTTCTCAAAATTAAACTTTGGCATTTTGACTCTGTGTTGGAGTCTTCCCACAGCTCTAGCTGTTCCACGTAGAATTAATTCCATAACTCTCTGGCGTGAAGCTTTCGACTTCAACTTGTTCTCATCGTTGCTATCATGATGGTTTGGCTTGCCCTCATTATCAGACTGTACTTCGTCCTCACTCATAGATTGTCTCGCAAACTGGGAAGGCACTAGCGCATCCATTGTCTTGTAGTTTTGACTATTGGACAAGCGCTGGTCGTGACATTCACCTGGAATGTTGTCAGTTTCAGATGATGCAGATGTTGTCACTTTTAAATGATTGCCGGCGCCATTTTGATGTTCACTGACGCTTTGCGTGCTAGCTGACATTGGATTCGCTTGAACGTTTCGTAACGGAGTTTGTTTAGTGTTTATGCTCTCTTTAACCTTATCAACCTGATTTTCGGTGTCAGAGTAGGAGCCAGCCGACACTGGGTTTGAGGGAGTATGGCTGGAACGTAGTGTAAACAAGCTTCTTCGACGGTTTGTGTTCATGGCTCCCTTATCACGGTCTTTATTTCTAGTGCTTTTCACTCGTTTGGTGAGCTTGCGTGCGAAGGATTTTCGCTTGTCTTTAACTGGATGACCGTGATCTGATCCACTTTCTTCCTCTTCGTCTGAACTTTCTGGACGCTCAGCCCAGGCTTTCACGACTACTGAAAGATACCTAAAACAATAATTTGCACTTATAAGACCCGGGTAATTGTTCAATTTTAAGAAGACTTTTAAAAAGGGGCTACCAAAAATGGAAAAGGCGCGGTCAATTGGAAAACACCTCTAGGAGAAGGTAGTATTTTTATAACATTAACGAATGAAGGGTACTTGATTGATGGCTCACTGGCTGATCTAAATGATAGGGCTGAGATGATGAGCGAGTACAAGCATCAGACATACCATTTATATTGTTTGGTGACCCATGCTGCCAAGCACAAAGGATATACAGAACATATTGGGGGTACGAGTGCAAAGAATATATAACCAGCTCTTCTTGTTTTGTACAAGTAGTAGAACGCATTAACCGCTAGGGAAGCGATGCTGTATATCAACAAAAATGCCAAGGAAACCTGAAATGAAAAATATGGAGATAAACGCATAGACCTGCTACTGTTATCTGCCAGACTGACAAAAAATGTCAATGTCAAAGTCAGTTGTACATTTGAATATGAAGGACTAAAGTTACAAGATTTGGCAGTGACGAATGACTGCATGATATTTAATACGATTATTATTGAACTTTTATAATGTGTCCTGACCAATACCTGTTATTACGGGTGCATGCAAATGAGATGCGAATGAGACAACAAGCATTGTATTGACCCGATAGCCTCACTTGTATGATTCTTAAAACATAAGAATACCTCATTTACATGCATCCGTAATAACAGCTAAAGCAATAGCATTTGGTTCGCATGATAATTAACTTAAGAAATGTCTAATGAATGGGAAGAATAGCTTCGATTCTCACGCCCTATAGAAATCACATATTTTACCAACCCCAACCCCCCACCCACCCACCCATCCCCCGGGCATAACAAGACAATATACACAACCTGCCCCCCCCCCCCCCCCCCGCCCGATCCCCCGGGCATAACGAGACAATATACACAACCTACCCTACATGAAGAGGCAGATTTCTTGAGAAATGTTCCACGTTCGGCGAAGGAGTGAACGGCTTGTCGAAATGTGATTGGAGTTACTTTATTTTTTAAATGCGCTGTCATCATTTCTTTGGGAAAAATAATGTAATTCAGTAATACAGCACCGCTTAAGGGGTGTCGCAAGTACTCAAGAAGTGTGTGAAGCACTAACCTCTCTTCTCGCACTTCCTTATTAAATTACTATTCCATACTTAATTGGATCATCAACATATCCACCCACTCACCCACCCACCATTACATCCGTCTGAAAGTCTATCCTTTATAACTTTTGTAAAGGACCGAGCAAGCAAAGTTAATTTGCTGTCACTCATCCATCTATCCACCCACCAACTCACCACCATTCCATCCATCCGTCCGAAAGTCTATCCTGTATAACTTTCGTAAAGGACCGAGCAAGCAAAGTTAATGATGCTGTCACTCAGCAAGAGTGGAGAAAGGCGAGCATACAGGAAGAATCAAGGCCAGACGCACGCCAAACAAAAAGTGCAAGTTTCAAAACGATTTCATTCACGAATGTATTTCGTATAGGGTCGTTTGAATGTTAAAATCATAATATCAAAATTATAACGTTCTGGTTTTGTTTTTTTTGTTGTTGTTTTTTTGTAAGTTTTTAACACACATCTTTTTAAATCTCCGCAATGTCTTCTCTACATACCCAAAAATCATTCGTGGAATGGAATCAAAAATGTTTATAAAGAGGGTCCTGAAAGGGGGGGGGGGGGTGGGGGGGTGTCCTAATCCCATTTCCCAGCCCCAAATTTTGCAATATCCGAATCCCAGTACTAGCTAAATTCCATTCCCAGTGCATGAAATCTCATTTTCCCAGCCAAAAAAAGGCGAATCCCAGCTCCCATTTTAACCCTTCAGGACCCTCTATAAAATACTTATTTATAAACAAGAATGGCCAATATCCTAATCACAGAGGCTAACCATGAGTAGAACAGGTCAACACTGACTTACCGTGATATTCAGTCATAGAGTAGCCAACAGCATACATATTACACATCCCAATACACCAGAAAAGTGCAAATCCATATAACGTATGGGCATTCGTTATGAACCAAACGACACGAAATAAGACATGCCATCTTTCTGAGACTTGTTGCTCAAATGTTACACTAAAGGCGTCATCATAATGAAAGCAGAAATATAGTAGACCCGTTGAACAAAGTGAGAACAAGATTATGACCCAAGGAATGATCTGTGGAAAAGGAAGTAGAACATTATTACCTTATTACATAAAATTTTCGCGACACGTTAATTTTGCGATTTTGGAGTTCGCATATTTTGTGACACTTAAATTTCGCGATTTCATTGAATAAATTATTCATTACTTGTTTCCAAATACGCACAAATTGCTTTAGAAAAGCCACTAGTTCCTTGGGTTTGACTTTAGCATATTGAATACTTGTTCCAATCATTCAATGTCAATAGGCGCTAGTACTTGGATCAGGATCAATAGGCGCTAGTACTTGGTTCTCAGTAGCAACATCTTTTATCCATGCTTTTGAATGGTCATCAAATTTTTTACTTTCTCAAAAATGGATGGTCACTTAATTTTCGCGTCATTATATTTTCGCGACACTTATTTTTCGCGACACTATAATTTCGCGATTTTTTCGAAATCGCGAAAATTCTGAAATTAAAGTGTCGCGAAAATTTCATGTAATAAGGTGATGGCGGCCGGTCAGGGGAGGGGGTCAGTAATTGCCATATTTACCCTGAATAGCTTCCTTATCCTGGCAAACGTCTTGAAATATCTGTATTCTTTCTCCAGCTGAGCGAGGCCATGTTCAAGGCATGGTAAAGCACTTCTCTTGGTAGAGTAGGTACATATAGTAAGACTAACGAAGAGAATGATCTGAATAGACGCCCATGCGTAACCGTATTGCTTGCGCGCTGATAGAAAGCCAAAGGCACCACTTAGTACAAGGCTTATCAGCCATAAAATACCACCAAAGATTCCTCTCACTCGATAGTTTCTGGGTAGATATCCAACTAGAAGCGACAGCAGCAATATTGGCCTTAGTACCTCACGTGCTTTGCTCGGCACAGCTCGTTTGACGTCTTTTGTTGCCGGTGGTAGCTTTGTTGAAGGTGGCGTATTGATCACTGCTTTGCCTTTATTTCGACGTAGCATGATGAATATCTTTTATTATTTTGGAACACCCACTTGTACGTCCTATATGTAGGAGAAATTACGAGAAAGAATTTGTCAAGCAACAGCAAAGATTTGAAGGCGACCATAACTCGGATATAAAACAAGAATAGGCTTTCCTCTCAAAAGCTAAACTCATCAGGCTTTCCTCCCTTCACAAAAATCAACTTCTAAATTCCAATTCGATCATGGGACGAGGGCCACAGTTTTCTTAGCCACTGGCTATTCTAATAATTTTAACTTAAAAGTGCTACCCTGGTAAAAACAAGAACGGTTGTAGACGGCTGAGATATTTTGTTCAAGAACTGTGACTTATGATGACACCATAGTATGCCAAAAGTATCAAATGTATGTATGTAAGAAAACTTTCAATACGATAGATATACCTAAATGAATATTATTGTAAACTGACCAAATGACCAGTGAAACGAGAGGACGCAAGACCCTTGTCCAGATAGACACTTGATTCAATGTTTCAATTGTCCCTCTTCTGTAAATGGTTTTCTAGTCTCAGCTAGTATGGTCACAAAATAAAAGCATCACAGAAAGAAGCATGGAAGGATGGGAGTGGTCATGCCGATGTGTGTAACATTGGGTAATAGGGCTGATTGGGGGAACATTCCTTTTTAAAAGCAAATCTGTTACAGTCGAGAGAGTTTTATTACATATTTCATAAAAACTCTAAATAGTATGCCTTATATGAATCTGACGACCAATCACCAAAGACCTGTGTGAGCTCCCCTGGGACTCCTGAATTGAACGCCCAATTGGCTCCCCCTCTACGGAAGGAATAATCCCGATAAAGGTGGGAGCTGGCGACCCTGGCAGCAGTGGCTAGGCTTTCTCGAAAAAAAATGGATAAACTGAACCTTGGTAACAGGTGTCAGCTTGCCCCCAGCTGATGGCAGAATTAACGATTGCTGGGGATGAGCACTAGCCGGTACAAGACTACACATGCGATAAGACATGCGAACAGGACATAGCGGGGACCCAGGGACAGGGATGAGAGGAAGAATTAAGTTGCGCGAACCGGCTTGATTAGTTTTAGACCACGTGAAAACTACAATCAGACCATGTGAAGCTGGTCTAATATCCCCTTACGTAAAATTATTTTAAAAGAATCCAAAATAAAATAACTTTCATAAAAATAACTAAATTTAAATCAGAAATTTCATAAATCAGTTAATCAGTATAGAGTCTCATTGGTGAGAAAGTTGGCCGAAGAAAATATTACAACAGATTAACAGCACCAAACTGCAAATATCCACTTTGAAAAAGTACAAATTAGCAAACAATGTCGTCTTTGCCTATTTCAGTATCAGTGTATTTATTTCGATAAGGACTTGTTTGGTGAATCATAAGTGGTTCTTACCCGAGATCACGATATAAATCCAAGCCCTTGCAAACCATGTTCAAACCATTTCTAATACTAATTTGCCTAAAATATATTCTTATTTACGCGAAGCTCTTTTGTGAAAGTAATTGTCGATAAGGTATGTGTACATGTGCACATGGGATGTGCGGACACAGATAATATATGATATCCGCCGTGTACAATGCTGTCAGCCTTACCTCAGGGACTTAGTATAGAGGTTAATTGAGTAGTTCCTTCAATGTCAAGATAGAACATGAAATATTAAGGCTCAGGGATCGAGAGTTTTGATTGTGCGACATAGCTGGACATAATATAGTTGCGAAATCAGTATTGCGGATTGGGCATGTGGGGGGAGGGGTGGGGGGATAAAGCAGCTTCCGTCATTCCATTGTCAATAGTGTTATCAGCACAAACGACAACATGATACACGATCAACCAAAGAAAACAAAAAGAAGCTTATCAAAACGTTTGTACCGAATAAATGAGCGAAATATTTGGGAACCGGATATAAAGACATTTCTATTTGCCACGTTTCAGTGCGTGGATTATATTTTGTTTCACAGAAAAGACTTCGAACATTTTATCTGGTCAAGTCTCGTCTGTGTTTGTGTTTCAAATATTTCATGGTGACGTTATTTGCTCTCGAAAGTGCTGTGTCTTTACACGCTTTGTAAAGCCGTCTGTGACTTCACAGGAAGAAATAGCCATCACTAGCACCTTCTAAATAATTTATTTTATGTCAGTCTTTTCATTAGAGTGAAGTCACTAAACCCGTGGAATAGATATTAGACTAATACACTTTGGTAAACCAAGATCCCATTGTTTTCTTTTGTGTCTATTTGACTATGATTTACACGTTAAGAAGTAATTTTTATTTCACGGGTTTAGTGTTTTCCCTCTAATACTAGCCATAAATTGACTCACTAAAAGAATAACTTACTAGAACAACTGTATCTTGTGGAGTTGATAAGAACACCGGTGCTTTGTCAATCAAAACCAACTCGGCTGCTAATATCAAAGCTGATTCAACCTGAATCATTAGAAAATAAATAACATGTTTATTTGATATCTTACCGTCGGTGGCCTGAATGGAAGTCTTGAATACTTGAAAGAAACAAACTACGATTCGCACAACAACATCAACTAGCCATGATTTGCATAATAGTTTTTTTTTTTGACGTTAATATATTACCCAGTGACAATAAGATTCACGAAGGTCATAATTCCTTTGTTCCTAAGCAACGAACCAATTGAGGCATAGCCAGATATATACCGTAAAATTCTTCTTCTGAGCCGCTCTGGGCTTATACTCATTCGTAAGTGTTTTTTTGAGGGGCTTATAACCAATGCAAAAGGGCTTAGAACCGGAAGGAAAAAGAGTTTGGGATGAAGAGGAAACAGCTTTTTCTTTCTTATATTCTCCAACTCCCAATAAATCTTTATGTGGCTTCAACGCCATAAACTCGAGTTACGAGAGGTGCGTTAGATAACCCGGGAGGGGGGGGGGGGGGGGGGTGGTGGTGGTTCATGCTTTAATAGTTGGGTACTTCGGCCACATTTTGCTCAGTACAAATATAATCTGGATATATAGTTGTCAGATCAGCAATCTAGCCCGGCTGACTGATATACCGGCTGCTTGCTAGGTCTTTTTCAGTCCGGTTTGTAGGGTAGCTAGATTACTCGCACTGTTATTATCAGTTATTGGGATTAACAACTACTTACTCCAAGCAATAAGAATGAGCCAATACTGCCATTCTGGAATATTTTTGCGCTACCAGTCAAAATTGATTGCTGGTGGAGCCCTGATAAAAAGGTATAGTTTGTATTGAGAAGCGAGAACTGTTTGTGCACTTAATCCATGTAGTATCATGAAAAACTTCACATTTTCAACAATTTAACATTAATTTACTGCCGCTTCTGCCACTACAGATACATTCTCGGTTCTAATTCTCTTTTTATTCTCGTTTCGTTGCTTTTATTTTTGATTTTCAATGATTATACGTTTGGCTTTTGATTTTCATGTTGCGCCTACCTTAGTTCTATTCACGAGTTGATCCATTTTAGTAATGTTAAAAAGCAAAAGGAAAAATGAAAGACAATCAGTACTACTACGGAAATTAGAAATCAAAATATCTGTCATCGATTCGCTAAATGTTTGCTTGGTGCTTGTTGCCTGCTAGCTTGACCACATGCTACAGCCATACAGGAGACTTTACGTTAGCTACAGATATATAGTCTGTTACACCTGCTGCGTGTCACCGCCGACCACTAGACAAAGAGGTGGTAATTTTACCGAAAGCTTTTTGTAAGCTTATACTTAATCAGGATGCCAAGTCGTTTGTGTAATATTTTAGGAAAAGCTTAAATGGTCTCTAATGAAATAGTCGATATTTTGTCAATCAAGCCATCCAGACTTCAACAAAATCAGACAGCGCTCCAAAAGTAATCACTGCCATTTGAACCTGTGAATGCTCAACCTGTACTCGAAAACGTGTAGACTTTATTGAAAAGATATAAGCACCCTTTAACAAATATGTGAGCCATAAAGAGACCGTGATCATTCCATGAGGAAAATCTTGAAGCAAATTATTTTTGTTTTCAAAATCTAGTTCAGTTATGAGATCTGCAAGATGAAAAAAAAAAAAGACTGCATGCCTTACCAAACTTACCAGCATGAGAATATGATCTTTATAATGTAAAAAAAAAAAACAGAAGAAGCTATGGAAGCATGGCAAATATAGAAAAAAAAGTCGGGAAAACACTCGAGAAAACACTCGAGAAAAAATTCGGGGAAAAATTCGAGAAAAAACTCGAGAAAAGACTCGAGAAAAGACTCGAGAAAAAAGTCGGGAGAAAAGTCGGGAAAAGGAAAATCAATCACGAAATTTGCATGGCACTAAATCGGGCTCCGTACAAATATAATGGAATAGATTCATCGATCGAGTAAATGATCATATATGTAAAGAAATCTGTAATCTCGCCGACATGCTTTAATGGTTGTTCAAATGAAGATATAGTCTGATTAGTAAAGGTGGATAAAATTACGGTAATCTTGGTCAAGTACTGTATACAGTAATAGTAAAGTTATCCATTACTACAAACAAGCTTTTCCTTTTTAATTGAGTTACCTCAACTAGTATATAACATAGCCCGGAAGTACGTAAGTGCTTAGACAAATTGTACACTTGATTTCCCTTCAAACAAAGACTGCACATTTTTTTTAAATTAAAATTAACTTTCCTATCACAGGAATAAAATCCTCTAGATTTTTCGGTATACATTAATACTATCATTATTATGTCGACTAGTACTAGACTATCACGCCTCGCTGAGACTGTCATCTCGCAAACAAGAATTTTCTGGAAAGTATCACTCCGGCAAGGCTTGGTTATTATCCAGAAAAATCCCATTTTGGACAAAACAGGTCGATGGTAATAAACTTGAATATTCATAATAGTCTAACTCAAGAATAGAGGAGAAATTTTAACATAATGAAATGAAGGAAAGAAGAAGAAAAAATTATATCGTTTTTATTGACAGTTCCATTTGGTATTGAATACTATAAGGAAATCAAGGCTTGAATATCAGCCGAATTGGTAAATCAGATAGCAAATGATAAAATGGAGTGATGACTATTTGAGTACAACTTGATATTATGGGTGTTGTTTCTCGAATCACGAACATTCTTTAAACACACACTGCCTTACCGTCTCCCATGAGATCTTATCTACCAAGTAGACATCGATGCATGCATACCCAGTAACTGTTCCACCCTTTATGAGCCTACTTGGATACTTGCCTCTAATGCTATTAGTTTCAAGTTAGCTTTTTGTGGGATGTACAATCATCGAACGGTGTAATCTTTCTTGGCTATTTCAGTGGCAACAGATTGATTAGTGTAGTGTTTGTCAATGATTGTCTTTCAAGGATAAACCTGTTTGAATTTCTTGCTTCCAATCAAACGTCATTTCCTTTGTTTGTTTAAGTAGTTAATTAGCAAAAGCTATATCAAAAAAACAACACTTACAACATCTCTTGTTTCTTGCCCGGATATCATGTGCACTAGTAATAAATTTCGCAATGATTGATGCACATGATATATAAGGGACAACGTGCCATTGCTTCTTCACGAACTTCTTCTGGCTCAGAACACACCAAGTCCTCAAGACAGCCCGACTTATTCCAGTTCAGCTTATAGGTAAGTACCAAAGAAACAATGATGATATAAAACATTGAGATTGCAAACCACAATATTATCAATATTTGAAGCAAACTGATTGACCATTCTTTAATTTTTATTGCCTCTTTTTTGTGAATAATATTTTCTGCAAGTACATTGATCAAATAATTCTAGAATTCGTAATGTTTCTACGTTCTTGCTGCCTAAAATATGCAGTGTCTTCTGCTTGAAATCCATTTTATCGTAAAAAGAAGCTATTTTTTCGTATTTTATAAAGTAAATGACCAGGTTTACTGATAAAGTATGCGCGTGATACACGAGGAACTGATCGTGTTACTCAGTCCAAAGGATAAAAGTCAGAAATACAAGAAAACGAAGTTGAATCATAAAATATCCTTTTGCCTGATATTTGATTATTTGATATATTTTTTTATTTCTAAAACATAGTAATTTTCATAATGATGGAATTCAATTTCAAAAAAGCGAAAAATAAATAAACATACAAGGAAAATCCTTAGAATATGTTAAAGGCTTAGGCTAATGCTTTACTGAGATAGTTCCCTAAAGCTGTCATGAAAATTTATAGACTTGTCTTTACTTTGATAGCCGACCATCGTCGAAGAAAACTGAAAGATAGGATAAGAGCAAAAGAAAATAATCTTTTTTCAACTGTGTAGCCATAACCTATAGTATTTCATGTTACTCCTTCGGTTTTCCATCTCATTCTTGTGCCTATCTCGCGTCACCTTGACTGGCCTTTGATAACTGGGATGTGAAATTTCTGTCTACATATAATTAACAATAATTCGTGCGAAACATGATCCCAGCGGCAGTTACGTGTTGTGGCAGTGGTAGGGACACTTAAATCAGTGAAGAATTCCTGCACGTTCTTCGAGAAGTACCAGGTATTACCTACAAATCGCTTAGAAAAATCTTCGCTTTGGTACGCATTGTTATCGGCTTGGTGGTCACTTAAGGGCTCATTTTTGTTGCTGCATAGCTAATCAGACTGTTCTAGCCACTGCCCAGCCGGGTCTTCATTGAATGATCCTCTTAATTAAATTGTCAACGGTTTTTTTACTTTTTGTAGAAAATCAAGATGAACTCTGCTATACCACTTCTAGTCGTACTCTTAGTGACAATGGTTCAAACCATTTTGGCACATCCAGCCAAGGATGGTGGCTTTCAGTACACGACCGATGACTGTCCACCAGGAATATGGGTTTGTCGAAAAAAGCGAGCTGATATCCCAAAACCTCAAGCCGCCGAGTCAAATGACTGTCCACCAGGAATATGGACGTGCCAGAAGAAACGAAGATCACTGGAGGCTGCCAAACAACTAGAAACAAGAAGACAGCAATTCTTACAAAAGATGATGATGAAAGAGAGAGAAAGACAAGCCGCCAAGATGATGAATGCTGCTAAGGTACAAGCTGAATCACAATCTCAAATAAAGAAATCTAACGATTGTCCACCAGGAATCTGGGTCTGTTAGGAAAACCATGAACTACGCAGGAAACGACAAATTACTAAAAAAAAAACTATTTAAGCTTGAGATTGAATAGGTAGATGTGAATGACCATTCAGTCTGGCATTATTCGGCACTGTTATGGTTTGGAGGAATTAATTATATTTAAAATGACTTTGATAAAGAAAAATTTGATTGTAACTTAGATTGATAATCCAATTCCAACTCAAGTTGTCTAACGTATTTCTATATTTAACATAAAAGTCAACAGTAGTGAAGAAAGAAGAAACACTATCATAGCTGTTTGTATCTAAGTTAAGAAAGTTAATAAAGACTGGACTGACAAGGAAAAAGACACGTGTACAAATCATGAATGTTACTACTCAACCATGTGCTAACAGGATTGGGGATTAGCTCAAGAGGCATCGAAAATATAAGATTTGCCTCAAAGAAAGATTTAATCTGGGTTTAACAGTTGGCTATCGGTAGGGAAACAAAAGAGGGCGGAAGACTACAAAAGATTCTTATTGGTTATTAATAATAATAATTGTTTATTTATTCCTTCTCGCAGCCAAGGGATGTATTACTAGGTTCAGTATGGTTTTAATGTTTTCTATTTTTCTGATCGCTGAAATACTAGAATTTGGACTACTTTGGGTTGGGCAATCCAGCTGAGTTGACCTTCAGAACAAACTCAAGGTCAACCAATCAGAATTGAGGATATTCGACATTTATTCCCATTAGCATTTCCCAACTCCACATGCTAAACAAAAATAGTTGACCCATAATTTCCTTTGAGGAACGTAATCAACTCAGTTGGAGTTAGAAAATATACGGTTTTTAAAATCGTCCTTACTCAATTTTCATAGTCAGGGACAAAGGTAACAGTTCGGCCAGTTTTGGATAGTTTGAAACCTGAATATTTGGCATAAAAAATAAAATCTCTAGGACGAGCCGTGAATATAACCTATCGGTCACTAGCGTAGGGAGGGGGGGGGGGGGGACGGGGGCACTTTCCCCCCCCCCCCAAATTTTTGGTAAATAGGTCATTGTTTGTTTTTTACCCTTTTTTATTATTTTGGCCTCTTTTTTTTTGTACTTGGCGCCCCACACTTTTTGTAGAGAAAGTTTTATTCCCTATTTCGTCGTAAATATCGCGGTTTTGTTTTGTTTTTTATTTTGCTTCGGCGATTTTTGGCGGAGGTTTGCTATCAAATCCCCACCCCTTGCCGAATACCACCCCCCCCCCCCACCCCCACGGGACTTACATTGATATGTGCATAAGTGTATCACTGCTTTCCACTCGCGATCGTGTAAGATTACATTTTCCGAGTCTACCAATCTAATATTCTTAGTTCTTAGTTTATCTCACTTCTAAATAGCTTACGCTAATACTAGAAGTAATATGTACTGTCCTTGTCATCTCCCCCCTAATCTTAGACCAAGTAAGAGAGAAAGGGATCACATGGATGGGTTGCGTTAACTGAATTGTATTAAACTGAATTGTATCAACTATATTACTACTAGCTAAACTAAAATTGAATCACCAAATACGAGAAATACGTGTTTTCTAGTGATGTTTTTTCATGCGATCAAGTTTATTTGGTAGTAAAATTTATACTTCCGGTGTCTTCCTTTGTTATCTTGACGGCCAATCAGGAGGTAGGACATATTGGACGTTTACAGAGCCATTTATTTCGTCGAGCATGCGCAGTAAGAAATAACCCCTCTGGGAACGAGATTGTGTATTAATATTTGACTATGTGTCTTCTGCGAAATGATTTATTTCTTAAACCAAGCTTTCGGCCATCTTGGCCATCATCAGGGTTGTAGTAGATTGTGTATTGTCCGGCTTTGCATATATGCTAAACACACTAGTCAAATAACCGTCCGCGCATGCTCAAAGTATCTAGTAAAAGTATGCATATATATCTGACAGTTTACTCTTGCCTTAGAAATCATTGGACTTCACCAAGAGATCATGGTCTCTTGACTTCACAAAATGCCGCCAAAACTTAGTCAGTTCTTGAAACCTACTGCTAATTATTTCACATTGTCTTTATTAATAAAGCATATTGATCTAAAGAAGGTGCGAGTACTCTTTTTGTGTATCAAGAGAAAACGAACGCTCTGGAATTCTTAGAAAATGCATAGGCCTCCCAATCAAGCCTGAGTGAAAAACAGGTTTCTGCACCAATATGGTGACTTGATTGAGCAATAAAAAGTGATGATCAATATTGTACCTTTCAAGATCCAGTTCTGCTCAGTTCTCTCTGTGTCTTTTGCTGTAAACAACATGAGGGGATTTAAAACTAGGGTCGCGGTTTACTGGTTCAAATGTTCGACGTCCTTAACTGAAATTCTGCCTTACAATATTATTTGGCAATTCCGAAATACAATAAGCGATCTTAATATATAACAAAAAACAAAAGCAATGGTGGAATTTTCCATTCATTCTCAATATACCAAAATCCTGCCTTGTTCACACAAGCGTCGTAATCGGGAATCAAAAATCCTATTCTTCAGCACCGTCTAAAGCGTGATAACTCGGCAGAAAACGTCGTCGCAGTAGTTGCAAGCGTAATCATAAGAAAAATGGCCAATCACAAAGCTTGTTTCAATTTCATTCTAAAATTTGAAAAACTCCGGGAAAACAAGAAAGTTGGCCAAGATTTTGTTTACGAAGATATTGATAAGACAGTTCATAGTAAAGGCAGTTCATTAACCCTGTTTCCAGCCACCCCCATCCCCCAAGACAACAAAAACACCCACGTGAACCTGCAAAAACATGATTTGCTCTCTAAAACTTATTTTATTTATTTTTTCATCTCTAAAACTATTAATTTCATTAATTTCCTTCATTAGCTATCACTGACGTATAATATAATTTACAAGAGAAGACAGGTTGTAAATTAATGCAAGGTCAAAGAAAAGTTATATTATATATATAATAAAGAAAAGATTTTTTAATGGAAAGGTCCATACGATTTCTCTCTGGGACTCTTTCTAACCTCCCTCTACATACAAGAAAGGTTTTGACATATAGAAAATAAAAATAATGGAATTTTTGATGTGGTTAATTCTAAAGATAAAAAAATGATTTTAAAGACCAAAGTTTGGGTCTCTTAAATGAGTCAGTCTTATTCACAAGACAACCCTTCAATTATGAAACAGATTTTAGTGAAATATCTAACAGTCTAGGACTGAAGGATTAAGATAATTAGTACATATATGCCACTTGTATCTGCAATAATACATAGCTCTTATTAACCGAGTTCGAGGTCCGTACCGTAAGTTATGGACCGAGTTTTTTCCCCACTGCCTTATGGCCCAAGCGCGTAGCGCGCGGGCAATAAAAAAGTAGAAGAAAAAAAACGAGTCCATTACTTACTGTACGGACCGAGCAAACGAGGTTAATAAGATATTTATTATATGGCAAGGCTAGGAGAGAAAATTTGGATTTTCGGTCCCTATATTGTGAGTTATTGACCGTAACTTGACCAATCATAGCGCATGAAATTACCTTGCCATATAATGAAAGCTCTTATAGTTCCGCGGATTTTCCTTATTCAGTGCCACCAAGAAAGCATAAATATTTATTTACTACAATGCATTAAGAGTTACTTTGTCATCATACAACCTCCTACTAAAAATAATCCTGGATCCGCCATGTATACTAGCCTCATCTGCAGGCATCTCTCTTTGGGATTCTTTGGTCGGGGTTGGGATTTCTATGCTTATCTTATTCCTTATCCTCCAGAGGCCCTCAAAAAACTAACAAACAAACAAACAAAGATTGCTCGACAATCCCTTTAGAAACTTGTCTCCGTTGCGAGACAAATTGCTGACAAAAATGCAGTGTAACATGGCCTTTATCGGTGACAGGATTCGTTATGGCCTCATTATCCAAAGAATCCCAACAGAGTCCGTTACCTGCGGGCTGAGGAGACTAGGACGACACATCGAGTTTACGACTCCAAAGAAAATCGTTGTGCATTCTAAGCTTTTGACTTATGATTGACAATATTATATTTTTTCTTTGTTACACAAGATAGGATAGACAGATCTTAACGTTATAGAGAAGAGAACATACCCCAGAGTGTCCCTCGCAACAATAATTACGAGAGCGGTCCTAACACTACAAACACAGAGGCGGATCCAGGATTTTGTTCAGGGAGGAATGCAGGGCACAAAGTCAGCCCGGGGAGGGGGTGCAACCCTCATTACTTTAAGTTGCTCCAAGGTGGCTGGAGAGGGTGCGCACCCCCCTGCAAACCTCCCCTGGATCCGCTCCTGGAACAATAAAAATCCAAAAGTGGAAAAATAAAAGTCTATGATATTCCAGCATATGATCTGTTTCCGCTCGTGTGATAGCAACTAATGAAACTGCAGCAGTAAGATCTTGTATCAAACTCCGTCACTTTCACTGTCGCTATAGAATTCTGCCAAGTTAACTTTATCAAAACCATATTTTCTTTTACTACAACAATTGAGATAAGACCACCAGCCCACTGTCCGATCTACAGATAATCCATCTTTGTTCAAGAGACGGTTGGAGTTGTATCTCCGTTCCCTTCGGTAAACTCTTATACGTAATACGATACTAATAAGTAAAAGGAAAATAATAGGGACAGCAAGTACTGACAGGATTATCAAAGCTGGTACCATACCCGCCTGGATGTCGTCCGTGGAGGTTGTTTGATTCTCTTGGATCTGATATGGAGTACTCATCGTGGTGGGACCTAGTCAGAAAAAAAACAATCTTTACTATCATGGGAAGAATGATATAATACTTAGATATAAGTGTGTCGATTTGTGACCAACGATATATTCCTTATTACATGAAATTTTCGCGACTATTTCATTACACGATTTTTGAGATTTCCAAAAAATCGCGAAATTAAAGTGACGCGAAAAATAGTGTCGTGAAAATATGACGCGAAAATTAAGTGGCCCACAATTATTGAGAAAATAAAGAAGGGATAAAGAAAATGAAGTATTAGCGCCTCCAGCAATTATCACACTCTTGCCAAAACCAAAGAAAACTAATACGAAATACTAATATTTTGCAATAAAGGCATTTTGTTCAAGGGATGTTTGTATTTGCAGGGGCGTAGCCAGCGTGCCCCCCCCCCCCCCCTCCATCGTGTTTGCCGTTTTTTTGGTTGATGTTCTGAAAACGGGTTTTGCCCCCCTCCCCCAAAGCAAAATTCTGGCTACGCCCTTGATCTGGAAAGAAATATTAAATTATTTATTCAAATGAATGAAATTGCGAAATTTAAGTGACTCAGAATATGATTTTATAGCAAAATCGCGAAATGTGCGAAACGTCATGTAATGAGGTACTTATTTCAAAATATGAAAAGCTACAAAGCTGAGACCAACAATAATTATTGGTAGATACATTTTACATGTTTCAACCTCTTGATAACTATTGATGGGCTTGAGATCTCTTACCAGTTACAGTTTCACCTCCTGTGAACATCCTCAAGCTGCAGTTTATATGAAAAGCTTTACTTGTTGGACATGAAATGTTTCCCATATTCCCCAGCGGTCTCAGCTTTGTAGGTTTGTGGTGACGAACTTTATTGAAATAAGTATGTACTAGGAGAAAGAACACTACTTACTGGATGTATTGTTTACGTTTTTCCAAACATGCTGATTGCTTTCCTCGCCTTCATCTTCACCAGCGGCATTTTGCCAGTCATCATGTATTTCTGGTTTCTTTTTAGGTGTTGTTTTGGAGGCTCCCATTCTCATGTTCTTCGAAAGCTCATCATCTTTACTTGAGAGGTTTTTATGAACAGCCTTGTGATTTTTTCCAATAGATTTTTTTCTACTGAAATCTTTATTTACATTTGAACGCCCTAATGTACACAAAAGATAAGAAGTTAGTGGTTATGATTTGCTATGAAAACTATAATAACTTTGCTCAACTGAAACTAGAAAACGCAGATATTTTTAGTAGTCTTCAATAGGACGTGAAAATATTCCAGGTCATATTTTTGCAAATCTTATCATTACACACAGAGCCTATCCCAGAATGTACCGCGAGTTCAAATTTTCAAGATGGCGACCAGTTTCGGTTGTTTGTTGATGCCAAGTAAAAATAAGATAATTTCTCTACATTCAAGAACTTCATTACATTTTTTTTTCAAATAACACAAAAAATATATAACTTACTGAGTGTCTGTGAAATTTGGAACGTGTCAGCTGAATCATTACACATTTTAATAAAGGAACAACGACATACACTTACGCTCTAAGCCGGAAGTAATATAGAAGGGCCATTTTGTTATAAACGAGAATTTTTCTCAGGTGAACGGAATCTTTAGATATTTAATTTTCGTTTCTATTTTTTTGTTAACTGTCCCTCGTGTCCAAAACTCCTCAGCACTGTGTTTGAACACCCTGAGAAAAATTATCGTCCAAGACTTTTTTAGTAATTCATACCTTTTGAAGCACATTTATCTTGACAATCCGTTACTGACTTGAAATTGTTTTCGTTTCCTTGACAACCACCGTAAGTAAAATGCAGACATTGACGTTTATTGACATCATAGTACCATCTCTGTATTGCAGCTCTGCAGGGCCCTGTTTCTTTTTTATAAGTACATCTCTCTAAACAAATTGAAAAACGTACTTTATTACAAAGATATCAATGAAATATTCACGTGAGTATGGGAATATATTACGAGGTCATTTTGAAATACAGACTTGTAATTGCTACAATACAACGGTCTGAAATATAAACTACGCATTGTTGCCTGAACAAGCACATTTTTGCTGGACCTGTTAATACCTCGCGGCTTGAACGGTCACGAAGATAGCTAAAAACCACAGGTAACAGGCTAAAAACGTCCAGTACTGGAAAACTACAGACAACAGGCTAAAACTGGTCTACAGTGTCGTCTACAGTAGTACTGAAAAACCATAGGTAACAAGCTAAAACTGGTCTGGACTAGTTTTTAGCCCGCTACGATTACCGTTCAAGTCGCGGTGGTAGTAATAGTAATAAGGGGTTTTGAGTCAATCTGGCAGCTGCAAGAGGCATGTGTGTCATTAGCTAATTCAGTTAGAGGTACTGACATTGCTTGTAAAATACAGGCCAAGGGTTGTACATTGGTTTTATCTTATAGTAATTATTCACCATTACCTGGAAGGCTTTCTTTAGTGTTTTTCCATGTATTTGTTTCTGAGTTATGATTAGAAGGTTTGCCATTGCTCGTATCCTCTTTGTGTTTTTCGTCCCTTATTTCTCCGTGCAAGATAGATTCCTTGTTGGAACTTGTTCCAAGTGTAGCCTGGCCACGCTTTGAAAGCTTCCACACTTTGTTTGGTCCAGTCTCTACCACAAAGATGTTATTGCCATCTGAGGAACAAGCGACGTCATGTGGATGTCGAAAATGCTAAAGAAAGAGAAAAATAGTCGAGACTACTGATTATACATACACTTATCTCTATTGTTTATTATCGTCAATATACAAGGCCAAATATTAAACTGCCCTCACTAGAACGTTTAGCCTAGCGGGCCAAAAGCAGAGCGCGCGGGCTGCCAATGCATGTCTTACGACTGTTGTCAGCCAATCTTGTTTTGTTTGACTGTATAAGAACTTCATTTTTGAATGAAAATGTTTTATTAAAATTCTAACTTTTGATATTGAAGACTTTGTATAATTTGGTCTTGTATATTAGTGATAATGATAATGACATGACTTTTGTCATGCATATTATTTATTTGTGGCCCTTGTAGCATCGCCTGCACCATCGCTGCGCTCGGGCGCAAAATTGATGCTACTCGGGCCACAAATAAACAATATGCCCTCCAAAAGTCATGTTATTGTCCTATTAACAGTGTTCATTACATGCAAGGTCTTTATTCCCAAAGATACAACACCGTACAAGGCATGTTAAACATAAGAGGTTAGTAGCCAAGCTAGACCAGAATGCACCATGTTCATCTCATAAAAGGCCCATGAGAGTACTAAGTGTGTGATGCGTGGGGAAGGAGAGTAACAAACGAGGATACTACTCGCAGGGCTGTTATTAATGAAATTCATGTCATATCTCATGAATGAATGAATACACTTGTCAGCCTAATATAAAGGAATAAAAGTCATCAGTTGATCTGGTTGGCTTACTTGTCTATCACTTGGCCACGTGTTGATTAGCACGCCATCCTTTAAAGTAAAGCCTTTGACAGGGAGATTGCTATCCAAAGAATTGCCATTTACAGTATAAAGAAGTCCTGTAGTAAGAGATCAAAACACATCTTTACATAAACAATGCACTTAGTAAACTAAGACTGAGTAGGAGAGAGGAGAGGAGAGGGAAAAACATATAATTACCGTTGTGACGGTTGAAGTTCACTGCATAGATTAGTCCAAATTGTTGTTTGGTTATTGGCTTTCCAAATTGACCTGTAACCGTATCGACATACTGAATACGACCATTTTCTCTGTCAGCAATGTAAAGTCGTTGGTTTATCTCGTCCAGGGCAAGGCTGTGCGGAATATTTAAAGATAAAAAACCTACAAAAGAATGACAGAAATGTCAGATGTTTACAAGCATCGCGGAAGTATAATCATACACCATCCCCTACAGGGTTATTTTAAATAACCGGAATATTCATCTTTACATAATGACGTAATATGATTTATCAAAATATATGTCATAAAGAGGAGAGGGTATGCAGAATACCATGGATAAGGAACTGTTCATTATTTATCATGCCAATAGGGAGGACAGTGTTCAAAAATCCTCTAATGTTCCTAATTTACCCCCCTTTTGAGTACTGTACTTTTTAAAAATTACCCCTCCCCCCCCCCCCCCCCCACCCACACCCTGTAGGCATGAATAATGAACAGTCCTTTAATTTTTGAAACACTTAGCCTGTGTGACTTCATTATTGCAGATGATTTATTGATCAATACAACACTGACACTACATAATGGATAATTCACCAACCAGTTTCACAATGTAGGGTTTGTCATAGATACTTTTTCTTAGAGGACATTCACTATTGATCCCGGCCATGTAAAATGACCTAATGGCCCATTTTCACAAATGAACCTGAATAGTGAGTTGATTTTCACCAAATAAAAACCCATGAGTGAATCAATAAAGTCCAATGATTTAGGAAGGGATGTTATAAACATTTATCTAGTTCAACAATCATACCTGATTCACTCCACTTGGCCAGCAACTTTCCTTTGGATGAAAACTTCATTATGCGACTGTTACAATACCTGGACAGAAAAAAGTTTTCTATCTAAATAAGGAATAAATTAACTTTTACTTGACCCTCAATAAACTATTAACCCTTATCAGACACTACTCTTATCTTAGACGTGTGGGGAAAACGTTCATTTATGTTATTATACATCTTACTCAGTATCTCAATTCTGATTGGACGAGAGCCCTCAGCCAATCCCGGATATCATGTAAACTCGACGTGATAAATGTTTAACTGTATCTGCAGGATTTACCTACAGATAATACATTTATCATGTCAAGTTTACACAAGGTCACAATGGAAATGGAAATATGTTTGCTATTTCTTAATCCTTATTTTTAGTTTACGAAATGTATAATAAAACAATTACTAATTTTGGTTTTCGTGTGATATCGTAAAATTAATTATCAAGACCTCAGCTATTTTATCTGCCTCAGCCTATGGCTTTGGCAGATAACACAGCTTTTGTCTTCCTAATTTACGATATCGTGCTCAACCTCATCCAATAATTGTTTATTATTGCATTTAGATAATAGGGTTTTCTTAACTGACAGGGACTGAATCTTGACAGTTCTTTGTGTGTTGTATAGACTGAACATCTAATAAACATACACAAAATAAAAACTGTACAACAAGGAAATAAGAAGGTATATTACCCATCAGCGACATAGAACACTCCACTGTTCTCTACAGCGACATCTGTTGGCTGACAAAAGTGCTTATCATCTGAACCAGGAACAAACATCTCTCCTACTGATAACAACGGCCTGTTACCTCCCTTTGGTGGATACTTAAATACCTAGTAGTTCAGCAAAGAAAGTTCTTTTATCATCTGATAAATAATACTGAATAACAGTCATAAACATACACCTCATTTCCACAAATATGAGGATTGAACAGCGCCTATATGGAATATGGTATAGGGTATGGTCCTGAAGGGGTAAAAAGGGAGCTGGGATTCACCTTTTTTTTGGGCTGGGAAAATTGGATTTCATGCACTGGGACTGGGATTTAGCCATTACTTGGATTGGGATTGTGCAAAATCTCTAACTCTAACTCTATCACTCGGACTGAGATTTTGCATGATTGGGACTGGAATTTTGCGAAATTTTAAGCTGGGAAATGGGATTAGGACCCCCTCCCCCCCCCCCCCTCCTCCCTTCAGGACCCTCTTCATAGCTAGTCAAATTTTCAAAACATTTTGATGTAGAAGAGCAGTTAAAATGACTGAGGGTTACAGGCCTTACCTACTGTACTAGTAAAGTCGATCTGTTATTGATAGCATTTTGTATTATGATGTCAAACGTGATAAGATAAGACAATGCCTACCTGGTGCATGGCAACATCTGTCAGCCATAAATTATCCCTGTGATCCACAGTTATCCCATGAGGAAGATAAAACCTGAAACATCAATATATACTGTCAAGTAGCATATCTACCTCCAGGTACAGCTAAACTACATGTACAAGATTAAACCCAAGATCCCTAGCCTCCTATGCAGATGCTCTTAGTGTTGGCAAGAGATAGGTTGTATGACGACATGACGACCCTAAGAACGTCTGCAAAGGAGGCTACAAGATCCCTCGATCAGAGCAAAATGGTAACTCATTGCATTTGTACATTCAGTCAACTTGTGAATTTAAGGTTTTTTGATTGATGGTAGGCGCACTTCCCTTGATTGGCCAGAGAAGGAGGGAACAATAACTGGATATTCAATCCAGTCAAGGAAATCACAACCTTAGAGTTTAATGGTTTTCAATGGAATCAAAACGACTGCTGCATTACCACAGTATGACATATCAATACTAAGTCTTACATGTTGTTGCCCCATCGCCCCATTACTCTACCGCTGACAGGGTTCAGTGTAAGAACAGTATGTTCTTTGATAGGTTCTTGGCCATTGAAGTTGTACTGGGCATCAAATGAACTGAAATGATATTAATAATAAAAAACCTTGTTACAAAAACATTCAGATGTTCAAAAGCTCTCTTTCCTTTAGTTAATCCTCTTTTTGTGTGTGTTTTTTGTTTTGTGTTCTTTTTGTTTTGTTTTGTTTTGTTTTGTTTTGTTTTGTTTTGTTTTGTTTTGTTTTGTTTTGTTTTGTTTTGTTTTGTTTTGTTTTGTTTTGTTTTGTTTTGTTTTGTTTTGTTTTGTTTTGTTTTGTTTTGTTTTGTTTTGTTTTGTTTTGTTTTGTTTTGTTTTGTTTTGTTTTGTTTTGTTTTGTTTTGTTTTGTTTTGTTTTGTTGGTTTGGTTTGGTTTGGTTTGGTTTGGTTTGGTTTGGTTTGGTTTGGTTTGGTTTGGTTTGGTTTGGTTTGGTTTGGTTTGGTTTGGTTTGGTTTGGTTTGGTTTGGTTTGGTTTGGTTTGGTTTGGTTTGGTTTGGTTTGGTTTGGTTTGGTTTGGTTTGGTTTGGTTTGGTTTGGTTTGGTTTGGTTTGGTTTGGTTTGGTTTGGTTTGGTTTGGTTTGGTTTGGTTTGGTTTGGTTTCAGTGTTTGTTACATTTTTCGCATAAAGAATGAATCAAATGATGGAATGAATGTCTTAATTATAAAAATAGTCGTATTTATCCTGGCATCTTTGGTTAATAAATAAGGATTTACAAAATTTGGGGATAGAAGAAGAAAAGAGAGTCATGAATAATGTAATTCAGAATTAAAAACGAAGACAATATCCATGTCTTACTTTAGACCCCAGGTTCTTTTCCCACGATGAAAGATAATAACATTTCCACTTGAGTCTAAAGCAACCCCAGACACTTGACCTAGTGTTTCCTTTCCCAGTTTCGGCCAGTCTTTCACCAAATCATATTCTTCCTTTAATCTTGTCTTTGAATGTGAAAAACTGTGCTCATCATGGCCAGAAGTGTTGTTTCCTACAGCTCCTAATAATGGTCTTTTATGACTTTTGTTGATGGGTTTTTGTGTTTTTGAATTAGTGCTGCTAGAATCTGTTGGGAAATCTAGTTTCAGTCCTTTCAAATCCATATCACTACACGCATCTCTGTCTATGTCATGTAGGCTTGCATCTTGGTAGTACATGATGTAGAAATTACACATCTCATCTTTACCAGTTGCCCTAAAAAAGAACATTTCAATGTGACAATTAACATCAAGTTAATTCACAGGGAAGCAACTCTGTAACAATACTATTACCCAATGTTCACATGTTCTGTTAAATGATGTCCTTTAGCATCATAGGTGCACCTTGCTGCCTAATTGGTACAAAAAAAAATATTTAAAAACATATTTCAGTAAAAGTGCATTGAATACGGTTTTAGTGCTACGTGCGGTACCATACATGTATGCCTCAACATTTTTTAAGTTACGTTTTGAAAATCTTTTTGATTTCTTTTTGACAACTTTGAATTGTGCTCTTTACCACTAACCAATCAGGTATTGTTGCTTCATTTTGATGTTTCGATAGGTGGAGTTTGTACATTGATGTAATGATGTTGTAAACTATCGAAATATCAATTGGAAGTGAAGTGCCTGTACCTAATTGTTTATCGGTAGCAGTAATTAATAAATAGCACAAAGTTGTCAAAAAAAAAATATCAAAAAGTTGTCATGACAAGAAGAAATAAAAAATTTTTGGGAGTATTCACTTTAAGGCGCATAGCACTGTAGACGTAATAATACAGTCATATTAGGGTTATATGAGTCATATTAAGTATTTGAATAACCCCTCTATCTACTGTATCTAGCTGATCACGTAATGATAAACTTTTTATGACAGTAGAGTACACTCACCAATTTATCCCCTTGAGATATTTTGACTATTTTATCCATGGGATAAAATGCCTGTAGAAGGGAAAGGAATAGAAATATGTTTATTCTTATCATCATACTGACCCAAAAAACTTACAGTAATGTACTAGTTTTCTTATCATTTACTTGGGTTAATAGACCCCTTGCAGCATTTTGGAATGCAGCTCAATTTGGAGGACAATACAATGGCTACAACTGACCGAATGCCAATATGGCCGCCACTTCATTATCATAATTTTTTAAATTCATATTTTAGTTGACCGCTACATTAAAATTATAGATTAGAATGACATCAACAAAGTTAGAAAGTTTGACACAAAAATATTTGATTTGAAGTTGTCAATTTTGATCGATATAGTGGAAATTCTGATCCAGCGGGAAGTTGTCAAATGGAGTGCGGTAGAATTTCACTTTGAACCCAATAACTTTTTTCATGTTCCAAAACAGAGATTTCTAAATAGATTTTCGAAGACTACATTTATTTAGCTTTCAGAAAATGTATACTTTTATGGCAAAATATTGTAAGGCCTGTGCGAAATTTGAGGTAGCGCGTATAGGGGTCCTTTACATATCCTGATACCTTAAATCATTTCTTTGGGTTTCACATTTGTAGTGTAGTCTGTTACGTACATTATGTATATACAACAGACTACACCACAAATGTGAAACTGAAAGAAGCCAAAAACATGAAATTCAAATTCAAATTAAGAGTTGGCTCTCAAAGACATTACCTATGAAAAAGGCAATTTAACAATTCTAAACCCAAGAAACATGTACCTGAGGTTCCTGAGGGTTCTTCTTCCCAAGTAATGTCCAGTTTTTTCCATGGACCTTGTATCCACTTATCAAAGCACCTATAGATACAGATATATAGCACAAATATACTCAATACTGTTACAAAGAAATATCCTGACTCCAATTTAACTAGAAGAAATGACAATAGTCCCCTCCACAGTTCCCTGTGCCATCTTGAAAGGTAGCTGTGCCTTTGCATCAAAGCAAGACAAACAGTGAGCTTGCAATGATAGAGACATGTCAATAATTGTCCAAGGTGTTAAAAAAGGTCTCTATCATTGCAAGCTTACTGTTTGTCTTGCTTTGATGCAAAGGCACAGCTAGCTTTCAAGATGGCACAGGGAACTGTGGAGGGGACAATTCTTAATTTGCCTGTAAAAGCTAACTACATGGAAAGAATCTGGGCAAATTCATGAATTTCTCTGACAGAAATCCCCCCAACACATGCCCCCACATTTAATAATTCAGTAGCTATTATTTGTTAAAAATATAGAGTACATTATACAGTTATCATCCTACCTAAACCATGAGCATGCGTACGATATGCAAATGCATAGATTGGCATATCATTTTCATAGTTACATCCTATGTCAGAATGAACACCTGCAAGAAATTACATTAATTCAATTTAATAATTGGGCAAAAATATAATAACTGTAAAAGATGATTGACTGAAATGGGATGCCTTCTTCAAATATGTATCATCCCATGCAAAACTTATGTTTGAAGGTGTTCATGTAAAGGTAGAATCCTTTTCATGATGCAAAGGTTTCATCATCATAACATCACACTTTCCTCATTTGGGTAGTACTATGTATAATTTCCTAATTCTGTAATTTTTCTTTTCACTGATACCCAATAAAATTGATCTGAAATCATCTGTAAAGTATGTTCATTAACAAGACTGGGATAAAAATCGTGGTGATCCAATTATTAATTTATATATAAATATAGATATATAGTTGAATGGATTTGTTGCAGATGTTTTTAACACTGATCTTGATCATGATGGGGTCGTACAGAAGGATATAACATGTATGTCTTACTGTACCATTTGCTTCTGGTGGAATGTCTGCATTTGCTGACCATAATAGAAATATCCCTGCGACATAAGGCTGCCTACATGTATAGAGGAAAAGAATTAACAAAATGTTTATCCATTTATTAAAGCAACTGAATTTAACATGTGGGTACTTTACTCCTCTCTTTATCATTGCTCCGTTTTATGGGGACCATATAGAGGGAGTAGCTGGGAGGTGGGGTCTATAGTTTCCCACTTTTTTCTATCATCCACAAAAATTCTTAAGTCTCTTGCCGAACCCCTCCCCAATTACTTTTAATTTTATGCATACTAGTGTGCTATATTTTCCAACCTAAGCATGCTCCTAAGTCCTTGTTTAAGGATATTTAATTAAAAGCAAAAAATAAATTGGTTACAGATTTTTTTAAACATTTGATGCCACAGTTGTTTGCTTGTAATTGGTTTAATTTCAATACATGAGCCTTGAATGTTCAGGATTCATTCATGAATATGACTGTGTACCTTTGCAGGGTTGTGTGTAGTATAAAACCAGAATCATCTTTTACTCCAGCTGCAACAATAGAGCAAATACAACTTATAAATTGAACTTGTATTGACCAACTTAGTTTACTTACTGCGATTCTAAATATTCTGCAAACTCAGACATTTCAACATCTTGTTGTAAAATTGGTTTTTTGCTGCCGTCAATCAAAACTAATCAGTCGGTACCTTTTATATTTTTGACTGGTGGCAGTGAAAAACCAAATTCCAATGGGCAACTCGCAACTACCAAGTTCACAGAATATTGAGAATCACAGTATACATGTACTGTAGATAATAAACATGTATGTTCTTTTCTAGCTTTTAATGTACATTGTAAAAACACATTGATGACACCCAGCCATATAGTCTATTTACATGGTACACATTTTAAAAGACATTACAGTATGGAATACAGTAAGGATAAAAACAACAGGATCAAAACAAACACTTTGTTTCATTTCTAACATATTATGTAAGTACTCACAAAAAATGTACTTCTCAACCACAGACCTACAGTACATGTATTTAGCTTTGGCATAATGTTTCGCGCATGTCATCCCCTTGAGTATTATTTCTTTGTTTGTATATTAATATTGTATTATAATTTGGCTGCTTTATTCTCAATGCATCTACACATTTATTTTCAATGTAGCACTTCTGGAACTAGCTGATGCCAATTTGGCATAAATTGAAAACAAAACATATTTCCAACTAAGGAAAAAAAATTACAAATTAATATGAGTGTTCAAAAACTTAGTTGCCTGAAGCCTAGACAATGTCATACCTTGAGCCTTGTGCTTGTAGTGTACTTGTAGAATAAGATAATTAATGCTTGAAGACTTTCCCACTTTAAAAGCAACACCTAAAAGATTGGTAACAAAGTAATCAAATATTTTATTCAACCTACTGTAGTATAGACTGCCCATAAAGAAAATACCTGCATGCATTTGGCACCAGAATCGAGGCATGGTTTCCAAAAAAAAAATACCATACAACTTTTTTGTTTTTATGTCTTAAACGTTTCCCCAACAGTTTAGAAATTGTGACATTTCTGATTTCTTGAGAGTCAATTCATAAAACACAGAAAAAGTCATATTGAAAGCCTTACAGTGCAACAAGAGAAGTTAAAAACTTGATTCCAAAACAAGTAGCACTAGATTTGTCTTCACACATACTTCTAATAATGCAAGGGGAATTAGGCAATACACTGAAGGATACTAATAACACAACATGTGTCCCATTTAATATATTATAAAGTGATAGAGGTGTATATGCCACTGGCAGCTATATCATTCAAAGGAACAGTAGTTCTTTTGGATTGGTACTGTACCTCACATACAAATTTATATATTATGTACATTCATGAGACACAAGTGACAAGATCAAATAGGAATCAAGGGTAGCATACAAGTAGTGGTAGTGCACTCGACGTCTTTGAATTACATGTGAATAGAGGTTGTTAGGTCTCTCTCCCTTGATGTGAGCCTCAGTATTTCTTTGGGTTCTCTGGTTTTACTCCCTCCTTAAAACACGCTAAATCCCGAATTGTTTTGTGAGTTAGTCATGCTCTTACTTTGATCCACCTAGAGGTTGTTGCACTAAAGTAAACGGCATATATCATTTGCATTATGGTGCATTATGTTGCATGCGCTGTCTGTGTCAACTCTTAGTCAACCATAGTATCAACTAGTTGTTTACAGGTAAAATTCCTTTACCTTGACCCTGGAGCCTGTAAGGTATGATATTAACCTATTGTTTAACATGTACTCTACAACTTGATAACATATCTTATCACCCTTGATTTCCATGCATTACCATGGTAACATGATACTGTAACATTCTATTAACACTCAAAGTGTAATTGATGTGCACTTAAATCTACTTGAAAAGTTATAAGTATCAAAGTCGCAAAATGTAACTTCCTTGATGAGTAATGTTATCCAGGTTGTACTAGATTAACAAAAAAAAACATGGCTAAACACGAAAATTGCAGATTTCACAATCAAAATGGCTCTTCTTCAACTCTAAATTGATTTTTGCAGAGGGAGGAAAACTGGAGAACCCAGAGAAAAAGCCTTGGATCAACTCAACAAGCAAGTCTAAACACATATATATATACTGTAACAGAGCCAGCTGGGTTCAAGCCCAGGTTGCATTGATCAGTGAGAGGCAAGCGCTCTCACTGCTACGCCACCCACACATACAGTAGCTTGGAAAAATGCCATATAATTGGTTTTATACAATCATGTAAATATTAAGATTGATAAAATTTAAGACTCTATAGCTTTCTTTCCTTATTAGTGTAATCATGGCCTAATAACATTGGCATAGATGCAGTAAAACAGCAGCCAGGGTGGTGCCAACTCATTAACCACAGTGTTTCAAATTTCCTCTTACATTTAAAAATGGTTAAAATGATGTGATGCTTGCTATACTTGCTAATAAGACCAAATAATGATGCTCTTAGAGCTTCAACTGGGAGGTCTGTATTATCATGGGATCTGAGCTGGGCGATACTTTAATATGCATTGTTGTATGAGGATCAATGGGTTTATCACAGAAACAAATGTTTGGTTTAGCCTGTCAGACACTGTCATACAGTAGCACCACAAGATCAAATTGCACAAACTTCCAGGTGTCCGGTGCACACACAAACCAACCAATCACAGTGCACTTCGATGCTTAACCAAGCAGCCCCACCTCCAAATTTCTTCACCATAAAAAAACATGTGTTTCCAAAAATTTAGAAAAAAAAAGTTGAAGTATGTGTGATGTATAAAAAATCTTTGCCATCCATCTCCTTGAATTCTGCAAGATGCATGACTTTTAAGACTTGGGGGAAGACCGATTGAATTACAATAACAATCCTTTCCGCGCTTATTTTTTCTCAACAGCTGGTTTACAAACGTGGCCAAAGAAATGAGTGTATTTCACTCAGAAAATATTTATTTCCTTGTCAAAATAAGCCAAGTTTTCCTACAAATTTATTCAGCTCATTTTAAATACAGGTCTGTAAATTTTTAAGCAGAAGCATTATAAATAGTCTGGAGCCCACCTTTTGGTAATTCTTTAGCAGGAGCATCTTTGGCCCAAGCAAACAGAATTTTCTGTTTTCCACTGCATTCCTTTCCTTTCATTTCACCACAGTCCCTATTAAAGAAGTCAAAGAAAAGCTCAAAAATCCCTTTTTTGAATCAAAGTTGTAGGGATAATCAGAAATACTATTAATTATTAAGAGTAAGTACATGTACAATTAGGAACAAAGTTAGGGAAAAGTTTCAATAGGGTAAAATCACAAAGATGGGTATCTACAGGGAAAATTGATGGTCTTGAAACTATGCTGCAATGTTGCAAAATAAAAATCAATTATACCAAATCACTACACAAAAATTAAGCCTCAAAAAAACTGAGGCCACAATTAAATGAAAAATAAGTGTTGTAATAAATTACTAAAAATGCAGGCAACCAAGGAAGCCAGGATCTGAATCAGACCAACAATTTAGAGGTTTTTTAAGGCATATAGTACGATTTCAAAACAAAAAGAGTGCTTACAAAATTAATAATTTTGCCTTCAATGCATATCACAACACAACACCCTATCAGGAGAACACCTGTTTATTTTGGAGTTGTCGCCAGCGCCCCGCATGCTTGCAGTGCCAACTGTATTTCAATACAATACAACTATCATGCACTGTATATCACAATCTGCTATGCTGAGCCGGACACGAAAACCAGGAAAAACCCAGTGGGAAAAAAACTGGAACGTGTTCCTCCACACCATACTGCAGCATTACTCTAGGAGGTTTAAGAGCTAATAGATTTAAAGTAAATATATCAATTAAACTTGAACTGATGTGAACTAATCAAAGTACTAAATTACGATTTAGAATATATCTCCAAGAAAAAACGTTAAACAAGTAGCGTGCTGTAAAGGGAACTGGCTAGAGTGGTGAATTCACGCTATGTCCCACTATATATACCCATACCCCTAATGCAACGCAAGATACTCATCACGTGCTATTCACGTGCCATCAAAATATTCATTTCTGCCTAAGTCATTACATTCCAACGGCAGAAATGTATAATTTCTTTCATTAATTATGCTATATGCCTTGAAAAATGCCCTCAGTGGTTAACCAAATGACCATGTGACAAGGCCTTGTGACGTCATTTTGTTTGCAACTCTTGACCTATACCACCATTCAAAAATTGTTCTTGGTTCTTTTAATCATGATTTTAATATTGGAATTAAATTTAGCACCTACTACGTATACTTCTAGAAACAGCAAAAAAAAAATTCTTGTCATAATTATACACTTCAAAGTAAATATTTCAGCTAAGTTATATTACTATTACTGTAGCATCTCCAATAAAGACTTTCTTACCAGATTTTTCTTTTACTTCCTGGGTAAGAGCAACCAAACAAAAGCATGTGATGTGCAACTTCTTGGCTTGCCTTGGGCTCAAAGCGTACTACAGGTTCATTCAAGATTCAAGGGATTAGTCAATACATGGAAAAGTACATAATCTGAACTTAATATGGAAAATTGTGTAGCCTTTCCAATTGTGCTTGAAATCAGGGCTTGAAATAACAGCTGGTCAACAGACAATGTCTGGCCAGAATTGGAAATTAACTTGTTCGGTCAAATCTTTGCCTTGTCAGTTATTTTGACCAGTAACGTTGAGCCAGAAACAAGCTAAAACTAATTTGGCTGGTCGACTAGCAACTGACCAGCCATTGTTTCAAGCCTTGGTACATTGTAATTATTATTATTTTGTTTGTACTACTGAGAGTTCATAAAATTCCAAGATTTTTGTTCAAAGATGTAAAAAGAAACAATATTCCCCTTCCCAGTTCACTGTGCCAACTTGATGGAAGCTGTGCCTTTGCATCATTACAGTAGAAGCGAAACGATTGGTGAGCTTGAAATGATAGAGACTTTTTAATACCTTGAACAATTATTCACATGTCTCTATCATTGCAAGCTCACCATTCATCTCGCTTCAATGCAAAGGCATGGCTACCTTTCAAGATGGTGCAAGGAACTGTGAAGGAGCTACATTTTTTAATAATGTAATGTAGCTTTCTGGTGATGATGTGCCATGAGTCAAGATCAGAAATGAGGCTCCATGGAGCCGATAGTAGTTTTAGGTGTGATAAATAATGATGTGACATATCACCGGTCGGATATCAATCATATGGAAAATTGACTAAGTTCCAGGTCCAAAACTAAAGCCAGTGTTAGATAAGGTTTTTTCTTACTTTTTTTATGGACAAGATTTGTTGTCCAAAGTTATAAATGTTACATGATCAGGTGGAGGTTAAAAAATAGGTCATCTTGACAACTTTCTTTAAATTCCTTGAATTCAAAATACTTTAAAAAATCCTGTCAAGGGCAAGTGAGAGGAGCCCACAATAGCCATGGAACCTTGTTTCCAAGAGTTCTTCAAGACATCATTACTAGGAAGGTTTTTTTCTTTCTTACATGTTTGCAAACCATGGGCATAAAAAGCAGTGTTCCATAATATATTTCACAGTTACTTACCAACATACTTCTCTCTCTTATGTAGCTGTACTGATGTACAAAGATATGCATTATCCTAAAGAAAAAGCGAAATTATCATTCAGCTCAAATAAATTAAATTATGGAAAAAACATTAAGCTTTCTTTTCCCTTATTTTTCTTGTCAAATGTATTACACAATCTTCTTTAATTAAATCTTTTACGAAATAAATAATAAATCATCATATTTTAGATGTTCAACTGGAAAGGAAAACAAAACTGGTCTATCAAGGAAACCAAATATTGTAATTCACGTTTTCAATATTGAAAGATGAAAAAAGCATCGATGTCCTTGGGAAGAAAGCACTTTAATGCCATTAAATTAAAGCTCAATATGTGACCATAGTAACAGTGAAATAGTTCCTTGATCAATATTTTTTGTTGAAAACATCAAATCGTCAAAACCCTGGGCTTCTGCGTTTTATTTTTAAAATCAGAAAGAGGAAGTGGTCGATCTGAAGGAAATCTCAGAGATCGATTAGGCTCAAATATGCAGATTTGGACATGCAGCTGGAGGGCTGAGCAATATTTCTATTGTTCAAACACATAAATATTGAAACAGAGTTTACACTAGCCACAAGTAAGCATAAGCGTACAGGTTTTCCTGCCACTAAATATATAAGGATATATTTACGAGCACTATAACCCCAGCACACTATTTCTTCAAATGCTTAGCCTAAGAAAGCCATGCAATGGAATGCTCGCCAAAACAACTCGAAGAAACCTTTCACAAATAAGTTATAAGCATATTTTCCAACATTTTATCCTGTATGACAAGGAAGATTAACTAGGACTAAGGTACTTACCGCACTAGCCATAGCTCCTGGCATTCTTACAGGTAGTTTTGAGACCGACGATGGTTCAAGTCCGTTTACAACCATCACCAATAATACAGCAACCATCATCGACATACTCATCACGTATAAACGACAACATTCGCTTTTGGAATTCATCTTAGAACGGTTCAAATTTCACAGAAGTACTATCTAAATGACCACCGAAAAATGCTACATGTCTTCCAAATAAATCCTGCTATAGATTTTGCCTTCTACAAGTTCAGTTCAGCGACAACCATCAGTCTAAACCGTCAAGATGAGCAGCGTCTGCTGTCGATCGATCCCATGACGAACAACTTCTTATACTACGAGCTTTCTGATTGGTTGTCAGCTTTTGATTATCGTCCTCAAATGGCGACTCAAGAGCGTTTTTAGAGTGAAAGTTATCGGTCAGTTTTTGCTCTATTATTTTTTTAAAAAGAGAAAGAGAAAGGAAAAAAAGAAGGAATAATTGTATTTGCGTTTAGCGCGAAAAATGCCACCAATTTTGAGTAATTTATTCACGATATATATATTGATTCACCGACCGACAGAACTCTCCGCTTCTCGCTTCTCTTATCGAACCCTGAAACAAATTGAAATTTAGCTTTTGATGAAGATTCATCTACACGGGTAATAAAACTATAATACGGTATTTAGCTTTTTAGTTTGTTTGGGGGGGGGGGGGGGGGGGGTAATGGACTATACGGGGATGCTCCGCCCGAAAGGGTACCTTTTTCGGGCCGCAGGTATAGATAAGGGGTGAGAATTTGTGAGTTTTGGTATAAAAAGGGTAGCTTTTCTTCAAGGGTATGTGAAAGAGGTACCTTTTCAGGCGAAAAGGTATAAAAAAGGGTACCTTTTTGCAGAAATTTGGTATATAAAAGGGTAAGGGGTCGAGAGTCCGGGCGGAGCAGAAGATGAGGCACATTTCCTTCTAAAATGTTCAAATTACTCAGTAGAAAGGAAAACTCTTATGAATAAGATTAACGATTTAACAAATTTTAAAGTAGAATGGTTAAATGAAGAGGATAAATTCGCCTATGATAAACCCTAAAAAATCGATTCAAAAACAGTAGCTAAGAATATATACGACTGTTTTTATAAAAATGTGATCGCTGATATTATGCCTTACGCATTATTATATATTATACTATATTTTATTGGTCACAAAATCCAATGTAAATCTCATTTTATACGGAGCCAATAAAGTAAATTGTCATTACACATTACAATTGTCGTTGCACCCGAAGTACCCCCCTCCCCCCGAGTACCTTTAGTAAACCCTTGTTCACAGGGGTCTATCCGGCCCTTTTTTTTCCGGTTTTGCTCCCTTCACAAATCCTCACAAGGTTAATTCCAATTCTTCGTCGGAAGTTTCGGGGTAATTGATAATTTTGATACTCACCATCACAATACCAGCGCTAAAAGTAGCCCAACCGGGAATTCACATGGCGCGCGCGGTATTAAGAAGTTTCCCGTCTTCATTATGCTCTCTTGATGGAGCTCAATATCAGTTAGAGGTACGGGATATGAGGTACAGTCTGTTCTCAATGAATTAAACTCATTTGGACAACAAATCCTGTCATGAAGTTAAAGTAAGAAAAGTTATGATAAAACTGCTTTTCGTTTTGACCCGGAAGTTGTTTTTCTATACGAGTGACGTCACACTTAAGAGCCTTAACTATTCCCCTTGTTGAATTGTTGAATTCTTTGTATTTTTGAGGCCCAGATAGTAGTTTTACAATAAATAATAACAACGAACAGGAAAATCAAGCAAATTAAAATACAGATAAGAGTGTTTTTGTTTTCCCACTCGGTTTTTTATCATTTTCCTGTACGTATAAGGCAATGTTTCCTGGTTTCCTAGGAAGTTGCTTTCTAAAATATTTTTGTTACAAGGAGGCGTGTAGCGAAATAACTTATCTTCCTGCTTATCTTTCTCATATCAAACGCACTGAAAGATTCTGATATCTCCAAAGAAAGTATGATTTTCGCAGATTATCTAATTCGTTCATTTATTCTGCTCACTGATTCTTTTCTACTCGTGTGTCCCCAATTAGTTGTGTAAACTAAATACATAGACACCTAAATATAATAATAATTATTATTATTATATATATTACGGATCTTCAATTTGAGCCCACGATGTGCGCGCGCACAAAAGCCGCGCAAAACCGCATAGTAAGCTTCGGAATTTTATTGAGGAACCTTACATGTTTTGAACTTCAACCAGGCAATAACCCCAAATTTTGCACAGAACTCTATATTTTTCTTTGAATTTCCTAAAACAACAGGTAAAAATCCATCTTTTGAGAAAGTTTGAGAAAAACGTAATTATTAGAACTTATAAAAAAGCGTTTTATGTGTTTTTGTTGTCATCATTTGAGTACGATTTTCGGTTCATTGAGCTAACAAGATGCTGAATTTTGAGCGTACTTTTAAAACTTTCTTCAAATATTTTTAGTTCATCTTCGAAAATGTTGTTTAAAGTAGATGTCCTGAGAAAAATTGCTTCCAGACCTTTTTTTAATTTTTGAGTTATGAACTTTTGTGTGCAAAGCTTAATTGCACGATTTCCGCCATTTTTCTTTCGAAAACTTGTAAAAATGTTTCATATTAATAATTCGAAAACGAGCTCGGCACACCCCATTTTCTTTTCATTGTTGTAATCAGCATTGAATCCTGTGTAAAATATCTTTCTAAGAACATTTTGTAATTACTCCTTGCTAAAGTATCAGTCACCTTTTAAGGATGTCACATTGAATCCAGCGGTATTTCAAAGTAGTTGGCATTTGTCCCATGAGGAGCTAGGGGGATACTCTTAACGAAGGGCGGGGATGAGCGTCGTATGTTTTACGAGCGTAAGTCACTCCTTCCGGCTCTCTTAGGGATTAGGAAGAAAAACTGTTTTAAGAAAACATCGTCATTTTTAAATTACCCCTAAAATAAACTGCACGTGCTAAAAAACCAACAATTATCCTTTTTTTTAAATTCTTTAAAAAGGGTGAAGCGTTTGATGACTTTCAGTGTATGTTATAATGAACTCAATAATTTTTGTTTTCAATGATTTATCTTGTGTTTCACAGTGGTATCTTTTAGGGCTAAAATTAAACCAGGACCACACCAAAAACTTAATCTTTTAGGGGTTATATATATTTTTTTTTCGACGCTAATCCCGTCGTTTTCTGACATGGAAGTACCTTCACTGAGTACCACCGCCCAACCCAACTTAACTCAGACGGGATATCGTGCTTCATTGTCGCTTCAGCAAACTCGACTTAAAAAACATTGGTACGACTATTATTCACTTCCAGTGCAATAGATTATGTAACCTTCGGAAATCCGTACTTTCACGGGAAACGTTATCAAGACAGAATAAAATTAACACGGAAGAGATAAGCCATCACATCTACCCTTTCCAGAAAGCCAAATCTTATCAAGACTACTTGATAAGAAAGCCGTAGAAGTCTCGACCTATATACCAAATAAACAGAAAGTTAATCAGAGGTCTTGGTAGAACGTACAGTAACTGTCATCATCAGGTAGACATGGTGGTTTCACTGAAAAGAGAACTTTTCGACATTACCGCAACCCTGTGGTTCTGTTGGTTGGTGAAATGTGTGCTGACATCTATTCATTATCATATACTTATCGTTTTTCTTACGCAGCCGAGTTTCATTTTGTGGTATTTTGAAGGTCATTAAATTTAAAATTAACGATGACACGACTGAGGAAATTGGTCACTTGAGACAGAACAGTTCACGCCTCACTATGACGTAATCACTTACTTCCTAACAAGCTCTACCGTACCAAAGTTCAATCAAAGTTTTAGGCATAATTTTTTTGTATATCTATTGCTTGGCAACTTAACATTTTACGGGGAAGGGAGGGGGGGGGGGGGGGGAGGAGAACGTGACGAAGAAGAAGGAAGAAGAAGAAGTTGACTGTTGTAAAACTTAGGGACTTCAAATTTGATGTGCACCTTATTATCGATCTGGAAGCAGTTTTCCGCAATATGTTTTGGAGAATATCTCGAAAACTGAACATAAAATTTTGTTTAAATTAAGATATACGATGGTAATCCTATTCCTTATTGATTTACGGAAATAAAAAAGATAGGTCACCGTGCTCGTTTTCGCGGTACAGCTCGCTAAAGTAAGACTTTCGTACGAATTTTGTCTTTGAAATGTAATGACCGAGAGGGGACTAGGGAGAATTTACACACAAAAATATCGAAAAGGCTGTGATCTCTTTCTAAATTTATACAAAACCCTCATAACAATTCCTAATAATCTTCGTTTGATGATATTTCCTGGTTTTTTTTCGTTATTTTCTGTATCTTGTGTATTTTTAACGAACCGTTTTCATACAGCAAAAAATGTGTAACTTTCCCAGGGCCTGGGATTGGAATTCAGTAATTTTCTTTTTCTTGATATCATCGGGACGGCCACAAAAGTTTGTTTTTTTCATTTTGAATGGCCGTTTTCCGTTTGTGATACTATAAGTGGGCTGGTCAGTGTACCCAAATCAGTTCCTTCTCAATCATCAACTCATCTATCATAGCGGCTGAGATATCAACTTTGATACATCTCCGCATACCTTAAAGGTTAAAAATATCCGGGCGTCAAAAGTGAATAACAAGTCGAGTAGCGCATCAGCCATAACTTACTTCAGTAAGGACCCTACAGAGTCAAAACAAACAGCCAGATAACTGGGTAGGTTCTTCCTCATTGTTACCGTGCACTTCAGTAATCAGTGGATGTGCAATTCAAGTTGGTACTATATTTTCTTTAGACCTGATAAAGCAAAATAATCCAAGGTACTGGTACAGTAATGGTTTTCAATTGTTTATATGTAATTTTTCGTTGTTATGCTTCGTGTTTGTGTTCGGTTACATTATTACAATCGGCCTTTTTGGGTTACAAGGTCTCAGTTATTGAAACAAAAAATGTTAAAATATGCTATAAAATGTAATATTCCAATCCGAACAACAGAAAAACCAGAAAAAAAAAGAAAAAAAAAGAAAAAGTTTAAGGATATTATATTGGTTGGTATACAATACATTATATGTTGTATGTTGACGTTCGAGGAGTGCATGTTTCAGTGTTCGAGATATGTACACTTACGTACAAAGCCAAAGTCTCGTCCCGAAAGATCTGATCTCAATCCTTTTTTAATTTGATCTAGGCTATACTAAGTCGTCTTGTTTTTGCCTTATTCAGTTGTATCCTCAATGAGCATGACTGTATTGTCGTTTTAGAGTTTTTAGAGTTGTTTTTGGAGTATTTTACATACATAGGTTTTACCTCTGCTTTTGTACAGAACATAATTAAGTGACTTTCGTGTATCTTAAAATTTCCTATTTATTGCAGCTTTAGATAGCTGGTCCTGGGTAAAAGTTTATTTGGTTTCAACTATCTGTTCCAAGAGTGAAGGTGTATGGCGTCCTATTTTACAATATTTATCAACGTTGAAAAGTAAATGTTTCTTGCTGGAATTATTGTTTTCACTTATTTTGTGGGCAAAGTAGTTCTGTTATTCTATTATAATTAAGCTTAATAATCACAACAGAGTTAGGCTCCAAACTCTAGATGAAAGCCCAAAGATCGAATTGGAATTTAGAAGTTGATTTTTGTGGAGGGAGGAAAACCGGAGAACCTGGAGAAAAACCATCGAAGCACAGGAGAGAAGCAACAAGCAACTCTACTCACACACGACATGCACCGAGCCCGGCCGGACTCACTGGTGAGAGGCGATCGCGAGCGTTCTCACCGCTACGCCACCCGTGCTTCTTTTTCTTTTGTTGTCTTTTGATAAAATGTTCAATATCTTCTGTTTGACATAGTCGGTGTATGTCCGAGTTTGTATTTGAATCCATTGTCATCTTCATCAGTTTAATTCATGTTTGCGATGACCAAAGTTCTTAGTCGAAATATTTTGTTTTTGAGGAAATGACTCAATTTTAAATGATAATTTTTAAGCTTTAAAGTTCAGAAACTTTTCAAAATTTTGAATTTTTAGTTTGCATTGGTTCAGTATTGGAAACTGACAAAAAAAATGAAAAAAATCCTAACTTACTTACCTTTATTATAACGTGATAATAAGAGAGAAGAGCAGAAAAACGACAAGGCTGCTACTTTCACGATTTTTCCATTTAACTGGCAGTGATCGATACTGCAAAACTATAAGCGGTTTCATTTGTGTCACTGTTGCTCCAAACTTGTGACAAAATCATGTCGAACTAAAGCTGCTTGAAGATATTTACAGAAATGTCACTTTTTCTGCTGATCAAAATATCCCCTCTTCCAATACAAGGCGTTATATCTCTAAAGCGCATTCCAATTCACTAAATTTTGGTCGCATTCAATATTTTGTCCATGGGACACAAAAGAGAGCGTGTTTACAAGATATTGAGCTTAGCTGTCCTCGTGGCTTTGCGTTGTGATTGACTAGTTGTTACTAGTTCAGTGTTCTGCGATAAAAAATATGTTCAGAGCACACTTGAAACCTTACTTTTAAAATGATCAAAAGAGTGTGTGTATGTAAATGGTTCATTATAAAGCTAACTAACGCGCAAGTATGTGCCATGATTGACCGATATTCTGCTGTCTAGTTCTACATCTACATGGTCCGTTTCTTGGGGGGTAACCATCATTAAGGAGGCTATCTCATATAAATCGCTATTTAATCAAGTGCTCTTCAATACAAGGTGTAGCCTCATATTTCATGTGCAAAATTTCCGTGACTAGATTTTAGCACTTTTGCTCTTGTCCGCCGGACCAGCTAGGAGCCATATATATATATATATATATATCAAAAAAAATTTTTTTTTTAAATACTTTTTTTTATAGTGGGATTCAAATTCAGTAACTTAATGATACTGATTTCCAATTTGGCCTACTGTCACTCACATACACTACTTCTACATTATATATCCTATGCATACAACTCAACTCACATGTTGCATTCCTGAATGCTTTGTGAAAATATATTTACCTAAATAAACCATTTGCACTATAAAAAATATATATCTTCGCCTTCTTACTTATATATAAGTTAACATAAGATAGGTGTTCTTTCAATTTCTTGTGTTCATCTTGCCAGCGACTTCTCGTTTCAAAGGGATAGGGTCACGTGACCTGTTAGAGGAAGTCTTCCAGTTAGCGAACAGCATTGAGAAAATCAATGTAAATTGGATGAAAAAAACAACAACATTAAAATCAGAAGACTCGCCGTGCCGGCCGGGTCAGTGTCGGCTGGCACATGGAGCCCTTGACTGAAGAGGTCCCATTAAAATCGGCTTCAGGATAAAGTTTCATTTCTTAGAAGTTAATGCTAATACGTATACCCAAAGCTTTCAAAAATAGAACATGAAACACGTCATATCGGCGGTTATATACGTTATGTGGGAGCTGTATGAAGAATCATGCTGAAGTGGTCTGTCAGAGTCTACACTAACTTGTCAAGATTAGCTTTGTAAAGATGCCGCACGGCTCAGGATCAGGAAACAGTCAATATCGATGATAGGTTTCTAGGGCAGAAGTCACGTCAGGAATTCTGTTTTATCCAATGAGGATAGAATCTATCAAGCATTTGACATTAGCTTAGCCGAAACGAATTCTTATAGAGTCGAGCAACGTAAACTCATTTATACATCTTATGGGCCTTGCTGGTTTTAACGTATTTAAATGAGATAAAGCCGTGAGGTGTCCGCAGTATCATATGAAATGGAAGGTAAGAGTTGTCTGCTTAACTATTTAACTGACATTGTCTAGTAGGTAGATAAATGCACGACCGTCAATCAGACACTGATGTAGTAGTTCTTATCGCGATGCCGTGTGACTGAACGAGTAAGGTCTCTGTACTCGTAGATGTGCGCCGGTTAGTCTAAATGTAGAACAATTAAACGACTTTCGTGGCAGGTTGTGATAATGAGGGTTTAGTTTATCGTTGCAGTAATTGTACAACGACTATCACGTTACAACATGTTTATCACCTTATAGTATGATAGTAGCCGTAGGCAATATTAATTCTTTAAGTATTCCCGCGAATTGTTAAAGGCTTAGTTTAGGAAGGTAGGAGAAAATAGAGTTATGAGCTCTAGAATCATAATCGGTGAAAATATTAGGCAGAAATGAATATAGATAAATAAAGGAGATTACACAAAATAGTTACACAAATACAATATTGACACAAAATTCGGACTGATTAGGTTGGGTAAACACGCGAGCTGACTGGCTCTCCAGCAAAGTCATAGTAGCTGTACCTTGACGTTTCCCTTGCATATTATTAATAATAAGAAGAGCTGATATGCATATGTACGGCTAAATTGTCGATCAAACAAGCATTTGTTCTATTGTATCACAAGTCCAATATACGCATCAATGAAAGCTAATGTTGGAGCAAATAATCAAAACACAACCCAATCGAAGACACACGCCATTATGGTACATTTTCTCTGAAATTTGCTCGAATTTTTTTTTCCTTTGTAAAATGTTTTTATATTCGTGGCGAGGTAACCTTGGTGATGGTATACTGTATAGGCTGCCCTGAGGCTGCGTTGAGCCTGCGTTGAATGATCAACTGGTATTCAGTTAGAAGCCTTAATTTGCAACAATAGGTCACGAAACCTTGCCCCTTAAAACGAGCGGTTTTGTCAAAATAAACATCAGAAATAAAAAGAGCACCTCGATATATTAATAGGAAGGCAACGTTTTAGCTCAGTCTTATTGTTGACAGGAGAAATGGCATTAAATATATATGAGAAAAGTGCTCTGAAGAGCAAGCTTTAGGAGCTAGGGACTGTTCATTAATTATGCTTTAGGGGGCTGGAGGAAAAGTAGGGGGGCTTTGAAAAATATTCACACAAAGAAGGGGGCTTAAGGTGACTGACTACTTTAGCAAGGAATAATTACAAAATGTTCTTAGAAAGATATTTTACACAGAATTTAACGCTGATTCCAAAAACGAAAAGAAAAATGGGGTGTCCCGAGCTCGTTTTCGAGATAATAAATTTTGAATATGACCATCTCGACAAGATTTCGAAAGAAAAATGCCGGCGGAAATCAAGCTTTGCACACAAAAATGCATAACTTAAAAATTAAAGAAGCCCTGGAAGCAATTTTCTCAGGACATCTGCTTTAAACATTATTATTGAAGACTAACTAAAAAAAATGAAGAAAGTTTTAAAAATAAGCTAAAAATTCAGCTTCCTGTTAGCTCAATCAACCGAAAATCGTACTCAAACTACAACAACAAAAACACATGAAACGCTTTTTTTATAAGTTCTAATAGTTACGTTTTTCTCAAACTTTCTCAAAAGATTGATTTTTACCTGTTGTTTTAGGAAATTCAAAGAAAAATATAGAGTCCCGTGCAAAATATATTCGGGTTTTTTGCCCTGTTGAAGTTCAAAACGTGTATGGTTCCTCAATAAAATTTTGTAGGTTGTTATGCGGTTTTGAGCGATTTTTGTGCGCGCACACATCGTGGGCTCAAATTGAACGTTCAAAAGCAGTCAGTCACCTATAATGGTATTTGCTGACTTAAAGGCGGGTTGAAACAAACAATTAAGGTGTGTCAGAGAATTTCAAAACTTTCACCAACAGTTTATTGCATTTACATAAGTTATAAATGCAAGAATATATAGAAGGTATTCGGACCCAAGCTAAGGAATGAGGGAGGGTTGTTGGGGAGGGGGAGAGAAGTTGTTTAAGAGATGTGTAATCTTTTAACGACTGTATAATGAATAGTATGATACATACAGAATTGAGAAAAGATTAGTTGTGAGTGAAGGCAACGTTTCGAAACATATCTGCATTAAATCAGTAGTATGTAAAAAGTATTCAATTACATTTTAATGGAACGGGGGGGGGAGGCTATTTTTCTGAAAGGTCACAGGGAGGGGGGGTCTAAAAAATTATTGAGATAGAATTGGGTGGATTGTGAATTTTTCCAAGGTTTTTTCGATTTTTCCTCCAGCCCACCCTGAGGCATATTTAATGAACAGTCCCCTAGCTGTTTTGAAATGATGCCCGCGAGGAAGTGCACAAAAGAAAAAAAAGTACTTTTAGTTGATCGAATCCTTTGCACAGATTCTTGGAGGAGGATAATGTTTTCCATTATACACCAGGTGTGGTAGTCATTTTCCTCTCTCTCTTCTCATTGCGTGCCAGGGGGTGCGTGCCACGTGATGTTCATCCCGGTAAGGGCTCTGTGCGGCAACATGAAATTCATAATTTATAATTTCTAAGTTTTTAAAATCAAATTATTAAGAATCGAATAATTTTTTTGTGTCCTTTGACAGTTGGTATATAACAAAACACTTATTGACTGGGACCGAGGATAAGCGGGGTGTTTTGCGCTCCCTCGACGGAGATGTTTCGCCTTCAGCTCTGCCTCAGGCAACATCGTTGTCCCCTCGGTCCCAGTCAATAAGGGTTAATTCCTATTCCGCATAAACTACTTATGAGTTCGATAAACAAGAATCATTGTTACTTCGATAAATATCATTGTGGTTTTGCTTGGGTGCGAATAACACCATATAAGACATGGCGAACAAACTTAAGGATATTTGTACCCAAGCATTGACCTTTATCATAATGGCCGCCATCTCATTAGCCTAAAACAAGAAAATGAATGTCTACAAATAATCAAACACCCCCACATGAAAGTAATTACTACCAATAAGCAGAACTATGCAGTATTTAAGTGCTAACATTAATCATTAAGGAGTTATTAATATTTTAAACTTAGAAAAAACATGAAAACGAGGCCAAAAAGGCCAGGAGTGCATTTTCCACACCAATCCTTTAAAATTCAAACCTTTATAGCTCTGCAGACTTTGGTGATCTTTTTCTCAAATTTGGCCAGATTGCAAATTCTAGCATTCCCTTTTGCATGAAAATAATTATTTCATTAAAACATTTGTCTAAAATACATAAGCAAGAATATGGCTTTATGAAAAAGGTGTATTCTGATTGTAGTCCACAATGCACCACGTTCGCTATCTCACAAAAAGTACTGAGGACGTCAAGGAACTCCTTTAATAAAGGGATAGTGATATCTGTTACGAACGGAAATATACCTTACTTTTATATTAATGAAAGCTTTCAATGTCAGCCGGTGGAATCACAAAGCGAAGCTGGGTGTTGCTGATTGGTCAGGTATCATCAAGGGGTATCCCATGGACCAAAGAAATTATATTGATATCAAAATTTCTTATGATATTTCCTAGCCTGAGTTCGTGTGGTACGGTTTGTTCGTTGGTTGTGGTTATGGCCACGTAAAAACTGGAGCGAGAGCAAAAAGTCAAACTAGGGGGAGGGTAAGGGTAAGGGAAGGGAGGTGGAGAGAAAGTTATTTTTCCTCTCTCCCCGCCCCACCCCCACGTTTCCCTTTTTTTTTAACATTGCCAAGCAGCGGGGGGGGGGGGGGGGGGGGGGGGGGGGGGGGGGGGGGGGGACAAACGACTGCGACGCAGGCTAGATATTTCCGACTCGAGCATTTATAATCATTAACATTACCCAGGTGATTATAGAAAATAGCTGTTATTACGGATGCATGCAAATGAGATGCAAATGAGACAATAAGCATTGTATCGACCCGATAGCCTCACTTGTATGATTCTTAAAACAAAGTAATTGCGCGCTATTGCTATTGCGCTCTGATTAGTCGAGAACTTTAGAATATTTCTCTATAATCACCTACAGGTGATAATAGGATTGCGTGGGCTTCGTTTGCTGATACAAGGCTTTTTTTCAAAAAAAAATTCGAAAAATACTTACGATTCGCGGCTCCGTAAATATTCACCTCGATAATCACCTCGACTTCGGTGAAAAATTGTTAAATATGCATCACAGGAGCAACGATTTCTGAAACGTTGACCTAATCAGTGATCAGAATCCATGCATGAACTAAAATAGCTAGATCATCAGTTATATATCATCGAGAATGAAGCCTTTTGAGGTAATAGTTATGTGCGTTGACGGCTTAATTCACTCTTGTATATAATAATAAGATTAACACCTCTGATTGAACTGATCATTCAAGGCATTCTCGACGACGCTTTAAATGCTTCAGGCGATGCTTTAGGGATACAGGCGTGCATAAGTCCTGTTAGTCAGTCAGCATGATGATAGCTTGATTAATAGGCAAAAATGACACAATGAACCTTCTTTCCTGGAGCATAGGCAAAACCTTCCTATTACGTGATGTAGTGCAGTAGCCTGCAGGCCTCTCTCCCTAAAATCGTGAAACACTACAAACTGATGTAGTAACCATTCTACTTGCCCGGCGCTCATTATTATTATTATTATTATTATTATTATTATTATTATTATTATTATTATTATTATTATTATTATTATTATTATTATTATTATTATTATTATTATTATTATTATTATTATTATTATTTGAATATGGTGAGGATATGTTATTTTGAAGAAGTTGCTGCCTTGGGAAACAAAAGTGAAACAATTGGACTGAAGCGACTGCGCAAAAGGAGCCAGTGGGGTTTCCTGAAGAAAGTCTTAAGCGGGAAATACACGTTGCGATTTGTCTGCCCGATTCATCGTCTCGAAACCATCGGGAAGCAAATCGTGTGTGTAGTTTAGAGCCCGATTCAAACCCGAGTTTTAAATTCAAATTGGGCTTGAATCGGCGCACTAAAGAACACGCACGATTTGTTTCCCAACATATTCTGATGAATAATCGGGCCGACAATCGCAGCGTGTAGATGGGCCTTTACTTTTCTTACCCTGCACAAGCAGGTCCCCCTTTTTAGTCATTCAGTATTTTGTTCCTCCCTATAATTCACATTCCACCAGCACTCTATGCCAAAAGAGTGAAAAGAAGCGAAAAAATATATTCTTAGTTGTTTTTGTATTAGAACGTCAGATCTCGTGATAAAGTTTTTGAATTCAGCAACTTAGCATAAAAAAGAAATCAAAGAAACGAGAGACTCGCCATATGAGCATAATGTTGGTTCTAGCATCAGTCCTACTGATATCCTCATGCAGGGCTTGCTTACGTCATGCATGTCCTGACACAACCGTTTACCAAGTGTGTACAGCGGCAGTAAGACTATAGAAATAAAAGAATTTGCAAACTCGTCAGTTCAAGGTCACTTACTCAACCCTTCAAGTTGTTCTGTGAGTCGTGAAGTTACACTCCCGATCCACTTACTCCCTGATCACAACAAGTAAGTAGGTCGCAATATTTCATTAACATTAGTAAAACAACACTAAGATTTGACAATTTTGAATTATTTGGCTGAGTGCTAAAAAAAATATGACGAAATAAGATTACTGGAACGAAGAATGTTAGGACTGCATACATGATGGATGTTAAGATAAGAGTTTTCCACTCCACCCCTTAAAGCTTAACACCAAACTTTACTTTTCATGAATTAGATTTAGAGTGCTTTTCGGAATATCAACCTTCTACCGTAAGCGCACTGAATCATCTGACTTAAATTCTCTTTTTTTCTTTTTTCTTTATATCTTACTTTTATTGACAAACAGCAAAAAAAAAAAAACTGGTAAAAAAAAAGATTGCTAGGAATTTGAGAAACATTCATGAAACTTGTGTGGATGTACATGCGTGTACAGCACTACTTGAGTTGATCCGGCACAAACCAATGTTTGATCAGAGCGGCCAATACAAGTACGAATGCCAGCCAGCTTAAACGAACAAATAATACTGCAAATACAAAAATGATACATTATATACTTCGAAGGGAATATTTACAAAAAGTTTTGTATCCAAATTCCATGTAATCTTGATTGTTCTAGAACTGAGTAACCTAAAAGAGACGTGCACCAAGTCACTCATTTCCTTCCGAAACGTTAGACAATACTGGTGAAACAAACATACAACTAGGGTACAGCTAATGGGTTTAACATCTGCGGTTTTTAAGTTTATCCAGGAATCACAGCATGTCTGAGACTTTAACTCACCTCAGTTCACCTCAATTTTGGTTGCTCCTATCCAAAATTTCTAGTTATTAATTGTGCAATGTCGTAAAGAGGAAATTTTAGACTAAATTTTCTACGTGCTCGAAATTTCACCCAAAACACAAAAGACTTAGGATAACCAGATAACCGGCTTTTCCGACGAAAGGTCACTTTTAGCGACTCTAATGTGTTTTTATGATGTGAACTGAATGTTGAAATAATGTGTTAAATATGTTTCAAATATCTAGTTGACAGATGGGCTGCAGGGGGCTAAATAACTTTTCATCTTTAAATTGGTCATATATCAAATCTATATATTTGCTAGATTGTTTATCTTTTTTTTTTGATATCCAAAGATTGTTTATTTATGTTCCCATTTTTCCCATGCACTGACCAATTACTTATCAGAATCGAAGTATTGACATTTATTATATGGCAAGGTAATTTCACGCGCTATGATTGGTCAATCTGCGGTCCATAACTTACGGAACGGACCGAAAATCAAAATTGTCTCTCCTAGCCTTGCCATATAATAAATATCTTATTAACCTCGTTTGCTCGGTCCGTACCGTAAGTTATGGATCCTCGCTGCGCGCTTGGGCCATAAGGCAGTGGGGAAAAAACTCGGTCCATAACTTACGGTAAAGACCTCAAACTCGGTTAATAAGAGCTATTTATTTCACAAATGCTATTTTTATTGTAGAAAAAACGATGGTTAAGAATCCCAAAGTGGGAGTTACACCACCGCCGTCACTCCCGGAAGAAGAAGACACCACCAGGGTGCCTCCTGTGGAAATAAGAATTGTAGAAGATGGCGATGTCGTCAAATGGGGGTGGTTAGGATTCAGACCCAAAATCCTTCAACACCTGTTGACCCCAAGATGGTTTTTAGTCTTTGTCTCTCTTTTCAGTCTCGGCCAAGGTAATTTTCAATATTTGACATAGCTCAGAAGCAGTTCAAACTAAAGTTGATAATCCTTTTTTCTAAAAACGTCGTCCTATTGATATTTCTTTCCAATTTAGCAGCTTTCAGTTCGCTGAATAGCAATTATGTTACTAGCCAGGTGCGGAAAACGGGCAATGCTGCACGCAATCGATTTTGTGAGCCATGTCACACGATCGACGCAATTTGTTGCAAACAATGTTATGCTGCAATAGAAAACGATCTAACTTCAGTAACATTGCCTGCAACATTGCGCTCAATGTTGCACCGCGTGTCCGTAGATTACAACAGCGTCCCGGTACAACAATGGCCGTGCAGGCTGGAAAACGTACAGGTACTGATTCAGGAAAAACGGTCTTTGCCTGGATCCGCGCCTATTTACCAAGAAGAGGCGCAAAGGCATAAGAAATCAAGAAAATACCCTTTTACTTTTCCAAAGTAGGGATTCAACTCAAGCATAAAATCTTATTCCCCAGAGGTTTGATGTGGGAAACCATCACGTCAAATGCGTATTTGTAGTTAACTATATGGTGTATTCTATTGGCAACAGGAATGGCCATCAACTCATTTGTGAGCATTGCAATACCATCGTTGGAGAAACAGTTTTCATTTAGCAGCACACAGACAGGTGTCATAGTGTCGTCTAATGATATCATGGGTCTGTTATTGGTGTGCTTTGTCAGTTTTCGTGGAGATTATGGACACAAAACAAAGTGGTTGGGTTATGGTGCTCTCATAACATCCATCGGTTGTCTCATGTTTGCCCTTCCTAAGTTTCTCATCGAAAGGGGCGATATTGCAAGTAAGTACTATCGAAACTTAAAAGTAGAAAATCTAAATCAAAGAGGCAAAGAGTGTGCAACGAGTTGCGACAAAAAACATTGGTCTTCTTCAGGCAAATGAAATTTGGTCGCGTGATGCGTCTGTACCAGAACAGGAACGCCTTCCAGAGGCACAGACGTACAGACGTGTGGTCGCAGACGCATCACGCGACAAATTTCATTTGCCTGAAGAAGACCAATGTTTTTGGTCGCAGCTCGTTGCACACTCTTTGCCAAACTGGATTTCCAGTAAGTGATTTAGATTTTCTACTCTTACTTTTCAACTGACTGGATGACTGAGAATATACACTCTTATACTATCGAAACCCTTTAGAGGCTCTTCAATCATGACGTAGCGAAAATAATACTGTCATGAAAATCTCTCTCTCAAAGTCAGGGATAGGCAACATTTGCGGCTTATAGCATATAAATTAATTAATAAATATTCCTGTCCCGCCCTTCAAGATGAACACCATGGACCCTGAGTGATCGACTAATACATCTTGTATTTGCTTTGAAACCAGAAAAAGGTCAAGAATCACTTGCTCTTTGTGCCTCTAATACAACACGACACATGTTTAGAAGTGAAAAAGGCTGTTCTGCTGACGGAACTGATGGAACGTCGATGTATCTTATGATTTTCATACTGTCACAGCTGTTGTCGGGAGCAGGAACAACACCTCTACACACGTTAGGGACTTCGTACATTGATGAGAACGTAGATCCAAAATATACCTCCATCTACATTGGTATATTCTATGCAACTATCATGTTAGGGCCTGGCATTGGAAGCATCATTGGAGGGAATATGCTGAACTTATACGTGGACATCAAACTGGTATGTCACAACTAAATACATTCATTAGTTAAGGCAGAATTGGGAAGCTCAAAGTCCTCTTATGTTGAAAGACCATTCTGGCACGTTTCCGTGCCATTACAGGTAATACAGCTATTTAAAAAAATAGCTGTATTTTTGTGCCTCTAATACAACACAACACATGTATAGAAGTTGTTGAAGGTTTTGTTGCTTGTTGCATGTTGCATGTTTCATGCTAAGCCGAAATGCACTATGTGTGATTTGAATTCAAGCAGCGAAAGGTCACAACAATGTGGAATTTTCCCGAACTTTGCCTGTAGGATTTTTCCAGCCTATTTTTTTCTGTGCTGGCATTATTTACACGTGAATGTAATACAATTTAAGCTTGGCAAGCAACATGCAACATGCAACATGCAACATGCAACATGCAACATGCAACATGCAACATGCAACATGCAACATGCAACATGCAACATGCAACATGCAACATGCAACATGCAACATGCAACATGCAACATGCAACATGCAACATGCAACATGCAACATGCAACATGCAACATGCAACATGCAACATGCAACATGCAACATGCAACATGCAACATGCAACATGCAACATGCAACATGCAACATGCAACATGCAACAAAACCTTCACCAACCTTTTTTGAAATAGCTGTATACTTTGTGCATACATGCAATAGTACGTCTGGTGCTATTTGAATGATTTTCTAACGAGTTTCAGTTTTATATAATTGTACGATATATTTGTTCAAGTTAAAAGGCACGAGAATCTGTTTTGTTCACAGCCACCCAATGTGGTTTTATCGAGTGAAGACCCTGCCTGGATTGGTGCCTGGTGGTTGGGTCCTCTTGCCTGTGGATGCTTATTGTTTATCGTAGGCATCATTCTTCTGGGTTTTCCTAAACATCTTCCCAATTCATCAAGGTTACGTCAAGAAGCCATTGATCGAGGTCTTATCAAAAAAGGCGAAAATGATTCAGGAAACATGAAGGATATCTTACCTGTCACCAAATCACTGTTGACTAACGGGACATTCATGTATCAGAATATGGCGTTGACTGTTAGGTGAGTTACGCAAATAAAAGCAGTACTATACATATACAGCTATTCCAAAAAGGTTGGTGACTGAAGGTTTTCTTGCATGTTGCATGTTGCGTGTTGCATGTTGCATGTTGCATGTTGCATGTTGCATGTTGCATGTTGCATGTTGCATGTTGCATGTTGCATGTTGCATGTTGCATGTTGCATGTTGCATGTTGTTTACCAAGCTTGAAATGCATCAGTTATATTCATATGTAAATAATGGATGAAGAAGTAGTAAATTTAAGAATGCGGAAAAGTTTTAGACTCCAGATATGCTGTGAAAATTTGACATTAAAAAAAATTCATTTCTTTTCCAGTGCTTTGGTCGGAGGAGGTCTCGGTCCCTTTTTGTTCAAGATCATCCGTACTCGATATGGGGCATCATCCGCCATCATAGGACTGTCTATCGCCCTCATACTTATTCCTGGTGCTGGCGGAGGAATAGCTTTAGGTAGATGCATATACATGCATATCAAAAACAATATTTATACACGCATTTTATCTCATTATTCTATGATGTTGCTAATTGATTGTGTTTTAATTTCTCTAAAAGGTTCTTTCCTCGTCAAGAAGTTTTGTGCTAAAGACTCGTGCAAAACAGCGGCTAAAATGTCGTTCTATCTTCAGCTTATTGGTATTTGGACAGCATTGATATTTGTAATCCCTGGCTGCGAGTATTCCAGTTTTGCAGGAGTCGATAAACTTTACGAAAACAGGTATGGATAAGAAAGGGTGGGTCGGGGAACTAAAAAAATAAGATTGATCTGACAACCCAAAGCATTCCTTCACTGAGTGTATCTATTCAAATGAATCTATTTATTTCAATAAAGTTAGTCAACAAAAAGGTAGAAAGCTTAGATTGCAGAGAATCATGGGAAACATTTTATATCCAACACGTAAAGCTTGAGGATGCTCACAGGAGGTGAAACTATAACTGGTAAAATATCTCAAGCGTTCCATCAATAGTTATCAAGCGGTTGAAAAATGTAAAATGTATCTACCCATAATCCTTGCCGGTCTCAGATTTGTAGCTTTTCATGAACAGCTGACTAGCTTTATTGAAATACGTATATCATTCCAAATCATCATTGCCTCTTATTTGTCTTCCTAGCAATGTTACTTTTAATAGCAAGGAGATCAATGACATTTGCAATAGTAACTGCAGTTGTTCACTGTCAACATACAAACCACTGTGCGGTCCTGATGGGTTAAACTACTTCTCACCATGTTTTGCAGGCTGTACGGCTGTCATGAATCAGGTAACTAAACATACCTCTGCTTGTGCTCATCTAACTTATTGTAACTATAGAAATTATTTTAATGGCCCCCGGTAAATAAAGGTTTAATCTACGAATGTTTGGCGTCAACGGAGACCCCTGACCTAAGACACTCAGTGATAATAAACTAACAACGATTACCATTTCCGTTTACTTGACATGTCTCAGTGAAGCGTGATCAAATGTTCCCGTGGTTTTGAAAGGTTTTACCACATTCTTTGTCTTTTCTGACCAATGGATCCAGACTGAAAGTAACGTTTGGCCTGACTGTGTTCATAAAAGTCCTATTAGGTCTTTGTTCCATGGTATGGTGAACACTTGTTTCCATAGCCCAAACTGCCCTTCATCGAGAAAGGACTCGAATCGATTATAGGGTTGGTTAGGTTTAGGGTTGGATTCCAGTCTTCTCTCGACAAGGGCATTTTGGGCTATGGAAAGAAGTATCTACTCCAGGGGGGTATTTGTGGACGGAGTCATAAAAAATGCTAGAGCATGCGCAGTAAGAAATAACGGCTCTGGAAACGAGTACGTCAACATCGATTACACTATTTTTCTTTTGGCATTGATTTTATGTGTTGTGTAAACGTCATTATAAAGTAAACGACCTCGGGCTTTATATGGCTTATTGCCTCCATTTTAATAAAAATGATAACTCTTACTTCAACACTAGTGAATTTTCGGACCTCCTGTCATATTTGAATTCAATTGTGATTTTTCCCGGCCACAAGTTTGAAGTACAAATTTTCGGACCTCCTGTCATATTTGAATTCAATTGTGATTTTTCCCGGCCACAAGTTTGAAGTACATTTTTATTCTTAGTCGTACACAAGATGTTCGTGCCTTTCATCACCAAGTACAGTTTTGGAACCTGGTTTGTGCGAACGGAGCTGCAAGAATCTCATCTACTTTTTGGTTGGAGCTGTTATCTTAACCATTTTCAGCTTCTCCAACGCCATTCCGTCAAAGATTGTTACACTCAGGTATATAAACACTGATACGGAGTAAATGAAAGGAAGGAAGGAAGGAAGGAAGGAAGGAAGGAAGGAAGGAAGGAAGGAGGAAAGTACTGATGGATAGATGAAATGATCCGTGTTTTGGTTCGAAATGAATCCAGTAAGATTACAGGGAAAAAAGAAAAGAAAGGAAATAAGAACCGATATACTACGCCAGATCGAATTGGAATTTAAGAGTTGCTTTTTGAGGAGGGAGGAAAACCGGAGAACCCGGTCGGAGAATAACACTTGAAGCACAGGAGAGAACCAACTGGAAACTCTACTCACATACGACTCCAAGCCCGGTGGGACTCGAACCCGGTCGCATTGATGAGAGGCAATGCACACCTCCCCGCTTCCTATGAATTCTTAACATATGCATTCATATGTTCATATCATAAGCGAAACTTGGTAGTACTGTTATCAGGAGAAACAGGAAAATAGACATTGAACTTAGGCCCTGTATTTCTCTTCCTTTTTAAAAATAGGAAGGAACTAGAAGAGAGGAAAGGATAGAAACCCGGGGGGAGTGGGGAGGTGATATGAATGGATGGAAAAATGTCCCTGGAAAAATTAACTTGAAATAACTGACTGTTTTTGTGGTTTAGATCTGTGCCTGATAACCAACGAGCATATGCTTTGGGGTTACAATTCGTTTTCCTTCGAAGTCTTGGATCATTACCAGGTCCAATCATATTTGGTCGAATAATTGACACAACTTGTACCATGTGGCAGACAAAATGTGGCAGGAATGGCAACTGTCTCAATTACGATCACGTAGAGCTGAGCTGGATATTGATGGGTACAGCAATGCCTACCTACGGTAAGTTTGTAGAAGGATATCATGCGAGCCATTTAGATTGGCATTGCTGCTAAAATGAGATCTGGCGCAAAATGGCAAAACAGCGCATAATGACGTACTTCATGCGAATATTTTTCACTTTATTTTGTCAGCGCTACTTCCACTTGAGCTAACGTGTTAAAAGTGCGGTAATACAATCAACAAAATCATGCAACTTGTCGCGCAGCATTGTTGCAATGCAAGCTGCAGAACGATGCTTACCGTATTACCACTCACGTACGTAACTTGTCACGAAACAAAAATCGATGTTGCAAGTTGTGCTTGTTGCAAAAACTAGAAAGTGCTCCTACTGAAATTTTGCAACTTGCAGCATTGATTTCTATTGCGTGTCAACTAGCGTACGTGTAATTGCAACGCAACAATGTTGCGCGACAGGTTGTACGATTTTGTTACTGGCGTGCTACCGCACCTTATCCTAAAAGGCAAGCCGTGAGTGAAGCATTACTAACGACCAGTCTTACATCTTACAGCCTTGTCCTGTATCGGGTACTTTTTATCTTGGCATTACAGCAAGAAACAAGTGGAGGTGCAATTCAATGACATGGACTTAAAAAAAGTAGACGGCAAAGATGTTAAAGAGGAAGTACATGAGCAGCCAGTCAAGGAATAACCCTGATGGTGAAGAAAGAGCCATGTTACAACGCAGCCAGTGTTATTTCAGTTGCCAGGAAGAAAGCGACTGGCTTGACAAAATGTAACATACTGCACTACAGATGATGTACTGATCGATGGACATGAAGGATATACCTATTTCAATTAACGTTGATAACGGGTGATCTGGAATGGTCGATCTGAGACCAATAGGAATTGGTGGGTGTCAACATGAATTTTTGTGAATTAATGCGATAAGTGACACAAATTAGCAATTCAATACCATTCGAGCGTGATTGTAACTATGTATTTGCAATATTTATGAGATGAGCATTCAGCCTCCCACAATTCCCATAGGTCTCAGTTTGACCATTTCAGATCTCCCGTTATCAATGTTAATTGAAATAGGTGTATGGTTGTCCACAGATAAGTTATCTAGTTTTTGTCAGTGTACAGTGGTATCAGACATGGTTTCATGTGAACTAAGACGAGTTGTAAAGCGGAGTTTCTCTTCATTTTGTGTTTCGTGGGACCAGCTTAGGGAGTCTGTAATATCTATCCCCAAGCAAAAACAAAAAAAAATTCTTTGGCATGGTTTTAATTTTGTTTTCGCCTCCCCTATTCAGGACCTCCCTATGTTCCTATTATATTATAGTTAACAGTTAGAAGTGGAAAACCTAGCGCTTTCTCGAATAACAATAGAGTTAGGGTTCAACTTATTTCAACAATATATTCAGTTCTATACTTCATTTTTTTATATATTCTTAAAAGACAGAGTACAAAGACAGTAGGTGTTTTTGTTACTGTGTAAATTTATTAAGAGTTGTTATGTGTTTCTTCAAGCAAATACTTACTGGATCTCATGCAGTTGTTCAATTAAAATCTTTCGACAATCGATGTGACCTGGCTGAATCCATAGCCCACGCTCACTCACATGACAGGGGTGAGTCCAGGATTTTGTTCAGGGAGGGGTGCAGGGCATAAAGTCAGCCCAGGGGATGTGCAACCCTCAGAATCAAAGAAAGAAAACATTGGATATCCTCAAAACAGGGGGGAGTTGCTTCGAGGGGGTGGGTGCGTGCGCACCCCATGCACCCCTCCCCTGGACTCGCCCCTGCATGAGTTCCTATAGCTCAGTGGCCTAGGGCGTCGGCTAGAAACCCGAAGGTCGTGAATTCAAATCTCGCCAGGAGCTCGGACGTTTTTCCGCGAAAAAAAAATTGCTCGAAGAAACACATAACAACTTCTAGCAGTAGAACTTGTTCAGTTATATGAATACTTTGGACTTTTGTCGATATTTTCAGTCCGACCATGGATGATAAAAGGACCGTCAATTTATTATCTATGGTCCAACGGACGAAACTCGGCATGAATTATGCAGCAAGTGTGCAATTGTTGCGTTTAGCTTCAAGACAAGGTATCAAGTTGAAGAAGAAATCTTGCAGATTACTAGCAAACATGATTCCTGAATCATTTGAATCATTGTAATCACCTGCTTTTTGCCATGAAGATTACTAGGAGTCCAAAAGCTCGGTAATTTAATTCAAAAATCGTTGAAGAAACAAACGTATAGACCCCTTGCAGCACGTCGGAATGCAGCCCAATTTGGAGGGCAAAACAATAGGTTTCAATTCTCAGGAGATTGAAATTCTTTTGTTTTGTCCTCCAAATTGAGCTGCTATGACGTCACGTGAAAGGAGTCTATGTATAATATGATTAATGCAGTTTTAGTGCATGCATATTCTACTTGAACTATATTCACCAACTTGTTGCATTTTCTTTGCAACTTGTTGAACCAGGTAAAGTATGAACAGCCATAAATAATTGAATGTGATAGTACAAGACTCAAAGTTCAAATATAAATGTATATTTAATGATTAAATGATTAAATTACATTTACAGTTTATTTGTTAGAGTTGACTGATTTGCACATCTATAATTTTTTTATGGTCATGATGGCGTCTCTGCTGAAAAGTCTTTAACAAGCTGCGCATATTTGATCTCGTCTAATCAGTTCAAAATTCAATAGACCATTTTTGAGTTGCAAGAGCGCTTTCAAAAATATCGCAGGCGCAGACATGAAAATGAGGTATTTTCGGGCAAGATCACGCGCGCTATTGATACTGCCCGAAAATGCCTCGAGATCATGTCTGCGCCTGCGAAATTTTTGAAAGCGCTCGCGCAACTCGAAAATGGTCTATTGCCGGCTGCTTGCATACTTTATTTATTCCATTTCTGGTAATCAAATGAGGCAATATTAGAAACGTATGTACCTTTTTTGACTGAGTAGAAAGGCCGCATTATTAGCTTGATGTCATTGCAGCACGGTCGGCTTGAAAAAGCGGGAATTTTTTTTGAATATCATTTAAAGTATGCGTGCAGTTAATTAATTGCACAGATTAGAGAATATTGGAAGCCAATCAACCAATCAGAGACAAGAATTTTATGTAGATGTGTTATTAATTAATCAATGAATTAATAGATTAATCAACCAACTAATAAATTAAGTTATATTGTTATCTTGTTCTGCAGGCACGGCAACCTGGAAAACAAAAACATCAAACATTTTCAAGCTTTCATTTTTTCATTAAACTTTCCTGCATCAAGCAAAATCCTGTAATGATTATGACAGTAAATATACGACCTCCAATACCTAGCTAGCCTGTATGCATAGACTGGACAAATATCTCACGAATTTGTTGGGATGCGCGCAGGCTACCTATACCCTACAAACACTTGGGTACGCAGGGGCGTAGCCAGGGGGGCTGAGGGGGCCCGGGCCTCCCCCTCGTCCATCGTGTTTTTTTTTTTTTTGCTTGATATTCTGAAAACGGGTTTTGGCCCCCCTCCCCCCTGATCTGAAATTCAAATATGTTTAGGAGTTATCTCTAGGGAAGTTAAAAATTGCTGTGCTTGTTTTAGATTTGAGGGTGTGGCCTAAGGCTACTTTTCACCAAATTCTGCGGCTTAAATCTCTGTTCTAAGATCTACATAAATAAGAAAAATAATTGAACTAATTATAATGGCAATTTCAGTAAGACCAATTCGAGTAGAGGATCAGTTAAAAAAGTACAAATTATTTTTAAAATCTTATTGAAAATGGTACAATTTTTATTTTCTATTTTATTTTTAAGATTATGCACTACTACTGGGGGGAGTTGTAAAAGAACTGGGGGGGGGGGGAAGGTGTAAAAGATTTTTTGTTCTGGTAGAGGAGGACTAGGTACTACTGTAATTACTAAATTGTTCAAAAGCAAGATACAGTCTTAGCAAGTGTCCCAAAGTTCCGTATACTGTATATCTTCACAATTATTACACGTTTAACACAGTTTATTCAACATCTTGATAAACTACTTTAATTGTCATTTTTCACCTAAAATATTGCACAGGGTAGTAAATATTACCACCCTGTCTGGTTAGGTTACACAGACTGCTTTGCAGTCATTTAGTTAGTATGAAATGTAAGTATCTAACCTCAGCGTTAATAGGGGTCTCTTGATCGTTATCTGTGTTTGTAGGTACGGCATGTTCATTTTCCCAATGTATTATCAACTCATCTTGACTATTCCATATCTTCATACAGTTAGGGCAAATGAAACCCTGTATGCACAGATACAAGGCAGTTATTGATTAGAACCTTTAGTTGTTTAGTTAAGTATCTTTTAGTATTAAAATAATGATTTACTCTCAAAGTTAACAAATTATTAAAGGATTCACAAATTGATCTGGTTATGTACTGTAGGATTATGAAAATCCCATTTACTCTAAGATACCCTGATTGTTCTGATTTGCTGTTGATATAATTGATCATTAATAGCTGTTGTATTAAATTCAGGGTTTGTACAGGATCCCTTGTGCGAATTTCCAAATCTTTTCCAAAACTTTCCAAATTAACCCCTTTGACTCAAATTTCCAAAACCACACAAAAATATAGCAAAATTCATTGATCTGATACATTTATCAATGAAAAGCAATAGTGCAGACAAAACAAAATCCATAACTTTTCCATAGCCTAGTGGACCAAAAATCAATTTTCCAAAACTTTCTAGGTCCTGGAAAAATCCATTATCAATTTCAAAAACTTTCCAAGACTTTCCAAAACCTGTATGAACCCTGTAAATTAGTTAGAGAAATTTACTGTATTTTACCTCTACTTCTTGTGGGGGTCCAATCACAACAGGCTCTTCGTCAATTTGATGGCTGCCATCTCTCATTGCTCTTCTAATTAGGAAGGAAATAAAAAAAATTGTTAATCATGAGAACAATATACAATAAGCACCCTCTGTTATAAGCCGTTCCAAAGTTGAGAAAAATCTGGGTCCAGTTTGCATTGCAATGCATCCTGGGACTATTCTAGGGGACATAGACAGATAGAAGATACACAGCTTCAGTGAAAATAAGTTTCAATCTTTCTAAATTCTGTGTCAAATAAAGCTGCTATTATTATATAAGATTGTGTATTTTGTCCCCTAGAACAGTCCCATAATGCACTGAAATGCCAACTCGACCATAAAATTTCCACAGCCTCCAAACAGCTAAATATATGTAATACTATCAATTCATTGTGAATTAGCATAAGTCCAAGCTTGTAACCAGGATTTTACGGTACCCAACAAGTGGGTTGTTCAATGGCGGATCCAGGAATTTGTTGAGAGGGGGGTCCAAACTTTGAGAGGGGGGTCCAAACGTTGAGAGGGGGGTCCAAATGTATACTTCATTGAAAGTTTACTTCAAACTTGTGGCAAAACTAAATTTTAGGATAAAACAAACAATGGAACCTTAGGTATGACAGGCAGTCTGGACCCCCCTGACCCTCCCCCTGGATCCGCCCTTGTTATTAATGTCCCTTGAAAGATTTTAACAAAGCTGAATCACTTTAAAGTAAACTGGTTGAAATCAAGATGCCTGGTAAATATTCATTCAAAACAGGCAGTTTACACTAACCTTTGATTTCTTGCTCTATCCAGATTATGCTTTGAAGCTATAGCACTTCTTAGACACTCCTATGAAGGACACATTAGGCATAATTCAATGGAAGACACTTTATTTTGCATAAGAAGATGCAGGTACAATTTGTCTAGAGTGAGTCTCTTTAAAACTGCTTCGTTCAGGTGCATTTTGTTATCATAGAAGTTAATAGTGTGTCAACTGTTTATTGCTGTGACCTTTGACACTTTTGAACATTATCAACTTTTGACTGTGATTTCATCCAAATCATATTGACTTCCATTTTGAGAAATCAACATTTCAAAATGTTTTGGACTGGCCAATTTCAAAGTTGGGCTCTAGTGTGCTCCATGCCTTACTGTGCAGACACACTAACCAGGACCACTTGAATAAAAGTGACCAATCAGATAGCAGTAAACTAGACAGAGATTGGACTGATAACAGCATAAGCCTATCAGATTATTAGGTTTGCATGCTCCTTTTACATCGATGTGCTATCTGATTAGCTGGTTAAAAATATTCAAGTAAATTTCGCAATATGATTGGTTAATGACACTAGTTTATCAAAGTGGCCCCAGTTAGAGTATCCGCACAGTAAAATGGCTCAATAAGTATAATTATTTTTTGCTAAGGATGCTCTAAGGGGGAAGGGGTACAGGGTTAGTTATTGGACAGAGAGAAGGAGAGGAGAAGTAAGGAGATAGATTTAAATTATTTTAAATGAAGTAAGCAGCATAAAGTACTGAATATTTTCTCTCACCTGTATTATGGTGAAATGAGGAATCTTCTGCATTGACTGCACTGTCCTTATTCATTCAGATAATTAGAAATACTATTAGTACAATGTACATACTTCTTTAAAGGCTTTCATCTGATTTAGACATTATCATTAATACATGTGGCTTTGTGGTTTTCAAATGCATGCAAGAAATTGTTGAGCATTGACATCTTTTTTAAATCATCAACTCAGCTTTTAAAAATGGCATCAACACTCATCAATTTTGCATGCATACATGTACAAACCACAAAACTACTTTTTTCAATTTTAAAAAGGACTTATAAAGCATTATGTACTCATTATTTTGAGGAGGCTTGTGTTCAAAACTAAGGAAAAAGCACTAACTTCTAGGCAGGGTAAGGGAAGGCACACCAGCAAGACAGTGGAAAGCTGTTTGTATGATATAGCTTGTGCCCCTGCTTTACTGAGACTGTTATCACTTGATGTGGGGTGACTAGGTGTGCATGATGCCCTGTTGCTACATGCTGATTGACAGGTTAGTTATTTTTGCTTGATTGAGAGTGGTCTACTACCGATTCAACTGTAACTGTCATGATTTTTGTCTGATCAGCTCATAGCAGTTACAGTGCAAATCGAAAAACCATGGCCACCTGCGCATTGAACAATCTGAAACAACTCTCTAACTGCAAGAACTTAGAGAGTCATTCCACGTTGTTTTCAACAAATGATAAACTATTTCTGAAATATTTCTGGGTGCCCACAATTTTTCGTTTCGCACTATAATACAAGTAATTATTCATGATCAACATGATATGGGTATGATGATTGAATGAAATGTGTACATTATCATACCATACTGTGAAATGGACTCAGAAAAAAATTCGGAGCCACAGATGGGAATCCACAACCCTCTGTATAGTAGTTGGACGCTCGCATAAATTATTATTCATGGCAAGATGGCATATTATTTTAATGTCTTTTGGAATGAATATGTATGACTGGTAAATAAGATCGACACAAATCATGTCCTTGTGTTACATACCTTATAGAATAATCTAAGTCATAGCAAACACCATGAACATGTCTTTGAAAATTCTGCATTTCTACCTAAGACCATAATATACCAAAATATAATCCAGACAAAGGCAGTTAAGTGGGGAACATATGGTAACGTATTGCTTACTATCAATCATGTGACTTTTCTGGATTTGACTGGGGGGCAACCAATGGTTGACTGGGGGGCAACTAGGGATTCTTAAATCAAATCATGTCAAAATAACTCCTCAAAGTATTCTATCTGACTATTTGTACAACATGAAACCAGAAAACAAGATACACAGACAACCTTCAAAATTCTACAAGCCAGTCAAAATGGAGATACTACTGGAAGTGACGTCTATTGATAGTAAGCAATTGTAAATCAAACAATATTTTACCTTTTTGTCCACTATTTGTGGGACAGACCTTCGAACATGTTCATGTATTCTGAATAAACCCACTGAAGGCTCATTTGCCATCAAGTGAATGCTCTCTATAAACTTCTCAGATACTGAAAAACAATTGAAACAATGTACACTGTAGTGAGACATGTTTTGACCAGCCAGCCCCAATAGATGGACGCAGTCTGTACCGCTAGATATATTTTCAACCAATACCTCACTACACAAAATGAAAACTTCAATTGCAAGGCTGTTCTATTCTGTAGAATTCTGATTGCTCAAGGAGCCAATCAGATTGATTCTTTGTTATCCAGACTAGCTGGCTTGCAGCAATTCCCAAAGCAGCTAAATTTGAAAGACAAAACCATAAATTTCAATTATCATCAATATACAAGGCCAAATTTAAAACTGCCCTCACTAAAACATTCAGTCTAGCGGGCCAAACGCCAAGCGCACGGGCTGCAAATGGATTTACCGCCATGCTTCAATCTGATTGGTTGAGAGGATGTGTTACGACTGCTGTCAGCCAATCAGATCTTAAGGAAACCATTTCAAAGCGGTTGCGTTTGATGTTTTCTTGTTTTGTGTGTATAAAAACTTTGTTTTTGAATGAAAATGTTTTATTAAAATTCTGACTTTTGATGTTGAAGACTTTGTATAATTTGGTCTCTTATATTGATGATAATGATAATGACATGACTTTTGTCGTACATATTATTTATTTGTGGCCCTTGTAGCATTGTTTGCACCTTCGCTGCGCTCGGGCGCAAAATTGATGCTACTCAGGCCACAAATAAACAATATGCCCTCCAAAAGTCATGTTATTGTCCTATTCTCATGAGAGTAAAATTCTATTGTTTTGTCCTCGAAGTTTAGCTGCATTTGGAATGTGCTGCAAGGGGTCTACAATCAGCAACAGTACTTGTGAATAATAATAAATTGGTAAATATTAGTAATCAATAAAAAAAGTAAGAAGTCACAGAAATATATGGCTGTCAACCAACAGTTCATCTTATTTTAGCTAACAGTAAAATGTTATTGGAAGCCTAGACAGCTCATAAGCTTCCTTGTAGTTTATCAGTATTGAACAATGAGACTTGGTTTAATTTTAGCTCAACTAACAATAATGAAGAGGAGAACAGAATGTATTATAGAGGACAGGGAAATGAGGAAGGAAGGAGAGTACAAATGAACCAACCTTTCTTTAACCTAAATTCTGTTTCAGGATGTTGGACGTGCATCCCTGCCGACATATCTGACAACAACAACACATATCAGACTGAACATTAGTGTCTAAACCATAGTAGATCACTACATCAATACTTCAATACCATACCACTATTAATATTAATCATCTGGCTATCAAACATAGCTTCTGCAACAAAGATGTCTGTCGTATCTACCATTTGTGCCAATCTACTTCGTACGCCATTTTATTTTCGTCGCCTTAGTTATTTTTAGAAGTGGGTTTCCTGTGTTGGGTAAAGAACTGGGAACTAGGATCCTAGTCATGTCTACAGCAATACTCCCGTTTCGAGTTCTCTTTTACGCTGTGTTAGCCTCAATTGTGCGTAAATTATGCAGGAATTTAGATAAAACTCGTGAAATTTCAAAGTATTTTTATTGTCTTCTTTTCTTGAATTTCCACGGGCTGTTCTGAATAAAAGAATATATTACACGGTTTTGAGGCTAACACAGCGTAAAAGAGAACTCGAAACTGGAGTATTGTCTACAGCCCGTTATTTTTTCCTCGTCATATTAGCAGGTGGGCAAAGGTGGTGTTCAGATCACACCACGGCCAGGGGGGGGTTTGCCGAGATGCCAATATAGATTTTCCCCTTTACTAGGAATACTAGGAGATAGAGCATTTATGGTATTCTCTGGCCATAGATTTGCGTCAAATTACAACAATCACTATATTTAAACGTCAGTTAAAGACATATCTTTTTAGGTTGGCTTATTACTAGGAATACTAGGAGATAGAGCATTTATGGTATTCTCTGGCCATAGATTTGCGTCAAATTACAACAATCACTATATTTAAACGTCAGTTAAAGACATATCTTTTTAGGTTGGCTTATTGTTAGTCACTTTATGATTAATTATATTAGTTATTATTATCGTTGATATTAGAATCCTGATACTAGAATCTCTTTTTATTAACTATTCTTCCTTAAAAAAAAAATGGGGGTCTTATTAGAGAGGGGGGTCGTATTTGAGAGGGGGGGTCGTATTTGAGAGGGGGGTCGTATTTGAGAGGGGGGGTCGTATTTGAGAGGGGGGTCTTATTTGAGAGGGGGGGTCGTATTTGAGAGGGGGGTCTTATTTGAGAGGGGGGGTCGTATTTGAGAGGGGGGCTTATTTGAGAGGGGGGCTTATTTGAGAGGGGGGCTTATTAGAGAGGGGGGCTTATTTGAGAGGGGGGTCTTATTTGAGAGGGGGGGTCGTATTTGAGAGGGGGCTTATTTGAGAGGGGGGGCTTATTTGAGAGGGGGGCTTATTTGAGAGGGGGGTCTTATTTGAGAGGGGGGGGTCGTATTTGAGAGGGGGGCTTATTTGAGAGGGGGGCTTATTTGAGAGGGGGCCAAGCACCTCTTTATTATTATTATTATTATCAATACTTAACTTGCTGTACGTTTTTCAGTCAATAAGTCATTAGCAACTGTAAACTTGTTGTTTATTTTGCTTTATTATTTGGTATAAAATACAAGCTTTAAAAAGATATATCTGTCACAACTGTTCGTAATGCGTCTTGAATGTCGCTATAACGGGTTTTAGGACTGTCACGTTGTGGAGTGGAAACCATACAATGTTTTTGCGCGACAAGAGATTTGGGGAAATGCATTTCCCAAATTGGAGAAAATTTCTTATTACGGTTTTGCGGCACTACAACGTGGCTTGCGTCGGAAAGCCCTCTACAAATTAAAAAACCGATCACGAAAGAAAAAGTTACCAAAAAGGTCTCTTCTACATTATCGAAAACAAAATATGCAATCAGAAAAGTACTGATTTCTCGACAGTTCAAGAAGTGCTAAGCGTAGTAAATAAAAAGAAGCAAGCTTTTTTCATCTATTTTTCGTGCATAAAAATATTAAAGATCAAAATTATAAGACTGAGTGAGTTGATTATATTGTCGTGTGCTTATGCAGTCCAGTAAACCATGGATTGTACTCAAGGACATCTGAGGAGAGCTGCTGAGAGTTGAATCGTGGATGCTTTCCTGCGATGCAAAACCACAGCACTCTTACTTAATACAATCCTCTTGAGCTTCTTTTTGATTTTCTTTTCTTGCAGCAGGACCAGAGCCTTTGAACGAGGAGACAAGGCTGGACAGCGACAAACTTTCGGCAGAAGGATCTCAATGGGGCGTACGGATTTCTTTTCGAGCTTCTTTCCCATAAACTCTTCAGTTGTAGAAATGAATTCGAACCTCATTGCCCCGTCTTTCACTGTTCGAACAGCCATTACTGGAAATAAGGGGAAAAAAGATTGATTGCATGAGTTGTAGCCTCATACGCAGATGCTCTTAGGGGGAGAGAAACGTTGGGTGACGACGTGACGACCCTAAGAACGTCTGCAAAGGAGGCTACATGAGTTGGGGTCTAGATATCGTTTACATGTATGTGATAATGTGAAGAATCCTATTGCTAAGGATCAAAAATAATTGAAGTAAATAAGACTTTTAACTAGCTTGTAACTGTCTGATAATCCATTGTTAAACAGAAACACGTATTTTTACCGTTATTGGTCTTGCACACCAATCCCTGTATCTTAGAAATATTAAAGTCAACTTCCTTGGGACAGAAAGGACAGTTTGCTGGAGGCAAAGACGGTAATTCGGGAGGAGAGATTTCTGAAATGAAATTGAATTCATTAAGTTTAAGAATAGCCCACTTTTGATATCCTGGTTGAGTGATCACGCACAAAGCAATTGAAGACGAGGTTCTGCATTTTGAACAATCAGGAATAATTCTAATAATTCTCTTATTTCCCGGGGCCTCGTCTTGAATTGGTTTGTGTGTGATCACTCAACCAGAACATCAAAAGTGGGTTATTTAGTTTATAGACCCCTTGCAGCACGTCGGAATGCAGCTCAGTTTTGTTCTCCAAATTGAGCTGCTTTGAAGTCACGTGAAAGGGGTCTATAACATGTGCTTACTTCTAATGTCATACCAGTCTCCTAGAACTAGATAAAGAAAGAGGCATGTCATACATGTTTGTGCTTCAAGAAAAACAAGAGGGACATATCTATTCTGGGGCAAACTAATGGCTACCCTAGCCGAGTAGAAGACTGAGGGACTATCCCTTCGTTTCCCTTCGTATCCCTTTTGTTTCTCCTTAATTTCAAAATGATTTCTTTTAACGTTTAATCTATTTACTCGAAGCATCCTCTGCCTCCCCCCTGGCCCCTAGAGGAGGATCCAGTACTATCCCAAGTGCCTTTGCGTGCTTATTATATCTTTGGTTTCAACCCGGGTTTATGTGCATTTTTTTCGTGATGATTCTTCTACCCAATATTACTAATACTAAGGTGTTGCTTTAGCATTTGGTGAAGATATGTTCGACTAATTTGGCAAATAAAAGTAGTCAGCTGTAAGATCTGTGCTGAACCTAATTTACTCCAAAATACTCCAGTATTTTGACGAGTATCTCTAAATTTCTTGAAGGATTTAGAAAATAGATATTACTAAAAGATATGGCATACACTCTACTTAAGTACAATTGATTTTTTCAATTTCGAAAATATTTATTTCAGAAAATTGTTATGCAATGCATGATGGGATAGTAATGGAACCTCCACTGTTCTGGCCCATAAGGAATAGCTGGTGCTCGGCTAAGCATGTAGTAAATGACTTACCTGTTTCGGGCAAGCACTGTTCGTCTGTTATATTATACATTTCAGTGGCTGATTTATCTGTAAATAAATTATATAACCATGATTATCGAAAAGGTTATGCGCAGCAATTACTCAACGTAATGAACCTTAATATGAGTCTGTCTGTCTGTCTGTCTGTCTGTCTGTCTGTCTGTCTGTCTGTCTGTCTGTCTGTCTGTCTGTCTGTCTGTCTGTCTGTCTGTCTGTCTGTCTGTCTGTCTGTCTGTCTGTCTGTCTGTCTGTCTGTCTGTCTGTCTGTCTGTCTGTCTGTCTGTCTGTCTGTCTGTCTGTCTGTCTGTCTGTCTGTCTGTCTGTCTGTCTGTCTGTCTGTCTGTCTGTCTGTCTGTCTGTCTGTCTGTCTGTCTGTCTGTCTGTCTGTCTGTCTGTCTGTCTGTCTGTCTGTCTGTCTGTCTGTCTGTCTGTCTGTCTGTCTGTCTGTCTGTCTGTCTGTCTGTCTGTCTGTCTGTCTGTCTGTCTGTCTGTCTGTCTGTCTGTCTGTCTGTCTGTCTGTCTGTCTGTCTGTCTGTCTGTCTGTCTGTCTGTCTGTCTGTCTGTCTGTCTGTCTGTCTGTCTGTCTGTCTGTCTGTCTGTCTGTCTGTCTGTCTGTCTGTCTGTCTGTCTGTCTGTCTGTCTGTCTGTCTGTCTGTCTGTCTGTCTGTCTGTCTGTCTGTCTGTCTGTCTGTCTGTCTGTCTGTCTGTCTGTCTGTCTGTCAACATATTTCTGCCTTTCTGCCAAGTGAGTCCTGGATTTCTAGGTCGCAGCTGATTGTAGAACCTTTTTCAACAAACCAGTGAACAGCAAACTGATCCAGTCGTGTCATCGAAGGCCTTTTCTGAGTTCGATAAAGAGTGTTCATTCTGGACGACGCCCTTCCCCTTACCCCATCAAAATATGCTTTTTTTCGCCAAAGACTGTTTAGAGATGCAGCGAGAATAGATATGCGCACACACCCACCAGTAAACCAGCATTGAGTCGGGTTGGGGTATACTAGGGGTGGGGTGGGTGTTGTCAAGGCGATGGTTGTTTCATCATCTGACTAGAATTCACCTGTGTCGTAGTACTCGTAAACTTTAACAGAAGAAGGCTTGGTTTTCTTCACAATGGATGATTGGATAATCCCGAATGAAACACAAACATTCGTTATCTGGAAATGCAAATCAATAAGAATACAAAGTCAATTCCTGGATATAAATAAAATAGATAAATGAGAATTAATGAGAATTAATGAGAATAAATGAGAGTGGCTTTTCCTCCACTGCATTCCAATTGGAAGTTGATTTCATTTATTTATATTTTTATTTTTATTTTATTTAATTTTATTTTTTTATAAATTACTCAAATTCATTCAAAATCACTTTATTTTTATTTGAAATTACTTCATTTCTATTTGTTGAATATCAGTGTTCCAGGAAAAAAAATCCTGTGAAAATGACCGTGAACCTCTTAAGTACCTTGATACCTGGTTTTACTATCATACGTGGATCTGCGACGCAAGTATGGTATAAGACGGTCTTAAAGTTCGGCTAAAAAGTTACCACTCAGACAACCTTTCTTGATGCACTTTCTGCGCTTCAGTATGTCGTCGAGCTCATGTTTACGTAGACCTTTCCATAGTCTCCCGCTCGCTCCGTTTTGTTGCCTACGCTTAAAGTTGACAATGTTCCCCAACCATTCTTGGCCCAAAATACCCTTCATCCAGCATGCCTTGCGAGTCGATAAAACGTATATCATAGCAACAGTGGTGGTACTGGATCGAGGTAGTGCTATACAATTATGAATGAAATATTTGAGACATATTCGAAATGTAAAGTATCCTTACCTCGCCAAAATATAGAACCACTTTGTTTTCTTCTAATTCGTATTTCATCAGACCAAGATCAAAACGATTCATTAACTAGAATGATACGGATAACAAAGACAATCAAGATTTAGATTTAGACCCCCCTGTATCAACTGTATCTTATAGGAGCAGGCCTAGCGAGGACCTAGGATCTGGGGGGGAAGGCCACGCCAAAAAACGTAGAAGCAAATTTTTAAAAAAATTAAAAATTAAAAAAAGGAACGCGATAATTGCTGCCACAAATAAAACAAAATCGCCGCAATAATTGTTGGTATCATACTAAAAAAGTTGCTACGCTACTGCTCTTAATGTTTTATCGGAAAATTTGACATTCAAACTTGACATTTGTATGAGAACCACGATTCCCCGTGGAGCATTGCCGCGCGCTGGGTCGAGAGAGAGTTGTAATATCATGGAAATCGAGAAATTGGGATTTAAGAAGTTCATAAAAACGAAAATAACTGCCCAAAAATCTGATCACAGCGGAACAAATACTTCCTGGCTTAGTATTTTACCCTTTCCAATGTTTCTTCGTCAGCAGTGAATCCAGATACGAGTTTTGTTTCTATGACAGCCATACCAGATGTATCTTCCCCTAACCACCTGATCAAAAGGAAAGTAATGAACAATTATAAGAAAATAACTATTAATATTTTGAGGCAACCTTTGTATAGAACAGGGGTATCAGTCATGTTGTACTGATATCACGGCAACTATCCTTTAGATCAGAAGTAATGGATTATTCAGTTTTCCGAAGAAAAAAGTGTTTACTGGCCGCCAAGAAACCATTTTATTTCAATGTATAACTTTTTACCTTTATCAAGAGTGATTGCTCAGCCTCTTGAGCCAAAGATTAATGTCTGAAGCGTTCGAAACCAGATCTAAATGGTTTAGAAGTTGCTTTTCGTAGAGGAAGAGGAAGCGCAGAGCGTGGAGAAAACGCTTCGAAGTGCAAGAGAGAAGTCAAATAGCAAGCAAGTGCACCCCCGCGCTCGATCAGAACTTACATCTTTATTCCGCCGCTAATCCATAATGCAGGTTTTTTGCAATGCAATTATTTACTTACTTAGCACAGATGTACATCTCAAGGGGCTGGCAGAGTTCTTCTCCGACTTCTGTCATTACTATAGCTGATGTTTCTACTGGACGTCGTCTGACGGTCACTGACAGCTTGAATGCAGGTTTTTCTGCGACGTCGCGAATGTGATAAGCAACGTCCGCCTAAACCAAGTGAAATAAAGTCGGAATGAGTTCTATTGACTTTAATATGCTTTTACAGTAAATACTTTGACTAAGAGCGGTTTTCGTATGAGTGGAGAACGATGCGGCAAATTCGTAGCCCCACTGTAGCCGTACCGTATCTTACTGTAGCCGTAACTACGCGTTGTGATTGGATGAATTACTGGAAGACAATGGGAAGCCATTTCGATGTTACGGCATGTCGTACGGTGTACGTGCTGTGAGTCACTCCTAACACACGCATGCTTACCTGTATTAGAGCACAACCTAGGCCAAAAGCATCAACTGGAATCGTAATTGGTAGAATTTCCTCTGGGACCTGCACGACGAGAAGAATAGATTATTTACAGGACATCTTTAAAATGTTGAAGTTTCATCATGATTTAGCATAATTTTTTATTATTTTGTCTTCCAAAAAAAACAAGTATTATAAAACCCATTAAAGATATTTAATAATCATTGTCATTTGTTGTTTTCGCCGTTTCAATCATTTTTAATTGTTTTCATTTATAAAATAATGAAAAATAAATGGTATTTAGCAGAGGCTCCTCCGTCTAGAGTAGCTGATTTCTGCGGAGAGAGGAGAGAACCAACAAGCAACTCTACTCACATACGACACCGAGCCTGGCGGGACTCAAACCTGGGTCGCATTGGAATAGGCCCTTTGCAGCTAATAATCACGTGACTGTAACTGGAGAGCAAAAAAGTCCTATTTCATTTATTCAAAACAATTTTCATTAGATTTCTAATGCCTTGGGTGAAGCCTTTTTAAAAATGCTGTTATACCTCATAACACACTTTTGATCTCAAGATATTAAGCTTTTTAGAATTTGTTTGCCTTCCAGTGTAGCCTTCCCCAAGGGACCGTGAGCTCAATCCATTCGCTATTGAAGTGATATATCATCACATGACTGTTAGCTGCAAAGGGCCTATTGGTGAAAGTGCTTCTCGTTTTTAGCAAAGAGTCCCGTTTACAGCAAACGTGATACGTCAGTTGACCAGTGAAAAGTTCTTTAAAATTAGTAAAAAGGAATCTCAAAAATCTCAAAGTCGTAGATAAACAAAATAATATTTCTTTTTGTTATGAAAGTTTACATAAGGTAAAGTGAAATACAGGAAAACGAAGAAAACTTGGTCACGTTTGCCGTTCGCGGGAGAAAAATACGCGAATCTTAAGCTCTCTATTATAAAACACAACTAAATGTGCACCTTTTACGCTAGGAAAAATATTTTTCCTTCAAAACAATAAAATGCCCTTGCATTGGGGTACTTACCTCAGCTCGTTGTAGGACCAGTTTGTTGTTATTGTCGATACGGAAAGAGTGATGGAACTTCGGATCATTTGTGTACCCAACATCAACTCTCATGTTCATTGATCCACTGTATGTATACCCGGCGTATCGTGAAAGCGTTTGTAGAGCTACACATGTGTCCTAGCAAAACATATTGATCAAAATCAATCCAAAGCTCTGGCTAAACGAGGAGACATGTTTTGTTATTTGTTTCCAAAGGTGGCTAAACTGTCAGGAAACATTGGGAAACAAGTGTAGCATTGTTCCCATGCGACGCGGAAACACGAAATGTTTAAACCGTACTGCAGAAACATATTTTGCTTCTCGAAAGCAAAATTTGTTGCGAGTAGCAAATGAATGTTTCGCACGTGGCTAAACTGGAAAACTTCGAGGAAGAATGCGCGCGATAAACTTGTCTCCTCGTTTATCCAGGGCTTCACATTCAGTATGTTTACTTTAATGATAAGCGTTATGACGATGCGCAACCGCCGATGCGCAACCGCCGATGCGCAACCGCCGATGCGCAACCGCCGATGTGCATTCCAGCTCGATTCAACCTTGGTAAATATAAATATTTTTGGTCCAAGAATTCTTGTGTTTTTTAAGAAGCTTAATCTCTGACCGTAACAAGGAAATATCGGATTTGATCCATATTGCCGGGCAGTCAAAGTTACCTGCGTTGAAGAAAACCCTCCAAGTGCATTCCTCTGTTTAGTTATCCACCGTACAATAGGCAAGGCATCAGCAACAGCAGTACTATCCGTCCCGTCGCCAACCAGAGCCATCAGTGCGTAAGATGTCATCTCAATATTACTCGATGCAGCACGATGATATGGAGGCAGCCAGAAATATTCTGTTTGTTTGACCGGTTTGACTGGTTTTCCCCAGTACATCAGTTTATCTGAAGTAATGAAACATCCAACCGTATAAATGTCAGTTATTACGCTACTATATATCTCAAAATATCTTTTAAAACCGGATTTCGAGGATTTTGCAGTTTATTGTTACTATGGTTACACCGATTGAGCTACGGAAACGTACATCGTTACAAATTTTCAAAAATTTCATATTCATTAGACCTTTTTGCTCTATCACTATTTTCGACTTCGTGCGCTTTAAGAACAATAGGTGAGATCAAAGATTGTACGAAATTTAAACATCTTTAGAATTTGAGCAAAGGATGCTCGTATTTCATTGTTGTTGAACAATAGTCAGGTCATAATTTAGCATACGTAAGTGTTGTGCATTGGTATGGCCCGACTCGTTGTTAATGTCTGGTATGAAGCGATGCAGCTAATATAGATTACTAATTAATTGCCACCGTTAAAACAAGTATGGTAAGAAAAAAGATAATATATGAAGATAATAATAATAATAATAATAGATATTTAGGGAAATTAAAAAAGTTGAAAATTTGAAAATACCTTTAGAAATGGCTTTGGATCTCAGCCTAGCAAGAAACTCTCCCCGACTAGGGTGTTTAGCAAGAGTAAGCGCAAAAGCAATGATTGCGTTACTATATGAGTCTGTCACGGTGTCTTTCTGGGCAATAATGCATTTAAGAGCATTCGCGACAACTGGACTCTGAAAAAAGGAGGGAAAATAAGTGATAAACTATTCTGAACGACATTATTGTTAGATGATGAGGACTTACCGATGAAGGTACTTTGCTCTCCAACAATGAGATAACGACATAAGCCGTTAATGTAACAGGTGTTGATACTCCGCCCTAAAAACACACAAACTGATCAGGCTGTTGTTATACTACTGGAGTATGGCGTGGGCTATATTCTCTTGGAAATGGAATAATGATCGAGTTAGAGGTTGAGCAGAGTTAGAGTTGAGTAGAGATTGAGTTAACAAGGAGTTTCCACTGAACTAACAAAAATAAAATATATACAGTTAAGATTTAACAAGTTAAGATAAGCACCAGATTTCCTGTATTGCACAAGCGGTTCCCGAACACGCTAACCTAGATCACGTGTTCAGCGTCAGTACGAGGCTAGGAGAGCCTTATCACTATGTGAGGGGCTGGGGAGAGGAGAAAAGTACAGAAGGTAGAGGCGAAGGATGACCGAAAGATGGATCGAGGGTATTTTTCCTTCAGCAATTTTACAACAGGATGAAGTAAATTCATTGATCCACCTTTTTTGAATTTCAATGAAGGCATCCAACCAAACTGACCTTGAGAACTGGATTTCAGCTGTTCACCTCCAGTTCAGAGGATAATTGCTAAACGCGGGAAAATACATAGATGGCTTGTTCTGATTGGTTTGCTGTAGGTGCGGAATATTGGACGATTTTCGTTTGAACAAAGATGACGGCTCTAAATTCGCGTTTAAAAGTGCTTTTAAAGTGGAATTACAAAAATTCCTGAAAATCCTTTAGTTGAAAATGAATTATAGTATATTGACTCGATACAATAGAAAAATCAACATGTTAGTTGAGTGTTGTATGTTGTAAATATAGAATGTAGTGGTAGTAGTGGGTGTGGAGCGTACCTCACGGATAAGCCCCGTACGGGGAGTGATAGTTGTAGAAAATGTTTTTTTTTTAATTTACTGAAGGAAAAGACGTATTAACCCAAGGAATTATTATTTAAGATACGGCCCTCTATACAGCTGCTTCCATTATACAACTATCTTCGTGCAGTTCCTGTTGCTCAATCTAAAGCATCCATCAACTGCAAAGTTTGTGTTAATCCTTAATTGATGAGTGTTACCTTAAGAGCCTTGTTGAATAGTCTTCCTTGTTTTTTGAAGCAGCCATTATCGAGTTGTTTGGATTCGATCCACTTCGTTGTTGACTTAATTTCTTCTTCGTCGACAAAAATAAACTGACTTGCTTGAGAAAATGACCGAAGTACGAATGCAGTCAACCTGGAAAAAAAAACCTTAGATCTAAATATTGCTGTTATACCCCTCTCTCACATTAATAATTTTAATAATAATAATAATAATAATAATAATAATAATTTCATTTCGAAGCATCTAGACAAGGTCTCGATGCTTTAACAATATAACAATAAAATAATAATATAATAATATAAACAAATAATAAAATATAAAACGATAAAAGCATATATATAAATATTTACGTGTATACACCGAATCGAAATACGGCGACCAATCCGAGCAACCACCTCTCCCCTCCCCCTCCCCCTCCCCCTCCCCCTCCCCCTCCCCCTCCCCCTTCTCTCCCCTCCCCCTCCCCTCCACCCAGGCAAGCGAACTAACTCGCTTGTTGTTCAGTACTCACCATAAACTTCCCTCATCATCTCTGTTACCAAAAGCACTGTACGAGCCATCCTTACGCTTGTAAGTTAGTTCTCGCTGATATCCTGTACAAGAATAGCAAATGACAAATGCATTCGTAATATTATAGTAGCAGTAGATAGAAGCTGCAGAACTTCTGTTAATTATACCTTAGTGTTATTAATTCATCTATCAATATTCTTTCATGCTTTTCTGTTTTTGTTTAATTGTTTGTTTGTCTTATATTGTTGTAAACAAGAGTCAGAAAAATAGGTTGAAAAACTATATTCATTGTTTACCAAGAAGCACACGTTTTTTCGGCCATTACACTCATTTACATCATCGTGAATGTCCCGTATGTCAGGGTAGTGACGTCAGCTTATTAATCAGATCTAGAACTAACACATATCTAGATTTATCTCACCTGTCCTTAGGAAGCCAACAGCCTTATCTTGTACGTCTCCAGCAAGTTGCCCAGTACTGTTCAAATATTGCATGATAAAGATATTGGGAGCAAACTTGACCATGTTCTGTTCACCACAGCCCGTGGGTAACCTAAGTAACCCTTCAAGACCGGTTAAACTAGGACCCATCAAGTCACCTGGTAAAACAAGTATGAAACACTGAATGGTTATCGAGAAGGCAAGGCAAGGCAAGGCAAGGCAAGGCAAGGCAAGGCAAGGCAAGGCAAGGCAGAACAACTTTGAATAAACTAACCTATAGTAGAAACAGTTGCATGAACAGAACCAGTAACAAGGTTTTTTGGAAGAGAAACTTTGATTTTATCATGGACTACCTCAGAATCTGCAAAAAGCAATAGAATAACAAATTAGACAATATTTCCAATTCCCTACATCTCGCTACATCTTGCTAAAAAGGCTCCAATTGCGCTAAAACGCGGCTCTACTAAAGAATATGAGTAATGTAGATGAAAATATATTCTCGAATTTTCCAAAAAAGCTTAAAAAAAAACGATTTATATTGCTAACCATATACTGTAATATACTGACACAAAAACTTTATTCTAACCTCGAGGACAAACGAAACTGCTGTAAGTGTATTCTTGTCGCACGCCTTCTGGCTGAAATACAATGACAAATTCACGAGTTATTATAAAATTACCTTCAAATGGTTTGCTTATGAAATAACGGATTCTTTCACGCCATGTAGGGGAGCGCCATTCATTTCCTTACAGGTGAACTGAACGGCTTACTGACTTACTGCACCATTGTAACATTTTTATAAAGAAATATAAAACGCGCGCGCGTGCTGTTTGCAGTTATAAAGCACGCGAGGATTGGCAAAACACGAGAATTTAAAGGTGTTAGGAGAAGCACGACGCAAAGCGAACAATCCCCAAGTGCTTTATATTTTCACACAGCACAGCAAGCAAGTTTTTTATTTCTTTTATAAAATACAAAATTGAACAGCCGTTATTTTGGATGGGAGTGACAAAACAGAAATTGCGCACGCGTGCTGTGTGCTCTCATAATGCACGCGCCATCAACCAATCAGAAAGCGAGATTTATACCAGCTATTTTATAATTTCAAATATTCGATTGCTTTTCTGGTGAAAGTTTTATTTACACCGCCATGATAAAAAAAAATGAGAGATTCATTGACGAAAAAGCGTTTACCTCTACTAAGAGCTTGCGCACAACGGCATCAGATATCCCTAACGGGGCCTCATTGGATGGATCCTGACACAGACTTGGTAAGACATTGGTGATTGTGACCTTCAAGGGTATGTGACCCAGTTGAAGAGGTGTAACGACATACTTGACAGACTTTGCCTCGTTGCCACATACGCATATTCTTTGGTCGCCATTTGAAGATAACTTGAAATGTTCTGTTCTTGTCAAGCTTACAAGAATCTAAACAGAGAAAAGATTCTTATTATACAGCTAATTCAACAACTTTTAAAAGGTTGCTGTATCCAATGGAGATAGGTTATTCCAAGATCCAAGATTAGCTAGAATGGCTATTTCAGTAAAAATAAATTTCAAAAATATTTTTTTATCTTTGGTAACATGGAATTTATGCAATTTTTTTGGACCATGAATGATTTGCTTAATTTGCCGGAACTAAATATACAAATTTCATTTCCGAAGCACATCATTTTTCAAGTTTAGCAGTAGAGCTTTTTAGTGTGGAAAAATGACTTCTGGATCCAAAACCGCCGGAAAAGCAGTTCTATAAAGATTTTTCTTATTTCCTTCATGACAGGATTTAATAAAAATATATAAACAATTAAAATAAAATAAAGGATCTTACCGTGGAGCACTGGCTCATGTAGTTAAAAACTGTAGTGATTATACTGACTAGTTCTCCACGGATAACTGAATAAGGCAATGTGAATGAGACGAAGAAAGGCTGGAAGACAGTCAGAACTGACGGATCGGTAACACCGATGCCATTACTTGCAGACATAGCAAATGCACTGGCATACCAGCTGGTGATTGTGTCTGGGACTTTGGCTGTTATTACAGTTTGGCCAGTCGAGTTGCTGTAAAAAGGCACGATTTTAGCTGAGCATTAAGTAGTCATTAATGAACGTTCTCAAATCTACAGACACTTTGCACGCGTGACGTCGAAGCAGCTCCTGAGAACTGGAACTTATTGTTTGTCCTATAAATTAAGCTGCTTTCCAACGTGCTGCAAGGGGTCTATAGCGGGTAAACTCGTACTCACCTGACGACCTTTTCCGTCCACAGCCAAGTTTCTGGGAAGTTTTTCCTCACAGTCGGAGGAGCTCTCTTTTTTTTTCTTTTGGCATTAGGAACAGTACCACTACCTCCTCCTCCTGCTGCTTCCCGATTCGCAACGCGGATGGCACCGCCACCGCCACCGCCACCGTCACCGCCAATCGAGAACAATGGTACAGGCCTTAGAGCGCCATCTACCGGACCTTTTAAATTCATTTCAAGAATATCAAAATTAATATCAGGTGAGTGATATTAACTTATCAATTAAAGCAAGTTATCGTATAGTACCATTTTCTCTTGACCTCCATAGGTAGTTATATTTAGGACATGGACGGGATTCTATCGTCAGGTTAGAAAAATAAACTAGACCAGTATCCTAGAATAAAGAAAAAAAGAAAAAGAAGACTTTATTCTGATATAATCTTATGATAGCTCAAATCCTGTTCCAGTTCAAATAGGCAGGGGTTTGATACACTTATTTCCACATCTCCATTAGTGACCAAGGGTATTAAACTAAGCTACAATGCTCAATTAGAGAGAATAGTGACTGAGCACTAGCCAACTAGCTGGCACACTTGAGCGTTACAAGTCATCGCGTATCGGTCGGATATATATATATATATATATACTAGTTAAACACTGGTTTCGAGTGGCATACCGTGGAATATCCACGAGTCACTTGTAGTTTCTAGTATACACACGAGCCTTTAGGTATGCCACGAAAAACCATTGTATAACCATTTTATCCCACACCATAGAAAATACAAATGCGTAGAAACAACGCGCAGTGCATGATGGGAAGAATCAGTTGCATACCGTCGAATATACAACAGGTTTCCTGTTTTCTGATTGGCTGTATTTTCTATGGTGTGGAATAAAGACTATTAGCGGCCCAAGATAACAATTTGCATTGATACTCACGTAAAATGCTTTCGAGGCATCAACATACACATCCCTTGAGCGTGGCATTATACTTCGCGTTCGCCGTATAGGTGGTCTCCAGTATGGATAACGTGGCTCGCATTGTTTCTGCCGTCCATACCGACTTGATGGTCCAGCATCTTGTGAAGACAGAATATCAAATATCTTTTGAAGAACAAGAAACGAGCTTTTTAAAATTTTATAGGGCTCCCTCCAGACTTGCTTAGTCATTTCTGAATAGATGCCAAAGTATATATAGATTGAAAAGAAACAATTCTGCTTGCTTACCTCATCGGAATCAATATCGTCAGCTTCTCGTAAGATACGAACACTTTTGTCGACTGCTGCCAGAGCAACTGTTGACCCAGGTGCAGCTGAAAGAGTGATTTGAACCTGCTCGCCAGGTCTACGAACACTTTCACTGAGTCGCACTTGTATCTAATAATAAAGCCATGATTTTTAGCTGCAAAGAAAAGTAACTGTTGATAAATCAGTAACTCGGGTTTTATTTGTTAAAAAGTAACCTGATTTTGAAGCTTATCCTCTATGTCCACCAGCATGCTGTCGGCAATAGTCTCACCATCCTCCCTGATATAATATACCAGCATTCGACACGATGGTACCATGCTCTGGGTCACTAGAAACTCTATCGTTCCATTGGCTGTCTTCAGCTCTGAAGCACTTGCACGAGTGCTTGGTTGTACAGAAGGTGTTGAAGTAGTCGAGGTAGTAGGTGTGAAGGTTGTAACGTTCTTATTGCCTGGTGTTGTGGATGGTTCGGTGGTTGGCTGTGTGGCTTCTGTTTCAGTTGTTGGAGCTTTTGTAGCAACTGTTTTAGTCTGGAATGAAACAGTTTTCCTTCCAGATGCTGCCGATTTTCCACGACACATCAACTGAAAAAAGAAAAGAAACTAATGTAGGAGAAATATCTAAGCAATTCATCTGCTGGGCACACATCACTGCCGGAAATAGACCTCATCGGCTTGGGTGTAATGTTTTCCCATTTCAGACCACGTGTCATTCCCCAGAGTATCATTTAATTGTTTAACGGCTGCGCATGAGAAGATACATGAATATGGATACAACTCAAACAAAGAATCTTATTCTCAAGAGAATGACACGTGGTCTGAAATGGGACAACATTACCCCAAACCGATGAGGTCTATTAGCTGCGAGCATTACGTTTTTTAGCATCAAAAAAGTGCTCACTTGATTAAAGTGCAAATAGTCTACTCTTCGTCAAACCTATTATATCTTATTATCAATACTCACTTGATATACAAAATCATTCTTAAACACATCTCCTTTATATGTATACTGGAAATGGATTTGCGCCTTTTTTCCAACCTATGAAGCAAAACATGACATTGATGTAAGAATCATTTTGAAGCAACCAACTAAGAATGAAGCATACAGGGGGGGGGGGGGACTCCGGGGGTAAAGTATCGGGCATGCTCGTCGTATCTCTTAGGGGTAAAAATCAGCGATTTGGTATCTTTTAGGGTCTTAAATTTGAGGTTTAGCAAATCACCACTTTCTTGTATCTTTTAGGGTGTTGAAAAAGGAACTAACCCATCGCATAATAACGCAATATGTATGCCTGCGTAAAATCAGAATATTACTCAAGGAAAAACATGTCAAAAGCCTTTATTTCTTAATAGTATTATTTTTTTGTGGTATCTCTTAGGGGGTAAAATTTACCTAGCCACGCCCTTTTGAAAAAACTTCTGGTATCTTTTAGGGGTATTTTTGAAAATTTCCCACGAGCATACCCGATACTTTACCCCCGGAGTCCCCCCCCCCCCCCCCCCCCCTGGGGGTACTCTGAGTTCACTTGTTCAACATCTAAAATCTATGTACCTTTAATGTAGTATGCAGTTTACGAAGGGCCAAGAAACTCCAGCTTTTTGAATACCAAGGCCTGCAATGGATTCCTGCTGTTGAATACCAGTTCGATACTCCATAGTCTGAACCAAATATTTTCCCTGAACCATGTCGAGCCTTTATCAAAAATAATATGGGATAACAGTGTGAATTAAATTACATCACGTAGTTAAAGTTTGCCTTCGGAAGGTATTGGTGATACATATTGTCAAGGGTTTATTACCTTGTTTCAGTAGCCAATGTACTCGGCAAGGACAAGGTTGAAAAACGTGTGCGCATGCGCGAAATTGTTAATGAAAACAAACATGGCCGCTTGAAAACTTCGTATCAAACACTCAAAGTTGGTCGAGGTTTTCAGGGAAAAGCGTTTTAGTACAAACATTAGAAAAGTTCTTCATAATGTAAAAACAAACTTTAGGCATTGGTTAATAGATTAAAATGAACAATTTTCTTAACTTTCAAGAGATGGGCTTAACTTTTGGACTTTCGTAGCTGAGTTTGAATTTTTTTCAAATCAAAGGCATTTTTTATAGGAAGCGATTTTACCCAATACCGCTGGCTCGTTTTTCAGCCCTGCACTCGGCAAGTCAGGGACGGCGGAGAGAAATTAAACGGAAAAAGTGGAGGGGCTAAGATTAGAAAATATAAAAGACAAGGATGCAAAAGGAAAAAGAAGGGGGCATAAAGACAACAAAACAATAATTCCAAACTCTCATCTCAAGAGATTGAAATTCTTTTGTTTTGTCTTCCAAATTGGCCTGTTTTGAAGTCACGTGAAATGGTTCTATTCAATATGGCGGAAGTTGCTCGAGTATAATGACCCGGTCGTTTACAGCATTTCGCTAATTTTTGGCAAACAAAAGGGGGAAAACAGACTTACATTAATGGAAAGATACTTGGCCCTTATTGGTATTTCAGGTAAGACAAAGTTAACGATCCCGTTGTTGACCAATAATTCTCTTTTGAACACGAAACTTCTTGTGTCATCGTCAGCTGTAATGGTGACGGTCTCATTCCTGATTGGTTGTTCGTCAGGAGAAGTAACGTGAAGCTAGAAAAAAGGTGGGAAAATAGATTAGCATTCATTGGCCGGCTGTACCTAAATCGCTTGCTAGCCAGGGATATGCACTACCCCTTCTAAACACAGTTATGACAGGGAAAATGATGAAGATGACAACACGAAATACACCTTCAATATTCATCCCAGTTCAGTTACGTGTTATTCTCCTGAGAAGTAGATTCTTTGTTTGGGTTGTATTTTTGTATATGTTTATTTATGCTCACTTGGTCGTAAAGCTAAGAAAGAAAGAAAGAAAGAAAGAAAGAAAGAAAGAAAGAAAGAAAGAAAGAAAGAAAGAAAGAAAGAAAGATAGATAGATAGAAAGAAAGAAAGAAAGAAAGAAAGAAAGAAAGGAAGAAAGGAAGGAAGAAAGATAGAAAGAAAGAAAGAAAGATAGATAGATAGATAGATAGATAGATAGATAGATAGATAGATAGATAGATAGATAGATAGATAGATAGATAGATAGATAGATAGATAGATAGATAGATAGATAGATAGATAGATAGATAGAAAGAAAGAAAGAAAGAAAGAAAAGAAAAAAAGAAGAACGATAATAAAACAAAAAAAGAAAGGAATGAAGAGGAAAAAAGGAATGGATAAATGAATGAATGAATCTATATTCATGTATCTTCTCATGCGCAACCTTTAAACAAAGAAATGATATTCTAAGGTATGAAACGTGGTCTGAAATGGGAAAACTTCTTACACTTCTTAATCAGCTGAATGATACAACTACTAACCTGCCCATAGAAGGGAAGTCCAGGTTTGAAGTGATTGGGTGTGCCAACACGGAAATTCAATCTCACACGATAAGGAACGATATTGGTCTTGGTGCTGGTGGCCGTAAGTGAGATACCGGTAGCTTCTTCCGTCATAACGGCAGTGATGTTCAGAACTGCACCATAATAGGAATACTTCATTCCAGCAAGACCAATATCTTTATTGGTCAGCGTGAAATCGTAGCATCCTGTTATCTGTTTAAGAACCAAAAGCAAATTGTTGTGAACTAGTACTTTTTTAACGTGTCATGCAAGGCTTGTTATTGATCAAGAAAAGATGTTACACTTACGTTTTTCTCGACAAGAATTTTTCTTTCATTTCTTCTGGATGACCACCACCAACTTTGCTTTAACCTGAAAATTACTCTTAACTTTCCTTTGACCAGCTGACCGTATGTATATCTAGAATGATTTAACCATCGTACTCGTTAGCTTGGCTAATCAAGAAGTTAAAAATAGAGTAAAAAATTCTTGGTCAACCACTCAAGAACGTTAAAATAGGATATCTTTAGCATCACATATACTAATTTTCTAGAACTTATCCATATGTATATCCATATGTTTATCCATATGTTTATCCATATGTTTATCCATATGTTTATCCATATGTTTATCCATATGTTTATTCATATGTTTATCCATATGTTTATCCATATATTTATCCATATGTTTATCCATATGTTTATCCATATGTTTATCCATATGTTTATCCATATATTTATCCATATGTTTATCCATATGTTTATACTTATGTTTATCCTTATGTTTATCCATATGTTTATCCATATGTTTATCCTTATGTTTATCCATATGTTTATCCATATGTTTATCCATATGTTTATCCATATGTTTATCCATATGTTTATCCATATGTTTATCCTTATGTTTATCCTTATGTTTATCCTTATGTTTATCCATATGTTTATCCATATGTTTATCCATATGTTTATCCTTATGTTTATCCATATGTTTATCCATATGTTTATCCATATGTTTATCCATTTGTTTATCCATATGTTTATCCATATGTTTATCCATATGTTTATCCATATGTTTATCCTTATGTTTATCCATATGTTTATCCATATGTTTATCCATATGTTTATCCATATGTTTATCCATATGTTTATCCATATGTTTATCCATATGTTTATCCATATGTTTATCCATATGTTTATCCATATGTTTATCCATATGTTTATCCTTATGTTTATCCATATGTTTATCCATATGTTTATCCATATGTTTATCCATATGTTTATCCATATGTTTATCCATATGTTTATCCATATGTTTATCCTTATGTTTATCCTTATGTTTATCCATATGTTTATCCATATGTTTATCCATATGTTTATCCATATGTTTATCCTTATGTTTATCCATATGTTTATCCATATGTTTATCCATATGTTTATACTTATGTTTATCCTTATGTTTATCCATATGTTTATCCATATGTTTATCCATATGTTTATCCATATGTTTATCCTTATGTTTATCCATATGTTTATCCATATGTTTATCCATATGTTTATCCATATGTTTATCCATATGTTTATCCATATGTTTATCCATATGTTTATCCATATGTTTATCCATATGTTTATCCTTATGTTTATCCATATGTTTATCCATATGTTTATCCATATGTTTATCCATATGTTTATCCATATGTTTATCCATATGTTTATCCATATGTTTATCCTTATGTTTATCCATATGTTTATCCATATGTTTATCCTTATGTTTATCCTTATGTTTATCCATATGTTTATCCATATGTTTATCCATATGTTTATCCTTATGTTTATCCTTATGTTTATCCATATGTTTATCCATATGTTTATCCATATGTTTATCCATATGTTTATCCTTATGTTTATCCATATTTTTATCCATATGTTTATCCATATGTTTATCCTTATGTTTATCCATATGTTTATCCTTATGTTTATCCATATGTTTATCCATATGTTTATCCATATGTTTATTCATATGTTTATCCATATGTTTATCCATATGTTTATCCATATGTTTATCCTTATGTTTATCCATATGTTTATCCATATGTTTATCCATATGTTTATCCATATGTGGCAATGACTAAAACATGGACTGGACTGGACTCGAAAAAACATGGACTCAGATAACATGGACTCAGAAAACATGGACTCGTTCGAAAAAATATTTATTTTTAGAATGGAGGGGGTGGGGTGGGGGAACAAAACTTCAGTTACTAAAAATATAGGGGGGTGGGGTGGGTAAAAACAAAACTACTACAATTTGTTCATCACCACAAACGAACGCGTGACACCGTAACTTGATTACTATACATTATTAAACAGTGTTGTGCCATTCGCACGTATTATATGTCTTTTTCTATGAGTTTTCCTGTCCATACACTTAAATATGTACAGAGCGCGGATCAGTGATTAAAGTACACGAAGAAGTTTCAAAAATGACTGTATATCGCAAGAGTATGCTAATCATCAAACTGATGAAAGGGTTCTGTAATGTCAATGACATCGGAAAATGAAATGTACGAACGCGCGTATAATACAATACCTTAGGTTGATTACAGTTTCTTGATATTTTTTTTTTCTTTTCTGAAGACATTTTGAGGGAAGGGATTTGATTTTAATGGCTCAAATATTGCGAATACAATGATTATTCATTCTCTGTTATAAGGTCTTTAGTTAATAAAGTAAAATAAGGTTTTGAGGCGTAAAAATAAATAAGCACAGGAACAATTATTATGAAAAAAAACAATAGTTACAACACAATGTACTATAATATGTGATAGTTTTGTTTTTACCCACCCCACCCCCTATATTTTTAGTAGCTGAAGTTTTGTTTCCCCACCCCACCCCCCTCCATTCTAAAAATAAATATTTTTTCGAACGAGTCCATGTTTTCTGAGTCCATGTTATCTGATTCCATGTTTTCTCGAGTCCAGTCCAGTCCATGTTTTAGTCATTGCCATCCATATGTTTATCCATATGTTTATCCATATGTTTATCCATATGTTTATCCTTATGTTTATCCATATGTTTATCCATATGTTTATCCATATGTTTATCCATATGTTTATCCTTATGTTTATCCATATGTTTATCCCTTTGTTTCTTTTTTGTTTGTTTGTTTGCTTCCAAAGTCAAATACTTTGTCCGAACAGACGTGGATATAAGGGATATTACTATTATTGAGGATTGGCTATTCCTATGAATCACCATTCAAATGCATGGTGGTTGTCGTACTAACCTTGCACAGATGGTACCACTGATGTCCTTACTATCAATGGCAATAAATGAAGGAGGTCGAATAATCACTTCAAACTTTGGAAGAACTAAAAAAAAAATGATATTTTTTAATGTAGACATTAATATTGTAATTTTATTGCCATGCTCAAGTATTTTTAAGAGCCAAAAGATACATATAGCTTATCAAAGGAAGTCAGTTATTTGTTAGAAACAAGTTATACATTAACTATCTCTTACCATATTTGGAGACTTTGATAACCTTGGTGGTTTTCTTATTCTACAAGATGAATGACAGCCGAGCTAGTTAGATGACGGACATGAATGTTGCAGGTGTTTTAAAATGAATAATGGATAATAATCAAACAATGAATGACGAAAGAAAATATAGAAACGTGTAAAAAAAGAGTAAGAAATGCAAAAGATTACGCAACATAAATTGTCTGGTAGAACCCCCTCCTGCCCGTCCAATCTAACTACACATAACAAGTAGTTGACAATATCAGCTGCAACAAGACATCCAAAAACAGTGTTTTTAGTCCTACTCGTTTCATTAATCAAGTAAGCCGCCACCCCTCCCCTTCCCCAAATATAACCGCTTCCAGTCCATGCTTTCTTACACTATATGCTCACCCATAAAAACACATATGTGATAGTATACCGTCATCAATCAATAGATAATGGTATTTTATTATATGATTATCAATGAAATACCTATATTTCTCTATTTCAAAAATTTGATATTTTCACATGTGAAGATATCATCACTATGGTAACATACTTCTTAAAGCAGAAAAAAGCTCAAAAAAAGTTTCTTTTCTTTTTCATTGATAATTATATAATAAACAGAATATTACATGGGCGCTTGGAGATACGAATTTTATCTTCTCGTGTTGAAAATCTCTAACTCGTTCGCTGCGCTCACTCGTGAGAGATATTTTCAACACTCGAAGATAAAATTCGTATCTCCGCGCGCCCATGTAATATCCTCTATATAATTCACCTTATGTGTTGCCTTGATCTTCCATTTTCCTAGTACAGGGTATTTTGACAATGGCATTTCCAAACTTGAAATTCCTTAAATTTTGAATTAAAAGTCAGAATTGTAGTTGAAGTTTGTCTACAAAACTATTATATGTAATCATTTCCCCTTCATTTTCCTACTTAGAAAATTGATCATACCGTTATGCAAATCCACTTTGTCCCATTGCATCATTCGAACTCCTGATGGATTCTACGAACAAATATTAGAGAGGTGAGTGTGTCTTTAAAAGAGGGACAAGGCTTGCACAGGCTTAGCCTCGTTTATAAGTCAGCTATTCAACGACATCATTAAAAGCTAGTCCGTGGGATTTCAAAACATCGGTATTGTTCAACTTACACATTCTTTACATTACAGTTGACTTTAGCAAATCATTAGCAACAGCCAACTGTAATTTAAAGAATCCGCAAGATGAACGTTACCAATCCCACAAACCTTTAATGATGTCGTTGAAAAGCTAACTTATAAACGAGGCTAAAACTGTGCAAATGAGTCTGTGGTCTTCAATAACAGCAGCTTGCATCGCATGCGAAACTGGTGTATTGGTCAAAGTCATAAAGTCATAATTCCTGTCTTGCCCGATGCTTTGCCCAGGCCGAGTCTGAGTCGCATATTAGCACCTAGTCTCACATGCATGCATTCGTTCCTGTCAAGGGGAAGCGGAGAGCAGCTACACAGCAGTGATCATGACTCACCTCGATAGATACGCGTTGAACCTGAAAGGAACCAAGAAAAAATCTTACTAACAAAAACAAGCTTGCAAACAATGTATACCAAAAAAGGCTGTCAGATCCAAAGGCGATAGCCAATAGCCGATAGGCAATATAAACGATAGGAGACAAGTCATTCCAAGAATGCTTTGTGTTTCTTATAATTAGTCTCGTCAAGAAGACGGAGGTTAGTGTTGAGATAACCAGCACAGTGTTGTTTGTAGTATAGTTAATGCATGACACCATTTTGAAGGCCTCGATTATTTGTGTTTAGTTATATGCTCATGATTCCTTTTCGGAATGACCTATCGCCTATCTCCTTTGACTCCCACATTCTTTGAAATAGGTGTGTACTTTAGGATTGCAAAATAGAAAGGGTAAATAACTGAGGCGTTTATGTTCAGTTGTAGCAGACATAAGAACCTGCAGAGAACTGAGGCTGCAGTACACCTCATCCACTCAGCCAGAACCATTGAATGAACATGCTTGCTTGCTATAAAATTGCTCACCTGGCCACTGGAAGGTTTCAAATCAGGAGTCAAGCAAACAATCCTCATACGAACTGTAAAATAAGTTGATAGATAATTTAACTTAATACATTGATTAATAACTGTAAAAGATATGAACGTCTTTACCGAAAATAATTCCAGCAAGATGATCGACAATACTCACTAGTCTGTCCAGGTTTGTATATTGGTTTATCGGTTTGAATAAAGACAGATATACTCTGTTTTTTCAGTGTCAAAGCTTGTTCTTTCTTGAATCGGTTGGACGTGGGATTCCCAACTTCGTATCCTTCAACAACCAGGCGTACATTGTTGAATTGGTTGTAGCGTACAGGAACCCTTTCAGGAACCTTCAGTAGAAACACATTATTTAGTTTTACTTTAACTCAAAAGAAAAATGCAAAAGATGGAAACACTTGGAAGAAATATGTTGCTGATGAGAGAGGGGTGCCAATCATGTTACCATCATCAATTATTTCCCTTTCTCTTTATCCAAATATACCATTTTTGTCTAGCCTCCTGCGCAGCCGCTGTGAGGCGCTACCGGTTCCCGTCATTAACCGGAAGCGCCTCACAGCGGCTGCGCAGGAGGCTATTTTTGTCGGTATGTTGTCAGAAATTATTCTCCAATCTCTTCATCCCTTGACTTCAACCCTACAGACTCAACTAAGACTGGCATGCCCATTTGATGTGATCTGTTGTTGTTGTTGTTGTTGTTGTTGTTTAAGTAAGTCTTGATAGTGTAAGAAAATGCTAAGCATGATCCTGGTAGCTGCAGCTATAAATGTCACTATCATGAATGCAAATGGCCTCTATTACTACATGAATTACACACCTTTATCTTCAACACTCCTTGTGATGTTCCCTCGAAAACTTTAGTTGTCGTGGAAATTGTCTTGCCCCTTCGGGTGGTTTTGAGAGATACGGTAATATTCCAAGGGTTTGTGTTGTCGTAGAGATTTACACTAACATCTTGTACGGTGCCGGTGTTATACACATGCGTGGTGGTAATCAAGTAGGTGCTTTAGTAAAAAAAATTAGATAATGTAAGTATTCTAATAAATAAATATTCTAATAACTAGATAATGATTCTTAATGATATTAATATTTTTTCAATCAATTCATTCATCTTTCTATTTTTCACTCATTCCTTTCTCTTCGAGGAGAATTTATATAAGTTATATATTTAGAATGCTTCTCGAATGGGTGGATGGATGGATGGATGGATGGATGGATGGATGGATGGATGGATGAATAGATTTAGCCGGAAATTGTTTGTGTGTGTGTGTGGGGGGGGGGGGGGGGGGGTGTCTATTTAGTTGTCGCCGCGCCTGTATATTCTAGAAAAAATGAAGAGCAATACATAGTACACATGCATATACAAATAATATGCAAACAACCTACTAAACAAAGACACAATGAAACATAATAACAACAACAACAAAAGAGAAAAGGAAATATACGAAAGTAATGTACAAAGATCATTTTCAAAATTCATGGACGCTAAATCTAGTACCAATATCCTCTACGGTTGTCTCTAGTACTTCAAGAGATTCACTTTAAGGAAATTAATATTTGATCCCTGACCTTATCACAAACAGACAAGGATTTCCCTCGAATGGTACGCAATGTCCAAGGTAACATAGCTGATACAAACGACATGCAGTCTCGCCCGCTGTGCTTATTTCGTATACTCAGTAATAATCAGTACATATATGATTACACCGTGTCTGGTTCCTTCTCATCGCGACTAACATCAGTGGGGAGAATAACTCTTTCGTTATCACTTTCACTGCATTCATGTTCACTACAAAACACTAATAATGATTATGAGGACAAGAAGTTGGTGAAAATATAAGTCAAAGCCTATATAATTTGACTTGAATTCTTAAACCGATAAGCAGCGAGTTTAAAGTCGATTTACAAGGTTGTTTGTGATATTCTTTATGAATAAGTTGGTTGACAACAGAAATACGTCATGGCGGTCTAGTTTGTTTTCGAATGTCGTGGAACTCCAGCTCCTCAAAACGTCACAAGGCTACAGGACAGCGAAAATAAACACCAGTAGTTTTTGTAATGAAAGATTATTCACGAGTTCTAGCATTAAGCATCGAGTAGCAACTCCTAGAATCATCCTGGTATACAAACTATTTGAGTAAAAAATATTTAGGCTTGTTGCCAGTTCATAGACGGCGACCGTAAAGAAAATGCTTACCTATGAACCGCTTGAATAGAACAGAGTACAACAAACAGAACGAATGTTGAAACACAGAAATGTTGCTTTTCCATCTCTTGCAATTCACGGGGTTTTCAACTTCCTCTGGTTCTCAAGAAGGACGTTATATACTCCTAACAGTTGCGCAAATCAGGAAACCAAGCCTTTACTCCCACACAACTGAAACACACTGCAAGTCGACAGACTCATATCACGTAAACTAATACATTATATCATATAACCAATTGACTTTGGTCAGAGTGTTGATGTAATAAATCCAGTCCATGGTCGGGTCAAGTAAGTCACGTCAGTCTCGGGTAAAGTTGCTGCAATCAGTCGACTGTTTCAGTCCCACAGGAAGTTGTTCGACTTTTGGCGTTCTTTCTGCATGGTCTATGTGCATGGCCAAAACAAATACCTGCAAATACCAATAACTTCGGAATAGTACAAGAACAAGAACACTCGTGTCTTCTAGTGGCAGCAGGTGGGTTGAGGGGGATCGTCTTTGTCGATCCTATGATTAAATCAATCAGTGCCACACTAATCCTATCACTACTTATGACTCAAGGAATTTGAATTTCTTACTGCAATTGGCAATTTTCATTTTATCATTTCAGCTGTTTTAAAAGTTGTGACGTATTTCCGGGTCCAACTGCTCATAAAAACGCTAAAATAAAGCGAAAAATATTCTCAATAATTTAACCTCTACCTGAAATAATTAGGACTTTGGACAACAAATCCTGTCACAAAGAAAAGTGAGAAAAATCTTCATAAATATGCTTTTCGTTTTGGTCCGGCGTTTTTTCGTAATTCAGCCCTATATACATTGCTTGGCTGCGTATTTTGAACCTCGTGGTCATACCCGAATGCAATAATGGCCGCTAATGACTTTCAGAAATAAAAACGAACCTTTAAAAATGAGCACCACCATCAGAAAGAGCAACCAGAAATATGTATTTTTGGAATTTTTATTGCTATAAATAGAATTCCAGTGAAGTTATTTTGAATCAAAAATACAGAGACTTGTATGTGTTTAGTCAACTGAGGACTGACTAGCCTCGTTCTGCTGTTTATCCACTGTTTTTCACAATTCTAAATTCTCATTACTTCTCAAGAATTTAATATTTTTGTCTCAAACTTTCTAGCTTTGTTGATATCATTCTTATCTATAATTTTAATGTAGTGCTTGATTAAAATATGAACTTAAAAAATATGTTAATGAGTCAGCGGCCATTATTGCAATCGGCGTATGCAAGCCGGATATGGGCGAGTTAATCTGAACCAGTTGAGCACGAAAAGCCAAGTTTCCCCAATATCCCTCATCTGGCACATCTTTAGGAACCCTTTATTATTTATCGGGGGGGGGGGGGGGGGGTTGGGTGAGAAATTAGCAAATTTTACCTTTTTTTAATGAAAGCAATTTTTAGAACCCCCTACGTCACTTTAAGGAAATGTTTACAAAAATAGACCTCTTCGGCTTGGGCGTAATGTTTTCCCATTTCAGACCACGTGTCATTCCCCAGAGTATCATTTCATTGTTTAACGGTTGCGCATGAGAAGACACATGAATATGGATACAACTCAAACAAAGAATCTTATTCTCAAGAGAATGACACGTGGTCTGAAATGGGAAAACATTACCCCCAAGCCGAAGAGGTCTATTCAGATATTTATTCCTCACCAATTTCCAATCCCCCAATTTCTCACCCATCCATCCCCCCCCCCCCCCCCCCCCCCACACACACACACACACTCCGATAATTAATAAACGGTATCTTATTATATAGTTTTATCTGGACTGGAGCAAAGATTTTGGAAAAACACGTTGAAACGTGCATGTTGAAATATTGAAATCACGAGCAGAATATTTCTAGTACTTCGCGATTAAAACATTAGAAGTACGTGAGTACGTCTTTATTCTGGCATAGTTTCACGAAAAAAACAACTGTAACAAAAAAGGAGACTTTCCAGAAATGGAATGTTCCAACATGTTTCTGCTGCCAGAAGAGGAATTCCGGCAAAGAAAAGCCATTCATTGGTTTACATGTCATTTTACAAACAGAAGTGTGCGCGTTGACTGAAATCGATTGTCTTCTTTCAGTGACCGATCGAGTTCCTATCTATGCCGGGATGGAACTTATATCCGGTATAGACTGACTCACGGCTCATGAGCGTCATGGCTGTTCGTCAGTTCGTCTGGTCTTGTCTACTTAAATTAGGGGAAGTCACACCAAAATGCTGAAACAGGCTTAAACAGCGTAAAACTAACAAAAGATGTGCGAATTCTTTTTTGATCTTGTTGTTTAGAAATAATAGCAGTATTGGGAATACTTCCAACAGTTCCAACAGCACGAGATTTCGAAAATGTCGAAAATGTTCGTTATGGCAAAAACGTCTGCTGAGCGATGCGCATGCCACAAATCATGGCTCTTTCAGCACGGAATGATAACGTGACGCGAGTGATTTGCTGAGTACGCAGTAATGGACTACTTCGACGATACGGCGGCCATTTTGGTAGGGGGCAAATATACAATTCTTATTTACACTTATGTCGTCGATTAAAATTAACGTTTCACCCCTAGACAACTTGATAAGAGATGAATTAAGAAGATGGACATGAAAGAAAGACTAATAAACGAAACTCTCTATTTTATCCGACATTTTTGTTTTCTTTTGCCCCCTGGACGCCCCATAATGCATTGCGATTCAAAATGTGAAAATAATGACTGATACTACGTACAAAAAGGAAATGCTTGTCACTTAACCAGCATGATAGGGCCAGAGAAAGCCAGAATTTGTTTTTTTCTTCATCAGATCTTACGTATACCCCCGGCATCTCGTAAAAAGTTCTTTTCATTAATTCAGATTCAAGATGGCAAGAAGTAGTCCATTGAATGCTCTTTTATCAGATATTGCGTGACATTATGACATGCCGTTTTACTGGGTTGCCTGTGACAGCCCAGTCTAAAAATGCGTCGTGCGGCGCAATAGTACCCAAGAGTTTTCGCGGCATTACCCAAGAGGCCGTTGCGGGCATATCATAATGAGATCTATTACTATTATTTACATGTAAATAATTATCAAAGGTGTTAAAAGGTCTCTATCGTTGCTATCATGCCTCGCTTTGATACAAAGGTACGGCTATCTTCACAGAAAGTTGTTTTTAAACGTTTTTTTTTTTAAGATTAATTTGGATCGTTTTCGTTCACATTTTTCTTGAGAAAACTGAAGCTGTCCAATTACTCGGTAATTGGATAGTTTCTCTCAGCCAATAAAAACTCGAGTAGTAAAAGAATAGGAATTACCCTTCAACATATTAACGCGCAACTTATGTTTGGCGGTTTTGTTTACTTTGTCCTGGATTCAAGATGGCGGATCGAGGAAGAAGAAAATTGTTCTTTGTTTTTAACGATGTTTTTAGTCAAAATTATGAAAATTTCAAGAAGCAAGAAGCTGTTACTAGACTCCCAGAAGTATCTTCGGAAAATTTAAGTCGCATGCAAGAAGTAAATTTGGACAAAAATACACAAAAAAGTAAGGCGACATGGATGATTATATTTGACTGCTCGAGTGTTCAACTGCTGGTGGAAACCGTAAAATCTCGCAAAACATTGCACCTTCACCACAAAATAAATTTTCAAAAGTACTAGAGTGGCCGACTGTTGCCAATTCAAATGGCCAGGCAAGAAGCAAGGCAATATTGTTATATTTGAACTATTTTCTAACCATTTACTCATATGTGTGTTTTTATGATCGTGAGTTTGTCATGATACAATTAAACTGTAATAGGACTACATGCTGTCCAATTTGGAAATAATTGGATGAAAAAAATTCTGAGGACTGCTAAAATTGGACGAGGCCGATTTGGACGGCATGTAGTCCTATTACCTATATAAATCATGAATGATTTATTCAATGAAATCGCGAAATTTAAGTGACTTAAAATATGATTTTATGGCGAAATTAAAGTGTCGTGAAATATGCGTACTCCGAAGTCGTGAAATTACAGTGCTTATAGTACACTCCACAAAATTTCTCGATTCTGATTGGTCGAGGGGAGTACAATTAGAGCGTTAATTGTACTCCGTAGGAGTACCTTTTAAGTTGCTATGGAAACACGGCCAAAAGCGGCAAATCAAAAAACCATGGGCGACTAGAAATATTTCAAAAATGTTCCTTCAGGTGGCTGCCTACTATAGAAAATAACTATGAAAAAGTTTTTGAATCAAACTCTCTTACACTCAAATTAGATGCTGATTTCAAAAAGGGGTGTCCCGAGGTCGTTTCCGAGATATTCATGATTAAACACAAGCATATCATCAACTTTTTGAAGAAAAAGAAGCGAAAACCAACTCTCTGCGAAAACAAACATAACTTCACCGGTAATCAAACTGTTGACGTTTTTTCCCCAGGAAAACTAAATTATATATCGTTTTACAACATAAGTCAAAAGATTTGGAACATTTTGAGAAATATAGTCAAAATTAATTTTTTTTATTCGTCTTGCCCTTGACAATTTTATCTAACGAGTGTAAAAAATGTACACTTACCGCTTTTTCTAAAAATATAACCCATGTCATTTTTTTTTCAAACTTTGTCAAAAGTTTCTTTTTAATGTAGTCTTTTGGAAACCCGGGAAAAAATTATAGAGTCCCGTGAAAAATTCGAGGGTTTTGGCCTGTCGAAGTTCAAAAGTGTATGGTTCTTCAATAAAAGTTTGAAGGTTATTCATGCGCGCGCACATAATGGCGTCAGATTGCCTGCTTCATGGCATCATTGTGTTTGCGTAGAAGCGTGCGCAGTAGCAGAAGCGTTATTATTATCTTTCCGTTATCTTGTGTTTAGAGAGTCATTTCTGATTGGCCAAAGAACAAAAGAACATTCCTGGAATATTTGTGGGTGCCCATGGTGATTTACCGGCTTGGATGTGTTTCTACGTTTTGCAAAACGCCAACAATCCAGGATTCAAATAATTTTAAGCTACATCAGAATGTTTTCTTGACAGAGCGTTTTCTACCATTTGGCTCAAGAACTCGTCACAGGAGATTCCAGCCGGTTTTGCCATACCCACAATAACACTTTTTTCTCCAAAACTACAGAACAGATTTGCTTCTAGTATCCAGGGTATTCCATCATCATCTACCCTTACATCAAAAAGACCAAAATCTCTTAGTTGCAAAGCACGATAAGCACTTTTTGCATATTCAGAAATACGTTGAACTAACTCAGGTTCTTTCTCTTGATCTACAGTCACAGGTCTACTGCAAGCAGCTTTGCCTAGAGGAACAAGAAACAACAAAAGTTTTTAAATTATTACAGTGAGGACACTCGAACCGTGAATACTTTGAGGTTTTTTCATACTTTTTTCCTCCTTTATCCCTTGTGTGAATCGATTGGAAATATGATTTATTTTGAACAATAAGATTATTTGAGTTTAGTGCTTCATTTTCAAAAGGTTTGAAGCAGTAGAAAGTTTATAAAATATAAAATATAAAAATATCAAGTGTTCATGGTTCGAGTGTCCTCACTGTAACAATATTTTTGTTTAAAAATGATAGTATTTTCCATTGATTATTGATCTTTTTATCTGACCCCACATGTATTAATGAGCGATCTGCTGGGCCAGGTACGAAGATTTGTTGACCAATGTTTACACGTCTATTACATCAAATGATTAAAAACATATATAGGGAAGTATTGTAAACGGTTCAGAAATAGGCGTGAATTCGCAAAAAAAAGGTTTCAAATATGTCATACAATATGTCAAATTGGAATAATAACCGGATAATATTATATATACGTGGCTTCCATCATAGTTAATGGAGTCAAATAAATTACTATGCTTCCATATATCAGTTGATCTGCAGGGGCGACGGATCCAGGGGAGGGGTGCATCAAGTTTACACCCCTCCACCCTCCTGGGACGGCTTTGTGTCCCTACTTCGAAGTGTTCCCTACTCCCGACCAATGATGTTTTGAACCCTCATCAGAACACTTACCGGTTGGCATTCCTTTCTCATCAACATCCAACTTGGCCTCAAAACCTCTTATCTCGTCTCTTTTTATATTCAGGTATTCTAATGGTGGAAGTACTTTAAGATTGGAATCATTATCGGACAGAATTCCAACTCGCATTTCTCGACCAGCAATAAACCTTGAAAATAGAGAATATTATGAGAAATAAGGGGTGAATATTAGTACCATTATTGCATTACACTGCTAGGCTGAAAGCTTGTGATCTGTGTTGCTATTTCAAAGCATTCAACTGACTAGCTGAGCATGCGCTCTGTTGACCTGGTCGCAAGATTCTGGCTTCCAGTCTTGAGGGCTTCCCAGAGCCTATAATTTGGCAGCTCATTTCTATTCTTATGGCTTTGTTTGAATGATTTGTTTATATTTTTATTAACAGCCAACTGCTGTAGGCTCTCGTGTCACATACCTCTCCACAACTGCAATGTCGCTATGTTTATAAGCTTCTTCCAATGCTCCAATAAGCTGGTCAGTTGTTCTGACCAAGGATACGCCTACAGAATCTTCAGCCATGTCTGGCTTAACTACGCATGGGAGCGGAATATCATTCATCAAAAGATCAATATCATCATCTTTGCTGACTATTCGACCTTCTGGAATCCTGACGCCATGTTTTAGAAGAACATCTTTTGTCTTGGATTTGCTCTGACATATGGAAGTGACCTCTGCACTCGAGCCCAGTATGGGGATATTTAGACTCTCAATGATACCTCTAAAGACGTGGAAATAAAAATGATTATCAGAAAATTGTATTACAGGCATACAAAACAAACGAAAACGGCTGTATCCATGGCAACAGCACGAGGAACACAAGCTCCTACCGCCCTTGAAAAAACACAAGTGGGGGTTGGGCACATGGTGTCCGCAGGTCTCGAACCACTGACCCGAACCTTTGGAACCACAAGGGTGAAAGACGACGCGTTAGCAGCGTACACTACCCATGCTACCCCTATACATACCCTTATGTATAGTATGTATGTATGTATGTATAGTATTCATAGGCAAGCAAGGTTTGGTAATGCGCGTCATGGCGAGAAAACATGACCACCCAATATACCATGGTCTTTATAATCTCGTCTTACCTGTATTCTGAATGTCCTCTCTTACAGAACAAATGATGAATAATAACATCAGGCTTCATCTGGGAGATTTTGGACATTGCTTCATCAAGAGGCACTATTCCATTAGGGCCAAGATCCTGAAGACTATCAGGGAAACTCCACAGTCCGTCAGGATGGATCACAGCATAGCGGAAACTAACATGGTTATCATACTTCTTACACGAGCTGGCGTAGTAGATACTCAGTTTGAAGTAAAACAGCGAATCTGGAGAGCCAACTACGTGAAGAATCTGAAAGAAATGCATAAGTAATTAGCCTTTTCTATATCGAGCAAGGGACTGGAACCAAGTTTCTCAAAATTAACTTAATTCAAAAATAAACACTTTCATAGTAAAACAAAAATTGTAAGAATTGAATTCCTATGATATTACTATGATTTTCGTTACTGAATGGGGAAATAAAATAAGGAAAAATAAGTGTTACCGAGTCGTTGGGTATATTTAAAGGATGACACCTCAATTTTGCAATTTTTTTCAATATTCTGATTGGCTAATATTTTTACTCAGATTAGCTGGATGTACAGCACAATTAACAAAATCAACAGATCTTTCTCTTCTCGATTGAATATACAGGACAGTGGCCAAGATAGATCGTGTCTTTGCCGAGGACGATCGACTTTATTTGTATGTTCTTTGATTTAGATGATCCATCCTCAACACAGAGATGTTGTCCCTGAATGAAATATTTAGTAAATAAACCCCTCCTGGAGGCTGGGATATCGGCTGATAATGTCCGAGGATGAGAAATGGTCCGAAAAAAGAACATTTGGCCGAGAAGCGAAGCTTCGAGGGCAAATGTGATATTTTGAGGACCATTTCTCATCCAAGGACATTATCAGCCGATATTCCAGTGAGCCAGAGGGGGTTTATTTATTTTATAACCCAACGACTTCACTGAAATGAATTCAGCAAACTGCATCGACTCGTCATCTCCAGAGTTTTCAAAAAATAATTCTCTCTCGTCTCCAAGCTGGATATAAAAACCATTATTTTGGTAAATTAAAGCTGTTTGACATTGAACTATTCTATTGTTTGACATTTGTTGTCGAATTCTTTGTTGGTTTTTAATAGTTTATAAAAACAATTTCGAAAACAAACCAAAAACTTCATTCACGAAACATGGATGCTTACCATTGAAGACATTTACAGTATATTTTGTTGATTTTTTCGTGTTTCCTGGCGTAGTTTTTTCAACCAGTCTTTGTATTTTACTCTCACTTGTTTGTAAAAAGCGAGTTTCTTTGTTTTCCGTGTTTTTTCTTTTCTTTTTTAACGTTTTTACCTTCTCCTGGACGAATATCACTTCGGACGGGGGATATCGCCTGATACCCGTCCTGCACGTGACCCATTTGAACCAATGACAGCGCGCGAAAATTCATCGTTGGGTTATAAGTAATTATATCTAATACTACCTGCTAACTGTTAGCCTCTTTCGCACACGTTGTTAGTGTCGTCACGTCGTCACGCAACTTTTGTCTCCCCACTAACGTTCGTGAGGAAAGAAGCGTTGCGTGACGACCCTAAGAGCGTCTGAGTAGGAATTGTTGACTCGCATGACCTAGCTGCTTAGCCAGTGATTAGCTTATTTCATTTATGCTCAGTTTCTATCTTTCTAAAAGCCAGTGAAGTTTATTTGTATATATTTACAAAACTGTATACTAATCACATATACTCGGAACCACAGTCACTTAGATATCATATAGAAGTCATTCCACACAGACTCGCAGAACTTCACTTGTAATATTCAACGACCAGTATACTCATTATGCAGAAATAATTATAACCAATATAACCAAGTGATATATAACCAATTCTTGTCTATCAAAATTCGGAAATTTGGGCTCGAATTTCCTATTTGTATGTATGGTTTAAGTTTAATAAAATTCCTTAACAGTAGCTTTCAGTTAGGTATATCACAGCTCACAGCTGGGGCAATCAAATAGAACTAGTTATGTAATTTTACCCAAAGTTAACAAGGTTAGGCTTTGAATGTAAGCGGCTACAATTTTATGCTGGTGTAACTGACTCGGGAGACTTGCAAGGGCAACTTAACTGGTGCATTGTTCATCCGGTTGGTTCAGTTTAACTTTTCTTACCGTGATTGGAGCTCCGGGTTTTGAGTTTTCGTATGGCATCTTCTTAATGTCACAGCGTTGTTACGGCCTTAATTTTTTGGACCGTGATTCGTGTTCTAATTCCGAATGCAAATTAGTCAAAAGCGTCTTCGTGCTATTGTAGAAATATGCAAATTTGACTTTCACACTTGCCTGAAAAATCCAGCTGATCTGAGATAAAATGTTAGCCAATCTCAATCGAGAAAATTTGCAAAACTGAGGTGTCATACCGGAGCACTTTATTTGGAGCCTCGCTCTGTTGTGCTGTCCCTCACCTTTTAGATTTTTGTCTTATAATTATTATATATGTTCCTTGTATTATTGTCTTTATTTATATTTTTGATTCATATTTTGTTATTTAGATTTTATATATTTTTAAGGTGGACGTTATGTAAATAAATCCTTAGTACCCCGGGAAACCACGAGACACAAGTAGGAACATTTTTTGTATGATTTATTGATTTATTTTTTATTTATTGATTTATTTTTTGAAATCGCCATACATTGCCTTAAAAGTTCGACAGGATACCACAGAAATCCAGCTTGGGATACCTGTGCTATAACGAACATTTTCGACATTTTCGAAATCTCGTGCTGTTGGAACAAAAGATGTGCGAATTCCTTTGTGATTTTGTTGTTTAGAAATGATAGTAGTATTGGTAATGATAATTAGGCCGAATCATCGTTTCACACGAGCAATGCAACATTTATGGTACTCTAATTATCATTATCATTACTACTTTTATTTCTAAAATAGACCTTTTTTCGACTTCGTGCGCTTTCAGAACAATAGGTGCATCAAAGATTGTACGAAATTTCAACACTTTAGAATTTGAACAAAAGATCCTTGTATTTCATTGACAGTTGGTATATTTAGTAAATAAACCTTCTGGCGGCTGGGATATCGGCTGATAATGTCCGAGGATGAGAAATGGTCCGAGAAAAGAACATAGACCTTTCCATAGTCTTCCCACAATCCCTTATGATCCGAGCATGAGGTCGAGGTCAGGGTAAAATTTGCATAAAAATGTATAAAAAATATGCAAATTTTACCCTGACCTCGAGCTCGCGCTGGGATCATAAGGGATTGTGGGAAGACTACGAAAAGGAGCATTGGACCGAGAAGCGAAGTTATCAGAAATTTCTGTCTTGGTGTTTACTGACTCTAAACGATCTCATCCCAGCTTATCTTAAAGAGTTATTTACTAATTCTCACACTGGCTACAGTTTAAGAAACTCTGATAAGAAGGTACACTAACAAAAACCCAGGACAGATTATACTTGAAGCGTAGTTTTCGTTACGATGGAGCCATGCACCTTGTGGAATAAGCGGTTACCTGAAAATATAAGAACCATTACTGATTCTTTTCGTGTATAAATAAAGTTATGTATGCATGTGTGTTTGTATATACATGAGCTAGCCAACATGATGGACACAGTCAAGTTTAATGGGTACACAGTTGTAAGCTGTTTATGCACATCGCGTATATCGAACTCAAAGAAATATTTCAATTACCGTTACTTCCTGGAGATGTAGTAACACTTTCCTTTGTCACGCAATTTTTATCATCACTGCCTTGACAATCTCCCGACCTTATCTAAGTTGGTGTTGTCGGTTTAACTGTAACAGTTGGTGTAGTAACAGGTGCCCAGACTTTAGCATCAATAACTAGTCCATGTTTTGTAAAACGTTTCTCTTTTTTCTCTTTCATGACTTTATCTAATATCTTGTACTCATCAAATCGGAATTGCTGCAAATAACCACTAAAATTTTTCTTTGAATATGATTTCCCAAGATCTGCGGGCGATGGTCCTCCGCCAAAGTAAATAACTTCCTTACCTTCCTTCAAGACCAGCTTGGAGGAGGAACCTTGTCTTGGGGCCCGACCCTTCTTTGTCACGCGGCCATCTAGTATCAGTTTTGCGTGACGATTACGCCGTTTCACTTCCACCCAGTGCCAACGATTATCACTTAAGCCGCGATCGATTCCTGCAGTAAGAACTAATTCCCCTAGAAGATATGAAATGAGAGTTCAGTCAGAAAGACTAGCTTCTCAAATAAGTCTACATCCACGTGGGAAGAAGTAAGGGTTAGGAACCCTAGCGAACCCTGGACACGTCCCAGCTGCATGAAATCGGTCCAAATTTCTTGGTAATTTGTATTAAAATTCCTATAAATTTGATAGGATCCATCACCATTCATGTATTCCTCCTTCCCTCCCTTTCTCTTTCACATGTGTACTTTACAAGCAAACTCAGACTATGTATTCCCGTACCCTTTTTCATTTCAAGATCCATCAAAAATTTATTTCTCCTCCCCCCCCCCCCCCCCCCCCCCCCCCACCCTCGCTTCCTAGAACATACAATTGCTTTACAAGTAAACTCAGAGGATGCACTTCCTACCTTTGCCAAAACCAAGCTTTAGCACGATATTTCCAGACCGTAGTTCAATAACCAAAAAATTTCTCTTTAGACTAGTATGTAGTATTACTCCATCTGACAGTGACGTGCGAAAGCGAAAACCAATGTAATTTCTGAACGGTGATTTATCCGTGGTGTCGTTATACAGGTTGTACTTGATGTAACCTGTCCCGTTTAACCACACCGATGTAGAAGCTAAAGAGAAACAAAACGTTACTAATTTATTCATACACATACAAAAAGTTTCGATTCTGATTGGCTGAGAGCACCTCAATCTATTTTAAATTTGCTGTGGGAGTGCAAATTTGTAATCATTGAAAAATTTACGAGTCCTAATTTATTCTAAATTGCACAATCCTATTGGCCAGCGTTTCTCACCTGGCCTCATATCCTGGGCAAGGTTCAAGTGCTATCAATACCTGACGAGAAAACCTGACCAAAAACTGACGAGTTCACTCGAAAATTCAAATACCAGACGCTTGCTACAAGCCTAAGCGCAGTGAAGCCGACTAGAAACGCTTTGCTTAGTAGGTGTAGTTTTTAGAAGGATTTCCTTACTAGACCATTAATCCGTACTTAGGTCCGTGCTTTGCAGCTCAATTAACTCCAGCCTTAGACTTGGTCTTCAGTCTAACTTCAAAGTAAAGTCGATTCAGTGTGAGAAAGAGCTATCTAGGTTTCTCGTTATAAAGCAACCTCATTTTCTAAAACTGTGTCCTCTTACTAATGTCAAAGTGCTCTTTTCATTTCTGTTGTTCATTTTGACACAGTTGCTCGTCTTAATGGGGTAGGGTCACGTGACCTGTTAGTGCAAGTCGCCTAATTTGCTGCTTTTAAGTAGCCCCCCCCCCTCCTCCCACAAGCGATAAATAATGACCAGTCGCTTAAGCTTGTTCAAATTTACCGAGTGTGTATTGAAAAGCGAAACCGCAAGCTTACCAATAACTCATGGATGCCCATTTACTGGCATTGAAATATTCCACAGGAAATCTTTATTCAAGTATCTTCATCGTAAACGAGGAAGAATTGTTTAAGAAAAATAATTGAAATGTTTTAAGAAACTGATATTTTTTTTATGGATTTGTACAAAGGATAGTAAATATATCAATACTGTGCTTGTGTTGTTAAAACTGATCTAAAGAAATGGGAAAAAACTAATATACAAAATAGCACTATTTTACAGCATGCAAAAAAAATTTATTTTTGCCATAAAAAAAAACACGTGAATTTTCTACTTACCTCGAGTACAATTCTGGCCCTCGTACCCAGTCTCCAAACAATCACAGTCGGTTATCTTGTTACCACATCACTCGCCATGCTTGCACTTCATAATAAACTTGTATCGTTGAGTACATGCTCGCTTGCAGTCTGCTGTCGTACCATAAGTATTTTTAATGACAGCAGATGTAAAATGCCGATACGTATCGCTGTACTTGACTCCATTTATACAACCTATGAATCTGACACAGCACGGGATGTTGTTAATTGGTATCCGCTATCAGCATTCAGGCCCATTTGATCCCATCTCCCCCTTTGACTTTCCAACGGTTACAGATAGGACACTCGAACCGTGAACACTTTGAGGTTTTTTCATACTTTTTTCTCCTTTATCCCTTGTGTGAATCGATTGGAAATATGATTTATTTTGAATAAGATTATTTGAGTTCAGAGCTTCATTTTCAGAAGGTTTGAAGCAGTAGAAAGTTCATAAAATAAAAAATATAAAAATAAGAAGTGTTCATGGTTCGAGTGTCCTCACTGTAAGCTATTTATTATTCTCATAAAAATCAAGCTTTTCGAGAATAAATAATTTATGCTCCATACTCGTTAAGGGGGGACTTACCTATTTACCAGCCACAGTTGCTATGGAAAGTATTTAAAAGTGTCTAAGAGGTTTTTCTTATATTATAACTTTATAAGTAAGATCAATTTGTGAAATGGACCATTTTTGATATGTGTGATGACGTCATCACTCTTGCGTCATTCATGACGTCATATTTCATGAAAAGTTAAAAAACAAGCGTGCAATTGGTCAGTTTGACCTCAAAATAAACGAAATTATAGCTGATATAAATTAGAACAAAGTTAGCATGGATTTTACTCTACGTTAAGAGAGTGGGAAAATATTTAGATTTAAAAATTTCAACATGGCTTGGTAGCCTGGCCTTTTCACCGTTTTCAAAAATAATGCTTAACTTTGTTTCAAATTATGTCAGCTATGATTTCGCTTATTTGTGAGTCAATCCGACCAAATGCACGCTTGTTTTTTAATTTTTAATGAACTATAACGTCATAAATTGCGTAAGAGTGATGACGTCGTCGCACATATCAGAAAATGATCCATATCACAAATTGATTTTATATATGAAGTTATAATATATGAAAAACCTTTTAGAGATTTAAATCCTTTCCATAGCAACCGTGGCTGGTAAATAGGTAAGTCCCCCCTTAAGGTCATTCGGCATTTTCACTAAGACAAAGTCATTATTTTTTTGCTACTAATCACAAACTCAAGCCCTACAAATGTAACAAAAACACTAAGACAATTCCATTCCAATACACTTATAAAAACAACCTACCAAAGTGTAATCCGTCAATCATACATAAATGCGGGAATGTCCGTTGAATCAATCTGCTCAATAGAGCCGAATAACATTCCCCCGACTTCAGCTAATAAATTTGATCGCCAATATTGTGACTCAAATGATTCTTAATTTCTCTTAATCGATCGTTTCTAACGTAAAAAAAAACAACAGCTTCATGCGGAAATGCAGACGCGTTCGAGTGAGAAGAATTGCAATTTAAGGTATTTTTGGTTTTATTTTTTGCTTCAATTTGTGCGACCGTTGCTCTACCAGCAAGACAAAATAAGGAAATGATTCTCGGATATTTCAGCCATGGGTCGCAGGTGAGTTATTACCTGTTGCCGTTATAAATTTCGTAGAATGAGCTAGGAAAGGCCAATGAATTCAGCGAGATATCCACTGGCAATCCACCAACGTACAGAGGGCTATGTGCGCCGAAAGACGAATGTTTAGCACCACATTTTATGACCTTAGACGAATGATCATCCACCTTGAAATGAGTGCTTTCAAACGCTCTAAAAACACGTACACGGTGCCACTTGTTATCTGAAAAGTTTCCATTAACAAATTCGTGTTGTTGGTTACATTGTCCAATGTGTAGTCTCATTCTAACTCTTCCTTTGATCAAGAACATATCAATGAAGTTCATACCGTCAGGTTCATCTTCGTATATGAGAAATCCATTCTCCTTCTTGGTTTTGAATTCAAATAACAATGTTCCGTTGGTTGAAGCATCCCAATGTTCGTATGTAACATACGCTGCTGTGTTATTGAACCTCAAAGCAAGAACTAAGTGTCCACCGGCGAGAAGACATAGGAATAGAAAAGCTAGCAACATTTTCATGGTTCGACACTAATCAGGTTTTACAACCGTTCTCCAGTACTAAAGGTTGAATACGTCATCGACAGGCATAGGCCTGGCTTTCTTATCACTGGCGCCTCTGCATACAATTGGTTTCAAGTATTTGTGTTCGATTCGGAGCATGAGAGGTTCGACGTCTAACCTATGCCTTCATCTTATTTACCTATTTGTTTTGTATTCATCATTATATTGTTATCTCTACATTCATATCACATGTATATTATATATATCATATGTAATATTGATTTAAATTTTCCTATTAAAGTATTACTTAGTATATTTCCATGTATATATTTATTATATTTTATCTAATATTTTTATTTTGTCATTACATTTTTTACATGAGCTCCTGGCTCGGATGTAAGAGCGACCTCATCTCACATTATGACGTTAATAAATTGATTGATTCATTGATCGATTGTTGGCTTATCACGGTCAAGATGACACATGCGCAAACCTATTCTATGCGATGTACTTCAAATCACACATTTCTTTGCATATGTACTTGGCCTTTCCAACTCCACTCAGCTTCCTATTCGCAAACTGCAATCCACGACTTTCTAATTTATCCCCCAAAAAAGCGCGAATCTTCATTTTACTCCTGATTTTACTAGATGTTAATGAAATACAATACAACACTTTATTGTCGATTTGTGTCCACAATGAACCATTTTTTCCCCTCCTTCTTATTTGAAATTTAATATAAACGCACAAGCCGCGAGAGCATAAATATTATGCTCTCTTGATACGCAACAGCTGGTAATGGTACTCGGTAAATGTTTAAGAAGCTGTTATATGTTTCGTCGAGCATATTTTTTTCTAGAAAGGTCTTGGGTTCAAATCCGGCCGACAAAAGCTCAGAATTGTACGTTTCCGAGAAAAATATCCTTGACGAAACATATAACACCAAGAGAGCATAAATAAGAGAGGAAAACTACTTAATACTGAGCGCGCCATGTGCATTCCCGGTTGGGCTATTTTTAGCATCCAAAGTCGTTTGGTTTTTAATTTTTTTGATGGCGTGGACGTGTGTGCGCGCGCTCAAAAACAACATACTTTTCGTCGATGTTTCTCAGTTTCTCACTTTTTTCGACAAAATCTATTAAATAAAGCAAAAGGATTAGGATTGGCTTTGTTCTGTTCTCTGCTAAAACAGGACTGAGGCTGTTGAACACTCAAAAAGACGCGCAATTTATGTTTTCCCCAAAAAATCTTTACATGCTTTCGCTACTTCCAGGTTTGGATGAAGCACACTCATTTACACAGGCTTAGACTCGTTTATAATTCAGCTATTCAACGGCAACATTAAAAGTCCGTGGGATTTCAAAACATTGGTATCATTCAACTCGCACATTCTTTACATTACAGTTGACTTTAGCAAATCATTAGCAACAGCCAACTGTAATGTAAAGAATGCGCAAGATGAAGAATACCAATCCCACAAACCTTTAATGATTTCTTTGAATAGCTGACTTATAAACGAGGCTAAGCCACTTATACGATACTCGTCGCTCCTTGCAAAATATTCGTCGTCGATTTTCGTCGGCCCGACCAAGTCGACGAGGAACGCCTGTCTCATTTTTCACGTAGCGCGCGCTACGTAACCAAATACTATAAGGAACAAATTGTAGATTACTCGCGCGCTAGGTAAACAAACGAATAACACGAACAAAATTTTAACGTGCTCCCTTGGCTAAGCCTGAGCAAATGAGTCTGTGGTCTTCAAAAACAGCGGTTTGCATCGAATACGAAACTGGTGTATTTATTTACTATTAGTGCAAGAACTCTTGATTGCTAGAGTGATTTTTCAACCCGACAGGTTTCCGTATACTCTCATATCGTAGTATGTTATTGCATGTGCATTTGTGAAAACTATATTTGAAAGCGCTTCCCGATTATTGCCAACAGTAGACGGGAGGTGCAAATTGCTTATGTCCTCGTGTATGATTTCCTGTACAAAATGACTGCGTACACTTTGTTCAACTACATGTAATAGTTTATTAGTTTGTGTACTACAATAAAGGAGTAGCTCCGCAGTTTTATTTAGTCAGTCAATTAAGAATTTACCAAAATATTTTCTAAAACAAAGATTTGCCGGTTTGGATTTGTTTCTACGTTTTTTTGTAACGCCAACAATCGGCCAGGATTTAAATCATTTTAAGCTGCGTAAGAATTTCTTGCCAAAGCATTTTCTACCGTTTGGCTCAACAACTCGTCACAGGAGATTCCAGCCGGTTCTGCCATGCTCATGAAAACACTTTTCTCTCCAAAACAACAGAACAGATTTGCTTCTAGTATCCAGGGTATTCCGACATCATCTACCCTCATATCAAAAAGACCAAAATCTCTTAGTTGCAAAGCACAATAAGCACTTTTTGCATATTGAGAAAGACGCTGAACTAACTCAGGTTCTTTCTCTTGATCTACAGTCACAGGTCTACTGCAAGCAGCTTTGCCTAGAGGAAAAGAAAAACAAAAGTTTTTAAAGGGGCACTTGGAACTTGGGAACTGCAACTTAGGATCTTGGGATCTTGGGACCTTGGGATCTTGGGATCTTGGGATCTTGGGATCTTGGGATCTTGGGATCTTGGGATCTTGGGATCTTGGGATCTTGGGATCTTGGGATCTTGGGATCTTGGGATCTTGGGATCTTGGGATCTTGGGAATTAACTCGTGATGTCCCTTAGAGGGCTCTGTACAAAACCCTTGATCGTGTCACCTTACACTTCCTGATATTTTTGTATAAAGACGCTCATCACAACACTTACCGGTTGGCATTCCTTTATCATCAACATCCAACTTGGCCTCAAAACCTCTTATCTCGTCTCTTTTTATATTCAGGTATTCTAATGGTGGAAGTACTTTAAGATTGGAATCATTATCGGACAGTATTCCAACTCGGATTTCTCGACCAGCAATAAACCTAGAAAATAGAGAATATTATCAGAAATAAGGGGTGAATATTAGTACCATTATTGCAGTACACTGCTAGGCTGAAAGTTTGTGATCTGTGTTGCTATTTCAAAGCATTCAACTGACTAGCTGAGCATGTGCTCTGTTGACCTGGTCGCAAGATGTGGCTTCCAGTCTTGAGGGCTTCTCAGAGTCTACGATCGATTTGGCTAATGTAGGCTCTTGTGTCACATACCTCTCCACAACTGCAATGTCGCTGTGTTTATAAGCTTCTTCCAATGCTCCAATAAGCTGGTCCGTTGTTCTGACCACGGTTATACCTGTAGAATCTTCACACGTGTCTGGCTTAACTATGCATGGAAGCAGAATATCATTCATCAAAAGATCAATATCATCATCTTTGCTGACTATTCGACCTTCTGGAATCCTGACGCCATGTTTTAGAAGAACGTTTCTTGTCTTGGATTTGCTCTGACTGATGGAAGTGACTTCTGCACTCGAGCCCAGTATGGGGATATTTAGACTCTCAATGATACCTCTAAAGACGTGGAAATAAGAATGATTATCATATGACCGTATTTCACTGTACGCGTGATTCTAAAAAAAACCTTTGGGGAAAATGTCGTCAGCAAAAAAAGTACGCTTTTCCGAAAAGTGTAATAATTTCCCGTTCGGACTCGCCGTTCGGACTCGCTGCCGTCAATCATGTAAAAACTACGCATTTTGATTCGCATTTATTAAAAACGCTTTGAAATCGATTTTTTATATGTGGTCATATGATAAAATGCTTATTGACTGAGTTAAGGTCGGTCCGAACGGGAAAATATTTGGCTCTCGGTCCTTGGCAAGGAACTCGCTGCGCTCGTTCCGTACTTCAGGACCTCGAGCCAAATATTTTCCCGTTCGGACCGACCTTAACTCAGTCAATAAGTACATATTATTAGTAAATTGTATTACATGCATACATGCAAAACAAAAGAAAAAGTCTGTATCAATGGAAATACCCTGCGAGCAGTCTTCTTTTACCTCCTTCACCGGGTTTCGCAAGCCCTTTCGCGCGGTGGTAGGTCGCGAGAGAACGAAAGACCAAGAAGCGCTGGAGTGAAAGCCTTTAGCCTAGTCTACTGGCTAGTCGGCACGCGCTGAGGTAGATAGAATAATTAGAGCGTGAACTCACGAACGATCAGGATTAAAAAGTGGACGACAAAAGTTTTTTTAAAATCTTGATTCTATTTTTGCTGTGTCGTTCCGCGCCATATCAGAAGAGGGAGACTGGTAACGTTGCAGTACGTTAATACATGCAGCGTGCAACACAATATTTGGAACTTGTGTCCCTGTCTTGATGGAATCATTGAACTATATTTATGATCGAGGTATGAATAACGGTAAAAGATCCCTTTCACTAGACGTCAGAGCAGCTCGATTTGGAGGGCAAAACAAAAGATTTTTAATCTCCTGAGAATTGGAACCTATTGTTTTGCCCTCCAAATTGAGTTGCATTCCGACGTGCTGCAAGGGGTCTATATTCGAGTATGCATGTATGGGTGACAGTAATATTTATCATTTAAAAACACGTTCTGTTATTTTGTTTTGCTGGATTTTTCAATAGATTTTTGGATAGCAGTTTAAACTATCAAAACAACAATATAGCAATCGATAAGAAAATAACGTTATCGTAGTGCGGTACGTTCACCTAAAGGCAAGCAAGGTTGGGTAATAATATTAAGTAATATATACAATATGAGTGGCCGTGTTGTATCAGATATACAACCACGAGCCGAAGGCGAGTGATTGTATATCTGATACAACACGGACACGAATATTGTATATTAGGGACAAGGTCAAAACAATTGCCCAAAATAGGGACCCGATTTTATTGGTTTAGGTGGTGGGTACCGGTAGATACCCCCTCCCCCCTCGGAGACCTGTTGAAATGCTCGATACTGGGTGTCCGTAGTGACTATTTCTATACCCAAATACGTTGTTTAGCATACATGTAATCAGACAGTACATTCACTTCTACGATTTGACTTTTAGTTTTGGAGATATTTGAGTACAAAATCCAGGATTTTACTTCCAGAGGTGGTGGGTACCGGGTAACACCACCCCTCCCCTCCAAATCGGGTCACGTAAGATGACAATTATTTTGACTTTGTCCCTTACTTATGAAACGTCTAGGTGTATACATTCATGTTCTATTAAAATTTTAAAGATAAAATTGAATTTGGCTGAGAAAATTGGAGTTGAAATTTATGCAAATCAGGACGATTTTGTATCAGATATACAACCTCCTCCACGGACAATGATTTCTATTGTGTTTTCCTCATTAATTATTCATGAGTTTTATAATAATAATATAATAATAAGGGATAGTTGATATAGCGCCAATATCCTTTAGTTCAAAGACGCTTTACAAGTTGTATAAGAAGAAAGTTTGTTGCTGGTATATATAAATTGGATTAAAAGTACAGAAATAATATTTATAATATTTAAAAAGAATACACTATACATTATAATTTCAATTTCAATAAATATAGACAATATCAAATAATGCAAACAAATTATATATTTTTTATAATTTTATATTTTTTATATTATTTATAAAATCCAAATAAGAAAACATAAAGCGCGTCAAGGCGGGAAAACATGACCACCCAATATACCATGATCTTTATAATCTCGTCTTACCTGTATTCTGAATGTCCTCTCTTACAGAACAAATGATGAATCATAACATCAGGCTTCATCTGGGACATTTTGGACATTGCTTCATCAAGAGGCACTATTCCATTAGGGCCAAGATCCTGAAGACTATCAGGGAAACTCCAAAGTCCGTCAGGATGGACCACAGCATAGCGGAAACTAACATGGTTATCATACTCCTTAGACGAGCTGGCGTAGTAGATAGTCAGTTTGAAGTAAAACAGCGAATCTGGAGAGCCAACTACGTGAAGAATCTGAAAGAAATGCACAAGTAATAGCTAATGAGAGGAAGGCCGAATACTGATATAAACAGAGGGAGCCCAATTTAGATAAAAGTAAAAGGTTAAAATAAAATCGGAAAACAATTGCGTTTAATTATTATTTTTAATTCAAGGTCAAGATAACGTGCTCTATAATACGAACGAGCAAAAAATCCGTAAAAAATGTACTAAAACATTTTTTTCGCGCGCGCTTTTGTTTTCCTATATCATCCTATGATTATATTTTTTAAGTTTTCAACCTTTTTTTAACATATGTAAGTGTTGTGCATTGGTATGGCCCGACTCTTTGTTAATTACAACAATGAAATACAAGCATTTTCAAACACAACTTTGCAAATGCTCCAGGAACAATTGAATTGCTTCGTTTTTACACGAAATTGTGGATATATACATATGTGACTAAAATAACTATTGTAATATATAGAGTGCGAACAATATATCCGTGAAATACAAATTACTAAATAGCACAAAATAGTGCTTATTAAACAATAGAAAACAATAGAATTTGCATAAGATTGTACTATTTAGTATAACTAGAGTGCATTCAGTAAAAGCGTGAAACACTAATTACTAAATTGTGCAAAATAGTGCTAGTTGAACAAAAGAAAACAAAAGAATTAGCATAAAATAGTACAAAATAGTGGTACTAATGTTTCATGCTTTTACTGAATGCACTCTAATGTTTCACGTATATACTGTTTGCACTCTATTATAATAAATACATAAAAATATAATACGAATATTTGCTTGTGTCATTAAGTGAAAGATAAAAGTGAGTTCAATGTTTATAAAAAATGTCGAATTGCGAATGGAATAAAACTGTTCTTAAAACGTTCTGTACGACATTTCATGAGAGGATACTTTTTCTTAAGTCTTAAGTCATAGCTATGTGGAGTTTTAATATTAGGAAGTACATAAGATCGTGCAGTTTGCTGTTGTCAGTGGATATGCTCTTGAAACTGATGTTCTTGCAAGGGTTGTGTCTTCTTACTGAGAAGGGTTCCAGGCCAGCTTTACTAAGTGCATCTGTATATTTCAATTCAGGATAACTAATGAAATGAATCTTTTGTTCAAATTCTAAAGATGTTCAAAAAAAGATATTTGATCTCAACTATTGTTTTTAAAGTGCACGAAGTCGAAAATAGTGTTAAAGTAAAAACGTCTGATAGACGTTTTTACTCTAACGATCATTTTCGACATTCTCAAAGTCTCAGGGTGTTGAAACAAAACATGTGCAAATTCGTTCATGATTTTTAGAAATAATGTTTAGAAATAATAGTGGTGTCAGGGTAATATATATTAACTAGACGGCTGCGTTTCACACGAGCAATGCTACATTTATAATAGTCTAATTTTCATTACCAATGCTACTATTGTATTCAACTTGGACATGTATTTATAACCACCAAGCTTGAAATGTATTATATTATTGTATTATTGTATAAGCAACATGTAACAAGCAGCCAAACCTTCACCAACCTTTTTTGAAATAGTTGTATATAGCGATTCTCGGATCGCGCGGTAATTCTGAGCAGATAACACGGTTTTTTTTTTACATTTGCGGCTCTCTCCCGATTAAACTTATAGCAGAATCGCGATACAGAATATATAGCTCAGAATTATAATTAATGATGTTTATGATTTTCAAATTAGCGATTTTTTTGAATAACTAATTCTATCACAAATATTGTGCTTGAACCAAAAGCACAAGGAACTAACCCATTACAGAAACCTGTCTTTACTATCCAACTCTGCGTATAGAATACCCCGCAAATCATATGTTCTGTAGTTGCTCCCAACTCTGAAGCAACCTCAGAGAAACGTATATACGCTGACGGGATCTTAAGCTTCCCAAAAGTACAAATTTCCCTTCTTGACTACGCAATACACTTAAAGATCACTGAAGCTTTGAATGGACGCAGTTGCTGGTGTAACTGGCTCGAGAGACTCGCAAGGGCAACTGGTGTATTGGTCATTGGGTTTGTTCAGTTTTATCTGAACTTTTCTTACCGTAATTGGAGCTCCTGGCTTTGAGTTTTCGTATGGCATCTTATCTTATGTAATGTAAGTGAGAATTATAACCTAATGGGTTCAAAATTCTAAGATTAAACTAAGTGCTATCATAGTATACTGCCAATCAGGTGCGTCCATGAATACCACGTGATGGTTGCACTAGCGTAGGGAGGGGTGGGGACGGGGGGCAAAATTTTTGGTAAATAGGTAATACTCCAGTTTCACATTCGATGGAAACCGCTGTTTTTGAAGACCACAGACTCATTTGTACAGGCTTAGCCTCGTTTATAAGTCAGCTATTCAAAGGCACCATTAAAAGTCCGTGGGATTGGTATTATTCAACTTGCACATTCTTTACATTACAGTTGGCTGTTGCTAATGATTTGCATAAGTCAACCGTAATGTAAAGAATGTGTAAGTTGAACAATACCAATGTTTTGAAATCCCACGGACTTTTAATGATGTCGTTGAATAGCTGACTTATAAACGAGGCTAAGCCTGTACAAATGAGTCTGTGGTCTTCAAAAACAGCGGTTTCCATCGAATGTGAAACTGGAGTATTGTTTTTTTTTTTTCCTTTTTTATTATTTTGGCCAGAAGCATAGTTAGTGGAGTGGAATCATTCCACACTATTAACTATGCCAGAATAGATCAGAGATCTGGATATAAATTTATATATAAGTTTATTATTATTATTATTATTATATAAAACTCTTGAGCTCCGTGTACCGGAAACCTAATTGTAGTAACTCGGAGTCTCTTGCTCGTTCAACCAAAACACTGATACTTTTGAACACCGTGTGAAAAAAGCCGGTTCGGACGTTAGCCCTTCGTTGAAGCATAGTTAATGGAGTGGAATGGTTTGGAAACCTATTGTTGTAAGTTTTTGTTCGACTTTTTCTATTGTTATATGACGTTGACCGTGCACAGAGAAGGAAAAGTTGCAGCGTTTGTTCATCGTAAATTAGGGAACATAGACGATTTTTTTCTCAAAAATATTCTAAAATAGGAGATATTTGTTGATTAATCCTACATGACAGAGGTTAACTGTTTACTGAAAATGGAATCACCTTTTTGAACGCTTTCTTATTTATCATCTAGTAACTTAACTGTATCTGCGCGGAATTATTTATCCTCTTCTTTGTAATCTTAGCATGAAAATTTTACTCTTTCAAAATGTTCGTACATGAAAATAGTACGGAAACTAGTATTTTCAGCCATACTTGCTTTGGTTCATTGTGCACGGTCAATATCACGTGATGGTACGTTTCAACATCGCTAACCAAACAAAAGTCTAGAACAATAGGTTTCCAAACCATTCCACTCCATTAACTATGGTTGAAGTAAAAGAGAACGTAAGAAGAAAAGTAGAGATCATATATTATAGGGGATGACCAAACGGAAACGCAATTTCTTCAGTTAGTTTCATAAATTCATATATTCCTTTTTACAATATGTTTTACAATTTTTAGCTTTATATACATTAGTCTAATTTTTATTTTATTATTCATGCTTTTATATTCTATTTTATATATTGTCCTATTTTTTCGTTTATTTTATTTTAAGTTAATTCCAGGACCTCTCTGAAAATCACCTATGTGAGAGAGTTTTCCTGAAGCATATTTTAAAATTTTATTTGATGTGCAATAAAGAAAATTTAAAAAACAGCATGATAACACGTCACAACGCGATATCTGTGACTTGTGAACCTATAAAGTATTATATATTTACAACTACTTGCTCTATAAACCAGCTAATACACGCATCAAGAGTTCCGCGCTACTGTTCTAAGCGCATGCTCAGGGGATTAAAAAGTGGGATAAAATTTGTAAAATATGCTATATTTTAGTCGTATCTTTCTTGTCAAGTACAATTTTCACTAAATATTCAAGATCGCGTACCGTTAAGCGAACTCTGAATCAAATATACCGAAAAATTGCATATTATACAAAATATCATCCCACTTTTTAATCCCCTGAGCATGCGCATTGAGCAGCAGCGCGGAATTCTTGATGCGTCTATCACGATGGGCGTTCCTAGGAAATACATGTTAGCTTTCGTACGTGGCATAAATTACAAAGTTTTACAAAGCTGTTGATTTGCGGCATACTCTAGGGAATTTGCCTTTGTTAAACGAGACAATACCGAATTGAACCAGCATATATTCATTCATTCTTGGTGCTTTATTCTAATTCACTTTTGTTGGTCTATAGAGTGGTTGGCTCAGTTGGTCGAGTCCCGGCCGGACCAACACGCAGGGTCTTAGAATAACTGAGAAGAAAGTGCTGCCTTTGTAATAACATCTAATTTAAAATTTGCCTGCTAACCAGAGGAGGAGTGCATGGTATCCCATGATGCATTGCGAATGATATTATATTATCGTTTTGTTGTGACGTCATCAGTCCGCTCAACCAGTTCATATGTGAAGAAGTCAATATGGCGTCCATCTCGACCGTACCAGAGAATATGGCAGAAAGCCTTCAAAATGCGTCTTTAATTTACGGGCATTGCGTAGCAAAAGCTGATTTTGAGGTCCGTATACCCAGTTTGCTATGTCTTAGCATCACTTGCCGTGAAATACACGTAAGCTTTATAGAACAGTTAGCTGAAAGAAGAGTGGCACTCGTGCCTAAACACAACGGTCTTGTCGACGTCGACGATATATTCCAGAATATCTACTGTCCAGCACTTATATCAGTAAAATCTAGCTGCGATATAAAGGTGAGTTTCTCTTAGTTATCAAAATCTAGTATCGAAAAGAACTAGCGTATTTTAAGAACTGCAGACAACTCATCGATTGTTGTCACTGACAACAACAACAAAAACTGTTCTAGTGACATTCTGGTCAAATATAGTAATCAAGTATTATTCTACTGCTTCAAGTTTTTAGATCCATATGATGGTAGAATGGAATTTTACGATGGCACCTTAATTTGGAACTACGAGGTTATTCCTGCCCCATCCGCAGTTTGTGTAAAGGCAAAGACAACTTTACCTACCACAACCAGTATCATCGACCAAAAGCTACCACTTTTATATTTGCAAGCTCCTATTAGCTGTAACTGCTTCACTTCTACTCCAAACCAGTGCTTAGTTCACTTCGAAAGTTATCGAGAAGAAACTGACGAGAGCTTTAACAGACCTGAATTAGAGGAAGAGGAGGGATCTGAAGAGGAGGCTTACCCTTCTGAAGAGCAAGAACAATACCCTTCTGAAGAGCAGGAACAAGATGATGAAGATAATGACGAACTCTACGTTCACTGTTTCAAAATAGTGGGGAGTCATTGGGAAAACCGCTATCAAGAAGCACTTAGTAACTGCCACGAATTAAAGTCGCAAAATAATGAAGTAAGATTGAGGGCTATATCAGAACCTGACAATATAAAAGACTGCAATGCTATCAAATTTGAAGTTCTCCATGATCTCTGCCTGCTAACAAACAATTCTTTTTAAAAGTTATCAAACTCAAAGATTCATACATTCTCTGGATTATGGACAATCTTCACAAAAGTTTGCAATTTTACTAATATCTACATGACAAATTTGATTGCGAAAAAATAAATTTTTTTGGATTACGTGGCGTCACGGTGAAAAACCTCAATAGATCATAAATAGTTAAATTAGTTACTGTCTTTTTCAAACCGTCTTGATTACGTTACAAATCGTAAGAAAAATTCCCGATGTAGTCAACGCATGCGCAAAGATTATTCAATGGGTCCCACAAGTGTTAGGGCTTTGATAGTGTGTCTAGAGTCATTAGAGTTGTTCCGCACAAGAACATTAGAGATGCAAATGTACAACTTGAGACCTTAGACATGTAAATTAATGCCGATAGTGTAAAATACGCGTGCAGCTTTAAATTCTTAACGCCTTCATTGCACAATTTTCTTGTTGACATTGTTCCCAACGCAATAAGTCTAAACAAGAACAGTTGTGCAATGAAGGTGCTAAGAAAGCTGCACGCGTATATTTTAAAACTTCCGGCATTAATTTACATGTCTAAGGTCTCAAGTTGTACATTTGCATCTCTAGCTAACGTTTTTGTGCGGAATAACTCTATTGCTTCAAAGTTGCTGTTCGTCTTTTCCATATCGAGCAAGAGACTGGGTACGAGTGTGAAAAACTAACTTGGTTATGGTTCCAGAAAAAAAAACCCCATCACGCTAATAACCTAACCTAAGCCATTTTGCTGCAAATAACGGTTGTTTTTGACAATGGTTCGCTTCCCTCAAAAAATGAACTGACTTCTTTGTTATTGTTTGACTCGTGCGCACTGCCCCTCAAAGATTAGAAAAAATAATTTGAATGATAAAACAATTATTGAACTCGGTTATCGTAAAATATCGAGATTTGTTAGTGTCTCACTAACAAATCACGATATTTTGCTCAACCTCGTCCAATAATTGCTTAATATTAGCTAATATATAATAGTTATACAATGGCCATGGTTTCGAGTGGCATACCGTGGAATATCCCACGAGTCACTTGTAGTTTCTAGTATACACACGAGCCTTTAGGCGAGTGTGTATACAAAGAAAATACAAGTGACGAGAAACCGTTGTACAACCATTTTATCTCACACCATAGAAATTACAAATGCATAAATTCAATGCGCAGTGCATGACGGGAAGGAAGAGTGAAATACCGACGAATATACAACGGCTTTCCTGCTTTCTGGTTGGCTGTATTTACTATGATGTGGGATAAAAGCTTATACAAGCTTTCAGAACGTTTAGCTAAATAGAAAGAACTTTATGAGCATCCAAACTCTGCCAAAATTACAGAGATACGTATGGTGTCCTTCCAAAACGTACTTCCAAACCATACATTATTTGTATTTTCAAAAAAATTCAAGATATCACAATTTCTTTGAAATTTGAACAAACTTCTTTAAACTTTCAATTCTTACTAATTTGTAATTGTTCTAGCAGTTGAAGAAGTTCCGCAGTTTTATTTAGTCAGTCAATCAATATTAAAACTTTCGGCAAGATTTTTTCTAAAACAAAGATTTTTCGACAACGCCAACAATCAAGGATTCACTGGCAAATGATTTTAAGCTACGTCAGAAGGATTTCTTGCCAAACCGTTGTCTACCATTTGGACTCAACAGCTGGTCACAGGAGATTCCAGCCAGTTCTGCCATGCTCATTAAACACTTTTTTCTCCAAAACAACAGAAGACATTTGCTTCCAATACCAGGGTATTCCTTCATCATCTACCCTAATGTCAAAAACTGAGACCACCGCTACGCCACCCGTGCTTCCCTACTGCAAGTACCTTTGCCTAGAGGAAGAAGAAAATCAAAGGGTTCCGTTAGAGCCGAGTTTTAGCACAATCCAGGGCGTAGACAGGATTTTGCTTTAGGGGGTCCAAAACCCGTTTTCAGAACATCAACCAGTAAAAAAATTCACCACTTTCACATTCCCATAATGCTTTGGGTTTTTTTGGGGGGGGGGGGGCAACAATAGCAAAAAATATTTGAAAATTCAAAACTTTTCATGCAGATTTTGAGTATATTTGCTATTATCTTTGAAAACACCAGTGACAGTTTAATCAGAGTTAATTCCACACGCATGGGAAAATGAAACATTTGGTGTTACAGACAATGTATGGACTTACCAAGAAATGTCATGACTTTTACTCGTAAACCTGTTCAAATTTCTTTCTTTCTGTTTTTTGTGAATTCCGATAGAACCTTTCATAGATACATAAGTGTTTTTAGATGTTTTTTCTTCAATTCTTATTAATCTTCATGGTAATATTAACGATTATGTCTCGTTGTTGCCCCCCAAAACGCAAAGCATTATGGGAATGTGAAAGTGGTGAATGGCGAACCAAAAAACGGCAACCAGATAAAGGAGTGGGGCCCGGGCCCCCTAACCCCTAATCCCTTTCCCCACAACCCCCTGGCTACGCTCCTGCAATCGGAGCCTATTTTTAATGAAAAGTGAGGAAGGAGTAAGGCAGGTGTAACATCTCTGATCTCTGACATAAAATAAACTGAGCCGTGGGTTTCCTGTGTAGGACTTTAAGGCCAGGTTACTCATTGTAAGTGCCGCTGACCCATGATGAGCCAGCGATAGCTTCTTTTCATCTTCACTCGGTCTGTTCTTCTGTTCTTTGAATAATTTGAAAGAAAAAAAATATTTATTCTTAGAAGTTCAACTGATTTTAGGATGTTTGAAAACGTGCCTGATATTCTTGAGGTACTGAAGAGTTTCCCGATATCCTTGACTGTACTCTGTGTGATACCATTCGTGATTCTTAGTGGACCGACATGTGTCCAAGGAGCACACGAGTTCCCTGTATTTAGAATGCAACAATTTGATCTGCATCAAACTCCAACAGGTAAGGTTATACCTGTTAATCGACCAAGAATCGCTGTGCTTTATGTATCATCTTCATAAAAAGGGAAAAAGATCTTGATGTAGTGCAGTTGGTTAACACGACTGACCCGTCATGGGTCATTCAACTTCTAAGCTTCATAATTTACATGTAGCTAAGCTTAAGGTTATCTAAGAAAAGGTTTCCTTACAAATAGTGAATATCGCATTCTTTATGAAGAATAGTAGTTCAACATGTTTATTTAAGTGTTCAGTTTCCAAAAATCTTGCATACTCAGAGATTTCATTTAAATTTTAAGTACAGTGTGGGCGGATGGTATACTGTATAAAGAAAAAAACCTTCATTAATAATAACAGGTACATTCTGGACATGGAATGGCGAAAGTAGGTGGCTCAGATAGGGAAAGAGATGCAGGAGTTTGCCGGGTGCCAGATTCTAATTTTTGAAAAGTGGAAATTTTTTATCTTGAAACAATTTTAACTTAATTAGAGGTTTTTGACGGCAGGCATGTTAGATAGTGAAACAATATAAATTTCTTCCTTTGGGAAATAAATTCAGTTGTTAGCAAAAAAAATTCCATTGTTCCTGCCCTTAAACATTGCTGCCGTAAAAACTGTTATTTTTATTTAATAGTTTTAATACTAAATAGTGCCAGCTAGAGCTCACTCATCAACAAAAAATACACACTGTAAACGAAGTTTCCTTTGGGTCTTTAATCCAATTGCAAAAAAAAAATTATATGATATTTATGTCTATTCCAAAGGATCCCGCAGTGCGTTAGTAAACATGGAAGCAAGACCAATGTCATCAGAAGTGCTTACAAGACGATGTGTAGTAATTAAATTATCAGAACTTACGATAGACCACTTCAAAGAGGTGATTGATAAAGGAGCTGGTGCTTTGCTCATTCTGCTACCAAGACATCTCTCAAATCTGACACAACAGCAAATAGAGGTAAACTTTTTGTCAGTAAGCCAACTTTCCTGGCTGGGATATCTGATTTCTCCCCTTGAGACACTGCCCTAGATTAAATGCCGCATATGAAAGCAAGAATACTAAAGAGCGCTGCCCTCAAATAAGTACAGCATTCATTCACAACAATGTGGCGCTTATATATAATTGAAGCATCAGACTTATTTGTTTTAGGAGTCTAACTAAAAAAAGTACAGTAAAACTCAATTTGATTTTTTTGAAATTTGATTTTAATAAGTTACCCAAAATATTACACTGACAAGAAAGAAAGGGCTTTCAAATCATGAAGTCAGCCTGTAGCGCTTTTATGCACCTTAATAATATGACAACTTAACTCTACCAAATTACTAATTTAGAAATATTCTTTCTTGCAATGGAATTTAATCAATTTCAAAATCATTGATCATTCTTGGTGCTCTTGCAGAGTCTGTTGTCCTTTATGCATAGGGTCAATGAACTAGCTAACAAAGAGTGTGCAATTTTACAGTGCGAATCGAAAAACTGTGGGCACCCAGAAATATTTCAGAAATCATTTACTGTTTGTTGAACAATCAGAAATAACTTTCTAAATCCAAGAAGTTTATCTGACAACAAATCAGTCGAACTTCTCGCAGTTAGAAAATTGTTTCAGATTGCTGAATGAACAATACATGATTTCTGAAATATTTCCGGTGCCCACGGTTTTTTGATTCGTACTGTAATAGATGGATGTCATTGTTTATATTCCCAGGATTGGCAGATGCTGGAGAATGAGCTTCTCTCTCAGACTGTTCCTGTTGCTATGTATTTTGCTTATGAAGATGACTACCTTGTAAATCTACACAAACATATCCAGGTTGCTGTTACTAGTGATCAGGCCAACTCAGGCTTTGAAGGTACTGTAAATGTGTAGCTATATTGTAAACAGCATATATGTTGAATTGTAAGTTAGGTATAAAAAGTACACACCTTGGGTGATGATATACATAAGGTACAGGTAAAGTATTAGTGAAAGTGTGATCAGAAAAAAACCTCCTAGTAGCTATACTAAGTCATCATTCCATCCATTCAGTTATGAATTAGAGCAGATCGCGTACCAGTGTGAAACCTCAGGGCACATGGCACAGGTGTTTTCAACAAATGTTTTCATACCTGGCATGGCACTGACACGGTCACAGCAAGGCGCAGTCTGTGCCATAAGTTTTGCATAGTCGTAGGAAAACTGCTCTAAGTGCATATAGTAGGTGACTCACATGTTATTGATATATCTGTGTGGTATGCTCTTTCAGCTCTTCTTGGGGTTACCTCAGCAAGTGGTTATCAGTTGGTTGCAAGTGCGTCAGAGGCAAGGCAAAAGAAAGACACCGTTATCACCAACATACAGGTTTGTTTGAATAATATTAGATGTTCATAATTACTGGTAGACCCAAAGGCTCCCCAGATGAAGACTTTAAAGATTGCAAATGCCAGTGTTGCAGTGACAACACCATTAAGAGCATATTGCAGAAGCTAAATAATTCTATATTTGTTCTTGATCCAGTGGTCCAGCTTACAAATCCAAAGAGAAAGATAATAACATGATATTAACTCATTGTTTGTTTTCAGGGGAAGTTGGCTGGTATGGGATTGGATGAGAATCTGCCCACTATAGCTATTGTAGCACATTATGATACATTTGGTGTTGCTCCAGTAAGTATATAGTCCATCATCATCCTAGTGGAAAGAGTGGCTTGTTGTGAAATAAGGTTTTTTTTTGCAGCAATCAATCAAAACTAATCAGTCGGTACCTTTCATATTAACTGGTGGCAGTGAATGAATTCAAACTCGCAACTACCAAGTTTGCAGAAACTCGTACTTTAGTTCGTACTTTTACTTAATTAATACTTTTATTCAAAGTACTTGTGTAAAATTGATAAATTTCAAGATAGATCTGTAAGGTTTGGTTATCTTAACAATGTGACTCCAGTAAAAGAATGAATTAAAACATCAGGTGCTAGATTATGAGAAAATATTACAAGTACAGTACATCCCAGCATCCTCTGGCCAACTTGCTATTTTGTATTATCAAGTATTAAGCCTTTGTGTTTTAAGAACATATTTTTAAACAGATGTCTATTTAATAATATCTAATTAGTTATAAGTTATTCTTAGTTTTTCTTAATGTAGATATGATTAATTATGCCTGTTTTTAGTATATTGTAATTAAAGGCATTTGTTTCTTAAAAATAAAGTGCTATTATTATAAAATATTGAGAATAGACCTAATCGGGTAACGCGTTGCTATGTACGTTTCCACCCAATTCAAAGCCTCTGGGAATAAGATTCTTTGTCTTTTTTATTTTGATATGACGTGGAAAATTTTTCAGAAAAAAGTTCTTATTACCAGAGGTTTTGAATTGGGTGGAAATGTACATAGCAACCCATTAGCCGATTAGGTCTATCACAGTAAACATGCTATTCACTATGAATTTTTTGTGGTTGTTTCTGACAGAGTCTCGCTAATGGTTCTGATTCCAATGGCAGTGGGGTTGTCGCATTACTGGAGCTTTCACGTCTTTTTTCCAGGTAATTTTAATTGTAACCACATTCTGAAATTTCATATATTCTGGTGGAAATGTTATCACTCAAAGGTGTTATGTAACTACCATGTTGGGTATCCACTTGACTAGAATCAGAGTAGAAATAGCCATGATGTCATAGGTGAGGCAAATTCCTGTTTTAGGCATTATGATCATGCTCAAAAAAATTATTTAAAAAACTTTTATTATAATAATATCTAGCTAAGTGTACCATATGAAATAAAAAGTATTCTCTTCTGTTCTGTTTCAAACTGTTTTTTTGTTGTATTTATTAACAGGTTGTATGCTGATTCTCAAAGCCATGCCAAGTATCCTTTAAAACTCTTCATTATTGAACTGTAAATAGCAATTAGAGAATTTTTTGGGGGGTTATTATTGAACATGCTGACTATAGAAAAGCAAAGGAAAAGTTTTTAAATCAGTTGATAAAACTACATATTTAATACTGATTTCGAATTTAGAAAAGAAAAACTAATATTTCTTAGATGTTCCTTGAGATATCTAAGTTTAAACACTTACAGTCATTTCAAAAATTGTTGAGTACTGAACACTGAATAGTGCATTCCAAGACTACAGTAAAGGGCATTGTACATGGGTCTCATTAATTTGAATTAAAAACTAAATATACTAACATTAATTTGCGCTCTATATGTCAGTATTATATTGTTACAGATGGAATGTACTAAAAATAAGATCAATGATTATTATTTATTTTACTTTAAACAATATTACCAACACCTTTTAAAGAATTGTTTCTGAATAATTTTTTCCACTTTGATAATGATGTCAGTTTTGACATCAAAACGTCAGACTTTCCCATGCTAGTTTTTTCTGTTAAAATATTACAGAAGACCCAAATTACATTTCGGTCTTGGAATACACTATTCATGGTATTCAATGCATTTTGAAACAGCTGTATTCACAACTTACCATTTTTGAAAAGAAAAGGAGTAAAAACCAACCTGCTACTGACTGAGATACTTCCTGATGCAAACGGTCATCAAACTCTTAAGATGTTTCTACTTGATTGATCTTTAATACCTATCAGATATCATTTAGTATTCTTCCTTTCCGGAGGAGGAAAATTTAATTATCAAGGGACAAAAAAATGGCTTGAAGACAGTCTTGATAATCCAGGTAAATACTAAGTTGTAATGAACAAAAGCAAACATTGTAATCTCATTTACGATACAGGGCTCGAAATAGGGGCCTGCCAATGGCCAAAATGCAGGTCAAGTTTTACTACTGTCAGGCTAAAAAAATTTTGAACTGCCAAATGGAAAATAAAATAGCAGGGGAATTTTGCTCCAAAATTATTTATCCTGCCGAAAATAAGAAACTGTCGGGCCATTTATCTTTTCTATTTCGAGCCCTGCAATAGTTGTGTACACTTTTATGCTAGAGTTCGGTTATGGTGTAGTTCCTGACTACACATTTTGCTTGATAAGAGACAGAAAGAAATGGTCTATAGAAAACCTGTTCAATAGTACGTTACTAACTTGTGTAGGGGTTCGGGAAAAAAAATCCAAATCCACCTGACAGGAATCTAACTCGTGACTTTCTGGATACTGGTCGGATGCTCTACTGAGCTACAGCGAGAGTCATTGCTTATACATACACTGGGGTTTATGTAAACTTCTTGGAAACTCTAGGAATTTGAAATCCATTTTAGAACTCTTGAACAGTCTGTCTAGTTTGTCCTAATGCACTGCAACAGTTCGGTGGGATCCATAGTGTTATCTTGTCTTTTGAACCAATGGTTTAGAAAAAGATTGCTTCAACTAATGCAAACATTTTTGTTTGTGGGTTTCAGAAAATGTAAGTTACTGAAAATAAGTTTTTTTTTTTCTCTTAGAGCAAAGTGTATTGAATGAAGTGGATTTTGTACTGTGCTTGGATAGTCTTGGAAGAGATGACAACCTCTTTCTTCATGTTTCCAAGCCTCCAAAAGAAGGCACACTTGCATTTGATCTCATTGAAGTAAGTCTCATACACAATATACATAAAGGCTGGTCGTGTTTTACCTGAAAGGGGGTCCAGAGAAATTGCTGGGGGTCACTTTTCAAATATGTTTATTTTTGATAACAGAAGTTTTTAACTTGACAATTAAGGCCCTGTTACTGTGCAATTTTCTCAGCAACTTGTCTTGCAATGCTTGAAAATATAGCATTGCAGGTTGCCGAGGTGACGTGTTACACTGCAATTTGATTTCATCAACTTCCAACGACTTGAAAAATACGCCTTAAAATTGCAAGACAAGTTGCTGGAGGGGTGATACTGCTAACACTGTGCAATGGCGTTGCCAGTTGCTACAATATGTTGCGAAAAGTAGAACAGAGTTCTACTTCGTGCAATGCAATGTGCAACAACAAAATTTGGAAGACAACCCCTGTTACATTGTGCAATCCTCCAGCAACTTGTCTCGCAACGAGTTGCTGGGAAAATTGCAGTGTATCAGGGCCTTTACTGTACTAGCTAAATTGTGCAAGACATCATTGTCTGCCATGGCTTTTTTGCCAGTGTTGCGTTATCAAAGTTATTACCATAATTGCCATTGTTGGCTTGGAACTTCCAAAATGCTAAAATTTTTGGTTATCTAATTCAATATTTGAATAACAGATCTAACATACTAAAGACTTTTTTTCTTTTTTTCTAAATTACAGGAATTCAAACAGGTAAGGTTTATTTTTTGTGTTGACATTTAAGATAATGATTATATAGAGGATATAAAGAATATTACCGGTACCAGGGCTCAACACTAACATACATCTACTAGTCTCAGACTAGTGAAGGTTTGCTGTGGACTAGTGGGAAAAAGTTGACCTTGGGACTAGTGATTATCCACAGTGACTAGCCCAAGGACTAGTACCTAAAAAAGTTAGTGTCGAGCCTAGATTTTTACTTGGTGGCGCAAAAATATGAAGTTTATCTTTGAGAGGTGAAAATATTTCCTGAAAGAGTGCATCAGAAAAAAATTGCAGGATTAAAGTGTCTACGATGTGAAGGTATTTTATCCTATTTTTAATTTAATATCAGAATTTTTTTCATTTGCAATAGGTTGCCCAGAACATGTTTCCTCAACTTAATTTCTCAGTTATCCACAAGAAGATTAACCTAGCTGATGAACTGTTGTCATGGGAACATGAACGCTTCTCCATCCATACACAGCGCCTTCCTGCTGGCACCTTATCTCACTTTAGTGATCCTCAAACTCCTGCAAGAAGATCCATGTTTGATATGAGGTACGTTTGTTTATATATGTTACTTTATATTTCTTTATTTATACAACATTTTGATTAATGCTTTTGTATTTTTGAAGGGTTCATGATGACCAAAAACTAGAAAGAAACATCAAGTTCATAGCTGAGGGTTTGGCAAGACATATATTCAATTTGACCAAAAAGGTACGAGTACATTAGACATTAATAATACCAGTACAAGAAAGTATACAGCAAACCGCAGCAGCAAAGAATTGTACTGAGCTGTTGATGTACTGATCATCAATGCTGCTGCAGGGCTCGAAATAGCGGCCTGCCAATGGCCAAAAGCCAGGCAAAATTTAAGGTTTGGCAGGCAAATGGAAAATGAAGTAATGAAAGGGCAGGCAAAATTTACTGGACTGGCATTCTATAATTGTTTCCTATTTTGAGCCCTGTGCTGCAGTAAAAATCAAAAGTGTTGATACACTGCCCCACAATGTTGGAAAAACTAAAAATACAGTGTAAGAAAAAGCGCTTTAAAAATCGCATATAGATGGAAAAAAACCCCTCCCCCATTCAATGTTGTTCCTTGGGAATATAGCTAGCTCAAGGTGCCAAACTTTGGCCATTTAGACAACATTGGAAGGCGAGGGGAGGGGGAGCCAGAATGAAAATTTATAATCTAGAAATTTAAAACCAAGTCTATTTTGTTTGTATTATTTCCTCCAGGGATATTCCAAAGATTTAGAAACGTTCACCCAAGGATTGGTAAGTAAAAAAGCCATGGTTTCTAAATATTTTGACTTTCTAGTTTTTAAGCTTTAAATATATTTCTCAGGGTATTGATTCTCAATTCGTAAAAACATGGATGGACTATCTGAGTTTACAGCCAAGACCAGCCCAGAATCTACACAAAGATCATACATTTTTACAAGGACTGGAATCGGTGAGTTATATATGTATAGGGGAGTATCTTTGGTGTAGAGGTCACTGAAACCTATCTTTAAAGGGTTACTTTTACCTAGGGTACATGTGTTAGTAGTCCATGTGACACTAGCATGGTATTTTGTAAAATATGCTATATTTCTGTATATTTGACTCAGAATTAGCTTAACAGTTTGTGACCTTGAATATTTAATGAAAATAATAGTGCTTGACAAGAAAACATAAGTAAAATAAAGAAGTTTTTTTACAACCCATGATCCCACTTTTTTGTCCCTTGAGTAAAAAATAATACACTTATAGTAGAGCAGTAGCAAGGAACTCTTATAGCATGTTGGAGTGATTTATTCATGTTAATACCTTGCAGTCTATACAAAATTCACATTGCATCTCCCCTCAAGTGTCAGATTGCAGTAGATAATAATTTTTAGATGAATTTTTTAATTTTTTCCTACAGACTTTGTCTAAATTTATAAAAGATGTAAAAAGAACCACCATGAAAGCAGATAAAAGGTAAGTCTTGAAACTAACGAATAAGGCACATAGAAAACCCTGAAAACAATCAGCAGTGCTTACCATATAAACCAATCCATCCAGTTAAAATGGTAAGCGATTTTCTTATCTCGATTCTAACTTGACAAACTTCTAACAAATGGTACATGCATCTACCAGAAGAAACCAAAAAGAGCTATAAAAATGGTTACCTCAATCAGAAGACCAAGTTTTCCTTATCTTTCTGACATAAATATGACACATACATAACAAGGTGCACTCTTGCATTTTTGCATCCACCTAAGATTTCATGGGTCTTGTTAGTGCGTTTGTTTTTAACCTCTTTGATATTTTATTATTCATAGGGATCCTGAATTTGTATTTTATGATCAGCTTGAAACAAAAATGTCTGCGTACAGGTAAATACATAATTATTATTGTAACCAAAATCCTTTAAAGGTCCTTAAGGTTTCTTTTTGTTTCTGAGGCACCTGATATGCAAACACTTCATGCATAGTTTAGGGGATCAAGGGTGGTGTAGTGGTAGTGCACTCGCCTTTCACCTCTGAGGTCTAGGGTTTGATTCCTGGATTTGGTATCACTTGTGGGTAGAGTTGGTTAGGTCTCTCCCTTGTAAGTTAGCCAGCCTTGGCTTTGATCAGCTCAGAGTATAGATAGAATTTGAAAGTTTTATTATTATATGGCAAGGTAATTTCACGCGCTATGATTGGTCAATTTGCGGTCCATAACTTACGGTACAGACCGAAAATCAAAATTGTCTTAGCCTTGCCATAAAATAAATATCTACGTTTGCTCAGTCCATTCTGTAAGAGCCTCGTTTTTTCCCACTTTTTTATTGCCCGCACGCTACGTGCTTGGGCCATAAGCAGTGGAAAAACTCTGTCCATAACTTACGGTACCGACCTGGAACTCGGTTAATAAGAGCTATTTATTACAACGCATTCATGGATCATGGATCATAGCAAAATGATTTTTTTTAAATTGGCATGTTTTCATGGCACATGCTCTTTTAACATCACAAGACATTCCAGATAAAATGGAGCAATTGCACTATTTCACTATGGCATCACATGAAAACAATTTTTTTATTTTAATGCTAAAAATGGTGGCCATGGGAGGGGACATGGCAGCAACAACACAAAGAAAACTGTAAAAAATTAGATTTTTTTAAAAAGATCTTAGACAAGCAATAATAGACACCAAATAACGAATACAGCTATTTCATAAAAGGTTGGTGAAGGTTTTGATGCTTGTTGCATGTTGCATATCAAGACCGAACTGCAGTATGGGTGATGTGAATTCAATAAGCAAAAGGTCACAACAATATGGGATTTTCCCAAACTTTTTCTGCAAGTTTTTCCAGCATATTTTCTTCTGTGCTGACATTATTTACATAATTATAAATATAATACATTTCAAGCTTGGTAAGTGACATGCAACATGCAACAAAATCTTCACCAACCTTTTTTGAAATAGCTGTATATTGTAAGTTCCTATTCTGTCATTATAAAAAAATTATATACAAATTATAAACATAAAGTCAATGTGCATGAGCTCGAAATTCTAGCACAAAGCATGATGGGAAAGTGAGTTCTTATGCTTTTTTGGCTCCTCTAAAAATTCATCTCATAATTTTTCCTTCTACATTTTCTATGGAAATAAAAGGATTTCAACAGACGAAAATAACAGAGTAATTTATTTCTGATAGTTCCTTTGATTTTCTTGTTACATTTTTAAAGAACTCACTTTCCCAGAGTGCTTTGTGAGCTTTGATGCATATTGCCTATTGTGATTAGTCATGACTTAATAACAATATTTTTTTTGTTTGCAGGGTTAAACCAGCTATCTTTGATTTGTTTTTGGCAGTTGGTATAGCAAGTTATCTAGGAATGGTTTATCTGGCAATCCAGGTACAGTTATTCTTACCACAGCAGGGGTGGATCCAGGGTTTTCTTCAGGGAGGGGTGCTGTGTTGGAAGGGCACACACACACACACACACGCAAAAATGTTTCACCAATCACTGATATCATCCAAATCCAAGAAAGAAAAAGTTATTACATATTGGATATCTTCAAAACTGCAGTAGGGGGATAAAGACGACCCAAGGGAGGGGTGCACACCTTAAAATCAAATACATTATTTTGTATTGGTTATCTTCGAAGTAGGGGCACAAAGTCCACTCAGGGGGGTGCGCACCCTCTGTACCCCTCCTCTAGATCTGCCCCTGCACAGTTAGGATCAGAGAACTCCATGATACATTTTTAGAAATTCCTGGCATTTTTTCTGTTCAGAATTCTTGCAGACTACTAGAATTGTACCACAGCTTCTTAATTCTTATGCAAAATGAAGTAACCTGACTGCTGAGAAATTATCATAGTTTCTTCTTAAGGTGCAATTACACGGAGTAATTTTCTGCAACTTGTCTTGCAATGGCGTTGCAGCATGTAACCTACAGTGCAATAGGCAAAGTGCATCAAAGCTCACAAAGCACTCTGGGAAACAGAGCCCTGCAAAAATGAAACACTGAAATCAAGGGAAATATAAGAACAAAATTACTCTGTTATTTTCGTCTGTTGAAATACTTACATTTCCATAGAAAATGTCGAAAGAAAAATAGCAGATGAATGTTTAGAGAAGCCAAAAAAGTGTAAGGACTCGGTTTCCCATCATGCTTTGTGCTAGAAATTCGAGCTCGTGCACATTGGCTATTTGAAAAATGTTGCGAGACAACTTGCAGCAATTGTTGCACAAAGTAGAATTCGTTTTTACTTCTGGCAACGATTGCTTCTCCGTTGCAGCAAGTAAACCCTCTTGCAACTTGTGTCACAGCACCGTTGTGAGAGAAGTTGCAGAGAAAATGTCTCTGTGTAATTGCGCCTTTAAGAAATTGACAGTTTTTAAAAGTAAACAGAAGTCGTAGATTTGAAAATTCTCCTAAAAACATGGGAATTTTAAGTTCAAAATAATAAATTCTCTTGTAAAGAGTTTATCTTTTTAAAGTTTAATTCCATTTATTGACATGGTTAGTTTTTTTTATATTGCAGAACTTTTCAAGTTTGTCCGAATTTTTGTGGCAGAAGCAGTTAGGCAACCTGAAAGTGAAGCAGGGCTAGTGTTTGGACCTCAGCTAAATGAAGTGCCGTGGACCTCAATTTGTGTACATGCAGTGGTCTTGATGACAGTAAAGGACTGTTTTTATAGACAATGACTTCAACCATACACATCATGATTCCTAGTTACACTCAGTTGACCATCATTCATATACATGTATAGACCCCTTGCAGCACTTCGGAATGCAGCTCAGTTTGGAGGACAAAACAATAGGTTTCCAATTCGCAGGACTGAGATTGAAATTCTGTTGTTTTGTACTCCAAATTGAGCTGCTTTGACTTATCGTGCAAGGGATCTATATCATGGGCAAGTCTTATGTTATAACATTTGCAAGACTATGCCTTGCTACAAATCTAGTTTCTTAGAAAGCCTTGACAAGAAAACAAGACTTTAGTACGTGATATTTTTCCTGCCCACTTCTGATGATGCTAGATTTGTTCCCAGTCCTATGATAAGGCAGACCAGACAACCAACCCGGCACAACTCTAGTTCGGGTTTTTAGGCTCCACCATTCAACTTTTTTATGATCTGAGTTAATAATTTTTCTATTTCATGGATCAAGAACCAATTATTATTTTGGTCTAATTATTAAAATAGGTGAATGAATGAAATTTTGGGATCAAATTAGGAGCTAAGGAAGTGTTTTGATAACCACGGTGGAGTTATTTGTAGACAAAACAGAGAATTGGATTGAAAATCAATAAAACATGGAATGTAGTAAAAACTGGGTTTTTTTAACTTTTACTGACTTGTTCCTGGGCCCATAAAACAACTGTTTTGAAGGTGGGTTGTTATTTTGTTATTATTCAATTACGTTCACACTTGGAATTTTGAGTTTGAACACATTAACTCCCTGCATCAAAGCAGTTAAAAAATAAATAAATAAATAAATTATCACGAGCTAGACATATCATACACCGTATCGTAAATATTTTTTCTCACCGGGAGAATACACCTCTAACTTTTGGCGTAATGTTGTCCCATTTCAGACCACGTGTCATTCTCTAGAGTATCATTTCTTTGTTTAACGGTTGCACATTAGAAGACACATAAATATGGATGCAACTCAAACAAAGAATCTTTTTCTCAAGAGAATGGCACGAAATCTGAAAAGGTTGGTTGACTATTACACGAAAAAGTTTCCAGTTTGCGAGAAAATTATCTGCACGTTGGTGTTCAGAAAAGAGACGGGTTGTTATTGGAGGGGAATCATAAGCTTCAGTCCCATGCAGTCACTTTTATGATTCATGAAAAAAAGAAAAATTTAACCCTTACCATTCTCCCGGGGGGACCGGAGGCTCTCCCACATATCGGTGGGCGGGGATGCTCGTCGAAAATTGTGAAAATGACCATCAAAAGGTTTCCGAGTCTTATCCAGGTGAGCGTAGCAACTAATGATTTTTATCCCTAAAAAGTTACCAACTATCCTAAGTATCAGAAGAATCCTAAGTAGCAGAAGTCAGATGATGAAGCAAAAATAAATATCCTGTATTCCAAGTGTGATTCTGGCTATCATCGAATCTTGGGTGTCGTATTACCTGACAAACACCCTAATTAAGACGTACTTACTCTAGGGACCAAAATCAGATTTTTTAACCCTAAAAGGTACGTCGAGCATCCCCGCCCTTTGACAATGGGATAGCTCCCCCCCCCCCCCCCCAGATCACTACCCATTGAGACACCGTAAAATTTGACTGATATGAGCTTCTCTCATACCTTTTCTTTGCACAAGGGTTTGCCCTATCTTCCCGATATGAGATCAACCGTTTTTAGCATAATGTATGTAGGTCCAATTCATGAAAATGGGTTATTTTTCCGAACATCCTTCTCAGATACCCAATCTGGTCTGACAGTAAAATATGTCCTTCTATGACTTGTATGGCTGTAAAACGAGTTATTGTGCAGAAAGTGGTAATCCTTGGTTTCTCCTGATTGAGCTGCAGGCACCAAGCCAGGGTTGACTCCAGGTCTTGGATTCCCGTGAACGAACTCGGGTGCTCTCCTGTACATGAAGCTGGGAGCCAGTTTGACGTTCAGTTGTGTGTGTTTGATCTTCGGAGTAAAATGAACTCCATACTCAGATTTGGCGGGAGGTTCCTTTGCCACTGTCATGGACAAAAGTGGTGGAAGCTTGACAGAAGATTTAGACAGTGAAGTTGTACGTAATCCCATGTCAACTGTAATAAACGAAAACAGAGACCATTAGAATAAGTATATACTCTGTAAAGACTGTGTTGTTGAGATTTCCATGCGAAAAAAAGGGCTGGATTCTTCGCCGTGCACTCGTAAATTAGTAAAAAGACTCGGATTAATTTGGAGCTCAAAATCAAAAGATTTTAATAATAATTATAATGCCATGTGAAATATTTGTTTTCTTATAAAGCTACAATACCTCAACTTACTAATGCACTAAAGCATGGTTTTTTTTTCTGGATTAAGGTTCAGTTTCACTTCTTATGTATCATGTTCTTCAGACTTTCAGCACTTACCGCAGCATCAGAGAGTTCAGGTGCAGATTTGTTCAATCTATCGGTTCTTCGTTCACTATCTTCACATGCGATTCTGCTTGACCTTACTGTTGGTTTCCTCCTTACTTCTTCACGATGATCAAATGTTAGCTGGCAAAATGTTAGACTTGCTGCTTGGACAAACTAAAAGTGACACCTTTACAAAACTAGTACTATAAACAAACAAACCGATTGCCTTCTCTTTTTTGGTAATTAAAACCCATCAAATCTTTTATTTACTCCAAAGTGTATAATTTTGTCGATAGCGTTGTTACCATGGCAATTTAGCCGAACTAATTCCTACAAACTCTCTTGAGACCACATGCATGCTATCAAGGACAAAGATATGTAATATAAAAGACTTTTGTCATAGAGAAACAGTTGTCTGGGCCCCTCAGCCAGATAAAACTAAAGGAACGTCAGGGATGAGGCCAAACTTTCTTTTAAAAAATATTCATTCACAAAGCTAACCTTGTACCATTTGGGACTGGCCTAGCTAGTCTAACTTGCGGGAGAGGATTGAATTCATATTCTTCCTCAATAACATATAGTTTTCTTACTGGCCAGGGCCCCTTAACTCATGGTAAATATTCCATGCAGTTCCCTACCTTCATTTGTTTAACCAGCTCCACTCCAATAACAATTTATCTTGGCTTTCCGTTCACCTTGTCAGTGAAGTTGCAAACGTTGAATAGAAATTGGAATGGTAATTAAAAGTTCAAGACGAGCGGGGCAAAATAGTTTGTACTCTTTTATATTATCTAATGGAATTACGGAAATACGACTTCAGGTTTTTAATGACTAAAGCAAACAAAAAACAATCAAGTCATAAATGATAACAAGATAATAACAATTAGCTTGCATATATTGACTTTCAATTAAGTTTTCAACTGTCTTTGTGAACTTAACATGTCAAGTCTGCCTACCAATGTATTCATCACTATGGCAACAGGTTTGTGTAACACACGCTTCAGCTCAAAGTCTAATAGGTGACGATCAAAGTGTTCGTAGCTGGTTTGTCTTTAACAGGCTGATATGTCAGTAAAGATTTTTGACGGAATTGAAGAACTTTAGTTTCACTACACTGTGCTTGCTTAGTGGCTTTCAGGACAAAAGTCTAGTGACTTGGACATCAATAAATATCTTTACATTCCGATTAAACATGCCGGCCAACAGAGGGGATCCAGGATTCCTTAGAGAGACAGTCTCGAAGGTCGTCTACAGAACAGAATACTCATCGAATTTTCGAGGAGTTGACGATCCATTCCAAAATATTCCAATTCCAAGTGAGTTTAGCAGGAGAGCAGCTTGGGCAGCAGCACCTCATCATCATATTAACAAGCCAACCACGTCGAGAGTCGTGCAGCTTCCATTGAACCGAGTCAAACCAGAAAAAATTAATCTTCAAGGTTTGGAACCGAATCGTATTTCCAGTCACAGAAAAATCAGAAGTGCAACAGAACGGCATGCCATATCATTCAATGTTACCCAAAACAGCAACAGGCCGTTCTCGGGACTCACGACATCAAGCCGAGCAAGAACCGAAGAGTTACTTCGGAGACCTCAAAGTTTTGTGGCACGTCGTTTACAGAGTCAACTTTCAAGGTTTCCGAAGGATTTTAGATACTTCGATAAGCAATGTTTTTTCCATCCTGCACAGGAATCCCATAAAACATTCTTTGTTATCAGCCCGGATTGGGTCTCTGAACGACAAAACTTTATACGGAAAAACAATATTTTTGGTTGACTCAGTCAAACATCGAAAAGGGGTAGATCTATGAGAGGTTCATCCTATATTGAAAATGCGGGAATAACATTTTTGAATGTTGCAACATAAAATTTTAAAATTTCTCGTGCGCGGAAGGGGAAACCTCTACATTGGATTCTGGAATGAACCGCCATACACCAACACTCCTAAATACTAGATCCAACCCTGATGAATGTGCTTCTTTATATAAGGAACTGTTATTCATTTGGTGGTCGGGAGAGAGCCAGAGGAAAAAGTCAAGGGTAAAGGCGTTTTGAGCCCCTTCGGCTCACGAGAGGAAAGGTCGGGGATCGGATACTTGCATATTATGATACTCGCTGAATTAGAGATTGAGTTGAGTTGAGTTTGCGTTCACATTACGTTTCCATTTTATCTTTGTTCAGTATTATAAGAATAAAAATATAAACTGGGAATGCAGAATATTATATTGCTTGTCCTGACCCCATATTATCAGCAACAACTGAAGGCGCCGGAAACAGCTAGCACAGTTTCCAGATTGAGCTGACATGACTATTTCGGGTGTCCTACTAGTGTCCTTGCTTTAGGTGTTTGTGTACAGACCAACCTCAGAATAGCTTAATTTGACCGCTGTTTTCACTGGAAAGCTGGAGGGTTCTTTAAGAAATAGCTCCAATAACAAACTCCGGGGGCATTCCGAAAAAGTGGCGGTCAAGAAACTACTCGCTTTGTTTTGTAAGAAACTAGAAATCTTTCGTGAATTCGGTTATTACTGGGTTGCCTGTGGGCAGCCCAGTCTAAAAATGAAGTTCGTTTTTTTTCTTTTTTGGGCGTCGGGAAATCGAAAAATTACGCAATTTTTGACGTCACACGTTATGATTGGACGAAACTAGGAGTATCCCATAACCTGAACTAGGAGTATCCCATAACCTGAACTAGGAGTATACCATAAACTGAACTAGGAGTATACCATAAACTGAACTAGGAGTATCCCATAACCTGAACTAGGAGTATCCCATAACCTGAACTAGGAGTATACCATAAACTGAACTAGGAGTATACCATAAACTGAACTAGGAGTATCCCATAACCTGAACTAGGAGTATACCATAAACTGAACTAGGAGTATACCATAAACTGAACTAGGAGTATCCCATAACCTGAACTAGGAGTATCCCATAACCTGAACTAGGAGTATCCCATAACCTGAACTAGGAGTATCCCATAACCTGAACTAGGAGTATCCCATAACCTGAACTAGGAGTATCCCATAACCTGAACTAGGAGTATCCCATAACCTGAACTAGGAGTATACCATAAACTGAACTAGGAGTATACCATAAACTGAACTAGGAGTATCCCATAACCTGAACTAGGAGTATCCCATAACCTGAACTAGGAGTATACCATAAACTGAACTAGGAGTATACCATAAACTGAACTAGGAGTATACCATAACCTGAACTAGGAGTATCCCATAACCTGAACTAGGAGTATCCCATATAGTATACCATAAACTGAACTAGGAGTATACCATAAACTGAACTAGGAGTATCCCATAACCTGAACTAGGAGTATACCATAAACTGAACTAGGAGTATACCATAAACTGAACTAGGAGTATCCCATAACCTGAACTAGGAGTATCCCATAACCTGAACTAGGAGTATCCCATAACCTGAACTAGGAGTATCCCATAACCTGAACTAGGAGTATCCCATAACCTGAACTAGGAGTATCCCATAACCTGAACTAGGAGTATACCATAAACTGAACTAGGAGTATACCATAAACTGAACTAGGAGTATATCATAACCTGAACTAGGAGTATCCCATAACCTGAACTAGGAGTATCCCATATAGTATACCATAAACTGAACTAGGAGTATACCATAAACTGAACTAGGAGTATCCCATAAACTGAACTAGGAGTATACCATAAACTGAACTAGGAGTATCCCATAACCTGAACTAGGAGTATCCCATAACCTGAACTAGGAGTATACCATAAACTGAACTAGGAGTATACCATAAACTGAACTAGGAGTATACCATAAACTGAACTAGGAGTATCCCATAACCTGAACTAGGAGTATCCCATAACCTGAACTAGGAGTATACCATAAACTGAACTAGGAGTATCCCATAACCTGAACTAGGAGTATACCATAAACTGAACTAGGAATATACCATAACCTGAACTAGGAGTATCTTTTAACTTTTTCCCATACTAGTCAAGGTGAACGCAAAGGGATACGAATGTACACGAGATGGATTGGATGAACGGAAAGAGATACGAATGTACACGAGATGGGATATGAATGTACACGAGATTGACCGTAGTTTTGAAATTGAGAGCCTCGGAAATGTGATTTTCAATGTTTTGAGGGGCATCTGCAGGAGTATAAGTATATAATATATTTTTTCATGACCCTTCTTTTCAGAGGCTCAAAAAGTCATGACTCTCCCCCTTTCTCTACCCCCCCCCCCCCCCCCCCACTGCTAATTTCAGGCAAGTCCCTTACACACTGCATCATGTTCAACAATGCTGCTTTGAATACAGATGTAGAGATATTTAAAGATAAGCGCATTACATTGAACTTGACAGAAGACGCGTGCTCAGTTATCGTAAAAACAAGATTTATTTATTGGTTTATTTAATATTAAAAAATATATATTTTTCTTTTCACACCAGAATTATAGTAACTATACACTGCATTGCTGCGTGAAGGATGGGTATCTTAACTAAAAATCTATCTTACTATCTCTATTCTAGAAATATTGAACGATGCTTATCTATCTACAATAATGGACTTGGAGCAAGATCTTCTTCGAGTGCTTCTCTTTACTTGCTACTCCAGGTAAGATTTTAGGAATACTGGATAGAGTACATTATTGATATATTTACTTAAAGGTATAGTAAAAAAAAATCTTGATAGAAAGTACTTATTTATTTACTTTTAACAAGTTTTCTTTCAAACGAAGGATTCAGTCTTTATCATCAAATACCTGTTCGTGTGATGTACGATAAATGCAGTATTTGAAAGGTTATGTAATACTACAGTCGAAGCTCTCTTAGCGTCCAGCTCTTATTACGACCACGATTTTGAAACCCCATTTAATTTGCCGCTTATGAGAGCCTATTCTCGAAGTGACCAGCTCTAGTAACGACCACTCTTTCGATTTCCCAAGGTGGTCGCTTACAAGAGCTTCGACTGTATTGATAAATGGTTAGAGTGGTCACAACAAACCCACGGGCACTAATACTGGGGCACCCCGTCCTTTTTAGGTCTATCTTTTATAACATGACTCCTTCATTATCTAGACCCCTCCCTCCCACCCTCCGTCCACACCCTCATCAACAAACCACTGCCACTCGATCTCATTGCTATTTATTGCATACTGACGAATTCCAAGGATAAAACGTTATATCTAAAGAAATATTCAGTAGAATCGTAGCCTATGGTATCTATCAAACAGCCCAGGTGGAAGGTGGGAGTGAGTATAGTTTTACATTCTCTAAATACCTTGATTTTTGTATCCATCTTTGATTCATTTTAATCTGTTATATTTTTATGTCTCGTTGATAATCCTAAACTTTTGTTTTGTTCAATAAACGTGGTGTAAATGTTTGGTCGTGTTCAAATCACCACTCCAAAACATTATAACTGGTCCTCGCTTAATAAGAATTCAATTCAGTCCTGAACACAAGTGGCAGTTTATCGGTACATATTAAGGTTGCCTAAAGGAACAGAACTTCGCTGTAAGCTGCCTAACTTAACATCTATACGCGAACTCTTCTTAGGAGTGTAGCAGCGCTGATGTGTTGTGCTAAATTCTCTCTCACCAGGGATCTGAGGGTGAATGTGCGACATCTTGAGCTATGGAACAAAGGAAGTATCACAGTGTTATTCTCTTGTGCTTTAACGGCTTTTTTCCAGTTTTTCTCCCTGAACCAAAGTCATTCTATAATTTTGAGACTTCCTTTCAATCCTTGGATTCTTTTTCTTAAGTGGGACTCGACCAACGACTTCCATGATTCCTGATTTTCATAAGTCGTATGCCTAAATCGTTTTTTTTTCTAATCGTATTGTGATAATTGCGCAGCAATAAGCTGTTTGCATTACGGAGTCATTTTACAACCACTACCAAATGCTTGGTGAGTTTTCTTATTTTATTCAGATTCTAGAGAAACTAGTTAGTCCTAATAGACCTTTTCAGCTTGGGCGTAATGTTTTCCCATTTCAGACCACGTGTCATTCTCTTGAGAATAAAATTCTAAGTTTGAGTTGTATTCATATTCATGTGTCTTCTCATGTGCAACCGTTAAACAAAGAAATGATACTCTAGGGAATGACATGTGGTCTGAAATGGAAAAACATTACGCGCAAGCCGAGGAGTTCTATTGGTTGAATGAATAGTGAACACTACTTACATTTTGTAGCGAAAGAGGGTTGGGTAGTAGTTTTGGGATTCCTGCATGAGATTGGAAATCGTTCCACGTTGTTGGTACACCAACAAATCCTCCTAAGGGAAAAACAAAGTCTTTGTTAACAAACTATGTACAGTCATGGCCGAAGTACGTAAACTATGATTTCCATTAATAACCATTAAGGGAACGTTTTTTTGAGGTATCATGTGACATTTCTTGTGGTCTAAATGTCATTTTAGCATTTAACTTGTTTGGTGATCTGCATAAAGGGTTAACCTCAAGATTCACCATTTCAGATATATTTGTAACTTGAATAAAGTATTATTATTATTCATGATTCCTATACATAATCTTTTCAACACTTATTTATGATTCCTTATAAAATTTTGCGCGATTCATGATTCCGGTACGGTTGCTCCTAGCATTCTAAGTGGACGAACAGTCACTTCGTGCTATGTGATTGGTCGAGCGGCTGTCTTCAATGCCGTGCCGTGATCGTAACATGACTTTTCACAGTCATATGAAATCTGCTCTAAACCAATAATTGCAGTAAGGTTACTTCAGCGCGACAATGCCAATGTGATAGGGCTCATGGTACGTCAAACCAATCACATCGCGCGTGGCTGTTCTTGCAGAATGCACTCGGTAGACACATCATTCATGGTCACATCACAGCACGACACGATGGTACCTTGAGCTAGTGAGTTTATCACAGTAATACTCATACAGTACAGTACAATGATACAACATGTGCTCTAATCCAAGCATGTTACTATTTACAAGTGTAACTTACGGTAATAGTCCAAAGGTAAAGAGCTATTGTTAGAGTTGCCAATCTGTGGGTTCTTGTGAATATTTGGCAAAGCTGTATAATCTGTTTTCATAGATGTATCGTAGTACTTTGAAGATTCTGAATGTCCAAGGTGAACATTAGACTTGGTCCTCAGATGTGATCCCTTGACTAAAGTATTTCTGTAACCAATAGCAGGCTGGAAAAAAATATTGGTGTTCATTAGAAACTAAGTAAGGAGTGCGTGATGTAACTCCAGCAAATTAAAGTAGTCCAGTGCAAAAGATTTTCAGAGGGAATTCACTCGTACTGGATGTATGCTGTGTGTAATGCTTACTGAGGTGGACACATGGTACAATGTCACTGTTCTGTGGATGTATGCTGTGTGTAATGCTTACTGAGGTGGACACATGGTACAATGTCACTGTTCTGTGGATGATGTATGCTGTGTGTAATGCTTACTGAGGTGGACACATGGTACAATGTCACTGTTTTGTGGTTGTGTACAGTGTCACTGCTAAAGGTTAGCATACATACGTTTCCAAAGAAGATATCATTTGTTGTTTTGGTAATCCGTTCATGAGAGCGTTCAGGGTGCATATCACCTTCTGGGAAAGAACTTTGTTTCATGTTCACATTAGCTGCTTTACTACGACCTAAGAATGAAAACAGATATAGCAATTGATAAGCTTTCTGTGGCTGGATATAGGCTTTGCTCCACTTCACTGGGGTATATGTTAACACTGGACACAAATTCCTTATATGGACTGAGCTGTAATCCCCACAAAAAGTGCTAAACCAGGAAAAGGGTTTCTCAGAGACATACAGTAGAGGCACATTTCTCACATGTCTCCCTGTATGTGGCTAACTTTGTACCAAAGCTACACCAAAATATAGGCCTCAATTGACATGATATCTCTGTATGAATGTGTTCTGTACTTACTATCCATGATTGGATATGGGTAGGAATCAGCAGTAGTTGTTTGAAGATTGGCAGGACTTCTTTGGTCTCCAAGCTTAAATGTGGTCTGTCTCAACCTTTTTACTGCTTCTTCTCTGTCAAATGGTGCAAAGCTACTGGTTTTAACTGGACGATACGAATGCTGTTGTGTAGAAATCTTGTCATTACACTTTTCTTGGTCACCCTGTGGTATGTTAGACCCTCCAGCCTAAAATCAGATAACATTTATATTAAATCAGCCAGTGTGAGTTTTTAATCCTAGTTATTAAAGGGGTGTAGCTTCCTTTACACAAATACACATGTAGTTACTTGAGAAATTCACAATGTTTTCAGATTTGCTTATGTATGAGAGCAAAAACTACTGATTCATAAAAAATCCACATGTGAGTGAGCATTGTGTGCATAGAATACTGAATGTAGTGGTAGTGTGTGTGAGTGAAAAGTGTCCACAATTAGTGTGAAAGCGCTACAACGACTAGACACTTGAACATAGAGATTTTATTTATTTCATGATCATAAGGGGGGGGGGGGGGGGGGGGTTAGCACCTTTGAATTTATATATAGGAAGGGTGTTATATGAATCATACTTTATCAACATAAAAACACTTATCTTTTACAGTCCCTCTCTTCACCCTGGTGTATATGTAGGTTACCTGTACAGGGACCACTGAGCATAGTTTTGAATGGGAGCAGGCCAATCTGGGCCTTGGGGGGAAATGCACCCACCCCCAGAAAATTCTTAAATTGAGGCTCTCGGAAAAAGGGATTTCCAGTGTTTTGAGGGGCAATTGCAACATATTTATTGCATTAAACTCATGTAAGGCCATTAGGCAACTCATTTAACAGAAAATAATTTTTGGCTAAAAAGGGTGTGGAGGGGAGGGGGGTTTAGCCCCCAAGTCTCCCCACCTGTGTGGTCTCTACAGTAATACGTGCAGTAATGTTCCTTGTTGCATCATACTGAAGAAATTTTGAGGTAACACTGGCAAAGGGGTAAGCCCAGACAGATAAACAACTAAGACACTTACCAGAAAAGATGGGTCAATTGATTGTTTTGGCAAGTATCTGCTAACAAACTCAGTCTTGGCTGTAGTTATAAACTGGCCATTTTGTGTTCTTGGATCTCCTGTTATTGTAAGTCTTCCACTCAAGTCTCCTTTAGCTAACACAGGACCCTCTGTTTGCTCCCCTAGATACCTGCTCCTGTAATCTGACTGTGGCCAGACTTCTTTTTCTTTGTCACCTTGAAAATAAAAATAAAACCAATATTTATCCTTAGACCACCAGTGCAGCTACTAACAGTAAATTCTATAATCATTAGCACAATAATGTGTTTTTATACAAAGATGCAGCACCCCCCGGTTCAATTTGGGGTGATAAAGATTTGACTCATGAATTTTTTTGGAGTGGTAGGGGACAGATACCTTAACATTGAATGGGAAGAGTGGGGATTTAGTAATGGAGTGATTTTTGAGAGGGGAATGATTGTTGTAAAATATTTGTACTGTGCCAATACATTTTGGCAGGGATTGTAGGATAATTACCTTGAGGGATGCAGCTTTTCATCCACTCTGCCTTTGTCGTACTGGGATGGGCCTTTGCCTCCCTTAGTGGTCTGACAGGGAAGTACTCTTTGTGTGTTGTCTGGAATGACTTGAGCTTGGAATCTGAGTCTCCTTTAAAATTAGTCTTTCTTAAGGCATAAGATGCATATTCTTCTTGCTTTCTTTTGGATAAAGGCTTCTTCACAAAGTGGCTCTTGGTCATGGAAGTGGTGTCTGCGTATCGGTCATCTTTGTGCATGATCCCAGCTGGAGGGGGTGATGGTATACGGCCTCGCTTAGTCAGTGGTAGAGGTGGGTAGTCTATCTTAAAAATGCTTTTGTGAGCTTCAGGATCATGCCTTGGACCCCATCGGCTGTCATTGCTGATGCTGAAGTGTGACGCAGCCAAGAACTCTGTTCCAGTCTTCAGGGTCTGGATTTTGTTTTCTACATTAATCATGTTCTCTGTCTGTGAGCTACAACCCTGAAAATGGATTTCAATTAACTTTCTTAGAAGGGTATGGAAGAAGCTTATAATATATGGGTGAAAATACAGGGTACATCAATCGGGTACATGGATCCAAGGAAGTTTCACAGTTATTTTGTCACGATATTCAATATTTATCACTCTAGCTTTGATTTAAAAAGAGCAAAACTAAGAATATCTAATTAAACAGGAACAACGAATAAAGCAGGCACTTTTGCCTCACTTTAGTAGTTTAAGCTGAGCTCTTAAATTGAAAATTCCTGGTTTGACTAAACTAACTTCATCCTTTAAAGAGGTTTAAACTGTTTAACGTGAATTCAAAAGGCATTTAAGATTTAATGAATCGTAAGTTTAGTCAAAAGTCACTTTTTTGCTATCGACTTTTATCCGGTATGCGGGCAACTATGAAAAGATTTGTGGTAAGACTAAACTCAGACAAACTAAGCTTAAAATCAAACGATTCCCAACATGTCCAACATGGAACAGTGTTCAGAACTATAGAACGTCTTTGACGTAATAGTTCGTTCTTTCATATCGAATTCTAAGAAAACCATAGATCTTCAACTAAAGGAGGATGTTCTTACTTATTTTCGTAGGATAAAGATGACTTTTTAGGACAGAAATACTTACTTCAAAACTTTGTTTTAGTTTTCTCACCATGCGCTTCTTGTCCTTTGGAATGTGTGCAAAACTCATGATAACAATCAACAATGACTTTAAGTTGTCATAGCAACAATTATCATGATCAATTAATAAAAGTGTTGATAATTATGAGTAATTAAGCAAAAAAGAAACACAAAAAACATCAAAGTTTTGGACGAATCTGAATTGCTTTTAGATTTGATTTAAATGGGATATATATATGTTGGTAACTAAAGTTTTTTTTTTGAGAAAAAAAGATCAATGGTCGCTTGAGCACGGATCACTTCCGGTCTAGTAATATCCTTCCCATGATGCATAAGTTTTGGCGCAAAAAAGGCGCCAAATTTGATGATCGAGTCATTGGAAATTTTGATCACCAAGATCATCGACGTGCTTGGAAATTTCCCCTTAATTCAATCAAGATGGTCAGAACAAAGGCTGATGGCGGTGGAAGGAAAGGTCAGTGTCATCAAACGAAGCTAGTTTACTTCATCAACAGTGTAAAAGGCAGATTTTTTTAAATGAAAAATGAGCTAAACTACTCCATTTGACCCCGCGCGATGTACTAAAACGACAATTTGGTAATAATAACTTTAATGGCGGCGAACTATGATGTTTTCTCTATATTGCACCATCAAGTAATAGTCTTCGATCCTAGAATGAATGCTTTCAATTAATATCTGATACTGGGTCAAAATGATTTGCTTCGAGATCAGAGCCCGGATCAAGAAAATCGAATCTCTCCACTAGATTGTCCACCCTTCATTGAACTTTCTATAAGGTTAATACTAGTAAACAACAGTTCTATATCAGTTTTTTGTGTGAAAAGTCTCTGAAGAAGAAGTTTAAATAACAGGAAAAACAAGTGCAGAAGCTTTGCAGGGTCTTTCTTAGTGTTGCAGGATGTTTTATATTCAAGGTTAGGGTTCTTCAGGTTCAGGGTATTGTTTCGTTCTAAGTTCTTTGTTCTTGGCTATTGTTTTATCGTGTTCGTGCCTCAGATGTTCTGCAACTAACATCAAGAAAGAGCCACTTTGCAGTGCTGTTTTGGAAAGCATCCTCGATTATTCGTTTATATTTCTTTTTTGGAAGCTGTGACAGTATAAGGGAATGTGGAGACTAAACTTATGTACAAAGCAGTTGGATTGCAGGGGAGGAGAGGGCAGGGGGAATAAATCACTGCCATTAGGTAGTGTGGAAAGTTTGAAATATTGGAAGGGGAAAAGTCCAAACAGTCCAAAACCCCTCGGCCTGGCTATTAGAAGCTCGATAAAAATACAAGATTTGTACAAATTACTTATTAACAAGATGATTCTTTATTGTATTAGCTGTGGCAGCTAAGGCCCCACGTAAGCAAGTTGGTGGTGGATCATCAGACAGTAGTGGATCAATGACGTCCCCGAGTAAAAACTCGGGTTGTACTGGTGGGAACCCAATAAGATGGTGGCCAACACCGGACTGGCAAAAAGGTTAGTGCAGAATCATTATCCTGTTATACCATCAGAAATATTATTTTAGAGGTTGTTGTAGTAATAGTGCACTTGCCACTCACTTATGGGCTCTCCCTTGATTCAAGGGTTTTCTCCAGCTTCTCCTGTCTTCCTCTGCAAATTCAAATTCAATCTGCAAGTTGGCTGTGCCCCAACTTTGACCAGCCCACAGGGCTTTATATAATAGCCAGCCATTGGACAATGTCTGGCCAGAGTTGGAACTTCTCAGGTCAAATCTTTGCCTTGCCAGTCATTTTGAACAGTAACATTGATCCAGAAATGAGGTATGACTGAGCCAAAACCTAATTTGGCTTGTCACTGACCGGCAACTGACCAGCTGTTATTTCAAGCCCTGGACCAGAACTAGTTTCAGGGTATAAAATTTGAAGGTTTACAATAAGAACCCTGAATTATTGACCCCTCTATGACAGCCACTTGTTTTAACACTCTTGAATTAACCTAATTAGATGACACCTTGATACCCAAGGGTCTGATTCACAGGTTACTCAATACATACTGACACTACCTCTCACTGTCTGTGTCACAGGTGTTGGAGCCTTTTTTCCAAAGGTTGACAACAGCAAAAAAAGCAGCGAAACATCTGAAAACACCTCATCAGAGTCATCCACAAGCAATACAAGCAGTGATCAGCCTGGTGTTTCCGACAAAGAACTGGGGATTGAAAAGCTTGAAAGTGATAACTAAGTAAAATTTGTCCAAATATAATGCAATTTATTTTGTCATAGATAAAAATACTAAAGCATAGCTTAATTATAGTGCATCTTGTGTACCAATACATTGAACACCTCTTGAACACCAAGAAAACATACGTATCCACTGAACATGTCATTATTATTCATGTTGAATATATCTATCCTAAGTGTTTATAGATTTTGTCACAAACTGTTAAGTACGGTAGTTTAATGTCACATTGACCATGTTTGGAAGTTAGTTTACAAATAATAGACCTGTGAAAAATGATAACCAGTCAGGCAAGGTTTAGACGTCAAGTTTAACATGTACCGAATCCAATGCAAATGAACTCAAACAATAGGTTTTGCTCATCTGCATTAGATTCGGCATGTGAAATTCGACGTATAAACTAGGCCTAAGTCACACCTACATGAAATGGTGCTATTTTTTGTTATTGCAAAGTTCAGTTGTCTGGTGAAAGTGCAAACCATATCTATCCAAACTTGTTAACTCAGGTTAGATCAAGGTTAAAACTCTCTATTTTATTAAACCTTAATATTATTCACCAACTTTTCCAAACATGTGATCAAGACAACAATTCTATATGCCAGAAAGGTTGCAAACAGTATATTCTTACCACTTGTTTCATCCTACTTGAAGCATCTAGCAATAATATCAGCAGTATTTAACCAGCTAGCTATCACACAGGTTAATTGTCTGTACTCTGATCGAGGCTGTACAAATTTAACAGAGACTCTTTTGTCTTTAAGTATATTCACCTATTTCAAAAAAGGTTGTAGCAGCTGAAAGCAACAAGTAACAACCCAAGACGGCATAGAACATCTGTATTTTATTCCTTATTCATCATTTAGACACAATTATCTTAGTCGTTTTGTAATGGTAGGCTGCAACAGTTTCGTTTCTTTAAGTGTTGTCCAGAATCTTCAGCATTGTTTGTAGGTGGTGTTAGCTTGTTGCTTTTGGCTGCAACAATCTTTATTGAAATAGGTGTATATGCAAACACCTTCATTATTCAATTTCTTAGAATAAAAGTTACTTCATATCATAGTCTATTTGATGATAAATAAATATTGTGATAAATATAACAATTTTGTGTACATAATATGAAATTCGATACTTGTGAAGATATACCTTCAGGTTGTTTTGCCGGGGTCAGTTCTATTATTGCCCTTGTGTGTAATGTACACAGGTTTATACCCCACAGCGTCCCCACAGCTTTTCTTTTTTTTTGCTGTCAGACAAAACCTGCTTTTTACTTTTCATGTTTATGTGTTGTTTAACACACATTTCCAATTTATTTCATCCAGCTTTTTCTGCTTTTATTGAAATAACAGTACAGTGTTTTTACTATAACTTTTTGTTTTGAATTTGTTTACCTGTGTAGAATTGAAAAAGAATGCTACAAACATTGGTATTGGAGAGACTCGCTTTATAATTAGGGCTGTCAAATTACTGGCAATGTTTATGAAATCACATATGCAGAATACTCCAGTTTCACATTCGATGGAAACCGCTGTTTTTGAAGACCACAGACTCATTTGTACAGGCTTAGCCTCGCTTATAAGTCAGCTATTCAACGACATCATTAAAAGTCCGTGGGATTTCAAAACATTGGTATTGTTCAACTTACACATTCTTTACATTACGGTTGACTTATGCAAATCATTAGCAACAGCCAACTGTAATGTAAAGAATGTGCAAGTTGAATAATACCAATCCCACGGACTTTTAATGGTGTATTTGAATAGATGACTTATAAACAAGGCTAAGCCTGTACAAATGAGTCTGTGGTCTTCAAAAACAGCGGTTTCCATCGAATGTGAAACTGGAGTATTCAGAATGAGGCAGGAATGCAGGACTTCTCTCACAAACTCTTCATCAATTTGCCTTTCTGAATGATGTCAAAAACTAACTTAATTAAAAGACCCTGACAAATGGTCCCTACAATAGCCCAACATTCAGCCAACTATTGTCAGCAGAATGTTGGCAAGTGTCATGAAAAATAGTCATGACAAAAGAACCTGACATATTACCTGACATATTACCTGACATATTACCTGACATTTCCAATAATTTTACTGTTTAAGGTATAGCAAGTAAATGTGCACCCATGTATAGTGCCAACGAATGTTGGCTGAATGTCCATAAACAGTGCCAACTTGTTTTCAATACAAATGTTGGTTTGATGTCTGGGAAATGTTTGTTCAAAATCAAACTTAACCCAACATGTACATCCATCTAAGATAAGAATCACATCCCGTCATTGTCAGCAGACCATGACAAATGATCCCAACATTAATCCTGAAAAATTGTTGGCTAAAATTTGATGTCATCTGATGTCAAATGTCAAGATTGTTTGTCATGTGAAGTTACCGAAGTTCAGATTGTACATCTTCATCTTGTACATTGTGCATTATTAAAGGAAGCTAGCACTTTAACTGTATTCACTAAAATTAATAAAGTTTTGTTTTGCCCCCTGACGTCCAAACATTCCCACTGGACTCAATTATGAGGTATTTCATTAATTTTTTCAATAATTTCATGTATTATCTCAGCTAAAGGTTTCTCGATATTGATTTTCATTGAGCAAGATGAGTTGTCTGAAGACTCGAAAATCTCAAACTGAGAATCAAGTAAAGAGAGGGGCATAAAGTGTTGGTCACGTTGTACCATTCTTTCTTGTATAAGTTGTTTAGAACCTTCTAGGAAGACGACTATGTAATCCTGATTTGACTCATCTGTGCATCCACTGCCATGGAGAATTATTTGTCTGTAAGAACTCTTGAGAGCTGAGCAGGCAAGAATCCCAGATTCTGAATTAGTACGCCATCTGAAAAAGATGTTTGAGCAAAATGTGAGTGGGTAGACTTATTTTTAGTTATTACATTAAATTTTTTGTGACACTTAAAATTTGTGATTTTCATGATTTAGAAAAATCACGAAATTAAAGTGTCACAAAAATATAATAAGGCAAGGTATAAGGTATATAGCCACCTTATATCATCACTGGGGACGTTTTTTAAGCACAGGGCTGATGACTAGATATCAACCTCAAAGCCGCCGTTGGGTGAATATGAAGGACAAAGACCGCCAGTGAACAAAAGAAACTGACTCAATGATATAATATCTGTGTATTTGAACAAGTCTGATTGAATTCAATAATTATAAGAAAGGACTTAAGGTTGTTTGTAACAACTAAGTAAGCAATTTTTATAGAATTGATTCTGACTTGATCATGAAAATTAATGTCTATTTTTAAAACTTCTGGAAAACAGACTCGTCAAAGGAAGATATATCCATGAAGAAGCAAAACCTTCCATCTTGGCCGTGTGGTTTCTCCTAGTAAGCTGTTTCACTTAGGAGTTATTAACAAGAATGTACTAAATTTATAGAGTAGTTTTCATAAACCTGTGAAGTATGCTTTAGGTTATTTAGCACTAATTCACTCTGATTCTTTTGTTTTCTATTGTATTTATCTGACTATTACACTATTATTAGTACACTTTGTTTCACTGGTTGATGAAAACCACTCTATCACCCAGACACATAATTCTTACATTTGAATGACTTTATGCAAAGACATCAACCAAGGAAGTCTGTCCTGAAAGAAATGATAACAATAATATTTAATACGGATCAGGTCTATTGTGAATGGAGTAGGTTCTGGCACTTTTTTCTGGCACACACTACCACAAGACTGCCACAGTACCTAATTTGCATGTGAAATTCAAATTAGGCTGCCAGAGGTGTGCCAGAAACTTCTGGCAAGCTTGCAGCACAGTTGCCAGAACAGTGTGCCAGAGGGCTTATATTTTCATAAGGGCATGGCTATATCATATGCATAGTGACTAAATACAGCTATTTCAAAAAAAGGTTGGTGAAGGTTTTGTTGCATACTGCTTGTTGCATGACATTGCTTAGCAACAATTTTGAAATGTATTATAATCATATGTAAATAATGTCAGCACAGAAGAAAACATGCCAGAAAAATCCCCCAGACAAAGTTTGGGAAAATCCTATGTTGTGACCATTTACAGCTTGAATTATATTTACATCACCCATACTGCATTTCGGGATTGGTATCCGACATGCAACAGGCAATAAAACCTTCACCAACCTTTATTGAACTGGTCATATAGATAGATCACAAACCTCATCAGTCAGGGGAATTCCTTGCTTCATTTTACTGACATTTGCTGCAGAATGGAAACTGTCGGCATCTTCAAATGGCCAACCCATCTAAAATAAAGGCACCAACATGGATGATCTAATTTATCAACAATTAAACTTGATATTGATAACTGATAAAGTGATAACAGGGTTTGAAATAACAGCCAGTCATCGGACAATGTCTGGCCAGAATTGGAGCTTGTTGGGTTAAATCCTTGCCTTGTCAGTCATTTTGACCAGTAACATTGACCTACTGTAGAAACAAGGTTTAACCAAGATAAAAATAATTTGGCAGTCATCATGACCAGCGACTGATGAGCCATTATTTCAGGCCCTGTGATAACCAATTTATTCACATTATAGTACTAGACGTGCAAAAAGAGATATTAATAAGAGGTTTGGTGAGAGGCCAGTATTTTCACCACTATCCCATCCATGCTTGTGTTTTCTTTTTAGTAATTATTCACAAGATATAAAAAAACTGTCTTGTATTTTACAGCCAGCACTCTTATACATGACTCTTCCGTGGCTTCCCTCTGCACACACTACCACTACATTCTATATTTACAACATACAACACTTGACTCACATGTTAATTTTTATGGAGGGAGGAAAACTGGAGAACCCAGAGAAAACCCTTCTGGCAAAGGAGAGAACAACACATCAAATAAATTCAACTCATATATGATCCAGTGTGAGCCAGGGCTTGAACTCAGAGCACAGCGGTGAGAGGAGAGTGGTAAACCACTAAGATATCTAGTAGTCAAAAATACCTTTTCAGCCAATGCCTTTCCAACAGTTGTCCTTTCAAAAAATTATCAGAGATAACAAATTAATGAGTGAATGTTAGACTGTGATATTCTCACTGTCAGTAAAGAGATTCTTGTGAGGGAAAGTGAAGAAATAGAAAATGCAAATATGTGCTTGATGTATGCAGTTATAAATGTACAGGGATTAGCAGAAGTGTTACGAAAGGATGACTGATAGTTGAGTGCTTCTCAACACTTCTTGAGTGTTTTGACAATCCCCAGGTGCTTTATAACTTCACACAGCACAACAACTTAGCAACAACTTATTTCTTTTATAATAATATATAAATGGGCGCACATGCTCTCATAATGCACGTGCCATCAATTAATCAGAAAGTGATATTTAAACAGTTATTTTATAACGCTATTTAATGAGCCTTATTCAAGCATCCCTAATTTAATGATCAATACACCATTTCACGGTTCTCGTCGATCAACCTCGGCCTCAATAGCGTGTAATTTATTCTTTAGAATTTGACTAAAGCCCATGGAATTTTTAAGTGTTTCATGTAGTCAAATTCTAAAGAATATATTATACAGTGTACACTATCGAGGTTGATCGACGAGAACCGTGAAATGGTCTATTATGAACCTTTTACAATTTTTTATTCTTTACATACTTTCCACAACCACACACTCCAGCAATTAAGATGATCACCATTATATTTCTTGTCTTTCAAACTGAACAAGTTGCTTTTACATGTAAGTGACAATTAAGCCACTGATCATATCCAAGGTCTTACTTTCTGACCTAGTTCTGTTCAATTTCCTGCAAAAGTCCTCCTAGGATATTAAGAAATACAGATAAGACTACAGTTTGTTTAGAACTTTCACATGGGAGTTGACTTCTCATAAAAAAGTATAAATAAAACAAATGGTATAGACCCATTCAAAAAATGGCCACTTCTTATTTACAACTTTTTTAAATTTAATGCCTCAAGAGGAACAAAACATGCCAATTGAAAGCAGATAATATAAATAAGGATTCTGTGAAAATCTGGGACAAAAAAGTGATTATTTTAGGAGTTATTGCAGTGCAAAGTGTGTTAATGACACCAAAGCGAGGCTAGTCAGTATTGATCAGAAAAATCTGGTACTTATATCTGTAAATTCATTCCATAATAACTTATAAGAAAAAATGCCACGGCATTGAAACTTTTCCTGTTCACTCACTTCTGGATGATCTTTCAGGTAAAAGTGACATACAGATAAAAAAATTTGATTGACGAAGTTTGAATAGGAAAGTGAAGAATTGCCATTTTTAGAATCTGTGTATTTAGCAGTGGCATCTCTACAGTGTAGTTATTCATCATTGAAATTCCAATTGGAATTTAGAAGTTGATTTTTGCCATATGTGCTTCCCTAACATCAATGAATTACAGAAATGGGGCAAAAACAGATTATATTCAAACTACTGGGAATGGTAGGCTCAAATTTCACAGCCGTCTGGGTTTCGTACGCACCTGCGATACAGCTGTGATATCTGAGCCTATGGGAATAGGCACCAGTGGGATTTGTGAGGGGATGGGGGGGGGGGGGTCATTAAAGATCAGACTCAAATGGGAATGTGGCAACAAAAAAATCCAAGTTGCACAGCGCTCTTACAAAAGACAGAATGGAAAACAAGGGCTATTTTGGAATGCAACAATGGAGAGGGGGTCAGAGCAATCCTTCCACTTCTTCCCCTCCCCTCTCAACTTTTCCCCTCTATAGTATATATGAAAAAGAATACATAGTAAGGGACCAGTCATTATCTATCACATGGGGGGGGGGGGGAGGGGAGGAGAGAGGGTTTTTGTTTTTGTTGCAACATCATCTGAAGATAACCTCATCACCTCCAAAAAGCACTTACTTTTTTTTATGATACCCTCTTTCTAGTGGTTGCTACTAACTGATCCCCTTTGATACCTGTCCATTTTTAGCTGATCCCCCCCTAGTTGTCTAAAAAACATGTTATACAATAAGTCTTACAATACAAAACAATACAATAATATTTTATTTGTTATCCCCCCTAAATCCTACACCACCATCCCACCCCCCTCCAGGCAGTAAATAATGACTGGTCCCTAAGATAAACATTACATAATTCTTTGATGAGTTAATTGCTAAGATTGTGCACTTAGGCTGAACAATAATTTACAGTCTTTCAATTTTTGAACACAATTTCTTCCTCTAATTTGTTTAGTAAAGCTTATGAGCTTAAAACTCAAGCTTATATCAAGCTTTTATCAGTTTAGCCTAGCTTCTAGTCTACTCTTTTGTCTGCTAAAGTCAGTTAAATAAATAAAATTAATAGACTATTAGCGTAAATAGGTAAACAGCATAAAAAAGACATTCAGAATAAAATATTAGCGGTTGAATCGTGGGAAAGTTTTATCAACCACTCACTTTTTGAAGTTCTGCATGATGGCCCTGATCGCTGAGAGACGAAGGACATGATGACTAGGACAAGAACAATGAACAATCCTGGGTGTTGACCAATAAGAATAATGGGAATCCTTTAAGAAGCAACCAGAAAACCCGTCACGGCTTTCCAAATGTATTCTTTTATCTACCAAGTAAGCCTATTTATTTATAAGTTATATCATCAATATGGAAATAACCCCCCAATCTCTTGTCAAAGTATTTGTATAACAACACTTGAAAATGAAGCTAGAGTGGAGAGCACGAGATTTACATTTATAATAAGCCAATGAAAATCTGGTTTCTTTGTATGTTATGAGGAATGTTAGGTATTGCGCGTGCGTATAAGGGCTGAGTCTAAGGTCTAAAGTTTACCGCGTCCACTATCCTGATCTTGTTTCTGACTTTGAGCAAGTGACTCTGCTTGAGTATTTCTTCTACACGATACACAACTTAGCAAAAATGCTTAAAATTGGCAGTAAGAGTAATCTCGATACCGAGTATGTGTGCAAGATAAGCTTACTTGATGACACTGAGATGACGTGTGAGTTTCGGGTAAGTCAAACTTTTTAGCTGTACAACAACACTCTTCCTAATTTTAATACCGGAAAATACCTAAAGCTGTGAAACATTACCTTTTGTCGGGATACATTCCTGTTTAATTAAGGTTCTGAACGAGGAATATACCTAGCATGACAGCATAGAAACATGTAGATTGGTTTGTCTCTTGACTTTTTTCATTATGGGAATATGCAAAATTGAACGTAACGCCGCAGAGCGAATGGTAGCAAACATGACCAACTTAGACCATCGCAAGCAGCTAGTTTTCCCCTAAAGTTGGTCTTTTTTGCATTAAAGCAAAACATGGCTTGGTTTTAATGTCTCTTGCTAGCTTCAGAAGAGGTTTAAAGTGAAAATATTCTCAATGAATGCTATAATTGTCCGGTTACGGTCAAGAGAGTATTTCCTGAACTTGGTCGATCATCCAGGCGTCGCCAGCCATTCTTGACTGGACTTGTTTAAAATATTCACGAACATCGCTATACTGTTATCAATAAAAGAAATAACACATACTTTGTTCTCTCCTTTGTTCATAAAGCTTACATAGTCTAAAAGAAAATGTCTATAATTGCAGTAAGCGCGATATTGTGCTTCCCAATCTTGCCACAATATGCACGTTTCTTCGCCTCTGCGGTTTTGCTACGTACTGTTTTAAGCCATTATAGTTTATTCATGTTCTTTTACGTTGGTTATAAATGCTGTAAGCGATCAAAATTACGATTTTTTAACTGAAACCTCAACCCACAGCCTTCATTTCGCAAAAGAGCAGGAAAATAACACTTGCTTGGACACTTTTCTATATTATTATTTAGTATAATTGTTCAAATATTACAAGCCAAAATAAATTGAATTCATTAGCCGTAAGCAGAATTATTAAGTGATGAATCAGGCAGGTTTTTCGATGCTTTTTATTCTTTGTTTTTTTAATACTTGGGTGTTTGGCTTCTACTTGACTCAATTATTTGTACGAATTTCTTACTGCAGAGGGATGCCAAAGGACAAGTTGTTTTCGATACCGTCTGTAAGTCTCTGGACTTATTGGAGAAAGATTACTTTGGACTCCGATTCGTCGATGATTCCAAGCAAAGGGTAGGTCCGAGTGTTCAGTTCATTAAGAAAACTTGCTATTATCTTGTTCAAAACTTTGGCAAGCATTTACGATTGTTATTTTGACAAACTTGTGCAATTTTAGTTGTATAAGGCATATTGAGTTGTAACAGGTGGTGTGTTCTTACTTGACAAGGTTGACAATATGACAGGAAATGTGCCTTGGAGCTGGTATACAGTTGTACGTTAAGAAAACAAAGTATTTAGTGTAACTTCAATCTGACAATCTTTTGACTTTTTTAAACCCATTTTCAAATTATATTTGGGTATAAAAGTCAGAAACATCCAAAAATACATCTGCTTGATGGACAAATGTTTTATAGGCTTTCTCAATGAGCAGGGGAAAGGAAAATGGTTGGTCACACATGCACACATGCTTACCTTTTAAGATCTAAGACTTGATGGCTCTTACAAGGCATAAATAATGTGTTAAAATTATCAAGACAACTTGCAAACAGCTATATCATGATTAGAGGTTTTGCACTATTAAAGCCCGTTCACACTGGCGATTTTTGCAGTGATTTTGGTCATTGTTAATAATGGTAAGGAATTAACTTGTAAAGTTTTATTCAGGACACCAAGATTACCTGGACAAATGTCTCTTTAGAAGCATGAGTTAAAATTTATTATATTTTCAAAAATCGCTATAGAAATCGCAACAAAAATCGCTGCAAAAATTGCATGTGTGAACAGGCCTTTATGAGTCAGCAGCCATGTTAGATACTGAACAATAAAATCCCTGTACTCAGGAATTGCCTTTTTTAATGTAAAACAATTGTATAGTCCTTCGTGGGGCTTTAGCAAGAGGGCTGGTTTGCCGGGACTGCAATGTCCTTTTTAAAAAATCAGCTTAGACTGTTCTATCATATTGGGGAAGCACCCTGGGGTATGTCATATTGTGCTGGACTAGTCTGTTCTACCATATTGGGGCAAGCACCCTAAAGTATGCGGTGCTTTGCAGCCAATTCTAGCCTTGGGAGGGGGAAGTAAGGCACATATTGTGCTGGACTATCTAACTTGGTTTTTACAAGGGTGCTTGGATGCAGTGTGACAGCTCAACAGCAAAAATTGTCCAATCTGTAGCCATGGTTTGATCTTGTGTTTGCACTACTAATGGTCACATGATCCTACCCCCTGTTAGCCAAGGCATTGTCTCCATGAGCACCAGGAATGTTGTATGGAACTATGCATTGGATGGCCAGATTTTGCTATCAAGTGCATTTTTCTATACAATTGCCAATGACCCCTTAGTGGAAGTTCCCAATGTTTGCAGCTTTGCTGGGTTTTGATAGGAGCCAGGCACACATTGTTGTTTGTTCTTCAATGTTGGGCATGATTTTCATGGTTGCCACAGGGCAGGGAAAAGTCAGGAAAAAAACTTTTTTTTCAAGATCAGGGAATTCTACTTTCCATCAGGAAAAAGTTAGATTTTGAGCAAAAGTTAAGGAATTTTATTGTTCAGACAGTATGGCCCCTTTTAGCTGGTATGATGGTTTTATATCATTGTCATCTGCTCAAGACAGGGAACACAAAGGGAACCCCTGGCTATGCAGGCTAAATTTAAAACATAGAATATCTGCATTATGGGGTCAGGGAAAATCATACTTTACTCAGGGAAAAGTCAGGAAATTTTTGATTCAATTATTGTTGCAACCATGATTTTGGTATGATAAATGTTAAATCATCAAAATGTAGTGAATATTCCTTGGCTTAAAAAGACAATTCTATAAAACATCTTACCAGAAAGAAGAAGAAATGTTTTATGTTATTTTCTAATACATGTAATATGGATTTTTAACAAGAGTAGCCTGCTTTGCAGACTCGATTTTTCATGCTCATGATTTTTTAAATAGATCTACTTTTGGTGAAATTTTTTGAACTTAAAAAAACGTTGAGTCTCCAAAGCAGATCTATTTTTTGGTGAAATTTCTTGAGCATAAAAAAATTGAGTCTACAAGCAGGTTCCAACAAGAGCATTTTATTTGAAATAGAGTGACATCACTCTAACAGTAATCACAGACATCAAAAAAGCTGATGGCTTTTTGCATGAAGAAATCACTTTGTTACCCTTATGCCTTTAGAATTCTACATTAATATTCACATAAATTATATCACATCATATTAGAATAGTATTATATAGATAGTTATTTGTTTAATTTTGGGAAATATTACTTGGATTTAGTTACTTTTCCGATATAAATATTCTCCTTGATTTGTAGAAATGATTTGAACTGCCATGGTTACACGAATCAGGTTGGAAAATGTTGATAAAATAGACTATTATATGTTTAGAAATACAATATATGTCATGTCCAATTAAAAGATATATTCGACCATTTGTATTAGTTAAGAAAATTGATAGGATAGCGATAAAAATGATGGATAAATCTTATAACAACAAATTTATACAGTTTTTTTTTATTTTAATATTTTATTTTATTATTATTTTTTTTTAATTTTTTTAATACATGTATGCTTTATGCTTTAGATTTGCATGTTACTAACTTTGATTGCAGCAAAAGCATTTTATAAAAATACAAACAAGTTGCCCATGGTTTCTGACTATCAAAGAAAAAATATTATTTTAATTCAAAGGACGTTTTGTCTTTATAGAAAGTAATTCAAATAAAAAATGCCAAAAATTAGCCAATATTAGTTTAAGAAACCAATTTGCTATTTTTTATACTGTCATCATCATAATTTTATATTATGATCATTACAACTTTTTACATGATATTAAAACATAGATTAGTGCTGAAATATCCAGCTATTTCATAAGATTAGTATTTAACAGTACTGAATACTACACAGTGGACTAGAGATTAATTATTGACCATTTAGAAGTCAAAACCAGGTTATTCTAAACCATAAATGATGCATGGAATAGATCTCATTTTAAGGAAATTGAGGTGTTTCTTTATTTAACTTCTTAGCTCAGTTTTAATTCATTTTTATTATTTATTTATTGATAAGATGGTCAACCTTTATTTGTAATAGGTGTTATAAATAATATTTACTCTGACAAAGACTGTGTATCTAAAACTAACTAACTTCTCCCCTAGTTATTAACAAATGAACAATTACTGATTGCTAATTGAAGTACTGTAAAAGAAATAAAGTTAATGTCTAGTTTTTCTAGGCTGGGTTTTTGAATATTCAATTCTGCCATTGCTTTATGCTCAGAGGACAGGTGTATATCTATACGACAATTAAATTTGTATAATGTTGTAGAGAATAAATATGCTTCCTAAAGAAAAGAAGTAGCTGTCACAATTTATAATTACAACACTCATCTTAAATAGATTTTGTCTGACAAGATTCCTTGGCAACAAGGTTTTGTTTAGAAAAATCTTCCCTGATGCCTTTTATTGTTGATATACTCTTTGTAATACTGGCATTTATTATTTTATTGCTAATTGTAACAGAACTTAGGTCTTTGGATGAAAGTCAAATGTTTCTTTTTGCCATTCCCATATAACTAGTCTAAGATTTGTGCCTCGCCTTATGCTACACAAGGAGCTAGTCTAAAAAAATTGACACATTTATCATAACCTTAGTACTGTAGTTCAAGCAACACTCACAGACACTAGTACACACATATTTGAGTTGTTATTATACTTTGCAATTTTTCTTTTTGTTGTTGTTTTGTTGTCATTTTTACAGTCAAAACAGCTCATACGTACCCCCTTGTCTCTGTTAATGATTTCATTATTCAAATATTGAGTTGATTGTTCACTTTGAGTTTGCATAGAAAATCCGAAGACTCAAAACTTCACATTCATTTCATAGCTAAAATTTTAAGGGATGGCCTTTCTGGGGAGTTTTTCTACCTTGGCATGGCAATTGTTGAAGAATTCAATCAAAACTCAAGTAGATAACAAATGTGGAGTCAGAGTGAATAATGAACTCCATATTCAAATAATCAATTCATTAATGAATTCTAGGGGGTATGCTTGAGCCGTTTTCACTGTAATTGGGATTTAGTAGTTTTAAGGCGATTGACCTCTTTAGCAAGGAGTAATTAGAAACTTTTCTTAGAAAGCTATTTTATACAGAATTTAAAGGTGATTCCAAAAATTAAAAGCAAAATGGGGTGTACCTAAGCTCGTTTTTGAGATAATAAATTTTGAATATTACATGTACCACCTTGATAAGTTTCCGAAAGAAAAATCATTATGGTAGAAACCAAGCTTTGCACACAAAAATTCATAACTCAAAAACTAAAAAACTATGGAAGTAATTTTCTCAGGACATCTACTTTGAACATTATTTTCGAAGATTAAATGAAAATATTTGAAGTAAGGTTTAAAAATAAGCTCAAAATTCAACATTATGTTATTTTAATGAGCCGAAATTGTTCTTAAAATTATGATGACAACAAAAACACGATTTTTTATAAATTCAGTTTTTTTAGGAAATTCAAAGAAAAATATAGTGGTGTGCAAAGTTTGGGGGTTTTGCCCTGTTGAAGTTCAAAACGTGTATACTTCCTCAATAAGATTTGAAGGTTATTACCGGTATGTGGTTTTGTGCACGTGCACATCGTGGGCTCAAATTGAATGTCCAAAAGTAGTCAGTCACCTTAAAGTGTTTGTGAATCAATGTAAGACCCTTACTGTATCCATGATTTGTTTCATAAATCCAAGAAAATTGTTTAATTTTTACAAACAAGAAAGCTGTTGATTCTCATGGTCATCTTGAGTGCTCTAGAATGCATATTAACTGAAAAGTTACGAGAATTTCTGGGGTTAAGGAAACAAATCATTGATATAGTTTTTGATTTTTTATGTATTCCTTGCATATCCTTTAGTGCATACTGTAATACTCTTTTATACAAAATCAATTGACAACCCACCAAAAAAAGAAAAAAACTAGGATGGTCCTTCTCAAGCTGTTGTTGGGAAATGGTTCTCAATAAAATTATGCCATTACCAATCATTTGTTATGGCTGGTTTTCTAATGAATGTCTAACCCATTGTTCTCATATTTCTTTGCAGCACTGGCTCGATCTAAATAAAAGTGTTCTCAAACAAATGAAATGTAGGTTCAATGTAGTTTTTATTTAATAATAGAATCATCAAAACTTGTATCATCAGATGTCTGAAATGTGGTAGAATGATTCCACTCACCTTTTCGAGAAGGCAGTGCCACTTATTTATAAAAATCCAATCCTTTGGTAGAACAAGAAGAGATTTTATCCACGAATTAATTAAAAACAGTAGCACAATGAATGGAAGGGAATTTCAAGTAGAATAGTTCGATTCTGAGATGTGATGAACATTGTCAAAATTATCACAGTTAGGGCAAGGTAATTTTGGGCAAAATGTAAACAAACAAAGCCTTTTGACTGCAAGCTGACATCACATCTTGGAATCAAACTATTGAAAGCGTAAATGTGGCTTTTTCCCTCTTCATTTGACTATCAGAGGTTTTTCTGACTAATATCACTGTAGAGATAACCCAGATTTTTTGTTGCTAGGTTGGTTATTGCCCAACATCCTAATATTTATCATCTTATGATCTATCAATACCCTATTGATACCTGCATGTAAACCACTGATAGTTTATCAACACAACTATGCAAACTCAGCGGCAACCTATATTCAGCATTTTAGTAATAAAATTTTAACATGATCAATTGGTTGTTTTTTTCTAGCATTAAAGCCTCCCTTCAAGCTGTTTTTTAGAGTCAAGTTTTATGCAGTAGATCCAAGTGTAGTGCATGAAGAGATTACAAGGTAGTAAATCTGAACTAACTATTTATTTCAAATTCTACATTCTTGCCTTTTTTGTTTGTTACCTGATGCCTGCTGAAGATATTACAGAGGGAAAAATGATGAAAAATTCTGACAATTTTGTCCCTGCCTTTTTTAAATTTTTTTATTTTATTTAAAAAGATAACAATGAGAAATAACTAGTGTGCAGATATTTAAAAAAATTACTATGAGCTCTTGCCTGTGCCAGGTCTCCCTGTTCTATTGTGCAGTAAATGTCTTGATCACTGATATAGTTTTTTTCCTCATTGTGATTTTTGTTGAATTATAACCAGAAGGAGACTCTACTCTCTTTACGCCTCATTTAACTAGCCAATTTATCCCATGGTCTAAAAAATAAGTCTGTCAAAAATCACATGTACCCTTATGCCAGATGCCATTACGCACGATTAACAAGTTCTGTTTCCAATTTCATTTTATTCCAGATACCAGTTTTTCTTACAAATCAAGAGAGATATTCTTCATGGAAGGTGAGCCAGAATGCCCTTCTGATTTGTGCAGTAAAGCTGGGTTTCACTTGACATCATTTCCTGTATTGTGCGGAATGTTCATCAGCTGAATCACAAGTTTTCAATAGAATTCTTTCTGGTTGACAGCATATGGTGGTCAGTATTTGACCACCATTTGAAGCAGATAATGAGATTCAAAGACTTTTATCAGCTCATTGAAACCCAGCTGGGCAACCCCGGTGTCCGGTGCACGCCGGAACTGACCAATCACAGCATGCTTCAATGTTTAGCCAAGCAGCCCTAGCTCCAAGTCTCTAATTCAAAAACACATGTTTCCAAAAATTTAGAGATAAAAGTTAAGCATGCGTGATGTTTCTTTGCCATCCATCTCTTCTGATTCTGCGAGATATATGACTTTTAAGACTTGGCTGAGGACCACTCAAATTACAACAACAATCCTTTTTGCATGTAGTCTTTTGTACAGCTGGTCAGGTCTATTTCTACAGTTCCTAGAGAAAGAAAAAATAGTATGATTGCAAGTGAAGAATTTTGGTATTTTGATTATTTATCTTGCATCATAAACTTCAATGTTATAATAATTATTTTTAGGCTTCTCTGTTCTTACAATGAATTAGCTGAACTTGGGGCTTACATAGTTCAGGGTAAGTTCTGAATTATATAATAATAATTCTTTAATCATTCTTTTGTCAATTCCTGTAATTTTGAAAATTTCGATAAATACTGTATGTAGTTCAATCAGCCTTTTTTGCATTGATTTTCACAACAACAGACCATTTCACGGTTGTCGTCGCTCAACCTCAGCCTCGATAGTGTGTAATATATTCTTTAGAATTTGACTACAGCTCACGGTAATTTAGGAATGTACACATCAAACAATAGACCATTTTCAAGATGCAGAGCGCTTTCAAAAATATCTATTGAAACACTAAAAACTTTCACGGGCTTTAGTCAAATTCTAAAGAATAAATTACATGCTATCAAGGCTGAGGTTGAGCAACTACAGCTGTGAAATGGTCTTTTCATTTAGAGAACAGTTAGAAGTATCCACAGTGCAATGGCCAAAGTATGACCACATTTATGTAATCACCTACTTCTATGCATAGCTTTTTTGTCGCCAAACATGCTTTTATACTCTTTATTTGGTAAAACCAGCTAATGTATCTTTGTATTAAAAAGTGTTGGTCATACTTTTGCATGTTGTGCGGCAAGCAGTTAGGAATTCTTTACCTTACTTGGCATTTTAACCACAATATTTTCACCTTTTATGTTAATTAACAGCTGAACTGGGTGACTATGATCCCGATGAGAATGATCAAGGCTATGTGTCAGAATTTCGCATTGTGCCCAAGCAAAGTGACAAACTGGAGAAAAAAATTTCTGAAATCCACAAACAGTTGGTGTAAGTATTAATGTCCAAAATAATATTAGATTAGTGTATCTTGGACCAAAAACTTGTATTTTCTTAACTACATCCTGCTGAGGGGCAAGAGCCAGAAATAAGTGTTGCACATGTATTCCAATGAGACAAGTTTCAAGATGTAAAATCCATTACTTTTTTAGAACATAGATTTTTGGAAATGCCATTATTTTCCAGCGGCATTTATGTGACATTCCTTGGAAGGAATTAACGAAGGGGAGTGCACCACTGGCACTGAGTGAATTTCATCTCTTGCAAAAAATAACTGAGAATTTTTAAAATTTGCTCTCTAAGTATATTGAACTCTTTAAATGAAAAGAAAGAGCTGCACTATCTTTTTGAAAACATACAGAGCAACCTTCTTGTTAGTCAGGAAATTGTTTTAGGGAATGTCAGAGTTTTTAGGCCAAAATTCTCACAATTCTCAACTATTTTTGTACCTAACATTTGCTACCTTTAATATTTAACTAGGGGTGTACATGAGTGGGAGCACTTTATAATCTCTTGGAGTGCAATTATGCTAAACCTCTTGTTTTCTAAATTTTCATTTCTAATAATTGTGGATTGATCTTGTTTCAGTGGCCAGTTTCCATCTGTGGCGGAGAAGAATTTCCTTTCCAAAGTCAAAGCCTTGGACATGTATGGAGTTGATCCTCATCCATGCAAGGTAATTACAAACCATAATTAGCACCTTTGTCAAGCATTTGATTAGACACTAATAGACACACTACAAGGTTTTGCATGCAATGTTGCATTCGACGTTGCAAAAATTAGAGATCCCACTGTGTAACCACTGTGTGACATTGCATGCAATGTCACCGGCAATAATGCAAAAAGCAAGAAACAAGTTTTACTTTTGCAACATTGCACACAACGAACCTCACCTTGTGAACACAATATCGCACAGGTGGTCAGACAGTGAGATCTAGTTTTTGCGACATCTCATGCAGTGTTGCAAGAAAAATCTCATCATGTGTTCATACCTTTACAGAAGCAAAAGGCAAATTCATAGTAACATTGCATGTCAACAGCTGTTTCTTTTTGTGTGGTATTTATGGCCTTTGTATGATAATGACCATGGTGGTAATGATGGTAATGATGATGATGATGGTGATGATGATGATGATGGTGATGATGGTGATGATGATGGTGATGATGGTGATGATGGTGATGATGGTCAAGTGTATGAGACGCAATAGTTGGAAGTTAGAAGAAAACACTGTTTGTCATATTTGTGATAATTGTTAAAGAATTGCATTGAGGTAATAACCTTACGTATATCATGTTTAGGATCAAGATAATGTACAGCTCTACCTTGGACTTACCCCATCTGGAATTGCAATAATCAGAGATGGCAAGAAGGTGTCTGGATTTGACTGGTAAGTAAACTTAAAGAATCTATTAAGCCTGGTTCGCCTGGTCCACAATACAAGCCAACACAAAAAAATGCAACTCTAAGCTAACACTTGCATGTTCTCAGAGAAGCAAGAGAAGAGAAACAACAAGTGTGAACGTTAGAGCAAAGGAAAGACAGATTTTATTTTTCTTGTGTTGGCTTGTGTTTGTGCTTATATGGTTGCATCAGCTTGCATCGCAAGTGAGAACCAGGCTATAGCTAGGATGTTAATTTGTTAATAATATTTCAACGTTCTTGATGCTCTTGGAATAAATCACTTACATAGGCTTCAAAAAACTGTTTCTCTGTTTCTTTTGGTTCCAGTGTGAGAAAATTATAACACTTTACTTGCCTGATCTTTCTTTGATCTCAGTGTTTGATCAATGTTTCATATTTTTGTCAGGCCACAAATTATCAAATGCTCTTATGATAGTAAAGTCTTCTACATCCAAGTTCTCAAGGAAGAGGTTAGTATTAAATGTGTGATCACCAAAAACATGGAGCTATAGACCCCTTGCAACACAACAGAATGCAGCTCAATTTGGAGGACAAAACAATAGGTTCCAAATCTCTGGAGATTGAAATTCTTTTGTTTTATCCACCAAATTGAGCTGCTTTGATGTCACGTGAAAGGGGTCTATTTCAAAAAAAGTTATCTTACTGAAATCTGTAAGTGTACAGATAATAGCACATTGCCATGGGTTGGGATCACATGCTCAAGGCCTTTCTTTATATTTATGCATGAAATCCTTAGCCTCATGTTTATGCACTTCTGACCACATTTAATGTATTTGCATGCTTCTTTTTGCTGACAAATGAGCTTTTACACATCTTATTTGGTAAACCAGTTGGCTTCACATGAAAATTGGTCTGTTTAACTTGGTTTACAGAAAAAGCTGTGCATAAAAGTCTGTGAATACATTTTCTGAGACACACATATATAATAATTCACGACAGACTTTGCAAACCTGCTCTTTGATGTGCGATATATCTCTGCATTCGATATAAAGTGCATGTACCCTATTGACTTTTAACAGTCTACTTCCCCTCCAGTCTCAGTTAGTGGCACACATGGATAGGATCAGTAGGGTTGGGACCTTTTCCTCTTCACACATGCCTCTTGAAGCTTCCCCACTCAGAGCATAGGCAGAGGTATTGATATCTTCAGGTGATCCATTTGGTGATATTTATTTGTTTCCAATCTGTTTTTTTAAGCGCAAAGCTAATTATGGGTTCAGACTTCCTGATCCTTTGGCATGCAAGCACCTGTGGAAATGCTCTGTAGAACACCAAGCATTTTACTGGTAAGAATTGAAGTTATCTTTTCTGTCTATCTGTCTGTTTGTCTGTCTGTCTGGTTGGTTTTGTCCTTTTGATAAACACAGGGTTCGTTCTACTCCTTGAAATCCTTGAAAAGCCCTGGAATTCAAAACCCATTTTTAAGTGCACTTGAAAAGCCCTTGAAAATAGAAAAGTTGTTGAATACTCCTGGAATAGCCCTTGAATATTATACCTAGTTCATTATGATCATCTGTTACCTAATTTTTGTTCACAATTCACTTGTTATTTCAATTGTAACTTTGTTCCAAGAATGACAAGGTTGATATCCTACTTTCCATCATCTTACATCAATGTTATCAAGCTTAAATACCCTTTAACAATGACTTACCTGTTTTTATTGATTGTTAAAAAAAAATTCCCAAACAAAATTGATCCTTGACAATCATCATTTTGAAACTTGAGAAGTCCTTAAAAAGTCTGTGAATTATGTTTTGGAGAAGTAGCACGAACCCTGTAAACAACAAATGAATATGTTTTGTTTCATGTTTCATGTTTACCATAGATAGCTACAGGTATCACAACCAGGGCTTCCTTTCTTTTAGCCTTTCTGAAACAGTATGCTGTTTATAATCTTGCAGAACTTGAGGTTTTAAGCAAGACAAGCAAATAGACCCTTGCAGCACTTCGGAATGCAGCTTTCAGGAGATTGAAATTTTGTTTTGTCCTCTAAATTGAGCTGCTTTGAAGTCGCGTAAAAGGGATACTTGCCCTGGGATACCAGTTTCTATTGATAGTTAATATGAATGGTATGTTTTTTTAAAGCTCCCAAAACCAAAAGGAAATCAAGCCTCGTAGAAGGTCCACCCTGTCACCACAGAGGCTTTTCAGACGCTCCAAATACAAATACAGGTTAGCATTTTCTACACTGATAAACGTGATTTGCGTATGATGACGAAATATGACTGTGTGTATGGTATGATCGATGACATATGCATTTCATATTTCATCATCATATGCAAATCATGTTTATCATCTATTTCCTTAGACATTTCTGTGACTGTAGCACATACAGTACATTTGTCACAATAAAACCCACATTAAGACCTACTCGCCATTAGAGTCTCCATCAGCTCAGTGGCAGAGCATCCGACTAGCATACGGAGGGTCATGGGTTTGATTCCCATCTGGGGCTCAGAATTTTTTCAGTATTCACCACTTTCACATTCCCATAATACTTTGCATTTTTGGGGGGCAACAATAGCAAAAATTATTTGAAATCAAAACTCTTCTTGCAGATGTTGAGTATGTTTGCTATTATCATTGAAAAATCCAGTATCAGTTTAATCAGAGTTAATTCCACACGCATGGGAGAATGAAACATTTGGTGTTACAGACAACGTATGGACTTCTAAGAAATGTCATGACTTTTACTCGTAAACCTGTTCAAATTTCTTTCTTTCTGGTTTTTGTGAATTCTGATAGAATCTATCATAGATTCATAAGTGTTTTTAGATGTTTTCTCTTCAATTCTTATTAATCTTCATGGTAATATTAACGATTTTTTTCTCGTATTTTCCCCCCAAAAACGCAAAGCATTATGGGAATGTGAAAGTGGTGAATGGTACGATCACATATGCATTTCATATTTTCTACACTGTTATGCAAATTTGTGTGGCAGTGACAAGTTCTTATTTGAGTTTTGTTTTTAATAACTTTCACTCGATCCACATAATCACATTTAATTTCTTTGTCTAAAATTGACTGCATAAGATCCTAATCAAAAATGAATAAATTATGGCCTGGAATATTCTGTTCTATTCTGAACATTTATTTTTATGGCGTAAGATTTATTTTAGGAGTAGTTTTTAAATAAAAAAATATATTCTATATTCATATTCAATTAATAAGAGACGTCATTTTTCCCAAAAGAGTCAAACTTTGTTGCAGCTGCTATACTATCTAATATTCATGTTTGATGTTCCCTATATTCCCTAGAAGCTTTGCTATTCGTTTGGCACATGATTTCATTGGTCTTTTGGAATATGATTGCTCCATAGTTTACCATTATAAAGCTGGCTGCACCTGTTTTTGGGTGTTATTTATTCACTTGCTTTCTTTCTTCACATCTATTTCAACTTTCTTTTTTGCATTAGTGGTCCAACACAGGACGAAGTTATCGCAGAAAGCGAGAAGATAAGCCGTCCTGAGCCAGAAATCAAACGGTAAGTTGTTTAACATGTAAGACGAGGAACAATTGAAGCGAAATTATCGTCTTCTTGTCGTTTGTTTATGTTGTATTCTTGAATATTGAATATTACTGCCTGAATGTTTAGTAAGTTCGTCCACAGTCGATTTTGTAAAAGATTCTGATTTAATGCTACACGAAATTTTGGGTTTTGTTCTATTCTGTTCTGTTCTCATCTCTTCTTTTCTCTTTTCTTCTGTTCTCTTCTCTTCTGTTCTCTTCTCTTCTGTTCTCTTCTGTTCTCTTCTCTTCTGTTCTCTTCTGTTCTCTTCTCTTCTCTTCTCTTCTGTTCTCTTCTTTTCCCGTTTTCTTTAGTTCTGCTTTTGTTTATTGTTTCAATATCTTTCTCGTTCTATTATTTCTATTTCTATTCCAGTTATATCATACTTATTGTCATCTTGTTGCTTAGTTTGTTTCTCAGTCTCGTTCTTATTCTATCCCTATTCTCATCAATAGTCTTGCTACCCTTTTCAACATATATAATATATTAACTTAGTTGACTTCAAATTCAATATAAACTATGGCAGTCAACTTCATACCCACAACACAAGGCAAGCAACAGCCATAAGGCCACCGCTATTCACAACGAATTGGGGGCAAGACAAATCTGACTTTCTTTTCATTAATGACTGGAACGCTTTACCTTCAAGTATTATTTTAAGTTATCGTTAAAAAGTTTTTTGTCTACTTTAAAATCGTTTTTTTTTTTAACTGAATAGGTTATATATTGCTTGAATTATGCATATAATATGTGTAATATCTATATCTCATTATATCATTCATGTTCATTTTAGAAGACCCTCCTGAAAATCATCACCGATGAGTGTGGCTTCTTCGTTAAATATAATAATAATAAAATATATTACTGTTAACAATCATTCGAAGAACCCAAAAAGGAAAAAAATCATGTTTTTTTAATTTTCAAAGAAAAAATCATTGTGTTCACTAAATTAAAATTTCAACCAACAGCTGACGTTAAACTCGATTGTTTTGTTTTTTTAACTTTATTAAATATTCAGATTGGTTCTTTTAATGATATTCTATTGCTTGTCTTCACAGGACACCAAGTATTCGCATCTCTCGTCGCCTCAAACCACCGACATCTGGAGACAGTATATCTGAAAGTACTGGTGATCTAGCACTGCCAACCTCTCCCCACTACCACAAGTCCTCGTCAGGTAATACAGACCCTGCTGTCGTTCTTTCAAAATTCGAAACCAAAGAGTTTCCAGAAGTACCTGTTACAGTTGAAGACTCTGTCGTGTCTGAATCTGCTGACGTCATAGACGCTGAACCAATGAAAAACAACAACATGCCGAATAGTGTCAGTCCCCACGGAAGACCAAACACAGTTGCACAAACTCCGCCCAAGCAGGCTGAAGTCGAGTATTATGGCTTTAAGATGTTTATCTTTATCTTGTTTATCTTGGCTCTTATCATGATTCCTATTGCTATTGTATGGGAGACGAGGAAAACGTACCTTCGAACCACCACTGTTTACAGATCGTTTGCTAGGTGGGTCTTTAGATCATTTGGCTATCGTCTATGAACCAACCATCCCTTTCAATTTAACCATTCCAGACATTCCCTTTCAACTTGTTATTGAAACACTTTTTGCACCTTGAGGCCTGATTTTCACTTGCAGTATATATAAGCAGTATACATCCTTACTTAATGGTGCGACCGGTATACCATAATTGTCGTTATATATATTGAATAACGCACGGTGCTATTCAGTTATACCCATCTTATGTTGCAAGTAAAAATCAAGCGTAACCCTTAAATTCTTCAAAGTTGTACGCCTATATACTTGAATGTGTTCAACAAATTGAAATTCTTATCCAGACGTTTAATACATATAATAATTTATGTCGGTGTAAAAACAAGTTCGTAGACTTAGTCAACGATTCTTGGTCATTTTCAAACCCAAAAAGTCTTGATTAGTATTTACGACAGCCGCGAACATGCAGTTCTTGCTATTTTAATCAATTTTTAACGCTTCTTTTTACCTGCTCATTCCTAAGCTGTGATAGCCGATGATCAACCAAATTCCGAGTTCCAATGTTTCCTTCAATTGATATGTCTTCACTTTAGCTTTTTGACTAGGTTCAATTTTTTTTTTCATTTTCTTTTTTTATTAGTTAATTTGTAAGGAGTAATATAAGAACGGATAATTTATTATTTAATAGCTGTTTGATAAGTACAATATATAGGTTTGGCGACACTCCTCTTTCCTTTCCCATCTACTAAAAAGTTTTCTTTGGCTGGTGGTGCCGGACGAATTTTTACCCGTACAAACATTGACCAGTAAATACCATTTACGCGCATCCAGGACTCAAATTTGCATGGCTAGACGTTTGAATTTCTGTCCGGATAGCACAGTTCCAACGTACAACTTTTTGAGCGGTTAAAAATTCGTCTGGTACTAGGTACACTCAGTCCTAATCCAACATAAGAACGAATCCTGCAATTTTCCTCCCTTTATGTGCAGAATTACGGCAAAGGCCGTACAATAGTACAACTTGCAACACAGCAGGGCAGGTATACAATACAATGCACTATTTTTTGGCCCGTGATTCTGCACACCTTGTACAGCTTACAAAACGCAGGGGTTTCTTATTTCCGAACACCTAAGATCCAGTATAGAGCTGTTAAGTTGTGACGTATTTCCGGGTCCAACTGCTCACAAAAACCGATAAAATAAAGCGAAAAATGTTCTCAATGAATTAACCTCCACTTGAAACAATTAAAACTTTGGACAACAATTCCTGTCATGAAGTAAAAGTAAGAAAAATCGTTATAAAACGGTTTTTGGTTTTGGACCCGGAAGTTGTTTATCTATACGAGTGACGTCACACTTAACAGCGCCATATTCATATCTCTATCGAATGAAGGGAATGAAATGTGTTTTGAAATAGAAAAACATTCGGGAATGCAGTTTCCCATAAGCAGTGCTTAAAATCAACTTATGCCTACTAATTCCCTATATCATTTGTCTTTTAAAATTCAAAATCAACAATCCTCGAAATTCGTTTCTAATGATTTACTGCGATTCTCAATATTCTGCGAACTCCGAAGTTACGAGTTGCCCGTTGGAATTTGGTTTTTCACTGCCGCCAGTCAAATATATAAAAGGTACCGACTGATTAGTTTTGATTGACGGCAGCGAAAAACCAATTTCCTAGGAAACCGTTGAAATGTCTGAGTTTGCAGAATATTGTGAATTGGAGTAATCCTTACAGGCTTGTTCGATCAGAGCAGCTTCAAATATTCTGATTTAGAAATCAGAAAAATGGGAGAAGAAAATTCTCAAACCAGTTATAATTCTTTTCTCCCCAACTCCTCTTTCTTAGCAGGATAGTTTACTATTGCACAAGTTACATTATTTACCTATTAATTTCAATGGTATTTCACTCAGCATTAGAATTTTAATTAATGATTGTATGTTATGAGGTTTTAGCTCTAAGTTAATTGACTGAAATAAATGAGTTAAAAAAAAAAGACTTGTTTTTTTTGTTTTTTGTTTTGTTTATCAGTCACGCCTTTTTTTTGCAAAGGGAAATGTTCACTGAGAACAGAATCCGACTAAATGGGGAATCTTGCAGTACTAGTATGTCCAGGGGCGAATCTAGGATTATCCAAAAGAGGTTGCACAAATCAGAAAAGACGCCATTTTTTGTCCCCGCCGAAACGCCGAACCAAAACTGAGAGAGCTTACGCAGCAAGCAGTTGTTGTAATATATTCATAAAAATACAATCCATCACAGCTAATACAATAGAATGACGTCTTTCCTGCTAGTGCAAACTAGTTTCTTATTCACTAGACGTTTTTGCTCTAGCAGGGCTTCAAGTGTCCCCGACGTAACTAATGGACTACTTCGACGATGCGGCGGCCATCTTGAATCTGAATTAATTCACCGTTTGACCTCTAGGCTTTCACGTGGTCGATCATGTTACGGTCACCAAAAACTTCGGACATTGTTGTTGAGTTGCCACACGATCGTACTAACTTTTATACAATTTATTGACTTGATTTGTTTCTTTTGTTCTCAAATTTTTATCAAAACTTCTTTAAAAATAAAGTATTTAGATAGTTCCACTAACATTTTGAGAACATGTGAAAGCCTAGAGGTCAAACGGTGAATTAAAATAACTTTTTACGTGATGTCGGGGGTATACGTAGGATCTGATAAAAGAAAAAAACAAATCCTGGGTTTCTCTGGCCCTATCATGCTGGTTAAGTGACAAGCATTTCATTTTTCTACGTAGTATCAGTCAGTTATTTTCACATTTGAATCGCAATGCATTATGGGGCGTCCAGGGGGCAAAACAAGAATGTCGGATAAAATAGAGAGTTTCGTTTATTTGTCTTTCTTTTATCTCCATCTTCTTAATTCATCTCTTGTCAAGTTGTCTAGGGGTGAAACGTTGATTTTAATCGACGCCATAAGTGTAACAAAGATTTGTATATTTGCCCCCTACCAAAATGGCCGCCGTATCGTCGAAGTAGTCCATTGATAATAATTGATTTCAATATTATTAACTGATTATCAATTGATATCAGCAATTGATAACAATTGATACTCACTCAGATTTCCCCCGTTATCAATTGTTTTCAATTGTTTTTTTCCCCTCGACTGAAATCATCTCACGGCCGCTGCCGCGCATAAAGCACAGCAACACCACAGGCCAGTGGCTTAGCCTGTCAACACTCGGTTAAATACATTAGACTCGGGCATTCGATAAATAGAGATTATCACATGTTAAGAGTCTGATATCGTTTTTATTCACGAGTTTTTCAATTTTATCAATTTTCTATCAACTTTATCAATTAATCATCGATTATTATCAACTGTTTGTCAATTACTATCTATTATTTATCAATCATTCTCAATAGACCCCTTGCAGCACGTCGGAATGCAGTTCAATTTGGAGGGCAAAACAATAGTTTGCCCTACAAATTGAGCTGCATTCCGACGTGCTGCAAGGGGTCTATTGCACTCACTGAACTTTTGGCTATCAATTGTTATCAATTCCTGATGCCAATTGATAATCAGTTAGTAAATTGAAATCAATTATTATCAATTGATGCTAATTATCAGTCAGTTTATCAATTAGTTACGTCGAGAAGTGTCCCTATATTTCCTATATTTTATTTCTTAAATTCCCCTATGTTCCCCTATATCAGTTCTTAAATGTCCTATAATTCCTATAATTTTATTCAGAAAAGAAAAGGAAAAAAATATTATCAAGCTCGTAAACTTTGGTACCGGTGGAAGGCAAATAAAAAATAATTTAAAAAATATAGGAAATATAGGGACACTTGAAGCCCTGCATTTTCGACATTTTCGAAATCTCGTGCTGTTGGAACAAAAGATGTACAAATTCTTTTGTGATTTTGTTATTTACAAATAATAGTAGTATTGGTTGACATAATCAGACTATTATAAATGTGGCATTGCTCGTGTGAAACGCTGATTCAGTCTAATCATTATTTTTTCTAAAAAGCAGAATATGAAAAAATTGGGTTTCCTGTGGAGATTTTACGAACGGATATCGATTGACTTTCCGAACATTCTCGACTGCACAGAAACGAGGCCAAACATTGCGACTGATTGTGCAACATTTCCACATTCTCGTTCCTTTTACTTCTTGTGGTCTACCATCGAAGGTTGAATCGCCGAAGGGGCGAGTAAAAAATCCAAATTCAAGATGGTAAGTAGCCATCCTATGGCAATCTTCGTAAATCCTGTATAAATGGATTACATTTGAAGCATTTTCTAGTAAAAGGCCGGTGATATTTGACTTATTCCTTTAAAAAAGACCCTATAAAACGAGAAGTATCAATGGAAAACCGCCATTTTAGAATTTTGTTTGCCACGTCGCTTTTCTCTGATTCTCATTATAAATCATCTTTTTATACTTATAAAAACCTAAATATGTTGAGAGCTTACTGATTGTATTTCTGCTTTTTTATTAGGTGAACTTCACTATAGATCAGGTAAGAAAATCTTTTTTATCGCCGGTATAAAGTTGATCAGGGAGTAGTAAAAAAAAATCTAGCTTCGTCCAACCAGAACATATATGACTAACACGAAGGACATTCTTGTGTATTAATATGTTTAAAGTTAGTATCATGCTTCATATTATTATCAATAGAAACTGAATAAGTTAAGTCTTGGTTTTTTTCTCTATGAAAAAAAAAATCAAAGACTAAGCTTACGCGAGTCATTGAACAATAAAATATAAAAACATAAAAGGGTCAAGTTTATCAGGGGAATCAAGTCCATTAATACATTGTACCTATAAATATATCTCGTAAAGTGAAAGTAAAGTTTTAGGAAAAAAGCTATCTATCATAATATTTTTTTGAAACCATAACACATATTTGCTATTTTAGTGTAGAGAGAATAATCCATTTTATTATATACATACCGAGAATTACTCAGTAAAATCCTGTGTAATAAATGTTCGTTCATTCACTTTTCCCAACCAATCACAATGCGCGTATCGCTTTTTCACATGTGAGAAAAACGATACATCCAATCAGAAGCCGGCAGCAATGGGCTGCTCTTCCGTGTGAGACTTTCGACTGAACTAGAAAGTTTTAGTTCAAAACATGAATGAAAGTATATTTTAGACGACAAAACCAAAGAGAAAATCGATGAATTGCCTATAGTAAAGCGGAGAAAAAGCTGCCTGAGATGTAAATCTATTGGAAAAGTTCTTAAAAAGTACTGAAAACTTAAACAACAACAAGGCAGCTTTAGTTGTTTTTGTAAGAAGACAACTTCAGTGAGACATAAACTAGAAAGTTTGAGTTCAAAACAAGGATGAAAATATAATTGTACAGTTTTTATTCACTCGTTGTTTCGTATCATAAAACTTACGCGCTTGAAGACTCGCTTGTTCGTTTTATGATACTTCACAACTCGTGAATAAATACCGTATGCGTGCACTTTCCATGAAGTAATCTCTATTTATTACACATTTAGGGTCAATATCCATGAAATAAAGCCATGAATAAAAACCATATCAGTGAAGTGATACGATAAAATCTAATCCAATAAAATCTCGCGATACAGGGCTTAAAATAACTGCCGGACATCGGACAATGTCTGGCCAAAACTGACTGTTGTCTGGCTAAACAGCAAACATCTCGGTCATTTTGACCGGTCACGTCTTGCATAAAATTTACAGTCAACGAACATTACGTGTGAACAACTACCTTTATTCGATTATTAAATTACACCACAATACGTACGTACAATCACGCAAGAAGTGTTCACGTGTAATGCTCGTTGATTGTAACAGACTTGTTGACAGATCGATCCTTTGCAATGTTTGTTTTTGTTATGTTTTAATAGCATTTTTCATCGTTAATTAAGATAGATATCGCAAAGCCTTGTGGGATCAAAATGTAGACAAACTTTGTAAAAAAGGCTTCGATTACAAGGAAAAGAAGATTGATATAAGTTGAAAAAACATAGTTTTTCCACCAATTACAACAAAACATTGTTGTAGCATATTAGCATGTGTTTTGGGCTTGGTTTGTCCACATCATCCCTGGATTATTGTTTTATAAAGAAATGTGTGTTGGATTTTGATGGAGATCTGCCAAAGAGGAGGAGGAGGAGATTGTCTTTCTCATAATGAATACTTGTATGTTGTCTTTTTTATAATCTTAGATCCGTGAGATCATGGACAAGAAAAATAACATCCGTAACATGTCTGTCATTGCTCATGTGGACCATGGAAAATCTACCCTGACTGACTCTTTAGTTAGCAAAGCAGGTATCATTGCTGGGGCAAAAGCTGGAGAGACGAGATTTACTGACACCAGAAAAGATGAGCAGGAACGTTGCATCACCATCAAATCAACGTATGTATTGGTGTCCTAAAATGTACTAATCCTACAATTTTAAGAACTATGCATTTAATGTACAGAATATCATTAAATTTTGTTAACATATATTTTTCATATAAGTCACTAGTAGTTACTAAAGCATGCCAACCTTTTATTTGCCACTTTAGAGCTATTTCCTTGTATTATGAACTGTCTGAGGAGGATATTCAACACATTCCTGGGGGCAAGAAAGAGGAACGTGGCTTCTTAATCAACCTGATTGATTCTCCTGGACACGTTGATTTCTCATCTGAGGTAACAGCTGCTCTGCGTGTGACAGATGGAGCTCTAGTTGTGGTTGACAGTATCAGTGGTTAGTATTGATAAGATTGAATCATTCATTTTCTTCATTAACAGCATTAAGCTCTTATTGCCCTTTTCATAACTCTGCAACATAACCAACTCCAGACATCTGATGTTTTCGCTTAAGTCAATCAAACTATGGCAGACTGAGTTTATTCCGATCGCAAAAATGGCTGTCCAGTCAATAGCCCACTTTCGATATTTTGGTTGGGTGATCACACACAAAGCAATTCAAGACGAGGCTCCGGGGAAACAATGGAGAAATCCTTATATATTCTTTTGTTTACCCGGAGCCTCACCTTAAATTGCTTTGTGCGTGATCGCCCAACCAGAATATCGAAAGTGGGCTATTGACGGAAGCCAAAATGCCAGACGTCTGCAGTTGGTTATGTTGCAGAATTATGATTTTTGTAATGAGAGTTAATCCCTTAATCACTCCTGGGTATTTTAAGCAATTCACAATTTACTTGGTTTTTCAATATTTTCTCCCATTTTGTTTTTTGTTTATTTACATGTGATCTACTATTCTTTACCTTAATGAAAGCTTTCTGGTATTTTGTCCTGCAATAGACCCTTTTCGAATATGACGTCAAATGAGGAGAATGAATGTCCCAGATGTCGAAACCCAATGATTTCCACTAGCAGCATCCAGGACTAGAATGCCCCGGATTTCAAAACACAATCATTATTACTCATAACATCCGGGACATTCTAGAACTCCTCGTTCTATGTCATAGACGCCATATTGAAAACGATCTATTGAGAGATTAAAAATTGGAATGTTGGAAATGCTAAAATTTTGTAGGGAGTTTAGAGTACCTTAATAGTAGAAGTGTTACCACTGTTTTTACTGCTACATGCTGATCGAGGCTGCAGTTGAGATATGGAAATTAGACAATACACTGTCATCAATCACAGTATGTAAGGGTACCAAACAATTTCTTTGATTGAAAGCAGTGTATTGCCCAATTTCCCTGTCACTGTTGTCTCGATCACAAAAAAAACTATGCCTAAAACGTTATTGTACGTGGGGATAATGGTAATGTAACGTTTGTTTCTTCCACAAATTTTTTATTAAGTTGCCGAGCTTTCACACTTCTAGTGCATCTTCAGGGCGAAAAGTAGGTATTACAATGATTCAAATGATTCAAAGACTATATACGCGCGTGATTTGCATTATTTCTTGTTAGGTTTGCTTAGATTTGTTTATACACATACATAGTTTTGTTTCTCTGATTGGTACTTATATTCGTATTACTCAAATTGCACGCGCATATAGTCTTTGAATCATTTGAATCATTGTAATACCTACTGCGAAAGCTCAGCAACTAAATAAAAAATTTGTGGAAGAAACAAAAGTAAACATTTAAAAAAACTGTTGTCTCGATCAGCTCGTAGCAATAAAAACAGTGGTAATTAAGTAGTTCAAAACTGTAACTCAAAAATATTTGTCATAGGGGTGTGTGTGCAAACAGAAACAGTGCTCCGTCAGGCGATTGCTGAGCGAATCAAGCCAGTCTTGTTTTTAAACAAAATGGACAGAGCTCTTTTGGAACTGCAGCTGGAAAAAGAGGACTTGTATCAAACCTTTACCCGTATTGTTGAGTCTGTCAATGTGATTATTGCAACATACAGTGATGAGGATGGACCTATGGGCGACATTACGGTACATGCTATGTTTATGGCTTCAAATTTATCCAAACCTTGAATCAACCTCTGGGCTGATCAAAGTCAGGGCACTGCTAACTCACAAATCGAATTGGAATTTATCTTGTTAGGACTAACTAGAGCCACTCTTTTCTGATATGTTTTTTCTACCTTATATCCAGTGCTTTTCCCATTTATTTTTTCAAATTATATGTGCAACTTGCAACGATTTTTGATGATACAAGTTGCAACAGAAATTGCAATCATTTTTCACAAAAAAAGTTGCACAAGAAATTATAGCATTAACAGGGTCTACCTTGATCTTTTTGAACCCTAAGGTCTTAATTGAAGTAAGTATTCCAATGATGTTCAACATTCATTTACCATTTTCATAATCTCTTCTCCTTTGTATATCCAGGTGTCACCAGAGAAAGGCACTGTAGGTTTTGGTTCTGGACTTCATGGTTGGGCTTTCTCCTTGAAGCAGTTTGCAGAAATCTATGCTACTAAGTTCAAGATTGAGCCTAAGAAGCTCATGAATCGTCTATGGGGCAATAGTTTCTACAGCGCCAAAGAAAAAAAATGGAAGAAAGAATTTGCCGAGGGATATGTACGTGGTTTCAATCAGTTTGTCCTTGATCCAATCTACAAGGTATTTCATTTCTCTTCATCAACTAGCTTGAAAACACAATGCTTAAGGCCCTGATACATGTTGAAATTTTGAGCTGAAACTTGCATGCGACTGTGTTGCAAGACAATTGTTGTAGGTGCAATTTCGTCCTGAAACTTGTTCCATCACAAGTTTCAGTTGCATGAATAGAAAACAGTTCTACTTATCGTGACACTTTCTCAAAGCTGGGGTGTTACGCAGTGCAAATTGTTTGGAAACGCCATTGCACACCAGTTTCAGCTAAAAAATTCAATGTGTAACAGGACCTTTATAGTCTCTGGGCTATCTCCCTGAACAATTTCAAAACTTTTATTCTTGTACTTAGGTTTTTGAGTCTGTAATGAACTTCAAAAAAGAAGAAACCCAGAAACTGATAGACAAGCTGAATATCAAGCTTAGTGTCCCTGAGAAGGTAAATAACCACAAGCTACTGTCTAGATTAGCTTTTATAAATGTTACAGTCAGACTGGACCTAAAAGATGTTATAAGATCTTCTTATATCATGAAAATTTGTATTTTATGCTAATTAAAACATTGTCATTGCCACTATTGGCATCTAAAGAATGTAAAATGCAACTTTTTTATGATCATTTTTGTTGAAGTGCGACCTGCAACGTTTGATGTCTCCTTCACAACCAGCATTTTGACAGCTGTCATTCAAATAACTTTAATTTAAAAAAGTTGGAAAATACCTTAGCAAACCATTAGCAGACTGCCTGCAGGGGTCAACACAAATGTTTTAAAGGGGCACTTGGATAAAAATCGATGAAAATTGGAAATGCCTTGAAACTTGGTTAAACTTATCTATATGGCCCCAATAGTAGCCAAGCAACATATTTTCTTCACAGTCAAAATTTGCAGATAAAAATTATATATTTTTTTCAGCATCTAAATTATGAGTAAATGACGTCATTTACTCAACCCTTAAACCCTTAAACCAAAATTTCTCAACTGCGAGTGGCTTCCAGGCTAAAATTTTCGCCAGTCTGGTTTTCATAATCATAATTGAGTTATATTATCCTCAAATACTTGAACTATTCGGACTTTCAAAATATGGGGCGTTTTCATCCAAGTGCCCCTTTAAATTTTATGATATTGAATGGTAAAACACTGTATTTCTCTGTAGGGTTGAAATGAGCTCATCTACCATTTACTTTTTTCCTTGTGTGCTATTCATCTCAATGGGATTACATACAGTCTGAAGTTTACTTAAAATCATATTATACTCTTATTTGGAGAATTGTAACAAAGTTTTATTGAGGCCAAGATATTTTAATGCTACTGTATATCAGTTTTTGTTGAAGTGCAAAGCTTGATGTCTTGTTTGCCAGCTAGCATTTCAACAGCTTTCAATTAAAGAACTTAACTAAAAAATTACATTATGAGAAAATTTTTAGACTGAATTAAAGATTTTAGTCGATTAGAGGATTAAAACCTTAAAGGTGACTGACTACTTAATTCAATATTTTGTGTTGTATTAATAGGAAATGGAGGGCAAACCTTTGATGAAGGCTATGATGAGACGCTGGCTTCCTGCTGGAGACACTATGCTTCAAATGATCACCATGCATCTCCCATCACCTGTAGTTTCTCAAAGCTACAGAATGGAATTGCTGTATGAAGGTCCAAAGGATGATCCTATTGCTTTGGGCATCAAAAATTGTGACCCTAAGGTTAGACAGTTATAGGATATAAGACATAGTATTTTAAAGAGTCTGTAAATTTTATTGGGTTATTCTCTTGTAGTGATCAAGTACCATTTTGTTACCCAAGTGTTTAATCAGTCAATCTGTTACTGTAGGTCCCTCCGCAAAAACAATCCAACATCTAAAAAAATGTTCATTTATTTGTTTTAGGCTGAGCTTTGTCTGTATGTATCAAAGATGGTACCAACCACTGATAAAGGTCGATTCTATGCTTTTGGTCGTGTCTTCTCTGGAACTGTTGCGACTGGACAAAAAGTTCGCATTATGGGGCCAAAATATATTCCTGGCAAGAAAGAAGATTTGTACAACAAACCAATCCAAAGGTAATAATAATTATTAGTATTATATTAGTATAACCACTACTTTTCAAAATTATCTTTGACGTGAGACTAACAGGAGAATGGGGGGAAAATGTCACTTTTCTTGATGGAATTTGCACCGTTTCTTTTGTCTTTTTTTAAAAGTTCTACTTGGATGAAGTAATCCAAAGGTTTTCTAAAGTAATCTTTAAGGGGGACTAGTACGAAAATCACTTGGCTGAAACTTTAATGGAATAATCTTTAAGGGTCTAATAATCACTGGTTAAAGATTATTCTTTTTAATCTAAGAGTCACTTGAAAAATAAATCAATAATCATTTATTATCAAATCACTTAATTTTCATCAAAGTACCACTTAAAGTGCTAAGGTATTTTATTCTCCTGGGAAGGAAAGTCACAATATTTAAACTAAATTTTTAAAATGTAAAACTATTATTTCAATTTTTTTCACTATATCCATTATCACTGATGATGGCGGACGTTTCTGCCAAAAAATGTCTGTGAAATTGAAGTCTGTGGTGTTTTTTCTTAAATTTATTTCCTCACTGCTTTTCTTAAGACCGTTTGGTAATATCCATTATTAATTTGATAGTTAAAAACATAATTTGATAGTTCTTTCTTTCTCTCTTTATAGGACAATTCTCATGATGGGAAGATACACTGAGCCTATTCCTGATGTCCCCTGTGGTAACATTGTCGGCCTTGTTGGAGTAGATCAGTATTTGGTCAAGACAGGAACAATTACAACCTATGAACAAGCTCACAATTTGAAGGTGTGTGTGTGTGTACGTGTGTTGCTCTAAAATCATTTATTTGCGACGGCCGAGTGATTTGTACAGCATCAAGTGATCCTTAACTGTTCAACTGAGTCTTTTGAGAGTGAATAATACTCTAGTTTCAAGTTCTCTGTTGCTGAGGGTTAGCCTCAATTTTGTGATGAATATTTGCATATTTCAGTGGAAGTCCATGTACTGTATTTTCAAAGTGTTTGTATTGTTGAGTTTGGGCATTACTTTACCAATACTTGATATTGATGAACTATCTGACAATGAAATGAGGATAACCCTTAATAAATGGGTCTGTAATCAAGGAACACAGCAGTATTGTACACATTTGAAAATGGTCTATTTCCCTCTGGGAAATGGGTTTGATTGCAGGAATTACAATTTTTGTTGTACTTGGTCAAGACTGGCTTCCTTGATTTCATCATGTTCAGTATTCCACCATACCTATCTTATTATTACAAAGTTAAACTTTGGAATCAGACTTCACATTTTTACAAAAGTTATATGTAGAGTACAGCATCTATGCTTTGACTCAGACAATGTTCAAAAGCACTGTCCTTAAAACAATATTACATCAATAATTTATTCTTAACGCTGAAAGGTATTTATCACTTGAGTGATCTTTTCTGATTTTAATTTATTCATCAGGTTATGAAGTTTTCAGTTTCACCTGTTGTACGTGTGGCTGTTGAGCCCAAAAATCCCTCTGAGTTGCCAAAGCTTGTTGAAGGTCTGAAGAGACTCTCAAAGTCTGACCCTATGGTGCAGGTAAAAAAATCTCTGTTGCAGCTAATTTACGTCATGCGTGACCAGTAATTTCGAGAATTCAAATGTAGTTTTCAAGTCTTCATATTAACATTTCAAATCTCCGATCAACGGATCCGATATTCCAAAAAAAAATCAGTTAAAAATTAGGTTTTGGACCAGCTATCATCAATGATTGTGAAATAATTAGCAAAAGAATTCACTTGCCAATCACATCGCTAAGTATCAGCTTAAAAAAAATTATTTTAAAAATAATATGAGTAACTGGAGTTTTGATCATAGTTGGTGCCGAGATTTGGAATTTCATACAAAGCTGCCGAAACTTCAATCAAAACATTCGGGTTACTGCTCACACGTAAATTAGCTGTAATGATAATAATAATGATTATTATTTCACCTAAGAAAGGACTGTATAGCAATATTAATACACAGTAACAAAGCCTAGGCCTGACCCGCATGTTATTGTAAATGAAGATGACAGAGGAAAAAAATAAAGATACCATAATAATAATAAATGGATTTATGATTTATTTTACTTGGTTAGATATCTTAGAAACCTATGTTGCCATTGCACATTACCACAATTACAACCACAAGTACAACCACCAATAAAAATGTGTAAAGGTGAAACATTTAAATGTCATGAAATATAAAGTTTTTGGTCTTAGATTTTGTTTTATTTGATAAATTAGTGTACCATTGCTGAGAGTGGAGAGCACGTTGTTGCTGGAGCAGGAGAGTTGCATTTAGAAATTTGCCTAAAGGACCTGGAAGAAGACCATGCTGGTATCCCTCTTAAGGTTTGTAATAAGAAAAGGAGTTGATATCATTGTTTTTAAGATTAGAAACCTAGGAGAATTGCAGTACAAATTGAAAAACTGTGGGCACCAAGAAATATTTCAGAAATCTGCATATTGTTAGTTAAGCAATTGGAAACAAATCTGACTGCAAAAAGTTCAACTGATTTGTAGTCGGTTATTTCTCGTAGTTAGAAATTCGTTTCTGATAGTTCAACGAACAATAAACAATTTCTGTTTTTTTTTATTAACACTGTACAGGGTTCGCACAGGTTTTGGAAAGTTTTGGAAATTGATAATGGATTTTTCCAGGACTTTGAAAGTTTTGGAAAATTGATTTATAGTCCACTAGGCTATGGAAAAGTTGTGAATTTTTTGTAGCTTGTCTACAGTATTGTTTTGCATTGGTAAATGTATGTTGAATGTTTCAGATCTATGATATTATTTTTGCACTATGTGTGGTTTTGTTAATTTGAGTGAAAGGGCTTCGAAGAGTTTTGTAAAAGATTTTGAAATTCTCACAGGGGATCGATCCTGTATGAACCCTGATTGTAACAGTCTTAACATTTTTCAGTTTTATCTTGATAACCAGTGCTGCCTCTGTTTCTAGCTTATTTTTATGTGCATTTTTCTACAGAAATCTGATCCTGTAGTCTCTTATCGCGAGACTGTTTCAGAGGTTTCATACCAGACATGTCTGTCCAAGTCACCAAACAAACACAACCGTCTTTACCTGACAGCAGAACCATTACCAGATGGACTGCCAGAAGAAATTGATGAGGGTACTGTCAACCCAAGGGATGACCCTAAAACCCGTGGCAGGTATCTGGCTGACAAATATGAGATGGATGTCAATGAAGCAAGAAAGATTTGGGCTTTTGGACCTGAAACTAATGGCCCAAACCTTTTAATGGATACAACAAAAGGAGTACAGTACTTGAATGAGATCAAGGACAGCGTGGTAGCAGGTTTTGAGTGGGCTACAAAGGAAGGACCACTCTGTGAAGAGAATGTACGTGGTGTCAGATTTAACATTAAGGATGTTACTTTGCATACTGATGCCATCCATCGTGGAGGTGGACAGATCATCCCAACAGCTAGAAGGGTACTCCTTGCCTGTATGTTGACTGCTGGGCCTTCTATACTTGAACCTATATATCTTTGTGAAATTCAGGTGAGTAATACTTGACAAGATTGGGAAATTTTAATGTTTTATAATGGTAATAGAACTTAGTGGAGTGCAATTTGGGTTGAAATTGCAAGAGTGATTACAAAATTGCACAACCACGTAGATTTGCTAATGATTTTAAAATGAATATGATTAAAAAATATATATATTCAACTTTAACCACACCAAAGTAAACAACAATTTACTTCCATGAACTTATGTGAAGTGAAGCTAAACCTTAAAATAAGAGTTTGGTGTACATAAAATTATGGAAAATGCTAGACTTGAAAATGGAAGAATTCCCATCTGGAGCTCAGATTACAGGGTTCCAGGGAATTTTGAATTTTTTTCAAGGTCAGAATTTTTTGCAATTTATCCAAAAGTCTGTGAAAAGTAGGGAATTTCTGTCAGCCTTTGAAAAATATCGTTTTAAATTCAGTATTCTTAGTTGGGCTTCCTGTGGTCAAACTACCATTTTTCATCAAATAAGTGCACAGTGTGATCAGTGAATAAATGATTTTTGGTCAGGGAAAAGTTGGGGAATTTTATTTTTCCAGATCAGAGGGAACCTTGCAGAAATTTTTTCTGAGTTTCCTCTTTCTGCACTTAATTCCTTATCTCTAGATTTTCCTATTTCTGTGCCTATATTTTAACTATCATAACTATAACACTAGATTTAATAGTAATATGCGGAAAACAGCAGCTAATAGGAACTGGGGCCTGTGGACGTCTACAAATTTTGCTATAGACGATTGGAATAATTTAGATAAGTCCTTAAGGGAAGTTTCATCTTTAAGTAAATTTAAACAAGGCCTTCGTAAAGTAGTGTCTAAGTAATCTTTGAATTATATTTTCTAAAAAAATAAAAAATAAAAATTCTAGTAGAGTGATCTTCATGAACCCATGAATTATAGTTTACTTACTAGCTTTTGTTAGCATTACTCCACTCTAGATCTAGATTTTTTACCCTCTCTCTCACACACACACGTCATCAATTTGGTCTTACTTCATGCTCACCATATCACAGATACATTCTACTTCTTGGGTTCATGGAAACCACTCTATTAACTTTCATATATATTATACTTTAAATTATATGACATTTTATATATACATTTTTAATTTATATTTATCCATTCTTTTACTGAGGACCCTTCTGTAAATCACTTCGTGACATTGGCTACCTCATTAAAGATCATTATTATTATTATTATTATATATATTTACTGAAAATGCTGTTGTCAGATAAATGATTAACTCCTTGGTATAGAGTATTTTATTTTCTATTTTGAAACATTATTGATTAATGCCCCATCTAAATGATTTTAGTGTCCAGAATCTGCAGTTGGTGGCATTTATGGTGTGTTAAATAGACGGCGTGGACATGTCATAGAGGAAGGACAGGTTGCTGGTACTCCTATGTTTTTGGTCAAAGCCAATCTTCCAGTCAACGAGTCATTTGGTAAGTGCTTAATACCATTGGAACTACAGATAAGGCATCCATAATGGAAGCTGAACTGCCTAACCTTTAGATTTATAGCTGTAGCTTTAAAAGTGCCTATAAACCCTAACTCAATATTTTCAGTATTGATTCTACAAGAAGTGAATAGTTGAATAGTAAAATATTTTTATATGATTAGAGTGTTGCATCTTGGAGATATAAAGGTTTATACTTCCAATATGTTAATGCCGTGACGTATCTGGAGGCATTTGAGTTTATTTGTCATCATTTGTAAATTGAAACACTGATTTCTATGAGAAAACAAGTTTGCAATAATCTTTCTATAAACCCTGAGTAAGATAATGATGTTTTACTGCCCCAGAAAAGTTTTGTATATTTAATAATTCCTCCAGATACATCCCAGCATTAACATACTGGAAGTATAAACCTTTATATCTCCAAGATGCATCACTCAAATGTTAAAAAAATATTCTATCAGTCGTGTTAAGGTTTCAAATATTATAGATTTATCATTGGATCCAGGTGTTGATCATGGTTTATGAGACCTTATTTCTGGGTAGGCAAATCTTAATTAGCACTAATGTTAATTATTTTTTTGTGTAGGATTCACTGCCGACCTTCGTTCCAATACTGGTGGCCAGGCCTTTCCCCAATGTGTGTTTGACCATTGGCAAATCCTACCAGGTGATCCTGGTGATCCATCTTCCAGGCCTGGTAAAGTAGTTGCCGATACCAGAAAGAGAAAGGGTCTCGCTGAAGGCTTACCTGCCTTGGATAAATTTCTGGACAAGTTGTAAATGCCTCTGCAAGTTCAAGGGGTTTTATCACAGAACCATCTTCTAAGCAAATCCATAAAAACCTGCCTTGTTACTTGATTTGCACTAAGAGCAGTAAATAGAACTTCTATCATGGTTCTTGTATCAATTTACAAATATAAACATTAAAGTAAATGACAGTAGTTTCTAGAGTTTGGCAAATCATCCAGCTTAAGCATACCCGCAGCAATACTGAACAAACACAGGGAGCCCAATTTAGATAAAAGTAAAAGGCGAAAATAAAGTCGGGGAAAAATTGACTTTAATTAGTATTAATGAATGTCCTATAGAGTGCATTCAGTAAAAGCGTGAAACACTAATTACTAAATTGTGCAAAATAGTGCTAGTTGAACAAAAGAAAACAAAAGAATTAGCATAAAATAGTACAAAATAGTGGTACTAATGTTTCATGCTTTTACTGAATGCACTCTAATATAAACGAGCAAAAACAAATCGTAAAAAAATACACTAGGACATTTTTTATATTTACACAAATCCACACATAGGATAACGTAGGGGAATTATGTAGGAAAACAAAGGCAAACGCAAAAAAAAATGTTCTAGTGCATTTTTTACGATTTTTTTGGCTCGTTCGTATTATAGAGGACATCTTGACCTTGAATTTAAAAAAATAATATTAAAGTCTATATTTTCACCTTTTATTTTTATCTACATTGAGCTCCCTGTGGAAAAATCTGCGTCCATATAGTCCCCTTAACTGTGGCATCTTGAAAGGTAGCCGCGCCTTTGAAGCAAGACACGGGAGGGGGGAGGGCTAAGATAAACGATAAAATATATAAAACAAGGTTGCAAAAGAAAAATGAGGGAGCTGAAGCCACCATGGCTCTGCCGTCCCTGATTCAGCTGAACATCCCTGTATAGTCTATATCCTGCAGCAGTCCCGGGAACAGAGCCTCTCGAACCAGGATGTACCGTTTCTGTAGAACAATGGGTGGAAATATTGAAGGTAGACTGACTCGTCAAGTATCGTACTTTATTTACACTACAAGTAACATGGCATAACAATCCACCACTGTTTTCATCAAAAGTCGCTGAAACTGCATGCAAGAGTGAAAAATAAACAAATAACAGGCAAGTCTACAAACTAGTACGTTTTCCAAATAAAGTACGGCATATTCCAAATCCCCATTCATTCTCTTATAAATGTAGTGAGCTTGGGATGCCTGTGGTTTGATGACTTTCAGTGTACGGTATCACGCCACCTTTGGTTTTGTTGGTTATTTGAGTTTACTAATACTGAGGTACCTCCCCCTCTAAAAATGACATTGTGAGGGAAGTTGACTGTGTGATAAAATTTTTTTTTTTTTAAATCAGATAAAAACTACAAGATGGGTGATCTCAATAGTGAAAGAAAGTATGGGCGTGTAATAGGTCAAAACCAGTAGGTATATAAGCTTACCACTAAAAATGGCTGACAAAAAAAATAGTACTAGTCGATAATTTTCTATTTTAAATTGAAGTTATAACCATCGGCCTAGGAATTTTATAAAACTTCATTTCTATTTGCTGCAAACATCTAAACAGATAATCGTTTAGTGGTGACAGGAACAGAGACGAGGTCAAAAGGTCGTAAGACATCAATATACAAGACAGAATCACTCGAAGACCGAGCGTACATGCCGAAGGACGGTGTTCATTCGATCTGCCTCGATCATCTCGGCATCTGTATCACGTTTGGCCTAGCTAAACAAGTGGATGATGAGAGATTCTCCCCAAGAAAACAATTCGAAGCCTTCAATGATACGTGAACCTGAATCAAATCGTGAAGCCATTAACAAAGATGGACTTCAACTGCTACAAAAGATCATCCAAGATCCAAAACTAACACAAGAAAGACGCAAAGCGATATTAAGTGAGACACTGGTGCGATTTAATAAGCGAATAGGAACCCCACTAGTCGTAGCAGCGCTTAACAACTTAATTCAAGTTGTCGAGCTGATCATTAAATACGATTTAGTGGATTTAGAGCAAGCATGTTCTATTGATCTTGATGATGGGACACGAGCAGAGGGTGTTACGGCGCTGTGGGCTGCCTCTTTCTCCAATCATTTAGACATCGTGAAACTTCTGGTTTTGAATGGAGCCGATCCAAATCATGCTACACGCTCCAATTCGACCCCGCTAAGAACTGCCTGTTTCCGAGGATGGAATGAAGTCGTATCGTGTTTGTTAAACTACGGTGCAGATGTGAATAACGTGAACAGTCAAGGCAGTTCTTGCTTGATGGCGGCGGCTTACAATGGACACAGGGACATAGTCACTGTTTTGATCAACAAAGGTGCTCATTTGAACTTGATAGACAACAAAGGTATTTTGTCACTCCAAATCAATCCGAAGTTCCTTACTATGAATTCTGTTGTGTGTGTTGGTCCTTCACTCCCTCGTTTCGTACCAATTATTTTTTTGTTATTATAGGCAATATATACTTGACTTGATTAGCTTAGGGAATTCTCCATCCCATTGGCTCTTACTGATCCCCAAGCATTAAATGTGAAAATAACACTAATGTTATATAAAATATTTTTTTTAATGAAGTGTCACGCGTATTTATACGACACCTCTATTAAAAATACAAACATTGAACCATTGAATGTTCCCAGGAATATTTGGTTGTTGGCGTGCTTGATTTTCATAGTGGGCATGGTACAAAAAGATATCTCGCCAGCGCCAATGCACAGAGAGCCACAAAACACATACTGTGTCAGTATCTGGAAGGCTGATATGGAAAATTTTTGTATTTTCATATGCGAGGAAGAATTATTGAAAACTGTTTGGGAGCGTTTTGCTTTGCTGCATGATAGTGTACAACCCGGCAGTCCTCAGGGAACCCATCCCTTTTTTTGCCATGTTTTTGTAAAAGTTTTGCCCCATCTTTTATTCACATCGCTTAACAAATTGCACCTATAATGTTATGTGGTATATTTTTCAGGAAATACAGCACTTCATTACGCTGCCGAACGAGGTCATTTACAGGTAGTCAAAATGTTAATCAAATTGGATGCCCAAGTACTGTCGAACAACGATGGATTATCCCCACTGAAACTAGCTTGTAATGCTTGCCAGGATGATGTGATGAAGTTTTTTGTCCTTCGCCCACGAGTTACAAGATACGAGATAATCGAAGCCTTGGAGCTGCTTGGTGCAACCTATGCGAATCACCCAGAAAAAAGCAACACGAATAAAGCTTACAAACTGCTATGGACGGCGATGCAGCATAGATACAATGACCCCGACGGTGATGTACTCCATAAATTTGTGCGTCCACCTGTTAAAGCCTATGGCTATCGCTTTGAATGCCAAACACCAGAAGAACTTGAGAAAATACAGGACAACCCATATGGTATTCACATGGAAGGATTAATTGTCCGTGAAAGACTCCTAAGGACCAAAAATGTATCAGTTCCAGTGCACATGAGGTACAGGGGAGCTTGTTGTGCTGATAAGGGCAAATTCGAGGATGCTTTAGAGCTGTGGAAATATGCTGCTAGACTTGACCAAAGAAATGGAATCAACATTTTTGACCAGCTTTTTCGAATCGGAAAACTCATGGCGCAAATGATCAAACAAGAACAACAGGTGACGTTTGTACACATAGAGGAATTGTTTGCTATGCTGTTGAGTAATACCGAGAAATTACGTGTAGAGTTCGACAACAACAAGGAAAACGCAACGGCGAGAGCTGACGGCAGTGATAGGAGGAAAAACAACTCCGCAACGAAGGCAGAAATACAAAAGATGTTTGAACAAACCCAGCTGATAACTCTTATTTTTCTTGCTGTCATGCTGGAACTAGAACTGTCGAGGAAAGAGCAGAGAAGATGCATGAAGCACATTAGGAGGTTCATCTATTTTGAACGAGAACTTTGCCAAGGTAGAGACACATTACTTCATTTAGCTGTTTCTAAAGACACCTTTTGGACGGATAAAGAACTGATTAGTGTGATCAAACTACCAAGTGTGGAAATGACAAGGGTTTTGATTGATGCTGGCGCTGAAGCTAACTCTGTAAACCAAAAAGGAAGCACGCCTCTTCATGTGATTGCATCGTTCACGAAAGAAGACCCTGATAGCAAGAGGACAAGTACCAGCTCTGCACAGATTGAGATCATTGAAGATTTGTTGATGGCAGGAGCGAATAAATATGCCGAGAATAAAGAATCGTTAACACCAGCCGACTACGCACAACTGGAGCAAATCAAGGCTTTGATTTTTAAATTTTCTAGTGATCCATTTACAGAGGACTAGCTGAAGACACTATTGAAGGAGTTGCTTATTTATATGAGAGACTTTCAGCTGATAAATACTCGATCTGTCGGTGCCTTCAGGTAGATCATAATAAGTGAAGTTACGATGTCGGTAGAGCAACCCAAACAGTATAGGATAGTGTAAGACAATAGAAAAACAAATGCATGGCTGACTAGCTAGTATAGAAGATAAACATCAATTTAGATTGCATCCAGATGCCCCCATCCTTGTCCCATCTAGTTTTTTCCCTTTCAATTTTTCCTTTCTACCCTCCTCACACACTGATATAGTCGAGAAAGATAGGCTCTTTTTGTCACAGGTGGTAAGGGATAGAGGGCGAGGAAGGAGACGTTTGTACTCGTTATAATATTCGACCATTAGGAACGCTAAGTGGAGAGGAGATATCCATAATTTTACTAACCAGTTTGTTCATTGATATTTACTCGGCTTCTCGGTCTAAGATGTGTTGAGGTCTAAGTGAGACTTGTTGATTGGCAGCACAGATGTTTTGACAAAACAGACTTAAGTTTGTCCTTCTTGATATTCTGTTTAATAGGCGATTTGCACTAACAGGTCACGTGACCCTACCCCCTTAAGACAAGCAGCTGTGTCAAAATGAACAATAGAAATGAAAAGAGCACTTTGACATTAGTAAGAGGGCGAAGTTTCAGCTTATAATGTTGACTATAGGAGAAATGGCATTAAATTTAAAACCGAATATTTTATAAGGTTTTGTATGGGAAAAGTGTTGGCTGGTAAGCTCTTGCCATCCAGTGCATTTTCCCATACAAACCCTTATAAATCATTCAATTTTATATTTAATGTCATTTCTCCTGTTTCCCTTGTTATGAGCTCAAACTGTGCTTCTCTACTAATGTCAAAGTGCTCTTTTCATTTCTGTTGTTCATTTTGACACAGCTTCTCGTCTTAAGGGGATAGGGTCACGTGACCTGTTAGTGCAAGTCGCCCATTGTTCCCATGAGTGGGATTTCTTCCTTCTTTCCTTTCTTTCAGTTTGCTTATCAATTACTTTAGCTTATAGTGTTTCATGTTTTGGTAGTTATTATATATATTACAATTTATAACATTTAGTTTATATAGAATTAATTTATTATTTGTCACTAAAAGAAACTCAGAAAAAGTCAGAGTTTCAGATTTGTTAATATTTTTATTATATTTAGACTAGCATTTTCTGTAATATTTGAGTTATCAGTATTTGATAATACATTTTTCTTCTACTGTATAGCCGGACGTAAACTGATTTGATCTAAATGAATGCAGAAGTGTATTGTTTCACCACCGTAGCTGGTTAGGGGACTGGGGAAGGAGAGGGTTAAAACCGCCAGCTACGCAGGCTACACAGGGCTGGGTTGATAGGTAGGTGATTATATTATGCACGGTGGTTGGTACCCAAGAATAGCTTCAGTAGGGGGCGCTAACAAAAAAGTAGTTGAATCACTGAGGAGATCGATGAAACCCAATCCCTATTGAGCCTCCCCGTCAAGCTTATAAAACAGTCCCAAATAAACTAGTCATATTCCCTGGTTGATAAAATGAACAATAAACTAGCGAAAACGAAGAAGAAGAGGGAAATATATCAACAAAATAGAAGAGAGAAAGAAAGAAAAACGAATTCGAAAAGGGAAATGTGCGTGTCTGGGCCAGGGGGGGAACGTGTCTAGCTGGGCCAGGGGGGGGGACTACGGCCGCGACTTGCATGTATCACTTGACGTCAAAGTAACTCAATTTGGAGGAAAAAACAAAAGAATTTCAATCTCACGAGAATTTGAAACTATTATTTTGTCCTCCAAATCTAAATTAATTTAATCTAATTGGGCTGCATGCTAGAGCCGGAGCGTTCGTGACTTATCTTATAAGCCTGAATGGCTCCAAGGATTAAAGTCAAATCCTCACTTGCATGGGGTAAACGGCCAAAGAGGATTGTACTTAATTCATAAAGCTACTTTAACCTCGGGTAAATGAATGTTTAAATTTAGTGACTTATCATTTAATCAGTGTTTCGTCCTTCACCAAGGTCCTTATCGTGCTCAGCGCTTATCAACATGAGTTAGCGAGCTTCTTCCAGATCGACCCGGGGATCAAGTGACTAATTTGCGCACATCTAAAGATCATTGGAGAAAGTTTGCCTTGTCCACAGGTTCTTCTCTGCCATATATTTCAACACAGGAATCCCAATATATGCCGATGTGCATGAGCTCAGATGAGCTCGAAATACTCCCTTTTCGAGTTCCAAGCGTTCATTTGGAGAACCGCTGACGAAGCTTGCGGGCGGATTGGAAACGAGGCTAACACAGCGTATTTTGTGTAGTTTTCCTAGCAAACTGTTGTTTACAACTATATACATGTCTTCAAACGATAAATTTAACAATCTAAACCAATTCAAATCCACAAACAACCTAAGAAAACTCAAAGTAGAAGAGCTGAAGGCGATCTTGAGGAACTTTGGCGAACCATCAAGCGGAAAAAAGGACGATCTTGTCCTACGTTGCTTCGTTCTTGTTGAACGATCGAAAGCTGGCCCTTTGACTGACACAAACAACGATCCTTTGCCTTCTACCAGTTATACAGCTGATGTTACTTATGAAGTAATCATCAGAGAGGCCAACAATTGTGTGTGGAGCAAAGATCTCAGAGAACTACCGGCGTTTACGTTCGTTCAGCTCTATGATTACCTGGTGAAGAAGACATCAAAGTACAACAACCTCGATGTGTCAAATAGCGCGGGATACAAAAAGTTGAAGGCCTTCAACTTTTTTAAAGAAGGTCACATCAAGGATCTCCAGCTTTGCCAAAAAGACAATAATATTTATGTTAAGGCAGAGGTTCTGGCCTCTATGAAGTCAGAAAAATACAAGTCGGTTTTGGTTTTTAACAGAACCACCAATGACATAGTAAGGGCAGCATGCAAGTGTCCTGCGGGGTAAGTAAGAATTACTTCTATGTTTTCAAGGCAAAACTTGCATTTTTAAAACCTAAAATACCCCTCTTTATGCTATTTTTGTCTAACTTAATAGAGATAAGTTTTGATCTTCTTTTTGTCCTTTTAAGTGCAAGTTTGGTCTAGAGTATTATTACTTTTGTTTACATTTTTTATCTGTTTTTAATGATAAGCTACACGTGGTATTAGCTAGTTAAGATGATGAAGTATGTTTCAGTATATTATGACTTTTGTATAGAAATTAAGGATGAATATGGATAATATGATTCAAGATCCACAAATCTAAAATATAGACTGTTTTTATTTGCTAGGAGAGGTGAAAATGGAATGGGAAGATGTAACCACATTGGAGGAATAATATTTGCCATAGAAGACTTCAACCGCTGTGGCCTTAGAGAAAAAGATCAGCCAGTATCATGTACATCAAGGTTGTGTGGCTGGAATGTTCCTCGAAATATGAAAGTCGACCCAAGTCCAATCAACAAGATTGTATTTCAAAAGATACGATATGGAAAACCTACTGCATCGAGTGCCAAGATCTCATATTATGACCCGCGTGCACCAGCAGATAGGAATGTCGACCCTCAATCTTTAGCAAGAATGGGAGAAAAATTGTCTTGCTGTTTAAGAAGCAGCAGCTTTTTTCTCTTCCATAATATTAAACCATCAGACTCTTCTTCGATTATAATTGACAGTATTTGTGAGTCCATCCCTAGTGATGTGATTGATGTAGATGAGCTTGTATATGCTGAAGTTAGTGAGGTACAAGAAGTTCCCTTCAATTATGACTATGACATTAATTGTAATGCATTTAAGGAAATTATTGATTGTTATGTAAAGGGACAAACAATAACAGAAGAAGAAAGGAAAGACATTGAAAGGAAAACTAGAGGTCAAAGTGAGAATGATGCATGGAAAAAGTTGAAAGAAACTATACTTACTGCGTCCAATTTCAAGAAGGCTATTATCAGAAGGAAAGAACCAGATCCCCTTTTGAATGACATAATGTACATTAAGAACACAAAGAAGGTCATTCCATCTCTTGAATATGGGTTACGACATGAAGATGATGCTGTGCAATGCTATGTTACATTACATCATGCAGCAGGCAATACCAACCTTAGAGTGACTGAAATTGGTACCTATCTATCCAAGGAAACACCAGGTCTAGGAGCCAGCCTGGATAGACTGGTGTATGATCCCTCCTCAACAGATGGAACAGAAGGAGGATTGGAAGTAAAATGCCCTTACTCAAAGCGTGGCATGAGTGTATCAGAGGCATGTAGTGATAGCAAGTTCTATCTCAAAGAAGTAGACGGTCTCCCAGTTCTAAAAAGGGATCACACCTATTTTTATCAGGTCCAAGGACAAATGTACGTTTGTAGTCTACCATGGGTAGATTTTTTGGTTTGGTTCGGGAATGATGTTGTTGCTGTCCAAAGAGTTAAGTTTGACCGTGAATGGTGGCTAAAGGAAGCAATGCCTGCTTTGATGTTCTTCTACAAGAGGGCCTTCTTGCCAGAGGTTTTCACCCGTCGAGTGAAAACAAAAGTTCCCCTGTACAGAAATGGTGGCTGGGTCAACTATCGACAGTCTAAAAAGTTACGGTCCTCGTAATTAGATAATTGAGTCAAGTAGAGACACTAAAAAGTGAAACAAATATTGACTAATGGATAAGTGACCTAGATTCTTTTGCAATCATTTTCTTGGTGATTTATTAGTCCATTACTCATACCTTTTATTTTTTTCAAATTTATAAGGCACTTTTTGTAGCATGGATTTGAGTTTGTATGACTGACTGACCATGCAGCTGATAAATATATGATGTTTTGTTTCAACATTGTATGAAAATTTTTTGAAAATGTGTTCAAATATAAATGTCATTAGTAATAATTTATTAACACAAAAAGTTAGTCTCTGACTTGAAATTAGAAAATTTTACACTACCTTCCAAGATAATTAATTCCAACATACATGCCTCATAGATTACAAACACTAAAAGTGTGCATCACTTTGCACTATATACCACTAAATAGTGTTGATTAAACAATACAAAACAATAGAATTAGAATAATTTAGCAATATTTATATTGTACACTTTTAGTGTTTGTACTCTACTGCTACACAACACTAAAGGGTGATTGAAGTTTGAGTTAAAACATCTGTAAAATTTACAATATTTAATATTCTCTTATTTTCAGACAGAGACTATTTATTTATAACGTTAATGTTGGTTCACATACTTACACATGGTTGATAAAAAAATACATCAAACAGACTAGTTTTATAAGACAGAAAATATGTTCAAATTTTAATAAGAAAATTAGAGTGCATGAAACAGAACTATTTTATGACTCTGAAAAATACAAATTATTTATTTTGTTGTATTCATTGATTGTCAGATTTTTACTGACCTCAATAAACATGTATCTATATCAACTGTTTTGCAATTATGTTATTATGAAGTTACTACATGGACATATTCTGGTTTTTGTAAATACATTCCTTTGTTTGCAGTTACATTTTTGCCTGATTTATGGGCTCGTGTCTGAGCACCATCTCAATCTATGATACAGTCAGTATTTATTATATTCATATTTGACAAAAAAAATATTGTTTACTGTGTCTGAAGTTTCTTATACAGTCAATCCCATTAACATTGTCCAGTTCTAAAGACATTAAGACAACAACAGTCATTTGCATATATCATGTTTTTAATTTTTTGAAGGAATTTCAATTTAAAATTCCAGATAAATAGCAAATTAAATGTTATCTGCATTGTAATGAAATTTTGCAACTTGATATTGAATATTCCTTCAAAAAATGAAAAACATGATATATGCAAATGACTTTTTTGTTGTCTTTATGTCTTTACAACTGGACAACGTTAATGGGATTGACTGTATATCATTTTTAAATAAAGTGATTACATTCAACCTGTGAAGCAGTTTCTGAATGTTAGTGTGTAAAGTTCAAACACTGACAATAAAGCTGATAACTAACAAGCAGCCTACAAAATATGTCACAGGTTAAATGTAATTACTCTTTAAGCTAAAACAAATTGCAACAAAGCATCACTGTCTTTTATAAATTACTGTTCCTGTGTGTTATTCCTCATTGGCTCTAGAAGTGGTGGCAGAAAGTTTGTCAAGTAACTGCAAACAGTAAAAATCTGGTCTGCAACATGGGAAAGACTGACAGGGAGAATGCCATCCAGTATGTGGTAGTTCTTTATTCTACCAATGGCTCTTTCGACGTGAATTCTGACAGAAGCAATCTTTGCGGTTTCCTCAACCTCTTTTGCAGTCAACTGCTCCCTTGTGCCTTTGAATGGAGGTAGATTCAGGTTAACTCCTGGTGGTAAAATATCCTTTATATCAAATCCTCTATCTGCCATGATATTGTCTCCAGCATCAACTAGGTCAAGAATTCCTGATTGCTGAGTGATGACTTTATCAGAGACCCTTCCTCCCCACAATTTGGAAATAAAAGTGACTTGACCATTAGGAGACACACCTACAAGTACTTTCAAAGTATTGTGGTGCTTGTAGTTTGACCATGTTTCTGACTGGGCTTTCATTGAAGAAGGCACTGCGATAAACACTTCTGTGCAATCAATAATGACTCTAGTGCTTGGATAGCGTGAAAACTCTAATGGCATATTTCTTAGCACGTCAGCTTGTGAAGTGAAGGGAAAAATCAGTTTTAGTTCAAAACATAGAAAATTAATCCAGGTAGTGAAAATCTTTGAAAAGTGTCCTGAAGATATGTCAAATCTGTCAGATAGGTCTTTCACAAAGAGTCCAACCTTGAGACGAACTAAAACCATCCAAAACTCCTGTAAGCCAGTAAGGCTTCTTTTTGGTCCAGGTTTGGTTTGAGGTTTGTCCTGATAGCTGCGACTATCAGGAACAGTCTTTCCAGCCCAGTATTGTAATTTGCTAACTTTGGGGTCAAGGTATTCATACATAGCCATTAAAGCTTTGTAGCTTGGGAAGCCTGTATAAAATTGTATGGCACTGTCATCGTCTTTAAATTTTTCCAAACTGAATTTCTTTCTTTCATATTCATCTAACTGCTTTTTCAGGCATCCCAGTTCTTGTTTTAGAATGTTAATCTGAAGAGTTTGTTGTTCAGTTCTCTCTTCAAGTCTCTTTATATATTCTTGCTGCTCACCAAATGTAGCCTTCTTATTTAAAGGAAATGAATAAGAGTGCTCTACCCAGTCATCTGTGTATGAATCAATGTCTGTTTGAACAGCTATATCGTTCATTTGTGTTTCTTTTCTATTTAACATTGGATTTGTTTCCCCATCATCGGTTACCATGGAAATAGATGACGAACTGCTTGAGCATGATATTGAGATATCGTCAAAAATTTCTAACTCCATTGCTGAATCCTCATTCGTATTACTAACAGTCAAAGGTGGTTTAGGATCTGCTCTTTGCCGAACTAACAGGCGTCGTCTTGGCTTTGGATCAGTAGTTTGCCATGGAAAGATGGAAGGCTCAGCGCCTTTTTTCAGTCGACATCGTGTGCCGCCGGGAGGCTTGTAAATGTCCTCTCTTTTAAAATGTTCCTCACAAATTACAGTAAAACCATTCACAAAAAATCCATCTCTTCCGTGTTGTCTTTTTATCAGGTTACACCAGCGATCTCGTTGTGGATTCTTTTGGGGAAACTTGAACAAGCTAAGTCCTGTCAGACTGTCATCTTTCTTCGAGTATTGGGCATTCGAGCAGCCAAAACAAGCACATTCTCGGCCGAAACCCGAACTTTTTCTCTTCTTTGATTGTTCCATAGCTTTCTACAACGTATTCCAGCACATTATGAAGTTTTTCGAGCAAGTTTTTAGTCTTAAAAGACTTAAAAGACCTATCTATACATCACACTTCGAATTTTCACTCAATCGTTTTAGTTTCGCTGCAATCATTACGCTGTGTTAGCCTCGTTTCCAATCCGCCCGCAAGCTTCGTCAGCGGTTCTCCAAATGAACGCTTGGAACTCGAAAAGGGAGTATTCTAGCACAAAGCATGATGGAAAAGTGAGTCCTTACGCTTTTTTGGCTCCTCTAAAAATTCATCTGACAATTTTTCCTTTGATATTTCCTATGGAAATAAAAGCATTTCAACAGACGAAAATAACAGAGTATTTTTTTTCTGATAGTTCCTTTGATTTCTGTTACATTTTTAAAGAACTCATTTTCCCAGAGTGCTTTGTGAGCTTTGATGCACATTGCCTATTGTGTTCTGGAGAATAAATATGTTGTCTATGATTTATAATTTGCTTTTCTTAAAACATTACTTCTCATTATAATTGCTTATTTTTTCCCTTTCATTTTTGACTGTATTTACCCCGACCATTTATAGTCAATATCAAGATTATATACAACTAATATTTACCTTAATATTTGCAATCAATTTGTAACTTTTGAATATCTTTTCTTGAATATTTCGTATATAATTAAGGTTCTAAATAAATTAATCAGGCTACTCTTGTTATTGTTATTTTCTCCTAGCGTCCTCTGCAGGCTACTCCATGCAACAACAACAACAACAAGAACACCACCAACAACAAATTTAGTAAATTTGTTGTTGGTGGTGTTCTTGTTGTTGTTGTTGTTGCATGGAGTAGCCTGCAGAGGACGCTAGGAGAAAATAACAATGACATATCTACAAGATTTTTCAGTGTTCCCCACGTAACTTATTACCATTCTTCTTACTTTCTTAATACTTTTTATCCACTTTCACTGGTTTTGAACAGGGGAAAGTTTGAATAATATTAACCTCCTCCCTCCCCCACGGTAGTATTTTTGTCCTTGTGTCTGTCTGTCTGTCCTTGTCTGTCCAGCGGTTTGTTGTTAGGAGGAAAGTTCAAAAACCAATATGGCGGTAAGTGTGTTAAGAATCCTTGTGTTTATATTGTCTTTTTGAACCATTTTCTCGTATGGAAATCTCCCCAAGCTTATCTCATCTAATAGCTTTGTTTCTTTTTGAAGTCTTCACGTCCTGGAACCAGTGGCTTTAGCGGTAATGGAGGACGAAAAGCTGGAGCGAACAACAGACCACCGAATGGAAAAAAACAGAATGTCACTCAGCAACTACTGAGCAAAGAAGAAGAATATATGTAAGTAATACAGTGTATGTTGGCCTGATGAAGGTATCAGACAAACAACATCAAGATTATGTTTAATCAACTACGTTCAATGATTAACATTCGTTTGGTAAGAAATAGAATAAAATGAATGCCCTTATCTCACTTGTTTTCAGGCGTTTGAATGCAGAAATCGAAAAAAAAACAGCCAGTCTGATAAAAGAAGCTGAAGAAGTTATGGTAAATAATTTTATATTTGATAAGAGACTCCTTTTTTGGCGTAGGATGAGGGGGTGGGGGTCACAACACTCTATTTGTACCGCAATACTTCAGCCATTCATCTTCACAAAAGCTCTTCACACAATCCATCATCCATCTCTGGTTAGCCTGCATAGCAGGCCCTCGTGAGGGAAGGTGAGGTGCCTGATGTCTCTGGTTGACACATGAATGACAAAGCCTTAATTCACATGAAGTAGTTGTTTTCTTTTTTCTATGTAACATTCTTTTTTTGTCATAATAAACAAAACAGATGCGCGTAAAACTTGTTTGGCAGCAAAAATCCCGTGCATAGAAGTATGCGAATATATTAAAAGTGGTCATACTTTTGCGCGTTACGCTGTACCTTAATGCCAGGAATACTGTGACGTCATATCAGTCTTCACTAAATATACTTTTAAATTTAGTCTTGTTCAAGTAAATTTTAACAGTCTGCATTTCTGGTTCTCCATAGCAAGGTCAAGATGAGATGTTAACTAGACCTGCTACCACTACAGATCTATCAAGCTCAGCTGATTTAGAGTAAGATATTCATTTGTTTGTATCATCACATTTGTTGGCTTACATGTAGTTAGCTTGAGTACAGACTCACAAACATACATTTTGCTTTTTCCCCTGTTATATTTAGCTAGCTTTCTGACTATATTTTGAGAAAAACAATGATGATCTGAATAAGAGGCAGTAGAATCAGGTTGCTATGGTAACAGCTGTTGCTTGGAAAGGAGTGGCAAATAAGAATTGGGTCATGTGCAGGGCTCGAAATAGGGGTCTGCCAATGGCCAAAATGGAGTTCAAGTTTTACTACTGTCAGGCTAAAAAATGGAAAATAAATGGCAGGGGAATTTTGCTCCAAAATTATTTATCCTGCTGAAAATAAGAAACTGTTGGGCCATTTATCTTTTGTATTTCGAGCCCTGATATGTGAAGACCTTGATGAAGTGTCATTTGAAGAAGAATATATTCTCAGTCTATGAAAGTTTGATTTCAAAAAAATAAACTCCAAGGCAAAAAAGTCTAGTGCAGGGCACCATAAAATGTTTCGATTGATATATTAGTGTTGAAATCTAGCACAAATTTAACTGAGATTCTCAATATTCTGTGAACTCCGTAATAAATGCGAGTTGCCTGTTGGAATTTGGTTTTTCACTGCCGCCAGTCAAACATATAAAAGGTACCAACTGATAAGTTTTGATTGACGGCATCAAAAAACAATTTTACAACAAGCCACTGAAAATCATTTCCGAGTTTGCAAAATATTGAGAGGTCTGTTCTTACGTTGACGTTGTCTGTTTTGTTTTTTTTCTCATAGGGATTTTTTATCTTTGAGTATTGGTGCTTCAATCCCTTTGTCAAAGCCAGTATGTATTCATGAACACTGTTCATTTGATATCAGTTCTTTCTAATGTATAACTCTAGCAGATTTAACTTTTATACTGTTTCAAACACAACACTGTTATGGTCTACTTAAAAATATACACTTAAAAACACTTGCAATTGAGCGAAGGGTCACGAGGTGGACACTAATGCTCCCTCACTTTTTGACAAGAAAAGCCAATGAACATGTTTGAGAAATCCTATAGTGTTTTCTACTTGGAAGATAAAAACCATTTGTAATTTTAAAAATGGTTCTCTCCATAACCTATGCCGATGGAGTTCCTGTGTATTTGGCAGGAACTTTTGCACCTAAACACACCTACTCGCAACTGCATTCTGGACTCTTGCATCATGTCTAGTACTACTAAAACATTGTTATTTGAAGATTTCTAATAAGATATTTGTTGAATCATGTATAGGGTTCAACCACACCTAATCAAAGCAGACCAGCATCTAAAAATAAAAAAAGGTAATGCAACTTTAAACAACTTTCTGTAGCATTTATTAACATCATCAGGGCTCACAATAATGGCCAGTCATACGCGGACCGGTCAAGATGTCCGGCATATGATATTTTATTTTTTTTTCAAATATGACTGGTCAACATGTCCGTTCAAAACCATATTTGACCGGTCAAGTACTGTACCAAATTTGGCCGGACATTGACCACATTGTTCGGTTGTTATCTTGAGCCGTGATCATTATTATTCATTATTAATATTTGCTTTTCCTTTGTCACCACACACCACAAAGTAAGTTTTGGTGGATAAAACATTCATGAGATTCTCTTAAAAACTTTGATTATTGTCTATCAGAACTTCACTTCCATTGTTATTGAAAAAGGAGGCATTTTTCAAATTTTTTTTTTTTTCTACAATGTAGGCCAAAATCAAAATCTGGTGCTCTGAAATCCAAAAGTATGCAGAAACCTACAACAAACAATTCAGCTGATATCCTGGCTGAGAGGATTAACCTGGCTACAAAGATCAGCAGTCTTGAAGATGAGGCAAAAGATGAGAGCTTTATTACTACTATGTCCTATGATGATGATGATATATTACCAACAGGAGCGGAAGACATGGGCTCAGGTACTAGTTAAACATAAAAAGAACAACATGTTTCTTTATTATCTCCATCCCATTTGAAAGCATGCACTATTACAGTGCTACTTGACGTACCGTAAACACTTCACAAGTTTTTGATTTCTTTTTGACATTTTTTTATATCTATGAGTTGTGCTCTTTATCGCTAACCAATTAGGTATCGGTGCTTCACTTTGATGTTTCGATAGGAGTTTGTACATCAACCAGCTGATTTGACCTTTAGAACAAACTCAAGGTCAGCCTATCAGAATTGAGGATTTGTCATTGGATTTTGATTAGCATTTCCCATTATTCTGCCAAGAGAATTTATGAAATATGAGTTCTTCCTTCTTTGACTTAATCGTAAACACTAGTCAAACTCCTAGCAGAATTTTATTTCTATCAACAAGAAAGTCTACATTGTATACTCGGAAAACGCTCGAAAAATGTTAACCAAAAATAGTGACCCATAATTCCTTTCGGGGAAGGTGATCAACTCAGCTGGAATGTAATGATGTTGTGCAAATTTAAATGTATAAACTCCACCCTTTGAAACACCAATTGAAAGTGAATCACTGATACCTAGGTGTTCATGGTATCATGGTGCATAGCACTGCATTCCAATGAGGTGGATTATTTTAAAGCAGCTATGTCCATATTGTATTATATATTATAGAGGCCACAATACGTTTCTTGAAAGCCAAACTACACGTAATGCAAGAAGAAATGGATCGTTTATCTTCAGAGTGTTCTAACAAGGTGCGGTTTTTATCTAATGGGAGAGAGGAATCCGAAGGGAATATCATTTTATTTCATATTTTTTATTTGCCTTATGTCAAATTTACATGATTGGACAGAGTACGGTAGCTATTTTGTCCTCTGAAATTCCAATTGGAATTTTGATTTTGATTTTTACAGAGGGAGGTAAATTGGAGAACCTGACAGTCCTTTTCTGTCTAGATTTTCAGATTTAGTCACAAAATTTCCATATGATATTTTCACTATGGCAATTGGCAGCTAATATTTGCATGCTCTTCATTTGATTGGCTGTGGTTTGAATGTTACTGACTATGTTTTCATAGGATGATCAATTGGGATCTCTGCAAGGTAAAGTTAAAGAGCTGACAGAAGACCAAGGCAGGTTACAAAAGACAAATGCAGCTCTACAGGTACATCAGTCTTTGATTCATAGAAATAATTCCAAAATACCTTTGTTATAGGAAGTGCTAGAATTGCACAAAAATTCCTTTGAGCATTTTGCTCAAGAATACATATGTAATTTACTGGCCAAGAAGTCTGGATAGGGAAAAAATGTGCCCAAGGTCTTGAACATATGGACCAAGGGCCGTTTTCAAGGTTGAGGGCACAATTTTTCCCTATCCAGACAGACTTTAGGATGGTAAATGACTTATATTTTTTCATTGACTTTTCACCTGTTTTGCATCTGTTATTTCATGTGCTCATGTGGATGATGTCAGGACTTTAGGAATGTTTAGGAATCAATGTTTCCTGAAATTATAATAATAATAATAATGATCATGATGAAATTTATTTATATTGTACAAAACTCAATGAACATGATTGTGTTTTCAAATGCGCATTACAATAAAATCTTATAAAAATATAAAAAACTAACTAAATAAACTTATAAAAACCTTAGTTCATGTTTGTGTTTCTGTTTTAGTCACAAATTGAGAAGCATAAAAAACTTTATGCAGAATCAAAGAGCAAGAATGATAGTTTGGAACAGCTTCTGTCTTCAACAAAAAAGGTTAGATTAAAAAATGCTTTCTGTCTAGCAAACTGTTGCTGTTGCTGCTTCTGTTGTGATTGCAGTTCTTGTTCTTGTTGCTGCTGCCTTTTCTCTTATTCTTATTACTGCTTCTGTAATGTTGTGATGTAAGTCTGAATTTTTTTCAGTAGTATTAGGTTACAGATAAATGTAGTGTTTGCAGCTGTTTGTCCCAGGGTGGGCACTCCCATATATAATAGGGCAGGGATGCTTGTCAGAAATTTTGAAAATGACTTTTCACTCAATATTTGTAATTTTCAACTCGCATTTAGCCAATTATCTTGTGGGAATTTCGAACCCTGGTTGTAATATGGTAAACAGTTCTTCAGTTATGGTGCCTATGTTTCCTGCTTCTTTTGTCATTATTGCTGCCAAGTTTCTGTAGTTTTGACGTCATAATCATATTTGCAGTTCTTTACATCTAGCTATTATATTGTTTTTGTCATAGCAGCTGAGTATCTTTTGTAACCAGCGTATCTTTTGTTTTACAGGAGCTTGATAGCATACAGAGGGAACAGAAGCAGTTTGTATCCAATAAAAATGCTATCGAAGTCAGGTAATTTTTGCCTGGTTGGATTAGTGTGAATGGTTTTTTTTTTATTCCAATCCAAGAAGAGAAAGATAAACAAGGTTTTCATTAGGGTCGGGGATTCGAGAATGCTCCGGTAACTGAGCAAATTATTTCAAAAATAAAGGCGCGATTATACGGAGCAATTTTCACAGGTTGCATACACCGATTCTAAAAATGGCGATTCTTCGCTTTTCTATTTAAACTTCGTCAATCAAATATTTTTATCAGTATATCAATCTTACACGAAAGACCATCCAGAAGTGTGTGAACAGGGAAAGTTTCAATGCCGTGGCATTTTTTTCTTTATAAGTACCAGATTTTGCTGATCAATACTGACTAGCCTCGCTTTGGTGTCATTAACACACTTTACACTGCAATAACTCCTAAAATAATCACTTTTTTGTCCCAGATTTTACACATAATCCTTATTTACTTATCTTCTTTCCATTGCATGTTTTATTTCTCTTGAGGCATGAAATTTACAAAAATAAATTTCAAAGTAAAATTAGAAGCGGCCATTTTTCGATTGGGTCGGAGCATTGCGGCATGTAACCTACAGTGCAATTTGGAAAATGTTGCGAGACAAGTTGCAACAATCGTTGCCAAAAGAAGAATTCATTTCTACTTTTGGCAACGATTGCGTCTCCGTTGCACCGTGTTAAACCCTCTTGCAACTTGTGTCGCAACTTGTGTTGCAGAAAAATTGCTCCTTGTAATCGCACCTTAATGAAAACCTTGGATGAAGTACCCAAGAGAGACAGTCCCTTCAGAGAACGCATGATTTGTAGTGGCCTTACAGCAGTTTTTGTTATTGACACATTCACTCACTTAACTATTTATGTGTAACAGATTAAACCGTGCATTAGAAGAAATAGAAAAATACAAAACAGCATTACATAAAGCCAAGTCAAGCTCCAAGGTACAATTATTAGATGTCATTTCCCCCATCTTCCTTGCCGAATGGAAAATGAACGCAAGGATTATGATTTACAAGTCCGATAAGGAGTGAGCATTTCATTCTGTGGCCAAAAAAAAAAAAAAAAAAAAAAAACAGTTATTATACTGTTCCTATGACTTAACAGTGAAATTAAAAAATATTAGCCAATAAGAATCGAGAAAAATGGGGAAACTGAGGTGTCATCATATTTCTTTATACGAAATATCAGAAACCTCTCCTGAAAATCTAGATTTATCTCAGATATAAACTTTTATATGTCGATTTTTGCATACTTTATGACACATCCGTCTTACGGTGACGTCATTTCTACGTCACTATTTCAGATCAGCTGTCTGCATTTCAGCTTTTTTTACAGCGCTTCTCAATCACATGCGAGAAATCGTACAATTTTTCGTCGCGAAAAAACAAGTTTTGGTGGACGTCAATTATAGTGTTTCCATGACATTGTTGAAAAATAATCTTTTAAGGGCACGTGTCTATGGAATGCCATGGAAACGCCATCTTATGAAATGAGATTATTTTGTCATTGAAAAAAATGGCCTTCGATACTACTTCCGGTTTAGAGCGTAAGTGTGTATCAGAACACGAATGATGCTATAGAATGATGCTATAGAATGATGCTTGTCGCAGAGCACTGATGGAGAGGGAAGGATGGGTAAACAGCTGGTAGATTCATCGCTGAAGGAGGTCATGTTTAACTTCAAATATTCTTCTTGACATTTTCTTTTGTTTGAATAGGACACTAGTGATCAAGGTCGACGCAGACTGGATCAGTTACTGGCGGAGAACAAACGTTTAGAAAAACAGAAGAATGAGTTGATGACAGGGTTCAAAAAACAGATGAAGCTTATTGATATCCTGAAAAGACAAAAGGTAAGCAGTATTGACGTGAACTAAAAGCACTCAAAACCTTATCTCCTTTTCTTCCCAATTTCCAATCATGTGTCATTCCCTTGAGTATTATTTTTTGTCCTCCAGTAACCCTCTATCAGATTCATTAATGTGGATGAAACTCGGTCAAAGATTCTCAAGGGATTGAAACGTGGTATTGAAAAAATGGCAAAACAGTACGACCAATGCAATTAGTTTGGTTCTTTAGACGCCTTGTAGCCAAAACAATAGGTTCCAATTCTCAGGAGATTGAAATTCTTCTGTTTTGTCCTCCAAATTTAGCTGCTTTAACGTCACGTGAAAGAGGTCTCTCAACTATCTAATTGTTGATTTCAGATGCATATCGAAGCTGCCAAATTGCTTCAGTTCTCAGAAGAAGAATTCGTCAAGGCTCTAGACTGGGGAAACTGACAGATTTAAGAACAGATTTCGTGTGGTGATGTCAATGTTAGACATTCACAAAATCTCTGAAAGAACTACCCGCTCAAACCGTTGGTCAGGCACCAGAGTTTAACATTTTATTGACGTTCCTTATTAGAGTATTTCCCCGGCTCCGAAAAATATCGTGCGTTCTGATCGTATAGCACAGACTCCATTCAAAGGTTTGAGGCCTGTTTAAAAAAAGACAATGTTTATTTATTCTAATTTCGATGAAAGCTACAAACATTCATTCATTTTCTGTAACTTTTGAGTGGTATATAACGGTTGTAGTTAGTAGCACTTTTATTGGATAGTGCAGTTGTGCTCTTGAAAACTTGCTATGACGTGCGAAATCAGATGACAAGAAAAAAGTATTTCGTATTTCAAAAACTCAATAAATGCGTAGAAATAATTTGAATTGCTTTGCATATTCGTTTTTCAGAATAAACCCCTTTTATCTTGGGTGTAAGGTTTTCCCATCAGGCCATGTCTGATGATTCCCTTTTTTCTGGTCTTTAAGCCACTTCTTCTCAGAGCTACAACCATAAAATGGCTTCGCAAATCTTCTTTCGGTGAAGACGAAAAATTGTCTTGGTTAACTTTAAGACAGACATGACTTCTGTGCTTTCAGTGATAGCTTAACGTGCTTTTCGATTTTCGAAAATAATAAAATGAAAACCACACAAGTATTTTAAACTCATGTTTTTTGCAAACTTCTATAGACTTTACAAGAACAAATTTGCCGTCTTTTGCAACCAGGACTGATAAAGTTTGACGGCCAGCTTCTATTTGCCACCGGAAATACGTCACGCGTGAAACCTCCCCTACCTCCTAGCCTGCTCTCCTGTGTTTTTTTTTTTTTTTTTTTTCTTCGAGCAAATCTGTTTGAATTCCGTTTTCTGTACTCCTGTAAAATATTTGCTCAATCCCGAAACCGCAAATACTGTGAAAGTTGCCTTGTATGGGATTCTTTTTTTAGTAATTTTTCCAGTTCATACCCGCGATCCGAACTCTGTAACGAACAAAATCCGAAAACCGGAATGAAAAATTTGCAGGATCCGTCCGGCAATCCATTAAAATTTTACTCTGAATCCGTAATAATCCGGACTAAATTATTTGCGAAATCCGTCACATTATACCTATACAACACCCCCCCCCCCCCCCCCCCCCTTTCACATACGGAACGTGGGTGTTAAAAACTATTAAGACCATAGGAGGGGGAGGGTCACATCCAGGATGTATTCTTGTAATTTCAAGGGGAGCGTCATGAGTTTAGTTTTGAAATGGCAGGGGAGAGTCAAAATTTGTTCTGAAAGCCGGCAATAGCTATCAGATTTCTAAACAACAAAATCAAAAAAGAATAGACCATTTTCGAGATGCGCGAGCGCTTTCTAAAATATCGCAGGCGCAGACATGAAAAAGAGGCATTTTCGGGCAAGATCACGCGCGCTATTGACTCTGCCCGAAAATGCCTCGAGATCATGAACGCGCCTGCGATATTTTTGAAAGCGCTCACACATCTTGAAAATGGTCTATTCTTTTGTGATTTTGTTGTTTAGAAATCTGATAGCTATTGCCGGCTTTCATCTCAATCAATCAAATCAAATCAAATTTATTGCTCATTAAATTAACAAAGTTTGACAATTTTGAGTAAGAAAAAATACAATAAATTAGTTACCATGTATATAATATCTATATATTTAGGCACTGCCTAAAAGCGGAGCTCCCAGTTCAATTCTTCGTACTTCCTATTTCCCATAATAAATTAACTGGTAAGTTTACTAGTTAGCCCCCAGTCTTTATGTTGCTAATTTATTATATAAGCTAAGGAAATATATAAGAAAGTTAATTAAATAAGAAAAAATACAAAAATACCAGGTAGTGTTAATTTATGTTTTTCTTTTTTTTTTTTTTCTTTTTTTTTTTTTTAGAGAGTGAAAAACTAGCGTTTACTGAGAATGCTGTTTTAGGAGTAGAAACATTTTAAGTTGTTTTGGAAATGAGAACTTACTAAGTGATTTTAGTTGTAAGGGAAGATTTGACCAAAGGTCGATTGCCATGAAAGAGATTGTCTGTTTGCCAATGTTGGTTCTTACTTTTGTCTTATGAAGATTTTGCCTGCTTGCATACCTTGTATTATATTTGTGCACGTTTCTCGCATGTTTAAACATGTCGTTAAAAATACTAGCTAGGTAATGAACCATTATAGTAAATTTGCTTCAATTGTTCTAAACAGAGGTAGTGTCTTAATTTCCCGGGGGGGGGGGGGGGGGGGGGACTCCCTTATAAAAGGGGGCGGGGGTCCTCGTCGTCCCTTTTAGGGTTTGAAATCAGTGTTTTGGTCCCGCTTAGGGTGATAATGACGAGAATGCCCACTAGCTGAGTTTTGTGGTCCCGCTTAGGGTGTAAGATCAGCAACAATGCTTCTTTTCAAAGATTGATTTTTATTTTAATCCCATTTTTGGATTGTGTCACTTATTGATTGGTCCCTCTTAGGGGGGAAATCTAATCACTGCCACGCCCATCATCTCAAAATACAGGTCCCTTTTAGGGGTCATTTTCAAAATTTCCGACGAGGACCCCCGCCCCCTTTTATGAGGGAGTCCCCCCCCCCCCCCCCGGGCTTAATTTAGAGATAATTCCATTGTTACGGGATATTCGTGAACATATCAAGAGATATGGTACTTCCAAGACATTGATTCGTCAATTATAATACCTAGATATTTTATATGATTTTTTCTTTCTAATGAATAAGAAGTAGCATCTCTGTTGGTAAATTTTATATTGACTTGAGCGTCTTCCCTAGGAAGCAAGCCCGAGTCTAAAAATGCAAGCCGTTCTTCGTATTTGGAATCCAAATGGGGGTCATGGTCCCTGGCGTTCCAAGCACAGACTATGGAAACTGGGCACGATAATCGCCACGCACCTTCGCTCGCTACCTGTTCTTGGTTTAGAGAATGCTCAGTTTTGAGAATAAGGCTTTTGAAGGAATCATGTCCAATACGCTATCTAATACGCTCATCTTGCATACAAATGCACACACCATTCGTGGCAGACCTACACTCAAAGAAGTCGAGCGTTTTTGGAACGGGTCGGTCCACGAATCACACCAGGGGGGGACCCGGGGGGGACCCGGGGGTACAGTATCGGGTATGCTCGTCGTATCTCTTAGGGGTAAAAATCAGCGATTTGGTATCTTTTAGGGTCTTAAATTTGAGGTTTAGCAAATCAGCACTTTCTGGTATCTTTTAGGGTGTTGAAAAAGGAACTAGCCCATCGCATAATAACGCAATATGTATGCCTGCGTAAACTCAGATTATTACTCAAGGAAAAGCATTTCAAAAGCCTTTATTTTTTAATAGTATTATTTTTGTGGTATCTCTTAGGGGTTAAAATTTACCCAGCCACGCCCTTTTGAAAAAACTTCCGGTATCTTTTAGGGGTATTTTTGGAAATTTCCGACGAGCATACCCGATACTTTACCCCCGGAGTCACCCCCCTCCCCCCCCCCCCCCCCCCCCCCCCCGGGGAATCTCATAGCTTGAAAGCGTTGAAAACTTTGAAATCATGCAGCCAAACTAACCAAACTCGCAAACTTCATACTAGTTCTTCCGAGATAGCAAATGACCGATATACGAGAACCATACTTAAGAAAAAATGGTAATCCATCAAGTTGATTTTTCATGGCTTGATTACGCCATTCTATTGTCCATACATACATTAGTTTCCTGGATGATTTCACAATCATGAAATTTGTTTTTGTCATGTTAATAGAAAGCTTATTTACGTCACACCATTCTTTAACTTTGGCTAATTCAGAATTCATCGTTTGTTCCAAGGACTTGAGATCATTTGCAGAAGCAAACACATTCGTGTCATCAGCAAAAATTTTAAATTTCAACTTTTCTGAGCTGTTTGGGAGATCATTTATGAACGTCATCTACGTCATCACCAATTTCAAAAGCATGAATTCGCATTATCATAAAATACGAAGTTTATAATCTTGTAAAGCGGTCAAAACTACATATACTGGTCACGTTTCTAGGCTGTAGGTCATTTGGTTGTGGAATTATGAGCGACCAATCATGACGCGATTTTTGGTTAAAATGTATGGAGCGGCCATATTGGTGTTCCACTCTGGTGCACCAATATGGCGGACGAAACTTCGACGGCTGAAAATGATAGAATATTTAATATTTTCGATTAAATTCCACTGAAATACACTTGAAATAGAGATTATGAACGTACACAAAGCAAAATTTTTCACCTAGGGAAAATTATTTTTGATTTTTATCGTTCTTCAGATACAAGTGACGGTATTGCGTGACACAAATTCAACCTTCATAACTCGGGAACCAAACATCAAAATGACTCGAAACATTTTCCTGTGACTTATATCACTGATTTCTAAAACATATTTTAGAAATGTTATTATGCGATGTATAGTTTAGGTTTTGAGTTTTTGATGAATCATCTTTTATTTCAACAGCACGAAACTTTTCACACGAAAATTCACACTCAAAATTTCGTTAAATATTTTATAGAGCGTGTTCACAAAGCATAGAATCATAGTTAATGATTAACCGCAAACTTTCCAAAGGATGAAAATAAACGTTCGATTTCGGCCAAAAATCCCAAACCTTCACTTATTTTTACCCATTTCTTTAATGATATTCCGATGAACAATTGAATAAATAGGAAAAACTCTCAAAATTGGTAAATTTTTAATAAAAATGTCTAACCATCTGTTTGACCTTTGACACGGAACTGAGTGCGTACGTTGTAGCTTCGCAAGGATATTCCTTTCACAATCTGCTTGGCTGATGGAGATGAAGAAAACTAAACCTAATTCACTCAGTCTTTTAGGATGCCTCAAGCAATTTCTTCTTGCTTTGGCTGTAATCTGTTTGTTTTTTGGTCTTCTGTCGATTGATAGCGAAAGGAGTAGTGTTCCACGACCAAAAGCTGTGAGATATTGGGCTCAGTTCGCAAAAGGCATAGTATCGAAGGCACGAAGTGTTGTGTATTTTGCTAAAAACAATTCTTCAAGCTCTGGGACTAGTCTTCTAGATACTTTATACAATAAAATTACGGGGGAACGAAAAACTACAGCGAATCCGCCAACTAATGCATCAGTGATACATTTTAATTACCAGTGGACAACACAGTGGGGGAAGCAAAACAAGACAGCATGGCAGTTAGTATACGGTGATCTGGACTGTGCTGATAATCCCCGTAGAGCATCGTTAACTGCTATTTTAAAGAAATGGTCTGAGATTGCTAAACAACACAACATTCAGTATGCTTTTTTTTGGGGAAGTTTATTGGGCATTGTTCGCAATAATGATGTTATTCCTTGGGACCACGACATGGATCTTCTTGTTCATTATAAAGATATCTTAGTTCTAGAGGAACTAGGATGGCCGAGAAATATTCAAGAATGGGACGGTAATACTTATATTAATGCTATCCCTAGTTCTGAGCATAATAAATCTATGGACGACAGGCTTCGATGGAACTGCCAAGGCAAGGTTAGTGAGCTGTTTATATTTTTCCAGATGCGTGAATTAATTATTACTTCTTTTAGATGTAATTGATTTAATCAATTTAATACAAAGGTATATTCTTTTAGTCTTTTATCATATCATTCATATTGTTTACTTAGTTGGTGTAGCAGAGCGTAGTTGTAGTATGGCAAGCCAAACAGGACAAAAGTGTAGTGAGATCGAAATCACATATTGAGAATAAAGAATCACTTAATACGAGAACAGAAATCGCTATATGAAAATAGAAATGACTATACGAGAAAAAGAAATCACTATATGAGAATAAAAAAATACTATACGAGAAAAAGAAATCACTGTATGAGATTATCGACCAGAAGTTGAGATTATCGATTGGTATAGATATCGCACTTGCACTTTAATTATGTGTTCATTGTACATGTGGCGATACATTCATGCATATTCATTGATGACGTGTACTAGAATTGAATAAGAAAAAGAGTATGAAACAGACTCAAAGGAAAAAGGAATAAATGTATGTAATCCTTAATACTGGTTAATTGAATAATAATAATAGTAATGATAATAATAATAATAATAATCTCTTACAGTAATTAATAATAGCGAACATCATAGTTACACTCCCCCTTATGAAAATATAAGCCCTCTGGCACACTGTTCTGGCAACTGTGCTGCAAGCTTGCCAGAAGTTTCTGGCACACCTCTGGCAGCCTAATTTGAATTTCACATGCAAATTAGGTACTGTGGCAGTCTTGTGGCAGTGTGTGCCAGAAAAATGTGCCAGAACCTAGTGGCACACTGCTCTCTGGCAGTGTGTGCCGCAGAAATGTGCCAGAACCTGCGGCATACTTCTCTGGTACACTGTACCATAAATCTGGCACACACAATGCCACAAGGCTGCCACAGCACCTAATTTGCATGTCAAATTCAAATTAGGCTGCCAAAAGTGTGCCACAACCTTCATGGCAAGCTTGCGGCAGGGTTACCAGAACAGTAATTCTGGTACACTGTGCCACAACTCTAGCACACAATGCCACAAGGCTGCCACAGCACCTAATTTGCATGTCAAATTCAAATTAGGCTGCCAAAAGTGTGCCACAACCTTCATGGCAAGCTTGCGGCAGGGTTACCAGAACAGTAATTCTGGTACACTGTGCCACAACTCTAGCACACAATGCCACAAGGCTGCCACAGCACCTAATTTGCATGTCAAATTCAAATTAGGATGCCAGTGGTGTGCCAGAAACTTCTGCCAGCCTTATTTGGCATGCATATAACACAAGTCAATATTTTTTCTAACTTATCTAACTAACTATTATCAACCTAACTTTTAAGTCAAAACTTCAATATCATGTACAACAAAATGCACTTAAATCCGCATGGAGACAGAAAGAGGAGAAAAAAATAGTACACAATCGGCAACTTTTATAAGAAAAGATAACGGTTCCAGATAAAAATACTTTTAATTTGGCTGTGGATTTGGTACGTTTGTTAAATCCTTCCTGACTTCCTGACTAAGTCAAGCAGCAATATTTACATGCTTCAAAAATAGTTTCTTAAAGGAACAAAGTTGATTATTTAAACATCAAAGGTTCACTTGATGACTATTACAGTAAAAAAATAGGTGTTTTTTTTTTTTTTTCGTTTATATTTCTTATCTGTATCTACTGCTTTGTGCCTCTGTGCTAGCTAGCTTCCTTCTTGAATGGTCTTCAAAAAAAGCAGTTCTTGAGTTGAAAATCTTTATTTTTCAACAGCATCCCCACATTCCTGTAGTAAATAAAAAATCATCAGCATGTGCATTGCTATTGGGATTTTAGTGTTTACAATTTTGTATATTTATATAGCATTTTATGAACAAAATAAGTTTAAGTTTCGCTTGAATGAAAAAATGTAAGCTTAGTTGTTCAAGTTTTATCAGTTTTGGCGCATGGCTTGATTGAAAGTGAAGAAAAACAATTTTGAAATTATTACTTTATTAACCTCACTTAGATCAGAATGAAACTAAACAATTTTTAGAAAATATTGAGTGGTACAAATCGAATTAATAGAATAATGAAAGATTTTCAAAGCAAGAAATTAGAAATTAAAGAAGTGCTGTTCACACAAGCTGAAATGACTGTAATGTTTGGGTTTAAGCTTATCAAAAAGAATATCTATATCAAAATTAAAATTTGTAAGCAAATATTTAAAATCGTATTTGTTTTCCAAACACTTTTTCCGTCATCAGGAATAGTTTTTAAAAACATAAAGTCAAGGATCATCTCGATAATTTTCATTCACGACTTTTCGCGTGTACAACTGAAGTCCGTCCTTTTTTTACATTTTTTTTCTGCAAGCTAGCTCAATATTTACATCAAGATTCATTGTTATTTCATATACAAATATTACATCATTATTTTCTTACCTTTTTTGGTCCATTTTGAACAACAAAACCGTCCTTTTCTGCTGGATATCGAGAGCCAAAAGTTGTGCCGTTCAACGTTGTGGATTTCTTCACTAGACTCAAAGGCACCGAAGAGGTGCCAAAATACACACACTGCAAGACATTCATCGTTGGTTGCTATGGTTCCTTTCTCGTGCATTTGAGACGATCAAACCAGGAGATCAGCAAGATTTTTTAAACGGAGAAAAACTGCCTCAAAGGCCATTGCCTAGTATAATTACTGGAATTTTCTATATACTAAAGGTTAGACAATGAAATGAACTAGACTTGTGAAGGAAAAGGTAATGTTTTTGAGATACATAGCTTCAAAATCTAGTTTAAGTTTTTTGCCAAGAGACCATGAGTGAAATATTTCAAACTCGAAAAAAAAAAAAAAAAAATTTCAACATTTTAATGCACGTACACCACAGCTTTAGATCAATTTATTTTTCCTTTCACCATTTTTTCCCTGTCAGCTTAGGGGACTTAGCCTGTTATCTTCAATTATATTACATAAGTCTAATTAGTTTTTAATTGACTTCAACAATCTCAACTAGCTGATGAACTGATTGGCACATGTACATTTATTCATCAGAAAGCAGCATGCCTAAGGGTTGCCACACTGTGGCACACATCACCAGAGGGCTCTTACCTTTTGGCACACAGTGCCATGAAATTATTGCTTTCTGGCACACACTGCCACAGAGCCATTGCTTTATGACACACATTGCCAGAAAGCTGCAGACTTTGGCACACATTGCCAGAGAGTTTTTGCCTTTTGGCACACAGTGCCACAGAACTTTGTTTGTGGCATGCACTGCCTCAGAGCCATTGCTTTATGGCATACATTGCCAGAAAGATGCAGATTGTGGCACGCATTGCCAGAAAGCTGTAAACTGTGGCACACATTACCACAGCACCATTAATTTATGGCACACATTGCCAAAGAGCTTTTGCCTTGTGGCACACATTGCCAGAGAGCTTTTGCCTTGTGGCACACATTGCCAGAAAGCTGCAGACTGTGACACACATTGCCAGATGATTGCCATACTGTGGCACATATAGGCACAGCATTACAACTGGCTTGTGGCACATTGATTAGTGTGCAGCAAGGTTGCGGCAAGCTTGCTGCAACCTTGCTGCAGCTCAATTATTTTCATAAGGGCGGCCGGCCATTACCTTCAAACAATATATAGGCCACAAGCTGAATTACCTTCGTTGTTTGTTGTGCCATTTTGGACCATATGGCAGTTGATTCTTTCATGTGTAAATTTTTTAATAAAAGAAAATTCTGAATTAATGGTATGGAATGTCGCGGTCTGAAACGGGCAATTTGCATACAAAAGTAAAGAGGTCTATTAATACTCCAGTTTCGCATCTGATGCAAACCGCTGTTTTTGAAGACCACTGACTCATTTGCTCAGGCTTAGCCTCGTTTATAAGTCAGCTATTCAATGACATCATTAGAAGTCCATGGGATTTCAAAAGATTGGTATTGTTCAACATTCCTTTCTATGAATTTGACCAATCAGAGAGAGCCCCACAAAAGCTAGTGGGTACGACCTTGACCTTGGCTGTCTTTCCGTAGAGAATGAACGTATGGATGACTATTATAGCAAAGTAAGCCAGGATTTTTGTATAAATAAGTTCAAAATTCATCAGAAAAAAGCCATAGATGCCGTAATTTTAGAAAATAAAGACGTTTATGTGAATCTTTCCTACTTGATGATATTGATTATCCTCGTCATTGAAACATTAATCCAGTATAGAAATCACGCTCGTTTAAAAGTATTAAAATTACTGAGCTACAATGTACAAGTAAATAAGCCCTACGGGCGGTCTCTCTTCTACTATTCCTCGGTCCATCAAAATATGATAGGACTAAATGTTAATATATTTGAACTTTTCACGAGTACTTTTATGAATACTATAAAACACACCGTATTCCGAGAAGTCTACTCTCGATTACAGAGTTTCAATCACTAATTCCTTCCGTTAGAGTTAAATCACTAAACCAGTGAAATAGATATTAGACTAATACACTTTAGTAGACCCTAATTTCATTGTATTTGACAATCTAGCAATTATTATCTCACATGTTTAGCGACTTCACTAGCACTATAAACATAATAAACAGCAACGGCTATTCAAAATAGAAAATTTGCATATCACCTAGCGATTTGATTGGCTAATAGAAAACAATGTAGAAAGGAATGTTGTTCCAGTTGGAGCAGACGCTAGTGGGGGAATGACGGGAACCGGAAGCGCCTCACAGCGGCTGCGCAGGAGGCTAACTTACACATGCATTCTTTACATTACAGTTGACTTTGGCAAATCATTAGCAAGCAGCCAGCGTTATGTAAAGATTGTGCAAGTTGAATTATGCCAATCCCATAAATGAATAGATGACTTCAAAGCCAAAAGTAACTCCAAATTACTCGAAATTACTCTCACAAATTTTCTGAACCTTGAGCAAAGTACTTATTCTACAAAATATCAAGCGCAATTTAAAAACTCAGGTCAAAAAATGGAGAAAATAGGCAGTAAAGAAAATGCACTACCACCTTGCAGGGGTTTTATATTGATTCTGATTTTGGTAAAAACACACTCATTCGAAAATTTAATCTTTCTCTTAGAGCCTTGATAAAAAATTTTTCCAAAAAAAATTGTTGGCTTGCCATATGAGTCCTTATGGGACTGTTCATTATTTAACAGGGGGAGTGGGATGAATTTTTGAAAAATTAGCAAATTTTACCTTTCTTTGAAGTGCCCCCTACAATGAAAGCAATTTTCAGGACCCCCTTAATTACCTGTTAAACAAATATTTACAAAAATTCAAATATTTATCTATCACTAAAATTTCAAGTCCCCCCATTTTCTTACCCATCCTACCCCCTCTGATAAATAATGAACGGTACCTAATTCCCTTCGTTTTTTGTCATGATCCCAATGATACCAGCTATAGAATCTTCTTTACAGTAAATTCTTTTCTTATTTCAATGTTTGAACTAATGATTCTTTTGGGAGTCGCAAGATGAAAGTGTTTTACAGTGCAACTACTAGCTCAAACCAAGGCCACCCAAACAAATTTTAAATCATATTCATAAATCATGTTTTGGTCGCTGAATAGCAGGATGGTGCAACTTCTGGAGGTTAAACTGTTTCTTTTTCACTTCTGATCATAAATACACAAGTATAAAGTAAAATGTATGCTTCTAAAGGCAAAAATGTGAAAATTTGTGCTGATTCTATAGTTTTAATACTCAATCGTGATTGACTAATTTGTATGAAAATTTGCTTGGGTGGCCTTGGTTGTAGTGGTCGCACTGTAAAATGCAAGGAATCGTAGCTTATTAATTGCTGACCCGGTTTTGATAGATGCCATCTCAGTTAATAATAATAATATAAAACAATAGAACAATAGACCCCTTGCAGCACGTCGGAATGCAACTCAATTTGGAGGGCAAAACAATAGGTTCCAATTCTCAGGAGATTGAAATTGTTTTGTTTTGCCCTCCAAATTGAGCTGCTCTGACGTCACGTGCAAGGGGTCTATATGATGGAGAACATGCATACACATATCTAATACTTATTCAATTTATTTAATTAACTCATAATATAGGGGCATTAGGGGCAGATCCAGAAATTTTCAAGGGGGTGTCCCAAATATAAAAAAGTGATGATATAGTAACATCATCAATAATCCTGATCTTACTAAATTTGTACTTACATTTATCTGGGAGGACGGGTCCAGTGCAACAATGGACGCCCCTTGGATCCACCCCTGGGACATCTCATTTATCATATTCATCCTGGGGGGGTACTCCCTATAATGGACTATACAGGGATGCTCCGCCTGAAAGGGGTACTTTTTTCAGGCCACACATATAGCAAAGGGGTGAAAATTTGTGAGTTTTGGTATAAAAAGGGGTAGATTTTCTTCAAAGGTACATGAAAGGGGTACCTTTTAAGGTAAAAAGGTATGTAAAAGGGGTACTTTTTTGCTGAAATTTGGTACTGAAAAGGGTAAGGGGTCGAGAGTCCGGCGGAGCATGAAACGATCCGAAGTACCCTCCCTCCAGGATATTCATACACAAGGCTTAGTTTTCACTATTAAACCAGTGCAAATAGTTCTTCACTGTTAGTTACAGGGTGGATCCAGGATTTTTGCTAGGGGCGGCTCGAAATTTTGGTAACAGGGGTTCGGTTGCTGAATGGCCAGTCAAAAAAAGCGGGGGGAGGGGAGGATTTGAACCACCAGAACCACCAAACAAAAACAAAAATATATTTTACATTGGATATTTTCTAATTAGGGGGGCTTGTAGTCGTCATTTAGAGGGTTTCATTGCAGTTTAGGGGGTCCAGTAACCCTTCTTAGATCTGCCTTTGATTTAACACATATATTTTGATAGAAGAAAACATCTGACAGTCAACCTTGAGTACTATCAGTACTTGCATGTCATGTTGCTTGGTTTGCATCCTAGATTTTAATGATAGATGATGATGATGATGATGATGATGGTGATGATGGTGATGATGGTGATGATGATGATGATGATGATTGATGATGATGGGGAGTGACCCCCCCTCTTCCCATGGGAAATCCTGCATAAAGGACCCCTCAAAATGACATATTATTCCTATTTTGAAAAAAAATCGCCCAACAATGTCTTCAGGAAAAAAGGGTTGCCCAAAACTACTATCTAGGACAAAAAAGTTTAAAACTATAATAACAAATTAAGGAAAAAAGCAAAAAACCAATAGATCATTATATTTTTTTCCTTTTTTCCTTTTTTCAATGCACTATACTGTAATACTGTACTACAGATCATTGGCACTCTTATTTATGCTCTCTTTCTAACTCTATAACTCGGAATGAGATTTTGCTTGACTGCATTGGGCTGGGATTTTGCAAAATTTTGGGCTTGCAAATGGATTAGGACACCCCCCCCCTTTCAGGACCCTCTATCATCATTTTCACCCACGTGAGTTAGTAACTTTTTCCCATTTCAGATCTGATATTAACTGATGTATTTTTTTTAAATCTAGATCGTTCCCGATCACGTCGATAGCTGTGCTATACAAGAACCCTTAGTGCGTCTGTACAACAGAGGCGCATTCTTAGACGTATTCCATTTCTTTGACTTCGGTGACTCCATCTTAACAACTCCTGAAGGACATAGAGCAGAGCTTAGCAAAAAAGACTTCTTTCCTCTCAGACCTTGTTCGTTTATGGGAGTCGAAGTCTTGTGTCCTAACAATCCCATCAAGCTCTTGTCTGACTGGTATGGACCTGATGTTATCAAGTCTGCAAAGAAATGTAAACATGGTCGCTGGGTATAGCTTCGTCGTCATAGAATTTACTATCAGTTTTCATTCAAGCATTCAACGGTAAAGAATTTGCCCCGGGGGGGGGGGGGGGAGGTACTCCCTATAATGGACTATACGGGGATGCTCCGCCCGAAAGGGGTACTTTTTTCAAGCCGCACGTATAGAAAAGGGGTGAAAATTTGTGAGTTTTGGTATAAAAAGGGGTAGATTTTCTTCAAAGGTACATGAAAGGGGTACCTTTTAAGGTAAAAAGGTATGTAAAAGGGGTACTTTTTTGCTGAAATTTGGTACTGAAAAGGGTAAGGGGTCGAGAGTCCGGCGGAGCATGAAACGATCCGAAGTACCCTCCCTCCAGGATATTCATACACAAGGCTTAGTTTTCACTATTAAACCAGTGCAAATAGTTCTTCACTGTTAGTTACAGGGTGGATCCAGGATTTTTGCTAGGGGCGGCTCGAAATTTTGGTAACAGGGGTTCGGTTGCTGAATGGCCAGTCAAAAAAAGCGGGGGGAGGGGAGGATTTGAACCACCAGAACCACCAAACAAAAACAAAAATATATTTTACATTGGATATTTTCTAATTAGGGGGGCTTGTAGTCGTCATTTAGAGGGTTTCATTGCAGTTTAGGGGGTCCAGTAACCCTTCTTAGATCTGCCTTTGATTTAACACATATATTTTGATAGAAGAAAACATCTGACAGTCAACCTTGAGTACTATCAGTACTTGCATGTCATGTTGCTTGGTTTGCATCCTAGATTTTAATGATAGATGATGATGATGATGATGATGATGGTGATGATGGTGATGATGGTGATGATGATGATGATGATGATTGATGATGATGGGGAGTGACCCCCCCTCTTCCCATGGGAAATCCTGCATAAAGGACCCCTCAAAATGACATATTATTCCTATTTTGAAAAAAAATCGCCCAACAATGTCTTCAGGAAAAAAGGGTTGCCCAAAACTACTATCTAGGACAAAAAAGTTTAAAACTATAATAACAAATTAAGGAAAAAAGCAAAAAACCAATAGATCATTATATTTTTTTCCTTTTTTCCTTTTTTCAATGCACTATACTGTAATACTGTACTACAGATCATTGGCACTCTTATTTATGCTCTCTTTCTAACTCTATAACTCGGAATGAGATTTTGCTTGACTGCATTGGGCTGGGATTTTGCAAAATTTTGGGCTTGCAAATGGATTAGGACACCCCCCCCCTTTCAGGACCCTCTATCATCATTTTCACCCACGTGAGTTAGTAACTTTTTCCCATTTCAGATCTGATATTAACTGATGTATTTTTTTTAAATCTAGATCGTTCCCGATCACGTCGATAGCTGTGCTATACAAGAACCCTTAGTGCGTCTGTACAACAGAGGCGCATTCTTAGACGTATTCCATTTCTTTGACTTCGGTGACTCCATCTTAACAACTCCTGAAGGACATAGAGCAGAGCTTAGCAAAAAAGACTTCTTTCCTCTCAGACCTTGTTCGTTTATGGGAGTCGAAGTCTTGTGTCCTAACAATCCCATCAAGCTCTTGTCTGACTGGTATGGACCTGATGTTATCAAGTCTGCAAAGAAATGTAAACATGGTCGCTGGGTATAGCTTCGTCGTCATAGAATTTACTATCAGTTTTCATTCAAGCATTCAACGGTAAAGAATTTGCCCCGGGGGGGGGGGGGGAGGTACTCCCTATAATGGACTATACGGGGATGCTCCGCCCGAAAGGGGTACTTTTTTCAAGCCGCACGTATAGAAAAGGGGTGGAAATTTGTGAGTTTTGGTATAAAAAGGGGTAGATTTTCTTCAAAGTATATGAAAGGGGTACCTTTTCAGGCAAAAAGGTATTAAAAAGGGGTAACTTTTTGCTGAAATTGGGTATAAAAGGGTAAGGGGTCGAGAGTCCGGGCGAAGCATCCCCGTATGAAACGACCCGAAGTACCCCCCGGGGAATTTGCACATTTGTTTACGTTTTAAAAGAGACGTTTTGTCGGCTGAAATTCGGACTTCGACCAATCATAGTAAACCGTTTTGAGCGGGAAAAATTAAACTAATCAGGGTTTGGGATGTAACAAACACGTTTTGTTCACGTGATAGGCATGTTTCGGGGTTTTTTTTTCACGATTTACTCAAACTATAATTAAATGCTTAAGGATTTCCTGTAGAGTAAATTCTTCCAAAATCTTCCAAAAAAGGATCTTGAAAAACGGTTACTGTAATCAGTCAAAGTCAAAGGTTAACCGACAAAACGTCTCGTTTCAAACGTAAAAAAACGAGCAAATTCTTTACCGCTGAATGCTTGAACGATAATGATAGAGGGATCGTTCATTGTACATGATTTCTAATGCCCTGCCCACACTACGCGCCGGATACATTTTAAAATACGACTTTATTTATACAGTTAGGCCTTCCGTCCACACTAATTAAGATAAATTGTCCACTGAAAACGGAAGTTTTCGAAAAGCTCTCCAAAGTCAATAAATTTGAAAACACCGGCTAAGCGTATTACTGTGGGCGGAGAACATCTTGAAAACGGAACTTTTTGAAAACGCAGACGTCACGATAGTCATGACGGCGTAGTGTTGACGATGCCTAACTTCGAGTCACAGCTTGTTTATAAGGGGGACAGAATGGTGAAGATCAATAAGAATCGCGACTTACTTTACTCTGCATCTGGATCGTAGCTCTGATGTCTTTCGTCCTAACATTTTATCCTACAACATTCTACAATATATGCGGTATTTGGTGGTTATTGCTTTACTAAGTTCTCAAACAATACTCAATTTTTCGCAGTCCCCCTCCCACGACCATAATTCTTAGCATTAAAACAAAAACTTGTTTTCGTGTGATGTACAAATCCGAAAGGGATCCGGGGGATGCGACCATTACTGATGGCCTATACGCGGAGGAGGTGGTGCTGGATAGCAGACAAACTGCCCCCTTTACCATATACACCCCACCATAAACACGTCAGTCAGGATAAATGGGCCATCCAATCATTAAATTATTTAGCTGAACGCGGACATTTTTTTTTTGTTAATTCAATTTTTTACTTAGTGCAGTACTAAGAAAAAGAATAAACACTCATTCATGATAATGCTTGTAATTTCCTTTGATTTTTGCTTGTTCAAATATCCAAAAAAAGGACTGAATCTCTATCGAACGTGCCTGCTTTTTGAACATTGTCTTGTGTAATCTATGCCCTAATGGCGGATACTGTGCTTCAGCTTGTGCAGTTCTCTTAAATTTCTGTGGGTGGACGTGGCTTCGAGTCCCGCCGCCTTTTCCACAAGATTTTTATCAGTTTATACTTTTCTTTGGATTCAAACCTTCAAAAATGGTAATCTTTTGAGAAAAACTACCTGATTTGTCGTTTCTTATGTTCGATCTGCATAGTTAAAGCTGCGTTGAATTAAACTTACCCATGCTGTTCCCATGCTGGGCAGTTGGGCTGAACAGTTTACCGTGAAATGCTAACATAATGGGTTACCTGTGGGATGTTAGTTACCAGTCTTCACAGTAAACTTCACGGTCAAAACCAAGATGGCGGCGTTCAAAGGTTGAATTATGTCCAAAGAAGCTCCTACCAACACTGGTAGTGATTTGACGGCAGAACAATGCCAGGAAAATATAGATCTTGCCTTGGAGGTGTACGGTAAATAGTTGCTAGCATTAGATGTTTGGATGAAATTTTGCTTTCTCCAAAGTAAGTTATTCAAATGACCTTTGATTTGATTTTTGATTTTTTTCAGATCTCGTCAAAGATATCAAGGTATGTACTAGAAGTACGTTATCATGCTCAGAGAGGATAAAACTTTAGTTTATTCAAAGTATAGATAGTACACAACTAAAAAAATAGTAACTTGCACAGCTAAGAAATCAATGCAAAAAGCCATAGACTGTTTGCAAAAGTGCTACGAACCCCCAGCCTCAGTCCCATGGATATATCAAAACAAAAACTGTGCATAGAACAGTGAAACTAGAAAGTCCAGTTAAAGTAGTAATGCACCTATCAATGTTAAGCCCCCAGGGGGGAGGCCGGGCTAGGGGTGGGGATTATACTTTTTTTATTTTTTGTTGTTGTCAAATACCCCACCCTCGGGATTCTGAATTAGGTCAAATCCACCTTAAAATTCCTACCTGGGGACAAATTCAGGGGTCAAATGTTTTAACAATATGAAAGATTTTTTTTGCAAACCCTGACGGACAGGCTCAATTTGTTGGCAAATTTCCCCACCCTTGGGACAGTATTATTGGCAAATATTATATCCCACTGTGGGGCATTAAGTGTCGATGTAATCCCCACCCCTAGCCCAGCCTCCCCCCTGAGGGCTTAACATTCATAGGTGCATAAATTCATCTCTAGAAACAAATGCATAGTAATAATCTTACCTTATATACAAGTCAATTCCAAAGGTGCATGCTCAACCCCATTCGGACATACCCCAGGCATTTGACCATAGTTGAGTTCTGGATAGTGAGGAATTTGACCTGAATATTGCTTGAATGGACTTGTAAGCATTTGACTACTGGATTCGCCTTTGTCACACGGCAGCCATATTGCTTTTGACATCACAAATTTTAACATGACAAAGAGGCCGCACATGGTAACCAAAAAACAAGATGGCGTCTTCAGAGCCCATGAAGCAGAAGGACTTTTGGCATAAGAATCTAGCTAATATTCCAAAATTTACGAACTCTTTTGTTGAGACATTTGCCAGCCCTTATCTAATTTGCAAATTATTCATCTACCAAAAAATATAATGAATACATTTTGAACAATTTTTGTCAAGATGACACCCACGTTAGCCAGTCCAGGTAAACCTTCCTTTGGTCATATCACTTCTTGACCATTCTCCAGACATCATTCCACACAAGGCCTTTGTCCCAGCACCAGGGAAGATCCAGGGTTCTTAAAAGGGTTACCTTGCGACAATACCCCAGGAAACCCATAAAAATTAGAAATTGGGTTAGAACTTCAACTTTTTAGTGACAAGATAAATTCATCTTGTGCATTGAGCAGCTACAAGATAAATGGATTGAATGCAAACGCAAAGACTTTGTTTTTCTTTGCATTTCATGATTATTTTCTAAAAAGAGAACTAGCTAGAAAATGTGAGTTCAATTTCTTTTCACTCGATATTTGTGATATTCAACTCGCATTTAGCCATTTATCTTGTGGGAATTTCGAACCCTGGTACATTGTAGACATATTTTTTATTTGTGCAAAATAGGGGGGAGGGAGTGACTAGTGACCTCTCTCACCACCCCTGCAGAGCTTTCAATATAAGGCGGCTACCGGCGTTTTATCACCTGATACTTTACCTTAAACTGCCGGCTATTTTGACAAAAAATTAATTCATTGCCAAATAAAGTTACGGCCCCTTGGGGGATACGGACCCCTACTTTTTTGGATTGACCGTCTACTCCAAATATTATTGAAAGTTCTGCCCTGGATCCACCTCTGCAGTACTGTATTAAGGTATCATGGGGCAAAATCTGACGGTCTCACTAAAAGCTGCGTAGCGTGTACAATATTTAAAATATTTTTGACAAACTATTTATTTTCTTAAAGCCTAATAAATAGGGATTTCCATGGTTGTCCTCATTTTAAGAGATTTGATTTTCATTTAAAAGACGAGCTCATGACGTGACCAGTTGGTAAAGTATGCTTTTAGGTTGCACAGCGATATTGACGACTCCTGTCATCAACATGACACCTAAGTACTCCAAGTCATGCAAAAACAATTTTTATGGAATATCTCGCAAACAAGAAATCGCAACAAAAAAATTTCTTCAGCAAACGAAACATTAGTCCCTATTCTGTTATGTTGAATTTTTTCTCCAAAAAAAACAATTCTGGTCAAAATTTCATCCCATGATACCTTAAGTCTGGTTTTCACCAGAATCAGAGTCGGAGTTGGAAGCTGTTCATGCATGACTGATTGCTATAAGTGAAAAGTGTTTGTCATTAGCGTAAGCAAAAGGAAAACTTCCGATCCTTCCGATTCTGCTTCAGACGCACTTCCGATTCCAATTCCGACTTCAATTCCAACTGTTTTCTGGTATTCACTTCATCATAAGTTGCTTCCGACTCCGACTTCATCGCTAATGAAAACCAAGCTTTAGGAACTCTTGCAGTCACAGAACATACTAGATATCCTTGTGAGTCATCTGAAACTAAAGTTATTGCTTTAATGTTTTACTAGGATCCAGAAAAGCCTCAGACCTTGGAGGAACTAAATGTTGTATCAGAAGATGATGTCAAAGTAGAGAAAAATGGAGGACAAAATCACATAACAATCATTTTTACGCCTACTGTGCCACACTGCTCTTTGGCAACACTCATAGGTATGTAAACATACTGTATTCATTTATAGGATAAACAGAAGGAAGGGAGTAACATTTATACTCGTTTCAGGTAATCAGCAATACTAGGGTTCCCACAGCCAGGGAAAAGTCAGTGAATTCTTTTTTTTTTCAAGGTCAGGGAATCGTCAGGGAATTTTAATTTTGGTCAGTGAATTTTTGAAAATCATCCGAAAGTCATGCAGTGAAAAGTCAGGAGAAAGTCATTAATTTCCGAATTTATTTCAAGGTCAGGGAATTTTAATTTTGGTCAGTGAATTTTTGTAAATCATCCAAAAGTCAGTGAAAAGTCAGGAGAAAGTCAGTGAACCCCGAATTTTTTTCAAGGTCAGGGAATTATGAGGGAATTTTAATTTTGGTCAGTGAATTTTTGTAAATCATCCAAAAGTCAGTGAAAAGTCAGGAAAAAGTCAGGGGATTTCTGTCAGCCTTCAAAAAATTAATTTAGATTCAGAATTAGTATAGTTGGGCTTCCCTTGGTCAAAATACCATATATAATGTTTTTGTATTATTAATAAGTGTACAGTGTGGTCAGTGAAAAATGTTTTTTTTTGGTCAGGGAAAAGTCAGGAAATTTTATTTCATTTTTCCAAATGAGTGGGAACCCTGAATAGACTAGTTCCCGTCAATGAAATAAACAAAATATTCCTTCGTACCTTTCTACAGTTCCTACAGTATATACCTTTACATACTTTAATGATTCAGGTTCAAAGTTCCCACAAGATAATTGGCTAAATGCAAGTTGAAAATTACAAATATCGCGTGAAAAGAAATTGAAGTCATATTTTCTAGCTAGTTCTCTATTAAGAAAATAATGATGTGCGAAGAAAAATAAAGCCTTTGCGTTTCTGCTCAATCCATTTATCTTGTAGCTGCTCAATACACAAGATAAGTTTATCTTGTCATTCAAAATTGAAATTCTAACCCTGTGATTTATTTGATTGGTAGTAGTCTATTGCTGATTTATCTGTTGCGACTTTTGTCTCAATATCAATATGTAAAAATAAAAATATAGATCTATATAAACAATATTGAGAAAATACTAAAAAACTATAAATATATACCACTTATTAGATATTTTCTTGTGTATTACGGGCTGATATTTTACAAGCTGCATACAAATTTTGCTGAGCCTTTAGGCGACCGAGAGAAAATACAAGCTACAAGTAAAATGTCAGCCCGTAATACACAAGAAAATATCTAATAAGGGATTTATTATACAACTGCTTTTTGTCCCAGTGTTTATTCCTTTCTTACACTTCGAAAAACCCAATAAAAAGCTGCGAATACGGCAAACCGGTTTTCAACATATATAGTATGGCCTCATATTTGCTTAGTTCTCTATTCCTTATTTAGTAAATTTACGTCACAGTTGTATAATAAATAATTTTATATATTTATAGTTTTTAGTATTTTCTAAATATTGTTACTACAAGATATGCGATAAATTTAAGAAATTTCTAAAATGTAACAGATATAACTATTTAACAATAATAAGGTTTGATTTTTAGCTTTAGACAAATCTTTGAAACCGTGCAATAGAAAAAAAAGTTTTTCTTTATCATTAGGCTATATCATTACCATTAAATGGCTTAAAAACAACCTGAAGAGTGCCAAACTCTGTAATTGAATTATTGAAAAATAGGATACTTTACTTTAGGGTTCTTTGGGATTCACATTGGCATTTTGTGGTTTAAGTCAGACTCTTAACATTTCTGCATGCAAAGTCTTAAAACTTCTTCCTGATTGGCTGCTAGATGACAATTATTCCAGAAAGGTTTTCAAAGTGCACAAGGTTCTCTTGGATTGTACTATACCAAATTTGAACCAATATCATTACCAATAAATGACTTAAAAACAACCTGAAGAGTGCCAAACTCTGTAATTGAATTATTGAAAAATAGGATACTTTATTTTAGAGTTGTTTGGGATTCACATTGGCATTTTGTGGTTTAAGTCAGACTCTTAACATTTCTGCATGCAAAGTCTTAAAACTTCTTTGTGATTGGCTGCTAGATGACAATTATTCCAGAAAGGTTTTCAAAGTGCACGAGGTTCTCTTTGATTGTACTATACCAAATTTGAACCAAATGAATGATGAATGAGTAACTTTGGTTGGTCAGGGTTTTGTTATCTGCTGATACCACAAAATGACAATAAATTATGATTAATTTAATTTTTTACAGCATTTTAAGTCCAAGAGCATAGTTTGCTCTACTTTTTTTGGGGAAAAAGTGATTGATCTACACTAATGAATAAATCGATTGATTGAGGACAGTTTTACATCTCCCACAGAGAGAGGTCACTGCCCTTTAACTTCAAAGTTAACGCAGCGGATCTTGAAAAGCATTAAGGGTTACACTGTGAATGTGGGATGTTTTAAAGTCAAGACCACTGGCTTCTTTATTGATAGATAAACTACATAAGGAACCACATAGCATCACTAGGTAGCGTGAAAAAATTGACAGCTCAGCTTGTAAAACCCTGCAGTTTAATTAATTACAAAAACAGGATATTTACGCTAAGAATGTTGTATTCACAGGTCTTTGCCTTAGGGTCAAGCTAGAGAGAACATTGCCTGACAAATTCAAGGTATTATTGAAATCCTATCCAAAATCAAAAAGAATTTAAATTTGCAGTATTTAAAACATTTCTTACAGTAGAACTATTATCACTGGGGGAAAAACATAAAGTTCTCAACAATCTGAAATGTTATTTCAATAATTAAAAAAAAAAATTAGATTAGATTAAATGTAAAAATTGCATGACTTTTATGTAAAGTCATTTCATGTCAAATCTGATGTCGTGTGTTTACTTAACCAACTAGTTAATTTTGTGATTAAATTTGGTTTTATTCTTTATTCTTTATTGAATAGCTGGACATTTTCCTGGCTAAAGGAACCCACTCAACTGAACAAGAAAGTAAGTTTACAGCACTTAAATGCAATTTGAATTATCAGGGATGTTGGAGCATAATTTTTAGTGGGGGATTGGGGGCGGGATAGGTTTGAAATTAGGTAATTGAGACAATTACGATGAAAATGCATTGTAAATTTGTAAAGGTATGGAGGTTGTTATTTGGTCTGATCAGATTATGTAAGCTAGCATGGCAAGCTTTAAAATTTAAGCATTAAAATTATATACAATTTAAAGTGGCCGGCATCAACTCTGACGGTATAGTTTGAAAATCACTTCTACATGTAGGGTATAATACGATGGCACAGTTTTACAGGATATCACAGGACTTCTCATTTCAGAGATATAAAGGTTTAAAATTTTAAAAAGCAAATAAATAAGATGACGTCAACCAGGGTTGTGTGTTTTACTTCCCGTGACTCTCAAGGAAACTCACCGAAACTCTACTAAAACATATATTTTGGTAATAAAAATCATTCATTAATTGAAAAACTCAAGGGCAGATCCAGGGGGTGGGTCAGGGGGTTCAGAACCCCTGTCATACTTAAGGTTCCATTGTTTGTCGTTTCCTAAAATTTAGTTTAGCCAGAGTTTTGAAGTCAATTTTGTATGAAGTTAACATTTGGACCCCCCTCAACGTTTGGACCTCTCTCTCAACAAATACCTGGATCTGCCCTTGAAACTGGCATTACCTTACAGGATAGTTATTTTGTCTTTTTAATTAAGCCTGGGTTGACGTCATCTGATTTTTAAATTTTAAACCTTTACATCTCTGAAATGAGAAGTCCATATCGTGTAAAACTGTGCCATCGTATTATACACTACATGTAGAAGTGGTTTTCAAACTATACCGTCAGAGTTGATAGCCACTGTTGAAATTTTAAAAATCTTGGTTAATAACTGGGGGTCTATGACCTGTACCCCCAGCTGTTTCGTACCTACCTGAAAGTTACATTGACTTGGCTATTTTGAAGTAGACATTGCAGCTCACTTCAATGAACAAAACATTACCTGCACATGCTGCCATTTGTCATCACTTTTTCATCTAATGACCCACGAATTTTAACACCTCCTCTAATTATAACCTTATTTTTAAAATGTTAGAATATTTCTCTACAAATTCATATTGCATGCAGAAACAGAGATCTGCTGATATATAACAGTTTATAGTCAGCTAAGTTTGTCAGGATGATAGCCTTATTGTTTGTAATACAATTTATTTTGACAAAACTTCATGCCATTTTGGCTGTGTATCTTTGCTCAAGAATTTGATATCTCTTAAGCTCATGTACTTATTTAAGCTGCTCAGGTACTGCAAGTTTTGCTATTCTGGGTGGCTTTTGCCTTTATTAAAGCCTTTTTAAAAAGTTCCCAAAACCTGTTATATAGACTACTAGAGAAACGTGTATGAAGTGAGGATTTCTTTATTTTACTCTCTTGTCAAGGGAACAGGGGAAAAAAAGGTTTTAAAAAGACAATACTAAGAATCCACATGTCAACCGTGTTCACAACTTCCGTGCAGCAACCTCTATACGAGAATATTTTCATACTTTGACCTTCAACATTGGAATCAATACGAGTCTATCTATCCCCCACAAAGCACGCTAAGTAATTCCGTGTTAACCATGTGTAAATGAACTCATAGAAGTATTTGATAGCTTTACAAGTCCTTTACACGTTTTCATATTAAAACTGGTAGAGATATTTTTGTAACAGTTTTATTTTTCCCCACAGTCAATAAACAAATTAACGACAAAGAAAGAATAGCTGCTGCAATGGAAAATCCAAACCTTAAAAAGATAGTCGAGGACTGTATCGAGGAAGAAGGATAAAATTGTGTCAAATTCACCGTATTTTTATCATGATAAGATAAATGAAAGTATTGGAATACGTAAAGAAGACACACTATGTATAAACAACGAAATGATTTTTTAAATATAAATTTAATACGTAATTCAAATCAGGGATTTTTTTTTCATGGAGGGGTGCTGTGTCGGAAGGGTTTCGACACGAGAGGGGGAAAAACAAGCCAACAATAAGAAATAAATAAATAAGGGAAAAAAACAAGATATCATACAAGAAAGAGAAAGTCATTACGTATTGGTTATTTTCAAAGTAGGGACACAAAGTCGACCCAGGGGGAGGTGCGCACCCCCAGCGTCCCTCCCCTGGATTAAACGCTCGTTTGAAGATTTGTCTAGATTATATTGAAAGTTGGGCGTCCTGTGGTGAGCAGAAACTAAAGTATCTGTTCGGGGAGATCTCCCCTTCCGTCTCGCGCCATTTCACCCAATATGGGAGTTGCCTTTACAGAGGTTTAAAAAACAAATTGGGATTATCACTCCGTGTAGAGTATTTAAGCAACAACTTTCGCAAAACGTATTGTTTGACAGTTGCATTTAGGAATATAATACAAAAAACAGTTGATTTTGTGTGCAGCATTCAGCCTTGTTTGTTTTTCCATTTTAGACTGTTTACCCATTTCAATTAGTTAATGAATATTGTTTCATAACTGGACTCTCGATACGAATTCGAAGTGACTGATACCATTTACAAAGTCTATATTGAAATCTCAAGAAAACGGCATACAAATATCTGCCTTGTGAACACAAATTACAAAATGCCCTGTCAATCGTAGTTATTTTTAGAAAAGTTCCCTCTGTCTTTTTTGGTCGCCATTTTTTGCGGCCTATAAGTCACTTGGCAGTGAATGAGTAGTTTCGTCACATATACGAGGATCAGTTATGTGGCTGCTGAATTTGAACTGAAATTGTCTGAAATCAAAGTGAACTAGTGTTGAATCACCTCAAAGACGTTTAATGTAGCAGTTTAATTTAATTGTCTAAGCACCTTGGCTTTGTCGATACGCGTTGCTTTGTCAAACTCTTCCAACCAAACATCAAAAATGGGGAGCCTAGCCTATGATCCCTAGGTGCTAATCCAGAGACAAAAGTCTTTTACCAGCTGTTATAAGTGCTTCTGGAAAAAAATCACTTCAGGAAACCTATAATGTAGCCATTTCTGCTTGCTTGTTTTCCGCCTCTGTCAAAGTCATGAAAGAACACGAGTGGCTGCTGCGTATATTAGAAGTGTCCGTTTGACGAACGGTTTTTGAGTTCGATGTTTGTCAAGCGATGTTAACCAACGAAAAAATCAGTGTTACATGATAAATGTACATCAGAAAACTAGATTCCAATACATTAATTTCTGATCTTAGTTTCCGCTCTCACTTAGAATCCACCTGTAGGCCTGTACCGCCGGGGATGGAGTCCGTCTAAAGGAAATTATATTTTATATATTTTAACAGCTAGTCGGGGAATATTTCAGATCAAGTTTGTTTTCAGTTTACTCTCTTTGAACTATTCGAATCCGGAAGATACCACAAATGTCTCCCGAAAAAATCCTTATATGAACTTTGCTTTCAAACCCCTTTCTGAACTCAGGTGAAGAGACACCTTTTTTGGACGGTTCAGGATTCTTGTACTTTTGTATTTTTGTCTAAAACCTATCTCCTCTTGAGCACCTGGACGATGAAAGGATTATTAGCACTTAAATGGTGTTGGTAAGAAACTTTATTATATTTTAAGAAAGCTTTTAAGAATGGAATTCAGTTTAATCAGTTTATTTAGAAAAGGTATAAAAGACAAAAATTATACCGAGGTACTCCTGAAAGTACAAGGAAAAACATGGGACGTACGACAATGTGTCGTATCTCAGTCTCAACTAGTTTGACTCTAGAAAAACCACATTCAAAACAATTCAAATGGAAAAAAGTCTCCCCTCGTGATTTTTGTTTATTTGTGTGTTTTTATGTAAATGGTAATGGTTTCTCTTTCCACATTTTTGGCTTGCAATCTCTCGTTTGAACCAACTGAAACAGCGCAAATTCATAATTGCAGATTACCAAAACAATGGCCCAGCGTGTTTTGTATGGACCACAAAGCGATAAAGCTCCGAGTTAGCTCTGTCATGAGAAATGTGGTAATATTGTGGGGAAGTTCTGAAAGCATAGATTTTAATAGAACTCAGATATGAGCTAATTATGTTTCATTTAAATTTATAATGAATCAATTTATTTCCCTGTCACCTATTTTTGTCGGAACAAGTGTTTTGATTTCCTCCAGAAAAAATGTTTTAACTCGGAAATGAAAATAGCCATAAATGATGGATGCAATATTTTATAGATACGAACTTAGTCTGAATAATACCTGCATCTTAATTTTCAAGTTGATATTTTTTTTTAGCTTTTTGGAATTTGAGCATGATAGATGTCAATAATGCTTTCTCAAAGGACTTGAGCTGACAAAAACGGTTATAGTGTTTTTGCTTCAATACCTCAGTTTTAGTTCGGACTTAAAAGTTCAGTGCTGCTATCGTATGATTCACATGTTTGATAGCAATAACAAAACACTTTCATAGTCAATATTTGAAATAACGTCTGATAATGTAAGATTCGTGACACGAAAAAGCATGGTCTATGGTGGACCGTATCAGCTCGTAGCTTAAACCAGCATCCGTTTTTACCTTCAAATCATATCAAAATATCACAGAAACGAAACTATAATTGTTCTCCACTGTCTCGATTCTCTAACATTATGAAATTTGAATATATAAATCACGTTTGGTGATTGTCTTGTGTAAATCTAGCACATTCACATGCATGCTCTCCTAATGGATACAAGGAAAGAACCGGAAGTTCCAAGGTAGTGTTTTTTCTCCCTTTTTTTCCCTGCTTATCGAATTAACTTTCTTTGTTTGGTTTTCACACGTCAATACATATGAAAAAGCTTAAATGTACGTGAGGATGATTGTGAAACACAGTTACGTATTTTAAAAAAAGGTGAAAGTGTTGGCGGAAAAAATTGAACATGGAGCACATATGGAATAGAGTCGCGGATAGCAAAATTGAGCATAAATATGAATATTGCAAAAATAACTTATTTCATACCAAATCAAGCCGTCGAAAATAAATTTTAAAGGAATTTTTTAACGCTCAGTCCAGGCTTAGCTTCGGAAACAATTGGTTTTGGTCTTTCTGGTGTGTTGGAAAACGGCTCGCGTTACACTCAGCACAGAACTGGGTTCCTTTCTGCCCTATATCGCGAATTCTTTCTTTTTCAAACTTAGTTCCCATTCTAACAGATCTAGAGCTACAGGAAGAAGGATCGGTTATTATTTTGAGCTTTTTTTATAGTATTTTTCCTTATTTTCCTTACTGTAAAACATGCGCTTTATTTCTTTCATAAAGTGTGATTCTTAAATCGCTAAATTTTGATTACAATTTCTTTATCAGTAAAAATCCCCGACTAACTAACAGAAAGTTACCAGATTTTTGTGCCTCGAACAGACTGACTGAAAAAAAAACCTATGCTCAACTCCGACAAGTTCCAAATATGGCGAAGTTGATCGTGATTTTGTTTCCGGCCTATCCTCTATGTTTGACCCTTACAAATAAATCTATCATTCGAGGAAATCTTCTGGGTCGATAAGCTACTCAAGCCAGCCATTTGTGAATTAGCTAGCGTTTTGTCAATTAGTTCTAGTCTAGGGTCACAGAATTTTCTAGGAGCTCGTTCTTGGTGACAAAAATATTTTTTTTGCGTTCCTGTGTAAGTGAAGAAAGCCATTTTATAATCATAATTAGGTCGAGGCATGGGTTAAAATTTTTGAACTTTCCGCAAACATTTTGTTTTAACAACTTTGAGTTGGTTTCACAAGATCAATTGTGATTGGAGTAACGCAATCTGCAGAATAGAGAGACCGGAAGTTAATATGTCAAGATTTCACACGTGGCTGGAGTAGGAATATGAAACTTCCGCCAATTTTTCGCCCCTCCCTACCTTGTCAATCAAAATTTTGTCGTTGATATAAATCGTGATCTGTGTTGAAAATGATTTACTAATACATTGAAAGTAAAAGCCAGCAACTAAGAGACAAGCCGAAGGGAAAAGTTCAACTTGTATTTTACACTCAAAGAAAAGACAAAATCAAAAATCGGTGTTGAAAGAAATCGGACTCCGAAAATTATTATTGTTATCTTTTAACGAAAATTTCAGGTCAAAGCGTGCCAGACTTGATCAGAATTTCTAGAGGCATAAAACCCAAGAAAATGGAAGAATTACTTAGAGATTTTTTCAACGATCCAAGCACAGAAAGATACATGATGTCAAATTGTGGTAAGTTCTATAAATTCAACATGTTAAAAATATATATTCTACTCTGAAGTCTAATTTGTAAATATATTTTTTTATCGATAATCAATCTTTTATTAAATCTGACTTCATGATGATCAATTATCTATAATTAAGAACATATAAAAGAGAAATGTCCCTCAAAAGTTCTTAAATTTTTCCAAAAGTATTCTTCATAATTTAGCGTTTTTGATATTGGAGGAATGGTTTGTTTATATCCTCGCCCACCCTACACGGTAAGTTCAAAAGGTTCACGGTCACTACACTTCTATATTACATGCCTCATGCTATGAAGTTTTTTTTGTAATTTTTTGTTTGGTTAAGATGGCACTTTGAGCCATTTGTCTCGAGAAAGCCTTTAAATTGTAGAGAAGGGAGATTGAGGTTGGGTAAATATTATTTTAGCATGGTTTCTGTTATAAAAGGCTTCCATCTGGCAGGGTTTTAGAATGTCGTATTTACTAAGGCAGGTATCCTGTTGGAACCAACTCCATTTGATCGCTTTTAATTACCTAGTACTTCCTTGATTCATAAAGTAATTCTAGAGCGCTTGTTAGCAGAACAGGAAGACAGGAGCGTTTTGCAAAAGGAAAACAATGAAATAAATAAGAAAAGAAGAAGTAAAAGCATCGTCAAGGTCCTTATGCCCACTTGTTGACCCACTGCATGTAGAGATACGCTAAGCTCACCAGTTAAGTCATTTGCCAGTGACCACTTGCCCTCCCCTAGGGCTATCGTGCCGAGTTTGTGGCTTTGAATTTGATACAAATTAAACATATCAGGAAATGATTGTATTTAGAACCAACTCGAGAGAAGAGTTAAGAAGACTTCTTAAGTGCGGGAGTTGCCACGCACGAAAGTTACGAGACCTTCAAATTTGAAAGGAAAGTTGCCCATCAGCTAGTTTCGTTATTCACATCTTAAAAAAAAAGCGACAACAAATGAACAAACTACGAAATAATTAAGGAGTTTCACTTTCAAATCAGCTCAGTAAGACATCAGTACTCTCATGGCCAAAAATTAGAGTGATTGCTACAAAACAACCTTGCAGAGAACTAGTACAATTTTGCTTTGGGATTTTAGAAGATTTCAGCAGGTTTTTTTGCGTTTAAAAGTATTTTAAAACAGCACATGCAGAATACTGTAGGTCTTTCGTTTTTTTCTGATGAGCTTAGCAAAGTAGTCGCCAAACACAAAATGAAACCGACGAAACAACTCTACAACTGGACTCACATTCCGGGTAGGAATTTTTCCCTTTTTACTGATTATATTTCCTCCTCTTTTCCCATCAAATATACTCAAAGTTACTTAATGCTACTATATATATTCATCACTGCTTTTATTCTGATCATAACCACATCGATTTCAAATCCCATGTCTTTCACTCTTAACTGGCTTTTGTCATTACATCACTAGCTGGCCTTTCTCCTTTAAAGAAATAGGTCACTAGAGTAAAAAAAACCTAGTTTTCGGAAATGTGAGGTTTTTTAATTCTTATTTCCGCCAATGATGATTGGAACTTTTAATTAATTGCCCCGTGCCAAGATATTCTAGTGGAATGAGCCTGTTTTACGCACTGTTGATTATTGACTTAATTAATAAGGAGGGAGTTGTTTTTGAAGTCAAAACTAGCCATTTATTCTAAACAGAGACAGTCTATCTTTGCTACTTAACTCACTTATGGATGGACAGTCCAATCCATTCTCGAGGCGGTATTGTTATCTTAATCGTATCAATTTGCTCTTTTCACAAACTTAATACATTTCCTCGAGGTTGAACCTCTGGCTGATAACCAGAACAGTCTGGTCTTTACTGAGGACAATGGTTCATTGAATGCACTGATCTGTAAGGTCGACTCAATCAGGATTTTGTTTTTTGATAACTGAAGATTTCAATGTCGCCCTTCTCCCTTAGGGTAGTGACATGCATCGACTCACAACTTCTTCAAGTCTACCATGATACTTTGTTCACACCGAGACAAATCCTCAGTGGCTTTTGAACTAGTAATACTAAGTTTTTCCTTTGGTTTTTTAATGTTTAGTGGAAGATTGCGAGTTGTTTTACCAGTGTAATTATACGTTGTAATATGGATCACTCGGTTGGCGCGCCCCCGTGATTCCAAGCAAACGGAAATGACTTTCTGGGCGTGAGAAGATCAGACTCACAGTTAGTGAGATCAACAGGAAACCCCTTATGTTCTGTATGAAATGGTTCCGCTTGATGTACGCGAATTGTCTCGAGTCATGTACCTTTTGCTTTGCGCAATAAGAAGTCATTTTTTTTATTCTTTCACTTTAGTACAATGTTACAATCTTGCATGCGTATTGTCATCTTAACGGTTGTCTGACAAACAAGGGCGTGGTATTTCGGTTTGGAAAACACGAGTAAGTGTAGAGAACAAATGAAATAACAATAATAATAATTTTGGACAGTGTGTCAGCGAAAAACAGATTATACAGTCTAGAGCTAAAAATATCAGCAAATCATGACAGAAAACTTAATTATTTGAATAATGTTTTTGAATTCAGTGGAATTATGTTTTATTCATCATCTAATTCTTTCATTTTTGATCCCTGTGTGCATTAATTTTTAGAGATTTTTTAGAAAGAGTTTTGAATTCCAGTTTTTATTTGCTCGGATTATTTAGATGAGTATTTCTTAGTGCGCAAACTCGCCATTACACAACAACTATAAATAAATTCAGTAGAATTACCAGTCGACCAATCGCAAGATTTCAAATGTCAAGATCATCCCGTACCAAATCAATTGTGGCGAGCAAAAATCATGAAAGTCAATCAATGCCGGAAAGAAAGATATAAGAGATAGTCACATACATTTTTTCAATAAGTAGAGCATATTTTCAAATAAATAGTCTAAGTATGTTCCTCGGCAAGATTTATTTACTCTATATTCATTCTTTTTCTCAATTTAACTTCAGAATGTGACGAAGAAGCTAAACCTTACCAAGTAGCCAAACGCGAGCAAGAAATCTACTCCTCTTGTTGCTACGGCAACTCACCATGGCAACAGATCCCAAGAAACCCCTTAACAACATACAGAAGTGAGGCAGCATACAACCACGATGAACGGGTATTTTTCCTCAACCTTCGAAGCGTTTACGAGAAAGTACAGTGCCGTAAAAATAAGCATTCGAAGCAGAGGGTTACAGGAGCAGTGATAGATATGATGGTAACTTACTGTGCACAGATTCAACACGTTGAAGTCTATGTCGAAAGATTACCAGAGGCTGCCAAGCTATGTGGTGATCATAATGGACAGGTGCCACTTAAACCTCGAATGGACAACCTAATGCTTACTGATGTAAGTACTTTACCAGTGTCGAGAGAGCTCTGTTTTCATGTGTGTTTTAATGCGGTTTTACCTATTCTGCGAACCCAGACATTCCAACAGCTTGTTGTGAAATGTTGTTTTTTTTTGCTGCCGCCAGTCAAAAATATATAAGGTAAGACTGATTAGTTTTGATTGACGGCAGCGAAAAATCAATTTCACAACAAGTCGTTGGAATGTCTGGGTTCGGAGAATATGTAAAATCGAAGTAAAGTTTTTTTCTCGTTTCCAAACGGAACCAAAATTCTTGCGATAAAATTAAAAGCAGGATAAGTTATTGAAAGAAAAGCAAGAGAGAGATAGAGAGAAAAGCGCGGGAAAAGCTACGACAATACTTCAAAAACAGCTATATGCAAACCAGGTCAATTGAACATCGAGCTCAAACACATCAGACTCGAGTTTGGTGAGCCTCATTAAAAATGCATGCAAAAATGAAAGGAAAATAGTCTGTGATTGAACTGGTGCCGTGTTGTTCGCTTGTGACTTGTGGCATAGTCCCGTGAATTAGTGACGTGTAGATATATCAGGAAAACGTTGTGCGACAATAGTTGTCAGTTGTCATTTTGTTCTCAGCCCGTCTGTCAAGAATATTCATAGAATAGAGATTACGTCAGACAATATCGTAATTAGTCTTCCGTTGAAACAAAATGTTCGGTTAACCTGTTACACGTTAATTAAGTCATTGACAAATATACCGAGTTCCTTGTGATCGATGTAACTAACTATGGGGAATATTTTGACAAAGCCGCCAATCCGTCAAATGGCCGCCATTTTGCTTCAGATGGACGTTTTAAAGAACTTCCGCAAAAATTGTTATTACAAAATTAAACCATTTTCCAGTAGCCAGGCTATTAGATATCCTCCCATTTCTTAAAGGTTCACTATGCTTTCTCCAGCAATTTTTATTGAAAAAATGGTCGTCAAACAGAAAGTAATGTTATAGTTTGTAGCAATCTTTGTATAAGCTACAAAGTCGTTTGTAGAGCATTTGCTCGGTCTGTAAATAATTCTACTGAATCAGCTACTGAATAGGCTGGGCTAAAACATCTCCTAAAACAGTACCCACGATACTAAAAACGAATTCATTAAACATTTTTTTCACAGGATTACCAAAGTCATCAGTACTTCTCCGTTGACTTAGACGCTATTTACGAAAGCCCAGATACTGGCTCTCCTGTCTATAAACTATCTACCGTGGATTCTGAAAGACGCAATCGATTCCGTTTGGTCGTGTACATCGTTTTCCTGGATGGCACTCGCAGCCGCCCCACGTACAGTCTGTCCTTCCTTCTACGAAGCAAGAGAAGCACAAGATGCTCGCCTTACTAAAAAAAATAATTTATTTTTCGTACTTTTTCTACTTTATATTACAAAGCCCAAATATTTTATTCAGTGTTTCGTACTTTACGACATATGTCAATGCGATGGAAGTATAAAATTTATTGATTTTTAGATTTATTAACGTATTATGATAGCATATTCATTGAGGAGTTGTATCATGTTTTTGATTAAGATTATAGAAGCATTATAGTATATAGCATTTTAGAATAAGTTATAGTGTTAAGATATGTATTATTGGTGATATTTTAGATATTACGTTCTTTTTTATAGTTAGAGTAAAGGTTGAAGATAAGTTCATACGAAGCCTTAGAAAATATTGAAAAGTTTCTTAAGGCAAACAACAGGCTAGCTGTACTTGCCAGTCCAATCTATCATCTTCTTATCCGTTTCTTAACCACCGACGAAAAATTTAATTCCTACCCACCATCAACCCGCACTGCTTATAGAGCTGTTAAGTTGTGAAGTATTTCCGGGTCCAACTGCTCACCAAAAACGCTAAAATAGAGCGAAAAATATTCTCAATGATTCAAACTCCACCTGAAATAATTAAAACTTTGGACAACAAATCCTGTCACGAAGAAAAAGTAAGAAAAATCTTTATAAAACTGCTTTTCGTTTTGGACCCGGAAGTCCTTTTTTCGTTCGATCTTAACTTCAACCAACCGTCCATTCCTACATTCACTATATTATACTCAGAACTCCTTTTCTTTAGCATAGATAAAGTAACTTACTTACTAGCTCATGTACTTATTCATACACGTGTACAAACACATCAAGTGTTGTCAGTTGTCTAGTGGTCTATATTGGAATCCGTCAGAGTACATGTCGTTGATCATACCAAGGCTCTCAATGAGAGAATCAAGTAAGTCTTCATAGGAATGGCAAATATATCGTGGCTTTCATTATCGATGTTAATATTTTTGGAATTAAGTAGTCAAGAATTTGATAAGAATATAATATTGATAAATCTTATTATTTTTTTAACTTTCGAAATTTCGCAGATATCATAATGACAATATATGTAAAGCTATATATTATCAGGTAATATAATAATAAAAGTTAAGCTAGCCGCGGCTATATTACATATGTTGTTAACATATATCTGACTATTTGTGATGAAAAAAAATTAAAAAAATTATAACATTTTATAGGCTAATACTACTATGATATTCTCAGCTATATGTCATTATGGCATAGACTGTGAGCTGTCCCTGTGTTTCCCTTGGTCACTAGTGTTTGGTGTTTGCTTTGGTAAACTAGAGTAGAGAAAGGGCACGTGCCTTCTCTTAATAGGCAATCAATTTGTTTGTTTGTTTGTTTGTTTGTGCGTTTTTTCTTTTACTTTTTATTCAGGATGCACCCCCCCCCCCCCCCCCCAATGTATTTTCTTATTCTTGGTCCCCCCTCCTTTACTTTTTTATTCTGGGTGCCCCCCCCCCCCCCCCCCCCCCCAAATTCCTGAGTCCTCGCTACGCCCCTGCTTTGTTATGCTGTGTTTTAATTTTGCTGAGTGAGGATTAATAGCTAGCCCAATTTTTCCAGGGGAGTGGTGTGGGGGATGGTGTGGGAGTTGTGTGGGGATTGAGGGACAAAAGGAATGCAGCTGACTGGGACTGCTCCATGGTGCAAGCCACAACACAGTAGACAATAAAAGCGTGGAGTAACATTACTTTAGGAAAAAGAAAAGTTTAACACAGAATTTAACTGTGATCGGAAAAAAAGGGTAGATAAAGGCTAGGTGGCATCCAGTCCGGTGATCTACTCATGCCTAGTAAGTTTTTAAGCCTAACCATGTTGCCAGCCTAAGGGGGCTTTCATTTATTACTGTATGGGAGGGGGGGGGGGGTTGGTAATATTGGGGGGTCACATTATTTTCAGAAGCTATATGGGGGGGGGGGGGGTTGTTACTAATTGTATGCAGCTTTATAGGGGTTTAGTAATTAACTGGGAGAAATATGGGGGGGGGGGGGGGGGGGGGTTATGATGCTTTTGCCAATTAACGTCGGGTACAATAATGAGATTTCCCAGAATTCTTTGTTCAGTTAGACTTTACAAAGATTTCGAGTTGCTTAAGGGTCCCTAATACTAGGCGGGCACAAAATACATTCAAGTTCCGTGCTTCTTCTGTAGTCATTTTGCTTGATTCATGCATCATTGGTTCCTTGGTGCTTCTCTTCTGTGCTTGGGGTGTTTTTTTTCTAGCTTTCCTCGCTCCAACAGAGAGAGAGGTGTGATGAACTCCACCGCCTTGCAAACACTCATGAGAGCAAACCGAGAGCAGTTATTTCGAGACACGTTTATATAGCACCTCATCATATAGTAACATCAGTCGACATTCTGACAGTCATTCCAGCTGAGCGGCGGATTTTGTTTCAGCCAATCACGGCACGTTTGGCCATAAAAACTTTTACTATTAGTTTTTAAAAATATTTTTTAAAGCATTGATTATTAGTTGCGTCAGGACCGGCAATTTTGTGCGCGCCGGGTTCACCGTTTAGCTGGTTGATAGAGTCAGTAGAAATGATGGTGAGCAGAGCACTGTGTGACATCATACATGTTAAATATGGATATATATATATATATATATATATGTATGCATACAGGAGATCAGTAACGCTTTAGCTGTATTGGACAATCGACACTAATGTTAGTCTTACAACATGAATTCATCTTACACTAGGGGTGGTGTGGATGATCTCAGTGCTTGGAACTCAAATCTCTTGGATTGCACTGTTAGCATCCCGCAATGGCGCGCGTCGAGTAAACGAACTGCCTATTGCTATTGATTGGGAGGACGGGCCCGTGGTCAGTACTGTTAATGCACTGTTTCTCGCCAAAGTGGTCCGTGGTGGGCTGGTCGTTTTTAGCTGGGATGTGCTTAGTTTTATTTGAAGAACTGCCAGTCCCCCTCCCAGATAATAAGCGACCAACCCCAGGTTCAATTCTCGGACCCCACAAGAGTTGTTTGTCGGTTTTCTTCTTTGCGTCTAGGATGTTTTCCCAGATCCTTCGGGTGGCTGGCTCCCTCCACAAAATCAACGTACACTTTTTTTTCAATTCCATCAACGCTTTCATTATGATATATTATAAAAAAATCTAATAAAATGTAGCTGTTTGCTGGTTCGTTCTTTAGGCTTTTGATTGGCACATAACTAAAACCGAGAAAGCCATACAAATGTACACTATGCGAGAATACAAAAAAAAAAAAGATCTATAATGTCTGCTGTGATGAAAATATAAACTAACTTAGCCTACACGTGCTCAGTCTACATAGGTAATTCCAACCTACCCGTTGACTGGCAATGACGTCTAGCTGTGTGTGCTCATATCAAAGGTCACTAATGCGTCTATCAACTCAGTTAATAGCCATCGATTGGGCCATTTGTCATCGTGTTGATACTTACAATATTAAGGTAAATTGGTTAATTCCACTGATTAATTACTGAGAAACACACTAGTAATTATATCAGTTGTCAAGTATTTATATCCACAGGGATACAGACGGCGTTAGATAGATACACTAGACATTCCTTACTGGATAAAAGGAATATGGAGACTGGGAAGATGAAAGTAATTTTAGCCCTCAATCTCAAATATCAACTTAGTTTTTCTATTTTTGTAATTGTAAATTTTCTTACTACTTTCGATAAATGTAAAAATCATGTAAATTTTCATATAACGAGTTAAAAATATATTATTGTTATGGTTATTGTTATTATTATGATTAGATGTACGCTTTAGGATTAGAAATTGATGGAGTGTTGCATTCTAGATGCAGAGGAAAGTACGGCAAGACTTTGCTTAGTAGGAACCTTGCAAAGAATATGAGTATTTTTTCCCTTGTGGTCTTTCTTTAATTTCAAGCTACTCATTTCTGCATGGGTTGACGATCAGAATGGACGATCTCGAATAGAAACACAGAATTACATAATATAAAAGTGTTATCCACTCAGTAACTCCGATAGCAAGTTTACTTGGAAGTGACAGAGACTGCGGAGCACCCTAAAAAGTGGCGGGCTATATAAGAGTCTAGTATGGGAAAAAGTGGTGGGGCTTAGATTGGAAAATATAAGAGACTATTATTGGAAAAAGAAAAAAAAGACCTCTGCGTTCCCTGAGTGATTCGAACAATATATAATCGGAAGTTTGTCAGATGCTCAGAAAATGTCATCTTAGCTTGACTTCCTTTCCATGCATCCTGTTCTCAAGGCATCGTATCTCATCACGATCCCCCGGGGGATAAACCGTAATATGTAACACAATTCTCTTTCTCGTAGCCATAACAATCGCAATAATTAACCCTTAATTGGTCCCAAATGACGCTAATTTTACAGCATTTTAATTAGTTTTTCGCTTAAATACCACAAAAGGTATCAATTATATAACGAAAATTAACCCTTTAAAAGGTACGACAAGCATCCCCGCCCCTTTCACATCGGAGTCCTGTCCCCCCCCCCCCCCCCCGCGGGCCGTGATTTAAATTCCTTCTACATCTACATCTACATATCACTTATCTATCAGTTGCTAAAAATACAATCTACAAAATGAATATGATAGTAATGAGTTAGTTATTTATTTCTTTGGGGACAATGATGTATTCATGTTGATGTCGTCCCTATTTTCAACCTGTAAGGATCCATTTAAAAACTCAAACAAACGCAAACACTGTAGTAGACTTTCCCTTCGATACGGTAAAGGTTTGATCTGCGCTCTTATCTTCGCTGCCCTCTCATCTTTCGGGACGCAGCGAGGCCCACTACTACTCGCAGCAAAGATAAAAAATTCGGTTGATTCCTGTATTAACTTCTTAATTCTACCGTCTAATCAGGCTACCAAGAAACTAATTTCTCCATTCTAATGTCAGTATCGTAGTTAGTATCGATGAGCAAACCAATCTAAGCTGAGGCTGATATATGACTATATATGGATGTAGCGAGGTATAATCAGCTCATTTGGTAAAGCTGGTCTGGTATTGAAACCGCTGCAAATTAATTCGGAAATCCGGGTTAGTCTTTGACTCGGATAGAAACTCGAAGTGTTGACAAAAAGTTATAAGCAAGAATATCTGCAAGGACTTTGTAAGAAAAGTTCATGAGTCTGGCTTTCTTGCTAACTTATTTCCGCAAGCAACGTCAGTCAACCACGGGTATTCGCTGCGTTCTGGAACTACCAGACATGATAGAATAACTGCCAACACGAAACGACTTAATAACTTTATCACGTACAGATACCAGTGAATTATATTATTATGTGAAAATTATAATTATTACGTACTTACACCAGTGTGTGTGTATCGTTTGCTGACTGCTTGTGTAATTTAGCCTAATGGCCACTATTTAAGTCTATAAACAGATTGTTATTATTATTTAAAGCGGTATATGCTTTTTCAATATCCAAGAAATGTAAAGAGAGAGCTGGCAGACGCACAGCCCCTCTCTCCCTACCCGACTTGCGCGTAATGGTTTCCCATTTCAGACCACATACATTCCCTTGAGTATTATTTCTTTGTTTAACGGTTGTACATGAGAAGACACATGAATATGGATAGAACTCAAACAAAGAATCTTTAGAATGATACGAGATCTAGAATGGGAAAACACTACGACCAAGCCTAAAATTTCTTATCAATTTAATTATTTTTCGTTTCTTTTTCTTATCTCTACTGAAGTGTATAATCAGAGAGTCCTATACATGGAATTTAAATCTTATTAGCAGTGGATTGAGTGGTTAGGAGATTAAAAGATATATCAAAGAGTGATGTAAAAGAAAGGCATCCAGATTTCTTCAACATGATGTTCAATGGGAGCTTACAGTTAATTGTTAATTCGACCAAGGTCATTCTGAGTACAAAGTCACTTATCTCGATTACGAATTTCTTCAACATGATGTTCAATAGGAGTTTACAGTTAATTGTTAATTCGACCAAGGTCATTCTGAGTACAAAGTCACTTATCTCAATTACGAATTTCTTCAACATGATGTTCAATAGGAGTTTACAGTTAATTGTTAATTCGACCAAGGACATTCTGAGTACAAAGTTACCTATCTCAATTACGAATTTCTTCAACATGAAGTTCAATGGGAGCTCACGGTTAATTGTTCATTGAACAACTAAAGACGTGTCACATTCCGTCGGTTTTCGTTTTTCTGCAAAAATTTACTTTAATCTAAATTTTCAGGAGAGTTTTTTGATATTTTGCATACGTATATTTACTATGAGTATATTTCATTATTGAGTGGGAAATAAAATAAAGAAATAAACGTTTCTCGAGTCACCGAGCTTCCAAGAATGACACCTCAGTTGTGCGAATCTTCTCGATTCTGATTGGCTAATATTTTTACTCAGATCAGCTGGCAGTTTTCAAGACGGCGCTGAAAGACTTATAATAGAGCATTGTCTTCTCCTTCAAATGTCACTAAATAATAGTTCGTAGCGTTAATGATTACTTCTCCATAGTAAAAACACTGAAATCAGGCGTATCTTAAAAAGAAATATATTTGAGCCCGAAGAACGGTTTTTCGTGTGAGGACGGGACGCCAAGGGGACCTTACTTTATAATGGCACAAAGACACCGCAGAGCACAAGCACTAAGGCACCGAAATCTTAATTAAGGTCATCTTGAAATCCTAAGATCTTTATTCAGCAAGGATAATTATGGATTCCACAGGGAGCCCGAACCTAAGAGATTAATATCGCTGCTCGCGAGATTAATAGTTTCGAATAGTTATGTACCTGTTTTGAAGTATTTTTTTTTCTGCAAAAAAGCCTTAAAAGCCTTGGTTTCGGGCTTTCAATCCCAGCTGGTTGATTCGACTCTCTCTAGTTAGTGAAGAAAATCATATGCACATATTAATAACAATGACTTCTACTGCTGTATGGTTTGTTCTTCAAAAGATTCTCATGCACAATTGAATATGATAATTGTGAGGTGTATTCTTATTCTATTGCAGCTGCCCGTTGAGCAGTTAAGGGGGGACTTACCTATTCACCAGCCACGGTTGCTATGGAAAGTATTTAAATCTCTAAAAGGTTTTTCTTATATTATAACTTCATAAATAAAATCAATTTGTGAAATGGATCATTTTCTGATAAGTGCGATGACGTCATCTCTCTTACGCAATATATGACGTCATAGTTCATTAAAAGTTAAAAAAACAAGCGTACATTTGGTGGGATTGACTCACAAATAAGCGAAATCATAGCGGATATAAATTGAAACAAAGTTAAGCATTATTTTTGAAAACGGTGAAAAGGCCAGGTTACCAAGCCATGTTGAATTTTTTAAATCTAAATATTTTCCCACTCTCTTAACGTAGAGTAAAATCCATGCTTAACTTTGTTCCAATTCATGTCAGCTATAATTTGGTTTATTTTTGGGGTCAAACTGATCAATTGCACGCTTGGTGTTTAACGTTTTGTGAAATATGGCGTCATTAATGACGCAAGAGTGATGACGTCATTACACATATCAAAAAATGGTCCATTTCACCAATTGGTTTCATCATGAGCTTAAAACCTTACAAAAACCTCTTAGGCATTTTTAAATCCTTTCCTTAGCAACTGTGGCTGGTAAATAGGTAAGTCCCCCCTTAAAGAGGCTGACGCAGCGGCGGAATGACTTCGCAGAGTTGATACACGCTTGCGTGACAACCAGATTGCGTGACCACATCAAACCTACTGTACTGTACTGTTATACGGGTCACTCGGTGTGCAATGTCAATGCGCTGCCACTCACGTCTGTGGTCGTGGGGTTAAAGTTCTGCAGACCACCCTCATATAAGACTATGCTTCTTGATCAACTCCTGTGCTTTAAGGGTCTCCCCACTTTTGGTACTTGAAGAAATAGAGTTTTTAGTCCCTTTAACCTTCGATCAAAACAACGGAACCTTTGGCAATATTAGATGCAAAGCGGCTTTGCTCATACAGCGGTATCTTGAAAGGGCGCAGCGCATTAGATGTTGACGTTAAACCGGCTAGTGTTGTTTAACTTTGTTTCCCGCGTTAAATTCTTTTCAAACTCAATCATCCTCAGCGCGGTATTAATCGCTTTCTGTTATATCAAATAATCAACTCAAATCACCGCTCTTCAAACACCTGCGCCCTCAGCGCAACAGACCACCGACCTTCTGTCATCCCGACATGCGCGGCAGCGGCTTTCTCTTTGATCTGTAGGTTTACTGGTATGAAGGCATAAAGGCATGAACTCGACTGCGTGACAACATACTGTACTGTATTGTACCGGTTCTGTAATACGCAGTGTGCAATATTGTGCTGAATCTCACCGCGCTGTGGTCGTGAGTTCAAGTTCTGCGGATCCACCATCATATAAGACTCTCTCACCCGGTGTGGTCGTGGGTTCAAGTTCTGCGGATCCACCATCATATAAGACTCTCTCACCCGGTGTGGTCGTGGGTTCAAGTTCTGCGGATCCACCATCATATAAGACTCACTCACCCGGTGTGGTCGTGGGTTCAAGTTCTGCGGATCCACCATCATATAAGACTCACTCACCCGGTGTGGTCGTGGGTTCAAGTTCTGCGGATCCACCATCATATAAGACTCACTCACCCGGTGTGGTCGTGGGTTCAAGTTCTGCGGATCCACCATCATATAAAGACTCACTCACTGTGCTTTTTGATTAGCTCCTGTGCATTAAACCGAGGTCTCCTGCTTTTCGGTATATGAAGAAATAATGTTCAAAACAACGGAGCCTTTGGCGGTATTAGATGCAATGCGGCTTTGCTCATACAGCGGTATCTTGAAAGGGCGCACGCGCATTAGATGTTAACGCTAAACCAATTACCCATTGTTGTCTAGCTTTGTTTCCCGCGTTAAATTCTTTTCAAACTCAATCATCCTCAGCGCCGTATTAATCGCTTTCTGTTATATCAAATAATCAACTCAAATCACCGCTCTTCAAACACCTGCGCCCTCAGCGCAACAGACCACCGACCTTCAGTCATCCCGACATGCGCGGCAGCGGCTTTCTCTTTGATCTGTAGGTTGCAGGTATAAATACTGCAGGATCTAAACCCAACTCATTCAGTTACTCAGTGTCCTGTCCACACATTACGCAGAGCCAGTACAGAGCCAAGTAACCAAATCAAATCGTACAAATGTATCAACCTATTGAAGTTGAAGTCTCGTCCAAAACCAAGCCACTCAACAAGAAAGGTTCCTTCATGGTTGAAGATCTTCTACGAAGTACGCATGCCTCCAGTACTGATACCACTGACTGCTCGTCATCGCAGCAACTCAACACTGAAGGACACTGCAAGACATTCCAAGAAGATTCCAGGTCAACTGAAACATCACCAAACCACTACACATCATCAAGAGGTGGGTTATTTATCATCACCAGGGAACACTGTACCGTTGCTGGAAAAATGGGTTTTCAGTTGGTTTTAATATCCATAGCTCATCAAACTCTTTCTCTTTGCAGATAAGTACACGCCTCCAGTGTCTTCTACGTCCAATACAACAACAGCCCTCTCGCCCGATCAAGAGCATCACCTTGAGAAAGTCTTCAGACTTCAACAGTACCTTGCAACCAAAGAACGTCAACGCCTCGCCGCTACAATACAAGCAACCGACAAACAAGTCAAGATGTGGTTCAAGAACAAACGAATGACGCTCAAGCTCCAGATAGACAAAGCACAACGCAGACAAGCCAAGCTAGCCTACCTGAACAGCCTCGCACAAAGTCTTCTAAACACTACACACCAACCAAGCTTGCCACGACCAGCAATCGTCAAGCCATCGGTCCATAAGTGTTCCAGTCACTCGTCCCCACAAGTACCATACAGGATCTACAATGATCAGCTGTCAAGACGGTACTCAAGACCCCAACGAGCAACACCGTACAGTTTGAATCAGAACAGAATCAGACTTGATAGGTTACCTTATGTTGTTCAATATCATCCACGAGTAGTGCCTTATTTTTCTTAATCAAATTAATTCGTATTGACAAAATGTACTGTTGACCAAATCATTCTAACAGAGAATCCAGTATCGTATATTGAAACTTGTAAATATAGGATAATATATTTTATACATTTGAGTTACTATAAATAAAATATGGGTTAATAATATCTGAATATGTTGTTGTTTTACTTTACTGCTTTTTTAAATATTCAACATTTTTCTTCAATATAAAAATTATTTTTAACAAAATTTTTATCTCTTGTCATCCTGATTCTAAAAAGTTTAGTCTTTTGCTGTAGTTTTGTTTCAAGAAACTTTGATTTATTCGAATATACAAATGAATGTCGCATACGATGCTTTTAAAAACCGCTGACCAAAGAAAACACATGCTCATAAGTAGTTAACGCGCGCGCGCAGTGACGTAACCAACCATGTCATAATCGCTTGCGCAGCTCTGATCAGCCAAATTGTCCCATTGTAGAAAGACGTGACTACAACAGCAAAGTAAAAATATGGGTGGGTGTCTGTCTGTCAAGTTTAAAAAGAAAAACGAAGCCCGTCCTTTCGCATCAACTATTGAATTGGATGATGAACTCGTTCATAGAGCCAAACGATATCTCAAAGATCAACTTCAAAGTTCTTCCTACACCCAGACTGGACCAAGTCTAGCAAAATTACAGAAAAACACCTTGAAACTCGGTTTAGGAGCGGACAGGATTGCGCCTGGAATAAAGATTCAGTCGGCAGAAGCAGCTGCGAGAGAAACAACTGAGGCTTCACTTGCTAGTGAGGATTTCGATGATGAAGAAACACTCGACAAGAACGAAGAAAAATCGATAAGAGATTTTTCGATAAGAAGAATGAGATGACTAAAATGAAGAATTAAGAGGAGTTGAATCCGATACCATGAGCGATGCGGTTGAGTGAAGATGACGAAGTGTGATTCCTTCACAGAGAAAAGATCTAGAGAGAGCTGAGAGAGAGAGAGAGAGAGAGAGAGAGAGAGAGAGAGAGAGAGAGAGAGAGAGAGAGAGAGAGAGAGAGAGAGAGAGAGAGAGAGAGAGAGAGAGAGAGAGAGAGAGAGATTGATGTATCAAAGCGTGGCTGGTTAACAGGCGAAGAAGTCTGCTACAAACATTGATCGGTCATCAATCAAAGAAACTAAAATTAACAATTTTTTTTCCGACAAATAGATTGAAAAAGTTAGATATTTACATGAATTTTGTATATTACTTGTACATGCCATTAATTTTTATCATATTTATTACATCTAATATTGATTAAGTCCGTGAATTCTCTAAAATTCTCTAGATTTGTATTGTTTCGCTAATGTTCAACTAAAGATGACGAAGAGTGAATCCTTCGCCGAAAATAGAGAGAGCTAGAGCCTGAGCGTGGCTGGATAGGCGAAAAATTATTGTCGTACCATGCCATCCAATCATAATGCTGGATTTCCGTTGCTATGGTACTGGTACTGGCAGTGTCATGCATGAGTGAAGGTGACGTTTCAAGAATGTAAACATTCAAATAATTTCATTGTTCAATAATAACCAGGACCATACTTCCAGACATCGAGTGCTGAATCCTCGTATGGACTTACGGCTACGCTGGAGATTTCGACCCCAACACCGCTATCCCGGGAGGAATTACAAACTGACCAGGAAGCTCGGCCGAAGCCTAAGGGAGAGGTTAGTCGGCCCCTAGACCTTATATGATTAACCCCTTGCTATGACCAGCACACCTGGCATGTCGCTTGTATAGTTGATGAGTAGGTTCCCATGGTCATTCCTTTCCATGTGGGATGCGCTTTTGTCGGAAAAACTAGCTGCGACGGATATTTACATGCGACCTTCTTTGACAGGAGGCATGTTTTGGTAGAATAAGACAGAATAGAAAGTAGGGGAAAAAATTGAAAAAGGCGAAGATCAATTAATTAAATTGTGAATTTTAACACACTCTGATTTTGTTCACTGAGCGAGCACAGCATACAATAAGCATTATAGTTGAGCTCGCGCACGTGAAACTTCGTGATGCGTGCCCACAAATAAAGCGCTTAGTTGCGTTTCGATTGATGTGCACTTGTATTCACGCTCTCATGCAAACACGCTATCTGCCAGAAAAATTCAAATCAATACCGTAATGGTAAATCCCTCTGCTTTACTCACAACGTATTGTTAGTTGTGAAAAGATTTCCGAAAAGTGAAGATATTACACAGCTTAATCTCCCAGGAAAGCCTTGATTCTTGGTCAATGAGCCCAACTGTGATCATATTTCTAAGGCCCTGAAGGGTTGAGCATCGTCATCACTGATAGTTATGAATTCTCCAAAAACATTCTCAACAATCCGTCCAAAGATTACTTCAAAACAATGAAACCATGACAAGCTTCATCCGTCAGCAGAATATTTATAGTTTTCGTAAAGTATCAGATCACAAGAGAGTAGGAATTACCCGACAAGATTCCAACAGATGTGAGTTGATAAATCCCTAACTTCAGGAAGGATAGGAAAGGTTTGATTCTAATTTGAAATTCATAAGTACCTCTCTGCTCTACGACAGGCCTGAGCGGCACCTGTCTTTGTAGAAGTACTCCTCTGCTTTTGCGTTGGTTTCTTCGCCTCTCGACCATACAGCCGTCTGAGTAGGCTCGCACTTTATTCGTGCTGGCATGCGCGCGCGGGTACAAGTGCCCATGCAGCTAAAGGGCATTTTTTGTGGGCGCGCAAAACGAAGTTTCATCTCGATGACCCGAGTTCTTCTCTCTCGATTGATTTGTGTATTGCGCAAGCGCGCGGTTCCCGAAAAGTCTAAGTTAGTTCACGTGTTCAGCGTCAGTACAAGGCTAGGAGAGCCTTATTACTTGAGAAAGCTTCCGGTGTGAGGGGCTCGGAGAAAAATACGGAAGAAAGAGGCAAAGGATGACCCAAAAAAGCGGGAGGCTATCTTTCCTTTCAACAATTTTACAAGTGGTAGCTTCTGTAAGACAGCATAAGGAAATACATTGATTTCCAAACACGTTTTAAAGTTTTACCTTGTAAATAAATTTATAAATACATTGATTCAACCAACTTCAATCAAGCAATCAATAAACTTTATTTAAAGAGGGTTACCCTCAATAGCAGTGCTAACAAACATGTGACCCTCTTTTAAACTGTTAACTCAATCCAATAACACCAAACAAAAGACTAACAAATGCCGGACATTATGACGTCTTTTGTTTAGCATTGGATTGAGCTAACAGTCCCATAATGCATTGCTGGGGCACAATAATGATATAGTCTATTGGACATAATAATCGCTAATTAGAATACAGGCTATTTCAAAAAAAGCTGGTTGTTGGTGCATGCATGTTGCATGTTGCATGTTGCTTGTTGCTTACCAAGCTTGAAATGTATCATATTCATATGCAAATAATGTTAGCACAGAAGGAAATAAGCTTGAAAAACGTGCAGACAAATTAAATTTTGGAATTGGAAAATTCGAAAATAGTGCATTTCAGGCTTGGTATGAAAAGAAAAACATACAACAAACCCTTCACTAACTCTTTTTGGAACTTTTAAAATACGTCGTCCTCCCCCCAATGTTTAGTTAACGCTTGGGGTAGGTGGTTCGAGCCCTGCGTGCCCAAAACGTAAGGAGAGTTTGTTTGATGGTGCTGTTCTCTCCTGTGCCATGAGGTTTTTTTCCAGGGTCTCTGGTTTTCCTACCTCCGTAAAAATCAACACGTGAATCGAGAGCTGTATGCATAGAACATTGAATGCAGTGCATGGAATACAAATTCAGTATCAGATATACTGGTTTCCAATTTGGCCCACTGTCACCCACACACGCTACCAAGATTGTTATTGATGTCTATGTCTCTACTCTTCTGATCACATGAAATATAGTTGGCTAAATTTATAATAATTCTACGACAGTTGTCAATCTAAGATATATTGTGTATAATTACTAAGCCGTGATTGACTAATTGGATTCCTAAGCGAAATATTTAAAAAAACAAGTATTGGAGTGAAAATGTAAGGATAAAGCATAACTAGAACAACGCCATCGCGAGACAAGTTGCAGAGAAAATTGCACCGTGTGATCGCGCCTTAAAGATAGTGTGCAAAAGAGACGTAAATAAATACAAGAGGCGGAACTTCTAATCTTCAAAGTGTACAAAATACCTTTTTACTTTGGGGGTATTGTTTTCCCATTTCAGACCACGTGTCATTCTTCTGACAATAAGATTCTTTTTTTGAGTTGTATCCATATTCATGTGTCTTCTAATGCGCAACCGTTAAACAAAGAAATTATACTCTAGGGAATGACACTTGGTCTAAAATGGGAAAACATTACACCCAAGCTAAAAAAGTCCATTCTAAGTTTAGGAGTGTGGCAATGCTGAAATGGACCAAGTAAGAATATAATTAAGTCCATTTTGTTTAGAAGATGAGTGGGGCAGACTAGCCATTTTCCTAGATAAACATATTTTCTATCTCATAACACGTTATGGTTGGGAAAGCGTGACGTTCTGCAAGTCTTCTAAAAATAGACCTTTACCGAATTCACTTGCTTGTGTGACCACGAAACAATAATTCCAAGTCGAGGTTGGACTTGAAGTGTTCATATACATTTACTGTATTTATGAAGTCCATCCTTGACTTGCACGTTTCCATCGTTGACAGACATTTGCTCTTAAAGCGTATATCAGCCCTAGAGTTTTTGTTGTTTTCATATATTTATATAGTGTAAAATAAGAAGATCCTATTCTTTTTCGAATTGCACCTCTCCTTCCTCCTCAAATTAGGCTTTAAAGTTTCAGATCTAACCACGCCCCTATCGCTTCACTGTGTTTTCTGAGTTTTTTTAGCCTCAAGTAGACTGGCGCTAGCTTGAGTGATGACGTAAATTCAAGAACACGGTGATTTGTTTACATGCTGTTCATGCTTCTCAGAAGTGAGAAGATTTTGCATCTGTATTCAGTTATTATAGATCATTAAATAAACATATTAGGAGGTGTACAAAGACAAAGTCGACAAGGACAAAAGACAAAGTCGACAAGGACAAAAGACAAAGTCGACAAGGACAACTGAAAAAGTCGACAAGGACAAAGTCGACAAGGACAAAGTCAACAAGAACAAAATCAACAAGTACAAAGTCGACAAGGACAAAGTCGACAAGGAAAACTGACAAAGTCGAAAAGGACAAAGTCAATAAGTACAACGTCGACAAGTGCAAAGTCGACAAGGACAAAGTCAACAAGGACAAAGTCAAAAAGGACAAAGTCAAAAAGGACAAAGTCGACAAGGACAAAGTCGACAAGGACAAAGTCAACAAGAACAAAGTCAACAAGGACAAAGTCAAAAAGGAAAAAGTGGACAAGGACAAAGTCAACAAGAACAAAGTCGACAAGGACAAAGTCGACAAGGACAAAGTCGACAAGGAAAACTAACAAAGTCAACAAGGACAAAGTCAATAAGTACAAAGTCGACAAGTGCAAAGTCGACAAGAACAAAGTCAACAAGAACAAAGTCAACAAGGACAAAGTCGACAAGGACAAAGTCGACAAGGAAAACTGACAAAGTCGAAAAGGACAAAGTCAATAAGTACAAAGTCGACAAATGCAAAGTCGACAAGGACAAAGTCGACAAGAACAACTGACAAAGTCGAAAAGGACAGGTAAAGGGAAAGGCTTACCAAATTCAACATGAACATCCATACAGTTCCATTCTCATGGTAGGATGTTTATAATAGGCTTCTACAATGATACGGATGTATCGAGCCACAATTGGTTGAGCGAGACTGTTTGACACTATCGTATGTTTATCATTGTTCCCGGGGAATACCTGAAGACAAATAAAACGACAGGTTTTGAATATTTACCAGAGAATATGGAAGCATGCTTACTCTTTACTTCTCTTCTCTTATCGTCTCTTCTCGCCTCGACTCGACTCATCGTCTGATAGACTCTTCTTTCCACTTCTGTCTTCTTTTAGTCAAAAAGCCAAGCAATTTTTAAACGAATAAGTTGTGAAATATAAACTTAATGAAAAATAATAACCTTTATAGCGCCATCTTGAAGGTATTGTGGCCAGCTGGTTGTATCGTTGCTGTAGGAAACGGAATATTTCGTCACACGTTGATTTCTACCAATCGATCTTCCCTGTGTGGCAATCTTAGTGATCATCTTCACGCAACCAAGATCAACTTGTAAATATTCTCCTACAGATTTTGATCCTGCAGACCATGAACCATACGTAACGCCTGTAATCCCTGGGTTGTTTAAGCGTGCTTGCCAAGGGTCGAGTGTAGGATTTTCCCTATATGTCGATGAGGCCGTGATCTGGGAGTCGGTGATATTTACGTCTTCCATCCCAAGTGGCATTTGACATTCTTATAAGAAAATTGCAATTTCATTAGTCACCTATTACGTGATCCCTAAAGACCTTTCCTAAATTCGCTTGGATGATCACGAAACAATGGTTTCAAGTCGAGACTGAACTTGATTCTTTTATTTATCAAGGCCAACCTCGACTTGAAACCATTGTTTCGTGATCATCCAAGTGAATCAGTTCGGGAAAGGTTTATTGCTAGTTTAAAACAAAAAATTCTCATACACCCTATATATTTCATCAATTTGGTGAGTAAATAGCAAAAGATTTGTGATGAGTTAAAACCGAGCCAACGTAGTAATACTGTCCCTAGGCTATACCCAGACTCTTATTCACTGTGTGCTATCAACATGGAGGAAAAATGCAAATGAATTTTTGCTTACCTCTTTCACCTGCCGAAACATTCACAACGCACGTTTCACTCTCCAGTCCTGGACCACTGCAGCAGGCGCCTCTATTCATTGGCGGTGGATTTGAGCAGGTTCTGTTACGTGTCCTGGGACAAGACGCAGGATGAGATTGACAGCTTGTCCATGTCGTCCATGACGTCCAACGTCCATCAACTAAAGTCATCAGTAAAACAAGATGCGTCAGGAAACGAGACTTTAATGAAATTTAACAAGAGGGTCTGAGCGCAAGTTATCATCAATATCAGCTCTTATTAACCAAGTGCAGGGCTCGTACCGTAAATTATGGACCGCGCGAGGTGTTTTTACTGCTTTATGGCCCAAGCGTGTAGCATTCCATAGCTTACGGTACGGAACAAGCAAACGATTGATAAGATACTTTTAATCTGGCAAGGCATTGAAATGTGTTTGTTAGAGTCAGGTCATCCATTAGTCTACGAATAGTGATTTGAGTTCATACGTACCATCACAGCTGAATGTATCCCATGAAAAGTCAGGCCTACACATGGCGCCGTTTGGACAAGGATTTGATGAACAAGGATTCTAAGAAAAAATGTGAAGAAATTAGACTTTCGTGCGGGAGGTCGTGGTTCGAGTCCCGGCCGGACAAACACTCAGGGTCTTAAAATAACTGAGGAGAAAGTGCTGCCTTTGTAATCACATCTGCAAATGGTTAGACTTTCAAGTGGCTCGGATGACCACTTTAAATGGCGGTCCCGTCTCTCCACACTTCATCACTAACCAATATCGAAGGGACGTAAAAGAACCACTGAGGATGTAAAGAAACCCTGGCAGTGACCATCCTCAGTGTCTACACCTCCTACTAACCACCTCTCATGATTGTAAAGCGCCTTTGATTATATATACATAGAAAGGGCGCTACGTCATTAATCATTAAATCATAAATCATCATCATCATCATCATCAGAAGAAGAAAAAACAACACATAAGAATCAAATATTATTATGTAAATGAGAGAATTTCTTCTAACCTTAACAGGGCAGTATTCAAAATCTTTCTGGGATACCAAGTGACCTGGATGTGACACGTGATCAGCGTCATTCAGCTCACATGATCTCGCCATTCCTTCTACTGGACCCAAGTTGTACGACACACATTTTTCTTCAATAAAACATTTGTGCTGACAATCCTCTAATCCGGGTGCTAGGATTCTTAAAGACTTGATCACGTGACCAATGAAGCTTGTTTTTTTCAGGCATTCAAGAAAATCGAGCACCCTACATCCACCATCTCCTATGTAGAGAAATAACAAAAGTAAAAATATTTGATTACACTGAAAACTTCCACTTTGACTTTGACTTTGACTTGTTCTACTAAGAGACCGAGGAAAATAAAGAAAATAAGTAATACACCTTTACGGCAATGACGTCACAACTCTTGGAAACGAGGCTCCATATATTTTTTTGCAATTTAAAAACACTGTACTGGGGGTACAGGTTTTATGTTATCATGCAGCCCAGTAACTCTTCAACAAGGGTACATTTTTCTTGAATAAGGATCGATGATGAGGGGTGTACATTTTTAATTGAGACGTATTTATACGAGGGGTACAAATCGTACTTAAGGTTTACCCAGGAAACCACCACCCCCCTGCGACGTAATACACGATCGGTCCCTAATTGCATATCTCATTCAAGGAAAACATATCTGTGTTGGGGATGGACCTTAATATTGTGGCCACTGTTCAATCTTTAAATTTTAATCACCGTAAGGCCTTCCCCTTAATATGTCAATAAATCTTTCGTGACCTTGACGAATACTTGCAGCAGTAAATAAATTAGTTTAAATTTGACATGATTAGATTGCGAAAAAGAAGACTTGGCATGCCTGCTTAAAGTGCCTATCAACTCTGACGGTATAGTTTGAAAATCACTTCTACATGTAGGTATAATACGATGGCACAGTTTTACAGGATATCACAGGACTTCTCATTTCAGAGATGTAAAGGTTTAAAATTTAAAAATTCAAATGAGATGACGTCAACCAACTTGACCGGCGATTTCAATGGCGATTTTATCGCAACCCCAAATTATTTTACGGCATTAAATCGCAGTCAAGTCTCCACCAATTCGAACATGCTCGAAATTTAGTGCAACTCGCGGTGATTTTTACTTGAAAATACCAAAAATACTGCCGTGTCTATCCCCATAAAATGCCAATTTAAATTCGAGCACGAAAGTAAATCTGGCGATCGAGGATGACCACCGGTGACACTAGTAAAAAAAATTCCTAAACAGGAAAAAACATTATAGCCGTTGAACGTTGAAAAAAGGCAACAATTTTTAGAGAATATCTCTGCCAGTTTGCAATAAAATCGCCGTTAAAATCGGCGCTCAAGTCACGCGACAAAATTGCTAGTGTCAACGAGCCTTAAGTGGTAAAAGATTTCAAATCAATCAAGCGGTTAAAACATCAAAGAAATTGTCTAACTTTTGCGCACCGTATTTGGTAAAACCAGCCAGCTTTTACATCGAAAATCCCGTGCATAGAAGTATGCGAATACATTAAATGTGGTCATACATTTGCATGTACATGTCGCGTTGTAATATTTAATGAGCTGCATGAATTGACCGTGAGACTAAAGACTTCATGCCTGCATATTGTTCAAAATGTATAATAATGCCTCATTGTGTTCTTATACAACTAACTCTGCACTAGTTTGTATACTTTTGTTATTTAACTTTTTCACAGTTATATATTGTGTATATACGTCGTAGCAATTTTGTTTACAAAAAAAAAAAAGCTTTGAAATTACTCTCATACGAGTATAATTTATCTCTCCTGTCCTTCAAGTCTATGGTTTTTCTTGGGTTCTTTTTGTTTTTCTTCCTTTGCAAAAATCAACATTTTTGTATTCGAAGTGAAGTCGTTTCGTGATTTCAAGCCCCATGAGAGTCTTTTCGATTCATCGCTCGGAAACATTATCAATTTATTCAGCACCAATTTTCTACAGAATTATTTTGAAATTATTTTCGCTGTGTTTGTAAAATATAATCTGTACTTACTATGACTGAAAGAAATGCTTTTCTAATTTAGCATTTTATTTTATTCTACATGAAAAAACCAACATCAAATATTCTTATGCATCGACAAGAGATGAACATAACCGTCTTTAAATTTAAATTTAATTTAAAATTCGCAAAACTATGCAATATTTTTTTAAACTCATATTTCTTTTAAAGTTTAAAGAAAGCTTACCATTTATGATAGGAACTCCAAAAAATAATAAACAGGCAAGCCAGAAGATTTTAGAAGCGTCAGTTTGAGAGAGAAGTTTCCCAAACATCGCGAAGCCGTTGAGCCGAAGTTTGATTGCTTGACAATTGAAGAAAAGGAAGGCTTAACTTAGTTACAATGTCATTGCATCAGTAAAATTAATAAATATTGATGCACAGGTGTCTCAAATAATAAGGCTTACTTGACATGAGCTTATGAAACAGCAAAGAAAACAGTATGTGGTTTTGGGGGCTTTGTTTTTATTCTTTCTGTATGTATGTGTTTTCTGAATGAATGTTGTGTTTTTTTCAACATTTCATTTAATTCACCTGCAAGACTTTGGAACCTGTTACTCATGCATGCATTATTCGTTGGTTTCGTTTTTATAACCATTATCATTTTTCCATGTTAGCCAACCTAAAAGCAGGGGAAATTAGTTTTAACAGTCTTAAAAAGATATAAGACAGTTTCCATGTCAAAGACAAATAGAAAAAAGAGCTATCATTCAAACGAAACTGATTCTCTGAATAAAATAGGTTAGAAAGTTTATTTTAGTTACCAGCCACAGTGGAATGCGACTTATTCACACGAGTTTTATGATATAATAATATACATGAAAAAATTACTCGAATTTGATTGGCTTAGAGCAGTACAGTTCAAGTGTACGCTAGCAACGTTAGCAGCTGATAATTTATTCAGACTTTAACTGCAACCAATCAGGCGCCAAGCTCGTGCAGGAGCTAGCACGTACATTTACGCATGATAGATTTTATTCTAATCACTGATTCTACCAGTGGCTGTGGGCTCCCTGTAGTTAGTGTTAGGCAGGTTTGGGTCTTCTGAAAGGGTTTGTAAAATCGCAAAACCAAAAGGTCACCATACGGCCTTAAAGTTGTTAGGGCTAAGAGTATTTTTTTCGTAAATAGCTGACCAAAGCTTGATCTTTCGGCGTAGTTCAAAAATCATGATTGATCTTCACCACCCCCGTTAGTCACCACTTGATGTCTGCTAATATATGTATGGCATAACTGATGAAGGTCGTTCAAATTGAGTGCAATTAACGAACGTAAAACCACAAGGTTTCCACTTCCACTAATACAATCAACTGATGCTTCGCCGGTTTGTTTGTACTCTAACATCGGCTTCTTTGGAGAGTGTACAAGCTGTCATACTTCAATTAGTTTTAAAGTGACGAAAATCGTTCAAAATTTGAAACTCATTTATTCGTTTCTAAATTCTTTGATAATAAATAATAAGACTAACACAGATATAGTATATATTTTCATTTTAAGCGACTTTTAGCCGAAAAAAGTAGGTTTTAAAAGCAAAGAATCCCAGTCGCCATTACTTCTGTTGTCTCACGGCCAAAGAGTCATTAAGGCCAGCGGTTTTACCCTATAACATACATTTCCTTGTTATAAAGTTTTGGTAAGACAGTTTTCACCAGAGTTTTCAAACTTTGCATATATATTAGCTACAATTTTTTTGGTTCCAGTTTAGTAAATGATGTCATTACCTCACTCGACCCATTCTCCTTGAGCGGAATGCTTGATACAACGATATTAATGGCGATCAGGGGAAAAAAAAAAGTAATTCAGTTATTAGAGTCTTAAAGATTACTTTAGCAAAGTTTTGGATCACTTCAAAATCTAAGCGAATTTTTTTAGAATTAATTTAGAATTCTAAATTAGCTGTGATGAACTGTCCCGGAATAATTATAAAATCCATAACAAAGAATGTAAAAATATTGTGAAATTTAATAAATATCGTTGATAAAGAACTTCCAACGAAGGATTTCCAAGAGAGTTATCAATTTATAATCGCCCTGTGGTCATAGACAGGCTGAAATGAGTTTTTGACAAACCACTGAGACAGACATTATCAATGTATGTTCATGATAAACACTTGAATCACCCTGAATTATGTAATAGTTGCTTTATTGACTTCGTAAAAACAATTCGCCGGACTATCTTGTAGTTGTGGAGTCATCGTTTGTTTTAAGATGCAAGACTTCTCAGTTGTGTTGCTTGTATTGTACATCACGTCTGTTCAAGGTAAAGCCTGTTTACAATCTCAATGATTATTAGAAAATAATGAATGATGAACTCTCTCTTAGCTAGGAAAAAAATTCGTATGTTTATTCTGCTCTTCTTTAGAAAAAAATAATCCCTAAAACGACGCTAAGAGCCCTCTGACTTGATGTTGATTAGCATCATGGTTAATAGTATGAAAAAGTCAGTACTAGTTGTAAAGAATAGTTGTACTTTACATTTTTAAAAGATCATGTGTTGTTCTGCCGTTCTTCCTTCCTTCCTTTTCCTTTCCTTTCCTATCGTGCTTTCTTTACATAGTTCTTTCTTTGATCAGCTTTTCTTTCTTTCTTTCACTCACACTCTTACTTACTTACTTTTTTTCTTTCGTTCTTTCTTTCGTTTTTTCTTTCTCCTTTTTCGCTATCTTTTCTTTTCCTTTACACTAACGAATGCAACAGCCAAGCAAGAAGCACTAATCACCTTCTGCAGGTGAATTAAGGGTGCTTAGAATTTAAAGTTTATTAGGAAAAGAGAAATAATATTTTGATTGATAGAATGTACTGAGTATCCAAAGTTAAACTTTTCGATAAATATTTTGATTGGCGAACCAAACTTCATACTACAAACTCGAATAAGCTAACAAACCAACAGCAGTATAAAATATTCTTTTAAGTGTAAAAAAAATCAAATTTAAATATTGCCAATTATCGGGAATGCTTTTTGGATGTTTTACAAAACGCCGTTAAGCTGTCTCGTGATAAGCATGAACACAAACTTTGGTTCCTTCCTTCCGAAATTTCTTTCATTCTTTCTTTCTTCCTAACAAAAAATCAATTTCAGAAATCTCTCTTTATTTCTCATTCATTCACTTATTCATCTTCTATTTCTTTTTATTTATTTCTATTTATTATTCGCTTTCTTTTCTGTATTCTCTTCTTTTCTTGTACTCTCATGAATGAGACTGCTAATCAAGAAAGCATAGCTACGGATATTCAGTTTGTTTTTGAAGAATTCACTTCTCAATATGTATGCAGGTGTTAGAACTCTTCTCGTGTTATGAGGAACTAAACAATAGAATAGCTGGCACCTGTGGAGATTTGAATCACAATTTGGACAGAAAGGATTATTAGTCGAGAATTCTTTATTAGTGATTTTTAAGGAGCGCGACAGATAAACACTTGCCGAGATAAACACTCGCAAGTGCTACTGAGTATTCAGCCTAAATACCACGTGTTTTGTTTTAAAATTATTCAAATTGCATGCCATAGAAATGGGATGGCTTCCCTTAAGAAATGTTATCGTATGAGTGGGAAACGTACGGTACTGACTTACAGTAGGTACTCGGTATGACATGCCGTAACAATAAAATGGTTTCCCTTAAAGATGGCAATATCTGATGGCACTACACCTAATGATAATAGATCCTTAATACATTTTCTGTAAATTTACTAGATTTTCTCAATTAAGATAGAGTTTTTAAAAGCAACTCTTGTACGGCAAATTACTGTGAAACGTCAGTGAAAAAAAAAATTAGTAGATACATAAAGAATAGCAGTATTAACATATAACTGGTATAACTTGTAAACAAGTATAACAAGTATAACTTGCCTTTGTTGTGAGGGGAACGATACAAAAGTGTCCATAGTGTTTGCCATTTATGGAAAGTAAAACCCGTAATGCTTAATGTGTCTTTCTTCCCCCTCCCTACACAGGTGATGGTGGTTGTAAGGTACTCGACTTTCTTGACTGTGTGAAAAACAAGACATTCATAGATCACGTGATCAAGTCTTACAAAATCTCAGTACCCGGATTAACAGCCTGCAAGCACAAATGTTATATTGAAGACAAATGTGTGTCGTACAACTTGGGTCCAGTAGAAGGAATGGAGAGATCATGTGAGCTGAATGACGCTGATCACGTGTCACATCCAGGTCACGTGGTATCTAAGGGAGCATTTGAATACTGCCCCATTAAGGTACGATAAATCCAATAACAGTACAGATAATAATATAATGCATTAGATGTTTGACAATAATATTTATTCCGTCCTTTTTTTTACTAGAACCCTTGTTCTTCCTCTCCTTGTCCCGCAAGCAGGCTGTGCACGCCTGACTTCAGGTCAAACAGCTACAACTGCGATGGTGAGTTAAGAACCATTACGTTATTTTGCTTTGGTGTTTTTGCTGTTGTTCTTGTCCTCAGTATTTTTATTAGGGACAAAAAGGAATTCGTGAGGACAGATTAATTGAATCATCTTTGCTGTATGGTGAGGGTTTGTAGGTCATAGTTTCATCTTTACTGAAAATAGTTTAGTAATAGAGCAGGGCCGTAGCAGCCCGAGGAGGGGCCAGGGGGCCCGGGCCACCCAAAATCTGGAATGTACTGTATATGATAATCATTTAGTGACATAACCAGTCACCGTGTGAAGTCATTAATTATTTGTTTTAATCTGTCACCTGCAGATGGTGGTTGGACGCCATGGAGTCCTTGGTCCAACTGCAACCCCTCAGTCTGTCCGTACACCCGTACAAGAAACTGCACAAACCCACCCCCTCAGAATAATGGAGCTAACTGTACTGGACCAGGAATAGAGACAAAGAAATGCATCATACCAGTCCCTGCTCCACACGGTAAATACAGTATAACTATTTTCCTGTCTTGTAAGGGCCAGTTGATAAGTTAAAATCAAACTAAACAATCAAGGAAAATATACCAATTAATTGTGCTATATTTGTTCGTCATACAGGCTGCGATAGTCCGTTAGGAATGGAAAGTGGAAATATTTCTGACTTGCAGATAACAGCATCATCGGTCTATCTATCTCGCCCAAAAAATGCACCATCACATGGGCGTTTGAATGAACAGGTGAGCACCGATAGCATGGGGGGTTGGTTCGCAGGATCTAAATCTTCAGGAGAATATCTACAGGTTGATCTTAGCAGCGTCAAGATGATTACTGGAGTCGCCACACAAGGGAGACCCGATTATGCACAATGGGTAACCAAATATACAGTTTCTTACTCAAACGATACAAGCAGCTGGATAAATTATGAAGGAGACTGTAATCAGGTTTGTGATCATTTTAAAATAGTCAGTATGTAAAGTTAAGAGTTGATCTTTGTTGCCATTTAATTCTGGCGCTCATAGCTTGGCACCGCTCAGGAGGTAGGAGCATCTCTATGGTCTTCTAATTAGTTTCCTGGACAGCGTTGATTCCGATCGTGACGTCACATAGCAACCACCCGTGCGACGTTGCATGCGACGTCGCAAAAGGCAAAAAGGAGTCCTACTTGTGCGACGTCTCGCGCAACGAACCTCAATGTGTGAACACAACGTCGCACCGGTGATCACACGGTGCGACTAGTTTTTGCGACGTCGCATGCAACGTCGCATTGAAAATCGCATCGTGTGTATGCGCCTTAAGGTTTACATACACTTTCCACTTTAGTACTGATTGCTGTTACAAAGAACCACGTACACTTGACAAGAAACATTTAATCATCCATCTTTTCTATCGCACTTCCACTTTACTACCATAAATTGCTTTATTGAAATGCTATATCAGGGGCAGATCCTGGATTTTGTTCAGGGAGGGGTGCAGAGTACAATGTCAGCCCAAGGGGGTACAACCCTCAGAATCAAAGAAAGAAAACATTATTTTGTATTGGGTGTCTTTAAAATAGGGGGAGACATTTTCTCCGAGAGGAGGGGGGGGGGGCACGCACCCCCTGCACCCCTACCCTGGATCCACCCCTGTATATCCTTCATGTAATTTGTAATTTTGAACTATGTGGCGTACTGTACCTTCTCTGGAGTCATATCAAAGCCTTTAAGTTTAATATGTAGTACAAATATTCTTCTTTTTCCTAGCATTTTGCAGCAAACTTTGACAGAAGTACAATAGTGAAAATCAAGCTTCACATACCAGTAGTGGCTCGATACATCCGTATCGTTGTACAGCAGTGGAAGGACCATCCTTCTATGAGAATGGAACTTTATGGCTGTTCGCTGGTTTAAAAAGGACACGTTAGGCCTTACTACAGACACATCTACATAGCTAGTTTGCAATCATTCCGAAGAGAATAAAATAACAAAAGATATGGCTGCCATGTTGGTGGATATAAGGGTCGAGGGTAGCACTTAATAGCCAGTGACTAACAAACCTGTGGTCCTCATTCCATGATCAATTTTGGAATATAGAAATTGTTTTTTTTTGCGAAGGGAGGAAAAACGGAGAATCCGAAGAAACTCTCGAAGTACAAGAGAGAAGCCAATTTACTCACATATGATTGCGAGTCTGGGGATCGAGCCTTTGACTTCAGCGGTGAGAAGCGATGCATTAGGGAAGTAACCCACACGTGCTTCCCTAATGAAAAATATGTTGTTTGAATCAACCAAGATGGCGGCTATGAAATTGTACCACAGGCAGCAGTAGGTAGTTTGGGCCTTAATGCTAAGTACAAGTTTGGTAAGGCCTCCTGTCGGCATGGATGATCTCAATGGGCACTTTTTGAAGATTGCTCCACTAATGATTTGTAAACCAATAACCAAAATCTACAACATCACCGGGTTTCACATCGAGTGAAGGGTTTGGGGCGACCCAACAATTGTTGACCAGGATGGATAAAATGAACATTTTTGATATATGTAGTTGTATAATACCATTGAGGTCGATAAACGATGTGGAGCTCAGAGGAAATAAAACCCTATTCGCCGTAAATAGAGGAAGCTCTATATTCCCCATACATTTCCTATAAGACTCGGCGGCTATTTTGTAAGCTGAAACGCATCATTGCGCATGTGTGAGCAGGCTCATGTCCCATATTTCTGGCAATGCTATAGTTACGATGCTCCTTGACTTATTCTTTTTCTTTTATCTTCCCTTTTTTAAAGTTCTAAGGCTTTCCTTAGTATTCTGGCAGTTCCTCTTATGGCCCCCGGGAGGGGGGGGGGGGGGTACTTCGGGTCGTTTCATACGGGGATGCTCCGCCCGGACTCTCGACCTCTTACCCTTTTAAATACCAAATTTTAGCAAAAAGGTACCCCTTTTATATACCTTTTTGCCCGAAAAGGTACCCCTTTCATATACGTTTGAAGAAAAGCTACCCCTTTTTATACCAAAACTCACAAATTTCCACCCCTTTTCTATACCTACGGCCTGAAAAAAGTACCCCTTCCGGGCGGAGCATCCCCGTATAGTCCATTATAGGGAGTACCTCCCCGGGTTATGGCCATGGTCTTAATCGTTTTTCTCGGCAGAAGTACAGAACACGGGACTTCAAACAGATTTGTTCGAAAAAAACACAAAATCTAGTGCATAAAAGCCGAAGGTTCTTATTAGGAACATAAATAGTTATAGCTGGCGTAGTTGATAACAGTGTTGATTTTTTAATCTTCATATCTATAAGATAATCTATAGATATATGTATTTATATATAAACACAACTGACAACGTTTCTAACAAAAAAAGTTTTTGCTTTCTAACGTGCGAACAGTTCATGTGTTAAAAAAATTGCATTCGACAATGGAGATAAATCTTTTCCAAATTTAAACACACCAATATGATCAAAAGTCAAAAGACAGGCTGTGGTATCTTTATTTTGTTTTGCTCATACTGCCTTTTGTCTCTATTAAGGACGCTTTTTGGTTGAATTAGATTACAACGCGAATGCGTGATCCGCTCAGTCTGTATCTTAAAGAGCTACTCTTGTCTAAAAAGCGTATTTATTTTGTATCTGGCGGCTTAGTCTTTTGAAAAACACTCTAGTGTAGCTCAGAATCGCTATCACTCCTCTTGCCTAGCTTATTAAAAGACGTAACCCTCCCCTTTAGTCTACAAACTTTGACTAACGACCCTCCTCTCTGAGGCCCCAGCCCTCCCCACAATTAAAAAACGTACCTTCCCTTATCAGCCACATCCATGATTTACTGAGGGTACTAGCTGCTTCTAGATCTGTAGGAGTTTTGTCATTATTATTATTATTATTATTATTATTGTTATTATTATCATTATTGTTATCATTATCATTATAAGAGATAAAGGTTCTAGTAATTGGCTGAATGCTATACCATTTGAAGAGCAGGGTCTAGTTTTAAATAAGCAAGAATTCAAGGATGCCCTTCGATTACGCTACAACTTGCCTTTACATGATTTGCCAAATGCCTGCCCATGTGGCTCGCCCTTTAACGTTAACCACGCCCTGTCGTGCAAGAAAGGAGGTTTTGTGGCCCAAAGGCATGATAATGTTCGAGATCTTCTGACAACGTTATTATGCAAAGTGTGCCATAACGTTCAAGCGGAACCTAAGCTTATTCCTCTCAACGACGAGAAATTCAAGCTTAAATCAACCACCACAAGTCAAGACGCACGCCTTGATATTAAGGCGGGTGGCTTCTGGTTACAGCATTCTTTGATGTACGTGTATCGCATGTAAACTCCAAATGTAACCAGAACAAGTCTACCTCGACGATCTTTAAAGAACAGGAGAAAGAAAAGAAACGAAAATACGAAGAAAGGATCCTGGATGTGGAAATGGGAAGTTTTACCCCTTTGGTCTTTGGAACGAATGGTGGTATGAGTACAGAGTGTCAAATGTTTCTAAAGGCGCTGGCAGAGAAGATTTCAAGGAAAACGAACGAGCCATATGCAGAAACAATCACATACATAAGAACAAAACTATTCTTTGAAATACTTAGATCCATTAATCTATGTGTACGTGGGTCACGAGTTCCTTTTTATAAGAACAATGACTTTTTATTTGATTTTAAACTTAATGTAAATACAACAGAAATCAATTGATTTATTTTTAAATATTTTTCTTCTTAATAATTTTTTACATATTTTATAATTTTTTGTTTTTTAGATCTTTTAATATCGCTCGTTTTAACATTATAATTAATTATTGCTATTATTTTAATTAAAAAATTATTATTGTTAAATTCATTATCATTATTGTTATTATTACTATTATTATTATTATTATTATTATTATTGTTGTTGTTATTGTTGTTGTTGTTCTTCTTCTTCTTCTTCTTCTTCTTCTTCTTTTTCTTCTTCTTCTAGGTAATAGCATGGTTTGTAGTGATATTTGGCATAAATACCACGAGTTATATTTATGCCAAATAGCACGTACAAACCATGCTATTATTTGTTTATATCATGATCTAAGAATTTTACTGAAAAAAATATAAGCTGGCCGGCTCGTGCAGCTGAGTTGAAAAAAGTTCAATCACCAAACAAACGGATTATCTTTACATTCATCAAATGCTGTAGATCCAGAAATTCAACAGGTTGTTTTACATGCAAGTTCCTTGAGCCCTCTTTAGCTAGTTGTATATACAGCTAATTGAAAAAGACGTTGTCGTCGAACGGGAGTATGGGTAAAAATCACTGAAGCGGTTGAATTCTTCCCTGATTAAATATGCGCCGGGGTTACAGTACGAAAATTCGCTGGCGAAATAGTATTTTGATAACCGTTCCAAAATTGGGAACATCTTTGACTGAATATTAGTCATATAGACTTTTGTCTTCCTTTCGCAAAACCCGGAGACAAACGTTGAAAGGGTTGCTGCTTGTGTTATCTCATTAGTAAGCAAAAACTACTTCAGAGCGAATAATTAAGCACTTCAGCGATTTCTACCCATACTCCGTTTCGGTTCAATCGCGTAGTCGCGGAGCCGGTCAGTGACAACGTTTTTTCAAATGACTATATATTTCTCTGATAATTAAAGAGATAAATTTGAACGTTAATCAATCTCGTGTACGTTCTTATTCTGATACGCCCATCCATTCCATTTTGTGTACATTCCTATTCTGATACGTTCATCCAATCCATCTCGTGTACATTCTTATTCTGATACGTTCATCCAATCCATCTCGTGTACATTCTTATTCTGATACACCTATCCATTCCATTTTGTGTACATTCCTATTCTGATACGTTCATCCAATCCATCTCATGTACATTCTTATTCTGATACACCTATCCAATCCATCTCGTGTACATTCTTATTCTGATACGCCCATCCAATCCATCTTGTGTACATTCTTATTCTGATACACCTATCCAATCCATCTCGTGTACATTCTTATTCTGATACGCCCATCCAATCCATCTCGTGTACATTCTTATTCTGATACACCTATACAATCCATCTCGTGTACATTCTTATTCTGATACGTTCATCCAATCCATCTCATGTACATTCTTATTCTGATACGTCCATCCAATCCATCTCGTGTATATTCTTATTCCGATACGCCCATCCAATCCATCTCGTGTACATTCTTATTCTGATACGTCCATCCAATCCATCTCGTGTACATTCTTATTCTGATAAACCTATCCAATCCATCTCATGTACATTCTTATTCTGATACACCCATGCAATCCATCTCGTGTACATTCTTATTCTGATACACCCATCTAATCCATCTCGTGTACATTCTTATTCTGATACGTCCATCCAATCCATCTCGTGTACATTCTTATTCTGATAAACCTATCCAATCCATCTCATGTACATTCTTATTCTGATACGTTCATCCAATCCATCTCATGTACATTCTTATTCTGATACGTCCATCCAATCCATCTCGTGTATATTCTTATTCCGATACGCCCATCCAATCCATCTCGTGTACATTCTTATTCTGATACGTCCATCCAATCCATCTCGTGTACATTCTTATTCTGATAAACCTATCCAATCCATCTCATGTACATTCTTATTCTGATACACCCATGCAATCCATCTCGTGTACATTCTTATTCTGAAAAACCTATCCAATCCATCTCATGTACATTCTTATTCTGATACACCCATCCAATCCATCTCGTGTACATTCTTATTCTGATACACCCATCCAATCCATCTCGTGTACATTCTTATTCTGATACACCTATACAATCCATCTCGTGTACATTCTTATTCTGATACGCTCATCCAATCCATCTCGTGTACATTCTTTTTCTGATGCACCCATCCAATCCATCTCGTGTACATTCTTATTCTGATACGCCCATCCAATCCATCTTGTGTACATTCTTATTCTGATACACCTATCCAATCCATCTCGTGTACATTCTTATTCTGATACGACCATCCAATCCATCTCGTGTACATTCTTATTCTGATACACCTATACAATCCATCTCGTGTACATTCTTATTCTGATACGTTCATCCAATCCATCTCATGTACATTCTTATTCTGATACGTCCATCCAATCCATCTCGTGTATATTCTTATTCCGATACGCCCATCCAATCCATCTCGTGTACATTCTTATTCTGATACGTCCATCCAATCCATCTCGTGTACATTCTTATTCTGATAAACCTATCCAATCCATCTCATGTACATTCTTATTCTGATACACCCATGCAATCCATCTCGTGTACATTATTATTCTGATAAACCTATCCAATCCATCTCATGTACATTCTTATTCTGATACACCCATGCAATCCATCTCGTGTACATTCTTTTTCTGATGCACCCATCCAATCCATCTCGTGTACATTCTTATTCTGATACGCTCATCCAATCCATCTTATGTACATTCTTATTCTGATACGCTCATCCAATCCATCTCGTGTACATTCTTTTTCTGATGCACCCATCCAATCCATCTCGTGTACATTCTTATTCTGATACACCCATCTAATCCATCTCGTGTACATTCTTATTCTGATACACCCATCCAATCCATCTCGTGTACATTCTTATTCTGATACACCTATCCATTCCATTTTGTGTACATTCCTATTCTGATACGTTCATCCAATCCATCTCATGTACATTCTTATTCTGATACACCTATCCAATCCATCTCGTGTACATTCTTATTCTGATACGCCCATCCAATCCATCTTGTGTACATTCTTATTCTGATACACCTATCCAATCCATCTCGTGTACATTCTTATTCTGATACGCCCATCCAATCCATCTCATGTACATTCTTATTCTGATACGCCCATCCAATCCATCTCGTGTACATTCTTATTCTGATACACCTATACAATCCATCTCGTGTACATTCTTATTCTGATACGTTCATCCAATCCATCTCATGTACATTCTTATTCTGATACGTCCATCCAATCCATCTCGTGTATATTCTTATTCCGATACGCCCATCCAATCCATCTCGTGTACATTCTTATTCTGATACGTCCATCCAATCCATCTCGTGTACATTCTTATTCTGATAAACCTATCCAATCCATCTTGTGTACATTCTTATTCTGATACACCCATGCAATCCATCTCGTGTACATTCTTATTCTGATAAACCTATCCAATCCATCTCATGTACATTCTTATTCTGATACGCCCATCCAATCCATCTCGTGTACATTCTTATTCTGATACACCTATACAATCCATCTCGTGTACATTCTTATTCTGATACGTTCATCCAATCCATCTCATGTACATTCTTATTCTGATACGTCCATCCAATCCATCTCGTGTATATTCTTATTCCGATACGCCCATCCAATCCATCTCGTGTACATTCTTATTCTGATACGTCCATCCAATCCATCTCGTGTACATTCTTATTCTGATAAACCTATCCAATCTATCTCATGTACATTCTTATTCTGATACACCCATGCAATCCATCTCGTGTACATTCTTATTCTGATAAACCTATCCAATCCATCTCATGTACATTCTTATTCTGATACACCCATGCAATCCATCTCGTGTACATTCTTTTTCTGATACACCCATCCAATCCATCTCGTGTACATTCTTATTCTGATACGCTCATCCAATCCATCTTATGTACATTCTTATTCTGATACGCTCATCCAATCCATCTCGTGTACATTCTTTTTCTGATGCACCCATCCAATCCATCTCGTGTACATTCTTATTCTGATACACCCATCTAATCCATCTCGTGTACATTCTTATTCTGATACACCCATCCAATCCATCTCGTGTACTTTCTTATTCTGATACACCCATCCAATCCATCTCGTGTACATTCTTATTCTGATACACCTATACAATCCATCTCGTGTACATTCTTATTCTGATACGTTCATCCAATCCATCTCGTGTACATTCTTATTCTGATACGTTCATCCAATCCATCTCATGTACATTCTTATTCTGATACGTCCATCCAATCCATCTCGTGTATATTCTTATTCCGATACGCCCATCCAATCCATCTCGTGTACATTCTTATTCTGATACGTCCATCCAATCGATCTCGTGTACATTCTTATTCTGATAAACCTATCCAATCCATCTCATGTACATTCTTATTCTGATACGTTCATCCAATCCATCTCATGTACATTCTTATTCTGATACGTCCATCCAATCCATCTCGTGTATATTCTTATTCCGATACGCCCATCCAATCCATCTCGTGTACATTCTTATTCTGATACGTCCATCCAATCCATCTCGTGTACATTCTTATTCTGATAAACCTATCCAATCCATCTCATGTACATTCTTATTCTGATACGTTCATCCAATCCATCTCATGTACATTCTTATTCTGATACGTCCATCCAATCCATCTCGTGTATATTCTTATTCCGATACGCCCATCCAATCCATCTCGTGTACATTCTTATTCTGATACGTCCATCCAATCCATCTCGTGTACATTCTTATTCTGATAAACCTATCCAATCCATCTCATGTACATTCTTATTCTGATACACCCATGCAATCCATCTCGTGTACATTCTTATTCTGAAAAACCTATCCAATCCATCTCATGTACATTCTTATTCTGATACACCCATGCAATCCATCTCGTGTACATTCTTTTTCTGATACACCCATCCAATCCATCTCGTGTACATTCTTATTCTGATACGTTCATCCAATCCATCTCGTGTACATTCTTTTTCTGATGCACCCATCCAATCCATCTCGTGTACATTCTTATTCTGATACACCCATCTAATCCATCTCGTGTACATTCTTATTCTGATACGTCCATCCAATCCATCTCGTGTACATTCTTATTCTGATAAACCTATCCAATCCATCTCATGTACATTCTTATTCTGATACGTTCATCCAATCCATCTCATGTACATTCTTATTCTGATACGTCCATCCAATCCATCTCGTGTATATTCTTATTCCGATACGCCCATCCAATCCATCTCGTGTATATTCTTATTCCGATACGCCCATCCAATCCATCTCGTGTACATTCTTATTCTGATACGTCCATCCAATCCATCTCGTGTACATTCTTATTCTGATAAACCTATCCAATCCATCTCATGTACATTCTTATTCTGATACACCCATGGAATCCATCTCGTGTACATTCTTATTCTGAAAAACCTATCCAATCCATCTCATGTACATTCTTATTCTGATACACCCATCCAATCCATCTCGTGTACATTCTTATTCTGATACACCCATCCAATCCATCTCGTGTACATTCTTATTCTGATACACCTATACAATCCATCTCGTGTACATTCTTATTCTGATACGTTCATCCAATCCATCTCATGTACATTCTTATTCTGATACGTCCATCCAATCCATCTCGTGTATATTCTTATTCCGATACGCCCATCCAATCCATCTCGTTTACATTCTTATTCTGATACGTCCATCCAATCCATCTCGTGTACATTCTTATTCTGATAAACCTATCCAATCCATCTCATGTACATTCTTATTCTGATACACCCATCCAATCCATCTCGTGTACATTCTTATTCTGATAAACCTATCCAATCCATCTCATGTACATTCTTATTCTGATACACCCATGCAATCCATCTCGTGTACATTCTTTTTCTGATACACCCATCCAATCCATCTCGTGTACATTCTTATTCTGATACACCCATCTAATCCATCTCGTGTACATTCTTATTCTGATACACCCATCCAATCCATCTCGTGTACATTCTTATTTTGATACACCCATCCAATCCATCTCGTGTACATTCTTATTCTGATACACCTATACAATCCATCTCGTGTACATTCTTATTCTGATACGTTCATCCAATCCATCTCATGTACATTCTTATTCTGATACGTCCATCCAATCCATCTCGTGTATATTCTTATTCCGATACGCCCATCCAATCCATCTCCTGTACATTCTTATTCTGATACGTCCATCCAATCCATCTCGTGTACATTCTTATTCTGATAAACCTATCCAATCCATCTCATGTACATTCTTATTCTGATACACCCATCCAATCCATCTCGTGTACATTCTTATTCTGATAAACCTATCCAATCCATCTCATGTACATTCTTATTCTGATACACCCATGCAATCCATCTCGTGTACATTCTTTTTCTGATACACCCATCCAATCCATCTCGTGTACATTCTTATTCTGATACGCTCATCCAATCCATCTTATGTACATTCTTATTCTGATACGCTCATCCAATCCATCTCGTGTACATTCTTTTTCTGATGCACCCATCCAATCCATCTCGTGTACATTCTTATTCTGATACACCCATCTAATCCATTTCGTGTACATTCTTATTCTGATACACCCATCCAATCCATCTCGTGTACATTCTTATTCTGATACACCCATCCAATCCATCTCGTGTACATTCTTTTTCTGATGCACCCATCCAATCCATCTCGTGTACATTCTTATTCTGATACACCTATCCATTCCATTTTGTGTACATTCCTATTCTGATACGTTCATCCAATCCATCTCGTGTACATTCTTATTCTGATGCGCCCATCCAATCCATCTCGCGTACATTCTTATTCTGATACGTTCATCCATTCCATTTTGTGTACATTCCTATTCTGATACGTTCATCCAATCCATCTCATTTACAGTCTTATTCTGATACACCTATCCATTCCATTTTGTGTACATTCCTATTCTGATACGTTCATCCAATCCATCTCGTGTACATTCTTATTCTGATGCGCCCATCCAATCCATCTCGTGTACATTCTTATTCTGATACGTTCATCCATTCCATTTTGTGTACATTCCTATTCTGATACGTTCATCCAATCCATCTCATTTACAGTCTTATTCTGATACACCTATCCATTCCATTTTGTGTACATTCCTATTCTGATACGTTCATCCAATCCATCTTATGTACATTCTTATTCTGATACACCCATCCAATCCATCTCATGTACATTCTTATTCTGATACGTTCATCCAATCCATCTCGTGTACATTCTTTTTCTGATGCACCCATCCAATCCATCTCGTGTACATTCTTATTCTGATACACTCATCCAATCCATCTCGTGTACATTCTTTTTTCTGATACGTCCATCCAATCCATCTTATGTACATTCTTATTCTGATACACCTATCCATTCCATTTTGTGTACATTCCTATTCTGATACGTTCATCCAATCCATCTCGTGTACATTCTTATTCTGATGCGCCCATCCAATCCATCTCGCGTACATTCTTATTCTGATACGTTCATCCATTCCATTTTGTGTACATTCCTATTCTGATACGTTCATCCAATCCATCTCATTTACAGTCTTATTCTGATACACCTATCCATTCCATTTTGTGTACATTCCTATTCTGATACGTTCATCCAATCCATCTCGTGTACATTCTTATTCTGATGCGCCCATCCAATCCATCTCGTGTACATTCTTATTCTGATACGTTCATCCATTCCATTTTGTGTACATTCCTATTCTGATACGTTCATCCAATCCATCTCATTTACAGTCTTATTCTGATACACCTATCCATTCCATTTTGTGTACATTCCTATTCTGATACGTTCATCCAATCCATCTTATGTACATTCTTATTCTGATACACCCATCCAATCCATCTCATGTACATTCTTATTCTGATACGTTCATCCAATCCATCTCGTGTACATTCTTTTTCTGATGCACCCATCCAATCCATCTCGTGTACATTCTTATTCTGATACACTCATCCAATCCATCTCGTGTACATTCTTTTTTCTGATACGTCCATCCAATCCATCTTATGTACATTCTTATTCTGATACACTCATCCAATCCATCTCGTGTACATTCTTATTCTGATACACCCATCCAATCCATCTCGTGTACATTCTTATTCTGATACACCCATCCAATCCATCTCGTGTACATTCTTATTCTGATACACCCATCCAATCCATCTCGTGTACATTCTTATTCTGATACACCTATACAATCCATCTCGTGTACATTCTTATTCTGATACACCCATCTAATCCATCTCGTGTACATTCTTATTCTGATACACCCATCCAATCCATCTCGTGTACATTCTTATTTTGATACACCCATCCAATCCATCTCGTGTACATTCTTATTCTGATACACCTATACAATCCATCTCGTGTACATTCTTATTCTGATACGTTCATCCAATCCATCTCATGTACATTCTTATTCTGATACGTCCATCCAATCCATCTCGTGTATATTCTTATTCCGATACGCCCATCCAATCCATCTCCTGTACATTCTTATTCTGATACGTCCATCCAATCCATCTCGTGTACATTCTTATTCTGATAAACCTATCCAATCCATCTCATGTACATTCTTATTCTGATACACCCATCCAATCCATCTCGTGTACATTCTTATTCTGATAAACCTATCCAATCCATCTCATGTACATTCTTATTCTGATACACCCATGCAATCCATCTCGTGTACATTCTTTTTCTGATACACCCATCCAATCCATCTCGTGTACATTCTTATTCTGATACACCCATCTAATCCATCTCGTGTACATTCTTATTCTGATACACCCATCCAATCCATCTCGTGTACATTCTTATTTTGATACACCCATCCAATCCATCTCGTGTACATTCTTATTCTGATACACCTATACAATCCATCTCGTGTACATTCTTATTCTGATACGTTCATCCAATCCATCTCATGTACATTCTTATTCTGATACGTCCATCCAATCCATCTCGTGTATATTCTTATTCCGATACGCCCATCCAATCCATCTCCTGTACATTCTTATTCTGATACGTCCATCCAATCCATCTCGTGTACATTCTTATTCTGATAAACCTATCCAATCCATCTCATGTACATTCTTATTCTGATACACCCATCCAATCCATCTCGTGTACATTCTTATTCTGATAAACCTATCCAATCCATCTCATGTACATTCTTATTCTGATACACCCATGCAATCCATCTCGTGTACATTCTTTTTCTGATACACCCATCCAATCCATCTCGTGTACATTCTTATTCTGATACGCTCATCCAATCCATCTTATGTACATTCTTATTCTGATACGCTCATCCAATCCATCTCGTGTACATTCTTTTTCTGATGCACCCATCCAATCCATCTCGTGTACATTCTTATTCTGATACACCCATCTAATCCATTTCGTGTACATTCTTATTCTGATACACCCATCCAATCCATCTCGTGTACATTCTTATTCTGATACACCCATCCAATCCATCTCGTGTACATTCTTTTTCTGATGCACCCATCCAATCCATCTCGTGTACATTCTTATTCTGATACACCTATCCATTCCATTTTGTGTACATTCCTATTCTGATACGTTCATCCAATCCATCTCGTGTACATTCTTATTCTGATGCGCCCATCCAATCCATCTCGCGTACATTCTTATTCTGATACGTTCATCCATTCCATTTTGTGTACATTCCTATTCTGATACGTTCATCCAATCCATCTCATTTACAGTCTTATTCTGATACACCTATCCATTCCATTTTGTGTACATTCCTATTCTGATACGTTCATCCAATCCATCTCGTGTACATTCTTATTCTGATGCGCCCATCCAATCCATCTCGTGTACATTCTTATTCTGATACGTTCATCCATTCCATTTTGTGTACATTCCTATTCTGATACGTTCATCCAATCCATCTCATTTACAGTCTTATTCTGATACACCTATCCATTCCATTTTGTGTACATTCCTATTCTGATACGTTCATCCAATCCATCTTATGTACATTCTTATTCTGATACACCCATCCAATCCATCTCATGTACATTCTTATTCTGATACGTTCATCCAATCCATCTCGTGTACATTCTTTTTCTGATGCACCCATCCAATCCATCTCGTGTACATTCTTATTCTGATACACTCATCCAATCCATCTCGTGTACATTCTTTTTTCTGATACGTCCATCCAATCCATCTTATGTACATTCTTATTCTGATACACCTATCCATTCCATTTTGTGTACATTCCTATTCTGATACGTTCATCCAATCCATCTCGTGTACATTCTTATTCTGATGCGCCCATCCAATCCATCTCGCGTACATTCTTATTCTGATACGTTCATCCATTCCATTTTGTGTACATTCCTATTCTGATACGTTCATCCAATCCATCTCATTTACAGTCTTATTCTGATACACCTATCCATTCCATTTTGTGTACATTCCTATTCTGATACGTTCATCCAATCCATCTCGTGTACATTCTTATTCTGATGCGCCCATCCAATCCATCTCGTGTACATTCTTATTCTGATACGTTCATCCATTCCATTTTGTGTACATTCCTATTCTGATACGTTCATCCAATCCATCTCATTTACAGTCTTATTCTGATACACCTATCCATTCCATTTTGTGTACATTCCTATTCTGATACGTTCATCCAATCCATCTTATGTACATTCTTATTCTGATACACCCATCCAATCCATCTCATGTACATTCTTATTCTGATACGTTCATCCAATCCATCTCGTGTACATTCTTTTTCTGATGCACCCATCCAATCCATCTCGTGTACATTCTTATTCTGATACACTCATCCAATCCATCTCGTGTACATTCTTTTTTCTGATACGTCCATCCAATCCATCTTATGTACATTCTTATTCTGATACACTCATCCAATCCATCTCGTGTACATTCTTATTCTGATACACCCATCCAATCCATCTCGTGTACATTCTTATTCTGATACACCCATCCAATCCATCTCGTGTACATTCTTATTCTGATACACTCATCCAATCCATCTCGTGTACATTATTATTCTGATACGTTCATCCAATCCATCTCGTGTACATTCTTATTCTGATACACCCATCCAATCCATCTTGTGTACATTCTTATTCTGATACACTCATCCAACCCATCTCGTGTACATTCTTATTCTGATACACTCATCCAATCCATCTCGTGTACATTCTTATTCTGATACGTCCATCCAATCCATCTCGTGTACACTCTTATTTTGATACGTTCATCCAATCCATCTCGTGTACATTCTTATTCTGATACGTCCATCCAATCCATCTTGTGTACATTCTTATTCTGATACACTCATCCAACCCATCTCGTGTACATTCTTATTCTGATACACTCATCCAATCCATCTCGTGTACATTCTTATTCTGATACGTCCATCCAATCCATCTCGTGTACACTCTTATTTTGATACGTTCATCCAATCCATCTCGTGTACATTCTTATTCTGATACGTCCATCCAATCCATCTCGTGTACACTCTTATTTTGATACGTTCATCCAATCCATCTCGTGTACATTCTTATTCTGATACGCCCACCCAATCCATCTCTTGCACATTCCTATTCTGATTCGCCCATCCAATCCATCTCGTGTACATTTCTATTCTGATAAGCCCATCCAAACCATCTCGTGTACATTCAATCATGCGCCCATGCAATCCATGAGGTGTAAATTCTTATTCTGATACGCCTATCCAATCCTGATGCATGTCGTGTACACCCCTTTTCTGATACGTTCTTCCAATCTGTTTCAGATACATTCCAAAACTTTTTACTTTACTTCTAAATTTCAATTCTTCTTCTACCCGAAATTAACACAGTTCAATGAAGATTGTAGTACGGCTTTCATCATTTTCATACTTCACTGATACAGTTTCGCTTTTTTGTTGATGGGTGTATCAAAACATAACGTATTTTAGCTTGGTACTTTAATAAGCAGGGTTTTGTTTACAAATATTCAAATTTCCTTTAATCTGGTAGTCTAAGTTTTGAAAGGTAGTGTATGTCCAACAATCACTACAAATCTGCTTGATGTCAGCATTTAAATCATGCGTGCAAGAAACTTTAGCAAGACGTGTGTTTTTATAAGGGGCATCGAAAAACTGCAAATATGGTAAGAAAAAAAATTTGCTAGAAGCGAAACGCGCATTTAGTCTCAGGTTTTGGAGGTTGATTTGTTCTTATTAATTGATTAACCAGGACCATACTTCCAGACATCGATTGCTGAAGCATCGTATGGACTTACGGCTACGCTGGAGATTTCGGCCCCAACACCGCTATCCCGGGAGGAACAGTTACAGACTGATCAGGAAGCTCGGCCGAAGCCTAAGGGAGAGGTTAGTCGGCCCCTAGACCGTAGATGATTAACCCCTTGCTATGACCAGCAAACCCGGTATGTCGATTGTGTCGCTGATGGTTTTCCTGATATGGCTACTTCTTTCAATGTGGGATGTGTTATAAAAAATGCAGCCGCGACTTACATAGAGATCAGCTAGAAGCAAAAATGAGAATTGAGTTTTTATTTTCTTATTTATCAAAATGCTTTGACAGGACGCACTTTTTTCTGGTATCAAGTGAGATATGCAAATGCTAACCAAGAATGCGCATGCGTATATCAAAATTATCATCAGTAGTGAAAACAAAACAAAACAAAAAGCAAAGTAAGCTAGTAGAAAGCAAGCAAGCAAACACACACATTAAAAATAAAGGAAGCAAAGAATGAAGAAGCAATAGGAATTGGATCCTCCACGATATGATTGGATCCTCCAGGATATGATTCAATCCTCCATGATATGATTGGATGCTCCAGGATATGATTGGATACTCCAGGATATGATTGGATCCTCCAGGATATGATTGGATGCTCCAGGATATGATTGGATGCTCCAGGATATGATTGGATGCTCCAGGATATGATTGGATACTCCAGGATATGATTGGATCCTCCAGGATATGATTGGATACTCCAGGATATGATTGGATCCTCCAAGATAGGATTGGATACTCCAGGATATGATTGGATCCTCCAGGATATGATTGGATCCTCCAGGATATGATTGGATCCTCCAGGATATGATTGGATCCTCCAGGATATGATTGGATCCTCCAGGATATGATTGGATCCTCCAGGATATGATTGGATCCTCCAGGATATGATTGGATCCTCCAGGATATGATTGGATCCTCCAGGATATGATTTCAAAACTTAGTCTACCAGATTAAAGGAAATTTGAATATTTGTAAACAAAACCCTGCTTATTAAAGTACCAATTAAGCTAAAACACGTTATGTTTTGATACACCCATTAACAAAAAAGCGAAACTGTATCAGTGAAGTATGAAAATGATGAAAGCCGTACTACAATCTTCATTGAACTGTGTTAATTTCGGGTAGAAGAAGAATTGAAATTTAGAAGTAAAGTAAAAAGTTTTGGAATGTATCTGAAACAGATTGGAAGAACGTATCAGAAAAGGGGTGTACACGACATGCATCAGGATTGGATAGGCGTATCAGAATAAGAATTTACACCTCATGGATTGCATGGGCGCATGATTGAATGTACACGAGATGGTTTGGATGGGCCTATCAGAATAGAAATGTACACGAGATGGATTGGATGGGCGAATCAGAATAGGAATGTGCAAGAGATGGATTGGGTGGGCGTATCAGAATAAGAATGTACACGAGATGGATTGGATGAACGTATCAAAATAAGAGTGTACACGAGATGGATTGGATGGACGTATCAGAATAAGAATGTACACGAGATGGATTGGATGAAGGTATCAAAATAAGAGTGTACACGAGATGGATTGGATGGACGTATCAGAATAAGAATGTACACGAGATTGATTGGATGGGCGCATCAGAATAACAATGTACATGAGATGATTGGATCCTCCAGGATATGATTGGATCCTCCAGTATATGATTGGATCCTCCAGGATATGATTGGATCCTCCAGGATATGATTGGATCCTCCAGTATATGATTGGATCCTCCAGGATATGATTGGATCCTCCAGGATATGATTGGATCCTCCAGGATATGATTGGATACTCCAGGATATGATTGGATCCTCCAGGATATGATTGGATACTCCAGGATATGATTGGATCCTCCAGTATATGATTGGATCCTCCAGGATATGATTGGATCCTCCAGTATATGATTGGATCCTCCAGGATATGATTGGATCCTCCAGTATATGATTGGATACTCCAGGATATGATTGGATACTCCAGGATATGATTGGATCCTCCAGGATATGATTGGATCCTCCAGGATATGATTGGATACTCCAGGATATGATTGGATCCTCCAGGATATGATTGGATACTCCAGGATATGATTGGATCCTCCAGTATATGATTGGATCCTCCAGGATATGATTGGATCCTCCAGTATATGATTGGATCCTCCAGGATATGATTGGATCCTCCAGTATATGATTGGATACTCCAGGATATGATTGGATACTCCAGGATATGATTGGATCCTCCAGGATATGATTGGATACTCCAGGATATGATTGGATCCTCCAGGATATGATTGGATCCTCCAGGATATGATTGGATACTCCAGGATATGATTGGATCCTCCAGGATATGATTGGATACTCCAGGATATGATTGGATACTCCAGGATATGATTGGATCCTCCAGGATATGATTGGATACTCCAGGATATGATTGGATACTCCAGGATATGATTGGATACTCCAGGATATGATTGGATACTCCAGGATATGACTGGATACTCCAGGATATGATCGAATCCTCCAGGATATGTTTGGATACTCCAGAATATGATTGGATCCTCCAGGATAGGATTGGATACTCCAGGATATGATTGGATCCTCCAGAATATGATTGGAACTCCAGGATATGATTGGATACTCCAGAATATGATAGGCTACTCTAGAATATGATTGGATACTCCAGAATATGATTGGATCCTCCAGAATATGATTGGATACTCCAGAATATGATAAGCTACACCAGAATATGATTGGATACTCCAGAATATGATTGGATCCTCCAGAATATGATTGGATTCTCCATAATATGATTGGATCCTCCAGAATATGATTGGATGCTCCAGGATAGGTTTAGATCCTCCAGGATATGATTGGATCCTCCAGAATATGATTGGATCCTCAAGAATATGATTGGACACTCAGTCACCCAAAGATAGCTTTTCTTATGTAGAACTTCCTTCTCGATAATTAACGTTTCTCAAAACAAATTTGTAGACTTTTCGCACTTTAGAATTTTTTCCAAACTTCGTATAACTATAGACACATGTCTAAGTATTAGCGTCAGGTGTGTCATTTTAAAAGTTTGGATCGAATAACGCGCGAAACAGCTGCTAATCAAAAACAGTGACGCCACTGTTTGGTTGCTATGGTGACTCTGATGCCAATGAAATATACATCGTTACAAAATTCAATCTTCACGCAGAAGGTGGGTGAAATTTCAAGATGATAGGTACTTGTATGTAGGAACTGCAGCTGTCCAAAGTCAAGAGGGTGAGGACAAGAGAAATTGTAGACAGCCTCCTTAAAAGTTTTCTTTCATGTTTCTTTGTTTGCAAAACCCCGACTAAGTGGTCACGCTGTTTCGTAACGATGCGTCACGGTGGTCACGCATTTAGCACTCTTGCTTGAAAATTTGAACTTGGAGCTCCGCTTTTAGGCAGTGCCTCAATTTAGATATTATCACAACAGTCGCGGATCTCACCCGTAACTTAACTTACCGCGACGTGATAATGAGTATGCAGTGAACATATATATTACGATTCTTGGTGTCTAAACGTCTATTTTGATTGTGTATCGAAATTGGAAACCGGTAATTGTTAAAGTCAACATTTGTTTTCGTGACGTTCAAACTTGCGTGCTCTATTGGAAGAGAATTTAATAACAAAACTTTGAGTTGATATCGATACGTATATCATTAGACATCCCTAAGTTTTTTTTAAAGATTTTTATCCTTCACAGTATAACACATTTTAACATGATGAAATTAAATAATAAAGTTAGCCTAGAATGCAATCGAAACTTTTTATTATAATACCAGCTGCATGAATTAATTATAACTCCCGACAATCAAGTTTTCAATGCATTTTGAGTTAACTTTATTATTTGATTTCACCATGTTAAATTGTTGTGTTTTTTTCTCTTTTTTTCCTTATTTACTTCTTTCTTTTTATTCATCTCTTTTTCTTTCTTTTCTTTCTTAAAATTTCCCCCTTATTTAACATATTTTATTTTTGTATACTGATGTACGAAGCAATATCGACATGTTCTCATACATCAACGACAACAGATGAAAATAACCCTCCTCAAAATTCGATAAGATTAATTTCTAAGTATGATATTTTAAGGTGCACGAAAATTTTCCTATTGAATCTGCTTGAGTTTCGAGATTCCAAGTGTTGTTCAACCGGGTATCAAGACTCATCACACTTTTCTGGCTCGTTTTTTTAGAAAATGAATTATTAATGAGTTTGAGAACTTAGGACAAATAATGAAGGGACTACAGTAAAAAAAGCTGATATCTACTTCTAATCCAGCTTTTTCACTTTCTCATACATCATCGAAGAAAAACCTAATTCTTTTCAAACCTTTTGAAAGGTTGTACCATCCATATGATATTATGTGCTATTCCGCAAGATATTTTGTTTGTATTTTGTAAGATAAAACGCTGTTTTTATGTAGTTTTAGAACTTCATTAATATTCAAAATTTTGTGAATCTTGAATTCTTACACTTCATAAAGTTTACCAACAAATACATTTATCCTTTTCTAGTTCTGTTTTAACGCTTGGAGAAAAAAAAGAAGGAAAAATAAGAGTTCACACATACACACAAAAAAATAAAATAAAGACAAAGTCCCCAAAACAACATACTATTGTCTTCGTTGTTTCGTAAGCACCTGTCATTGCCGAGTTTCATGTAATGGGAAGACTGGGTCGAACCGGACAAACCGTGAAAACGATGCCATGAATACGTCCATTTTCAAGCGATTTTTTTTTCTTTCGGTCAAAATAGGGCTATATTTATCAAGCTCAATGGTATTACACGACTACATATATTAAAAATGTTCATTCAATCCAGCTTTGACAACAGTTGTCCGGTAGCCCCAATCCCTTCACTCGATATGAAACCTGGCAATGCAAGCTTTATTATCAATCTCGTTCCCAGACTCTACTCATAAGCCAAATCGTAGGCTTTGGGAAACCCTATTGACCGGAAGCCAGAATAAAATAAAATTGGAGCTCGTTGCTATGTTATTATCAACAGCCTATAGCTATGACACTTGATATAACTTTAGGCGGTTTTCCAAAAGCTGATAAAGCTCTGGGTACTAGAACGGGTTTATCATATGAGGCAGCTGTGCATTAATATTTAAAGATTTCTTAATTATCGAAAGTCTTCCTATTCATCAGTCGTCAAGCAAACCTCAGCTCAACGGCTTTACGATGTTTGAGAAACTTCTCTCTCAAACTGACGCTTATAAAATCCCCTGGCTTGTCTGCCTATTTTTGGTTGGCGTGTCTGTTATAAATGGTAAGCTTTCTTTATATTAATTTAAAAGTTTTGCGAATTTTTAGGAGGGTTATTTTCATCTGTTGTTGTTGATGCATGAGAACATTTCGATATTGTTTCGTACATGAGTATACAGACTATAAAATGTTAAATAAGGGGAAAAAATTTAAGAAAGTAAAGAAAGAAAAATAGATGAATAAAAAGAAAAAAAGGAAATAAGGAAAGAAAGAGAAATAACCATTTTAACATGGTGAAATTAAATAATAAAGTTAACCTAAAATGCATTTAGAACTTGACGGGAGTGATGATTAATTCATGCAGCTGAAAAGTTTCGATTGCATTTTAGGCTAACTTAATTATTTAATGTCAAAGTGTTTCAATCCTAACGAAACTTCGAGAAACGGTTTTTTTTTATGATTGCAAAACGATCAAGTTAGAAAAAAAATTATCTCGTGGTTTTTTGAAATATCGAGAAAAGCACTAAAACTACAATATTAGGCATAATAATTCATCCTCAAAAACAAAGGCGAAACTCTTTAAAACTTTAAAACTTTTTAAACCTTTAAAAAGGTTTCGCCATACCCTACTCCTTTGCATCAAAAATCGTGTGCGTTATCCAAACTTTGAAGTAGCGAAAGCATGTAAAGATTTTTTTGGGGGAAAACATAAATTTCGCGTCTTTTAAATTTTGAGTGTTCAACAGCCTCAGTCGTGTTTTATCAGAGAACAGAACATAGCCAATCCTGATCTTTTTGCTTTATCTAAAAGATTTTATTCGAAAAAAGTGAGAAAAATCGACAAAAAATATGTTGTTTTTGAGCGTGCCCGCACACCTCCATTAAAAAAATTAAAAACCAAACGACTTTGGAAGTTAAAAATAGCCCAACCGGGAATTCACATGGCGCGCGCTATTAAGAAGTTTCCCTCTCTTGTTTATGCTCTCTTGTTTGTAAAGAAAACGCACTACCACTTCGCAGGAGTTTTATGTTTATTCTCATTTCAGTAAAAACATACTCATCCAAAAATACTATCTTTCTCTAAAAGCCTTGATAATTTTTTTTCCCAAAAAAATTGTTTGCGTCCGCACATTTGCGATTTGAAGTTTAAAGGTAGCGCGCTGTGATAATCCGATGGAACCACCTTAAAGTTTACTTCCTTTAACCAATCTATTTAACAATTAGAAGACGAACTCGAGATTTCTATCGGCTGATAGTTGACGAGGGGCTCCGGCCCCGAGTCAACTATCAAAGCCGATAGAAATCGAGAGTGAGTCTTCTAATTGTTTTAGTAAAAATCTCAACTAAACTATACTATACTAAACTAAACTAAACTTCACAAAAGCGCGAAGGAAAAGCCGCCATTTTTTCAAAACAAGTCCGGCTTTCTCTACCCACTATCTATCGGCTGATAGATAGTGAGTACGTTAGCCAATCAGAATGCAGGATTTGCAATAGTATAGTAGTAGAATTTTACTAAATGATATTAGAAAAAACCTACTAATGGTCTATCACCAATCGAGCCCTGTGATTGGCTGAGCTACTTGGGGTCTATTAGTGATAGACCTCTAGTAGCGAAAAGCGCCGGTTTTGAAAACCAAAAAAAATATATTTAAAGCAAAATCCAAAACTTTTTGCATCCTTTTATTGGACCGATTAGTAGGTTTTTACTAAAACAATTAGACCTCTCGCCCTCATGACTAATTGTTAAATAGTCTAAAAAAATTATCTCAGGGTGTTTACTCTCCAGCCATCTAAAGCCCGTAAAGGGCTTTTTGCCATTTATGCCATTATGGCGGCATTAATGAATCTGGTAATACCAAAGAAAGTAGCTTTTGTTCTCTTTCTTGTAGCCTGCGTGTAGCCCAAGTTTACTGGGCTCTTAATCACAGTTATGTTAGAATGCATTTGTTGTAATGTTTTATCTTCCTGTTTTCCTTTTGGTCATGCTCTGCATTATATTTTATCAACTCTATTCTAATTGGCGATTTTCGAATTCGTACAATACTGCCTCAGGGTTAACCTATTTTCAGTGTCAAAATATCAACAAATACCAACGGTAACAACTTTCACTTTATTAATAATTATACTGTCTAAAACCTTTCTTCACAGTTTCATTGCGTCTATTCTTTAATGAGCTGATATTAGTGACTCTAGTTTCTCAGAATAAGAACCTACAGGTGAAATGATTGAAACATCTCTCCTTCAGTGTGCTTGTTTGAGTCTTGCTGTTTTCTTTTTGCTTTACAGGGAATGGTGGATGTAGGGTACTCTATTTTCTTGAATGTCTCCAAAACACGAACTTTACTGGTCACGTGATCAAATCATTTAGATTCTCAGCTCCTGGATTAAGAGAATGTCAAAGGAAATGTTTTATTGAAGATAAATGTGTTTCGTACAACTTGGGTCCAATACAAGGAATGGAGAGATCATGTGAGCTGAATGACGCTGATCACGTGTCACACCCAGGTGACATGGTACCCAACCAGGGCTTTTCATACTGCCCACTCGAGGTGAGTGGAGATTCTCACCTGCACCTGCACCTGCACCTGCACCTTCACCTCCACCTCCACCTCCACCTCCACCTCCACCTCCACCTCCACCTCCACCTCCACCTCCACCTCCACCTCCACCTCCACCTCCACCTCCACCTGCACCTCCACCTCCACCTGCACCTCCACCTCCACCTGCACCTCCACCTGCACCTGCACCTCCACCTCCACCCCCACCTCCACCTCCACCTCCACCTCCACCTCCACCTCCACCTCCACCTCCACCTCCACCTCCACCTCCACCTCCACCTCCACCTCCACCTCCACCTCCACCTCCACCTCCACCTCCACCTCCACCTCCACCTCCACCTCCACCTCCACCTCCACCTCCACCTCCACCTCCACCTCCACCTCCACCTCCACCTCCACCTCCACCTCCACCTCCACCTCCACCTCCACCTCCACCTCCACCTCCACCTCCACCTCCACCTCAACCTCCACCTTTACCTTACCTTTTCTTTAGAATCCTTGTTCATCAAATCCTTGTCCAAACGGCACCATGTGTAAGCCTGACTTTTCATGGGATACATTCAGCTGTGATGGTACGTATGAATTCAAATCACTATTCGTAGACTAATGGATGACCAGACTCTGACAAACACATTTCAATGCCTTGCCATATTAAAAGTATCTTATCAATCGTTTGCTTGTTCCGTACCGTAAGCTATGGAGCGCTACACGCTTGGGCCATAAAGCAGTAAAAACACCTCGGTCCATGATTTACAGGAACAGGCCCTGCACTCGGTTAAAAAGAGCTATATATTGATGATAACTTGCGCTCAGACCCTCTTGTTAAATTTCATTAAAGTCTCGTTTCCTGACGCATCTTGTTTTACTGATGACTTTAGTTGATGGAGGCTGGACGTCATGGACGACATGGACAAGCTGTCAATCTCATCCTGCGTCTTGTCCCAGGACACGTAACAGAACCTGCTCAAATCCACCGCCGCTGAATAGAGGCGCCTACTGCAGTGGTCCAGGACTGGAGAGTGAAACGTGCGTTGTGAATGTTTCGGCAGGTGCCAGAGGTAATCAAAAACCTATTTATGTTTTTCCTGCATGTTGATAGCACACAGTAAATAAGAGTCTGCATATAGCCTAGGGACAGTATTAGTACCAACTGAAGTTATATATCAAGTTCTTCCGGCAGTTAGATCAAGGGCGCTAGAGCAGACGGATTAGGTTGTAATTCTTTAGGTCATTCCACAGACAAAGTTTTACTTAGCTCATACCAGTCTTTATTAGTCGACTTTACTCGAGTTCAGTTGAGTTTCTTTAGGTGACAGTTTGTTAAAAGAAACATTTTGCGAACAAACTCTTGACGATTTCTTTTAACTGGATGTGGAAGTTACACGCTATTATTAGCATTTTATTAGACAACCTGTACTTTTATCTTTTTAAAACCTGAGAAACGAACACATGGACGGAAAATTGTACAACTACACATAGGGTACCAATTAGGGACAAGATAAAAACGAAGGTCCCAGCTAGGGACCCGCTTTAGGGGGTGGGTTATGAGAAAATAAAGAAAATTTCGCAATTGGAAGATATTACAGGAACAAAGGGTCTTAAAGGGGCACTTGGATGAAAACACCCCATATTTTGAAAGTCCGAATAATTCAAGTATTTAAGAATAATATGACTCAATCATGATTATGAAAACCAGATTGGCAAAAATTTTAGCCTGGGAGCCACTCGCAGTTGAGAAATTTTGGTTTCAAAACTAAAAGAACAATAGGGTTGAGTAAATGACGTAATTTATTCACAATTTAGATGCTGAAAAAAATATATAATTTATATCCGCAAATTTTGACTGTGAAGAAAATATGTTGCTTGGCTACTATTGGGGCCATATAGATAAGTTTAACCAAGTTTCAAGTCATACACAAAAGAAGACTTGATAAAAAAGAAATATTGGCAAAAAAACATCAAGAAAAGGAATCGCTAAATAAATCATATAATTTCACTAATGGAATTGCAATTTTCTTATAAGAATGTCAAATGCCACTTGGGATGGAAGACGGAAATATCACTGACTCCCAGATCACGGCCTCATCGACATATATGTCAAATCCTACACTCGACCCTTGGCAAGCACGCTTAAACAACCCAGGGATTAAAGATATTACGTATGGTTCATGGGCTGCACAATCAAGATCTGTAGGAGAATATTTACAAGTTGATCTTGGTTGCGTGAAGATGATCACTAAGATTGCCACACAGGGAAGATCGATTGGTAGCAATCAATATGTGACGAAATATTCCGTTTCCTACAGCAACGATACAACCAGCTGGCCACAATACCTTCAAGATGGCGCTATAAAGGTTATTATTTTTCATTAAGTTTATATTTCACAACTTATTCGTTTAAAAATTGCTTGGCTTTTTGACTAAAAGAAGACAGAAGTGGAAAGGAGAGCCGATCAGACGATGAGTCGAGTCGAGGCGAGAAGAGACGATAAGAGAAAAGAAGAAAAGAGTAAGCATGCTTCCATATTCTCTGGTAAATATTCAAAACCTGTCGTTTTATTTGTCTTCAGGTATTCCCCGGAAACAATGATAAACATACGATAGTGACAAACAGTCTCGCTCAACCAATTGTGGCTCGATACATCCGTATCATTGTAGAAGCCTATAACAGCTTTCCTTCCATGAGAATGGAACTGTATGGATGTTCATTTTAAATTACGAAAGTCCCTGTCCCTGCTAATTTTAAATTCTGCCAGAACCCCTGGTTTCGTAGTCCCTTTTGTTCTCTTGACAGGGTGACTCTGACTGAGTGCTAAACTTTTTTTAGATTTAACTTATTTAAGGTGGCTCTATAGAGTTTATGGCGCGCGCGAGCATGCGCAATACCCGAACTTGAATAATTTTTATTTTGATGACGTCACGAAAAGGTCTGTCGCGCGTCATCTTTATTGACAAGAAACTCAAAAACTCTAAGGTAAAAACGTTTTCAAAATTGTAGAGAGTTTTCATCATACAAAGCTATGCGATTGGCAAAATATGAACGAATTCGGAAAAAAACTTTATCCAGAAAAATTAAAATTTCAAAATATTTCCGATTCTGCACTACCGAATTCTCTGTCATATGAAAGATAACTTTAGGTGGCTGACTACTATAGACAAAATCCATGAAAAAGTTTTTAAATCACAATTTCTTAAACCCAATTTTAATGCTGACGTCAAATCTGTAAAGAACCTGGGGGGTCCCGAGGTCGTTTTCGAGATATTAGGGACCTTAAGCACCAGGATGGGAGGACGAGGACGGCGACGTAAAGTACGAGAAAGAACTAGGTCGAGATCGCCGTCGGTTTTCACACAACGTAACACTTAAGCACCAGGACGGGAAAACAAGCAAAACTTCACCAAATCAAAATACTAACGTGACGCCAGCTCGTTTTCAAGACGGTTTTTCGTGCGCGCGCCGTCGTCCTTGCTGCTGCAGTCCTCGCTAGAACGTGAAAAAGCACCAAGTGACGTTCTGGAGAGGACGGCAACGGCAAGGACGACGGCGCGCACTTTGAAAACGTGCTGGCATCATCGTCTGCCGTCGCTGTCCGCTCCCGTCGTGGATCTTAAGGTCTCTAATGTTACGTGACGAGAGGACCGACGGCGTTCTCGACCTAGTCCTTTCTCGGACTTGACGCCGTCCTCGTCCTCCCGTCCTGGTGCTTAAGGTCCCTATTCACGGTTAAACACAAGCGTATCAACAAAGTTTTGAAGAAAAAAAGAAGCAAAAACCAACTTCCACAAAAATAATCATAACTTCACCGATAATCAAGCTTTTGACGTTACATTTTCAGGAAATCTACATTATACATCGCTTTACAAATATTATTCAAAAGATTTGGAAAATATTGAGAAATATAGTCAAAATTAATTTTTTATTCGTCTTGCTTTTGGAAATCTTCTCGTCTAAAACGAGTGTTAAAAATATACACTTACCGCTTTTTCTATGAGTAAAACCCATGTCATGATGTTTTTCAAACTCTGTCAAAAGTTTCTTTTTATGTACTCTTTTAGAAATTTGGAAAACATTTATAGAGTCTCGTGCAAAATGAGGGTTTTGCTCTGTTGAAGTTCAAAACGTGCATGGTTCTTCAATGAAAAATTAAGGTAGTCTTTGTGCGCGCGCCGTGACACAGTGGCGTCAAATTACCTGTTTCATGGCGTCATTGCGATTGCGTAGTAGCATGCGCAGTAGCTTCATTTTTCTAAAGTAGGCAGTCACCTTAATAATCTTAGATTACCGTAAATCCTCTATTAAGCCCCCCTCTCAAATAAGGCCCCCTCTCAAATAAGCCCCCCCTTTTTAACGGGAGGAAATTTATTAAGCCCCCCTCTCTTTTAAGCCCCCTCCCCTCCCCTCTCCTCCCTTCCCCTCCACTCCCCCTTCACAACACAATAATGGTAAATCATACTTGAGAGACTAACACAAGTGAATCAAATGTTGAAAATATCGTGTAATTTGAACAATGCATAAACCATGTCATTGACTCCTCCATAGATTATGCGAGACAATGAATTATAGTAATACTTCCGTTTACTCCTTAGTTTATCGTGTTGTGTTGTGCGTTTCCGTTGAAAATCAATAAGCCCCCCTCTCCAGTAAGCCCCCCTCAAACGTGCCTGAAATAAAGAAGCCCCCGGGGGATTAATAGAAAATTTACGGTATAGGAAGTTTTAAAAAATTCACCGTGGAAAACTAGAGTTTTTATTTATTTTTAATGAAAAAAAAAATGACCTTCTTTAGAGCTGATGTAGCTGGTTATGTGTAATCAGTTTCATAAAAATGAATCCAAAACTCATGATTCATGGTTGAGCTATCGGGTATCATTGTGTTAGCCTGTATTTGCCTTAGGATGCTGTTTTCTATTGCTTGCCATTGCCTAAAAACCCTATGAAGCCACCATAAAACAACAATTCCTGGATTTCAAAGACTACTGTCATGACCAAAAACGTTTTAAAAATGTTATTTGTCGCTTTTGACATGGCTTTCGATCTCGAGATATAGACCCCTTTCACGTGACGTCAAAGCATGTAGCTCAATTTGGAGAACAATACAAAAGAATTTCATTCTCCTGAGAATTGGAACCTATTGTTTTATCCTCCAAATTGAGCTGCATTCTGACTTGCTGCAAGGGGTCTATTAAGCATTTATAGGCTTTTTTGCCAGTCAGCAGAGCCTAGCTTCCCAAGGGCTTTTTGGCTGAAATAATTCGTTATTGAAGTGCATGATATATGAGCTCGTATTTCAAAGAACCTGTTACAATAGTAATAGTACTTTACCATTTCCAAAGGAGTTTAAGGATTTGCAAACGAAGTAGAATCGTAATAAACCTGATGTAACAAAATTAACAGGCTAGTTTTAGAGGTACTATAAACACAACTGCCTCTCTAATAGCACAAAAACTGGCACGTGCATGCGGGGATACATACAAGGCCCCTATGTGTCATGAGATCACGTGGAATATATAGTTTAACTTGATTACGCACACGCGAGCAAGAACGAAGCATCACAGGAAAAAAAGGAGAAAACATTGGTTTTCTTAATGAGAAATTATATACAATTATTGTCAAAAGGTTGTCCTGTGAAAAAAGACTTAAAGATCAAAAGAAGTATCACGTGATGATTTGTTTATTTGTTTTAAACGATATAAATTATGTTTTCAAACTTTATAATGAGTAACACTGAATGAACAGAGAATAATAATTATGAACTCTACTTATACAATGATTGCTGGTATCGAGCATTTAGAGCGAGTGTATTAGGTATCACGTGACATTTCTTTTGGTCTAAATGTCTTTTTTGGTGGACAACATTAATGACATTGACTGTATTTCCCTGATTAAACATTAATGTAAAAGTGAAATGATTACATTAAAGTAAAAGTTGAACGCACTCAAACTTCAAGATTGTTTCCATGATGGGAAATGTTAAAATATCATGTCGGATTGCTATTTTTCTACTTATAGAAAACGTTTGCCGTGTTTACATAGCCTGATATAAACACGAGGGAAGTTTGGGAGAAGTCGAGAGCTGTTGTGTAAAACCTTGAGCTCTGTGTAAACCTCGCCTGCGGCTCGGTTTTACACAACAGCTCTCGACTTCTCCCAAACTTCCCTCGTGTTTATATCAGGCTATGTAAACACGGCATAACGTTTTCTTGTCCCGAGGGACGAGAAGGAAATGTTGGTAAACTAGCTTGCAAGATTAGCATTTAGTAACTGATTCAAAGCTTCAAAGTTTTCTTTCAATCATTTACTTTAAAACAAACTTCTATTCAAGGTCTCAAAGATGAAGATTTTCCATTTCAAACTCATGCAAAATCAGTCGAAAGATATCGTAGAAAAAATAATTTGGAGGAGATTTATTAGTCGTTACTATGGTAACGTCGATGCTCATGAATTGTTCATCATTGCAAACGTCCATCAACAATAACAAGATTTTATTATCCAACCTATAGACCCCTTGCAGCACGTTGGAATGCAGCTCAATCGCTCACTTCCGAGATATGCCTCACTTGTCACTAACAAAGGTTTTAATGTGAGGCTCCGTGCTTATTGAACAGTGATTGATACAGGAAAAAGAATAAATTTAATTTAGCATGGAGCCTCGTACTGAAACCTTTGTGCGTGACAAGCGAAGCATATCTGGGAAGTGGGTTATTTGGAGGACAAAAACAATAGTTTCCAATACTCCAGTTTCGAGTTCTCTATTGCTCAGTCTTCGCCTCAATACACCAGTTTCACATTCGATGCAAACTGCTGTTTTTGAAGACCACAGACTCATTTGTACAGGCTTAGCCTCGCTTATAAGTCAGCTATTCAACGACATCATTAAAAGTCCGTGGGATTTCAAAACATTGGTATTGTTCAACTTACACATTCTTTACATTACGGTTGACTTATGCAAATCATTAGCAACAGCCAACTGTATATATAATGTAAAGAATGTGCAAGTTGAATAATACCAATCCCACGGACTTTTAATGGTGCCTTTGAATAGATGACTTATAAACGAGGCTAAGCCTGTACAAATGAGTCTGTAGTCTTCAAAAACAGCGGTTTGCATCGAATGTGAAACTGGAGTATTGTGCGTAAATTATTCAGCACGGAGAGCAAAACCCGTAGAATTCTAAAGCAATTGTATTGTTCATTTGTACACATTCCCCACCTCATTGCCACGGGCTATTGGTAATAGTAAAAAATATGTAACATGCTATCGAGGCTAAGACTGAGCAATAGAGAACTCGAAGCTGGAGTATTCTCAGGAGATTGAAATTCTTTTGTTTTGTCCTCCAAAGTGAGCTGCTTTGACGTCACGTCACGTGTAAGGGGTGTATACTAACATTTGATGTATAAGTATTCGTTATTTGGTGCCATAAAGTACACTGATTACTATAGACCCCTTGCAGAACGTCGGAATGCAGCTCAATTTGGAGGACAAAACAATAGATTCCAATTCTCAGGAGATTGAATTCGAAATTCTTTTGTTTTGCCCTCCAAATTGAGCTGCTCTGACGTCACGTGCAAGGGGTCTATAGCAAGGAAATATCATTGTTTTTTGCAAGTATGTCTCCGAATGTAGACTTTGAGCTTAATTCTCTGCGCAAATGTCCTTTGACATCATTCATCTGGTTTTTCACTGGTATGTATTCGAAGGTGGTTTTTGAGGTGACTTATCTGAGTAAATGTCTTGTCACAATGCGAACATTCATATGGCTTTTCACCTGTATGTGTTCGAAGATGGACATTCAGTTTCGTTTTTGTGGTAAAAGCTTGATCACATTTTGAACATTCAAATGGCTTTTCGCCGGTATGTTTTCGTAGATGAACACCGAGATCAATTTTCCGTGCATATGCCTTATCACAATACGAACATTTATGTGGCTTTTCACCGGTATGTGTTCGAAGATGGGTTCTACAATTACTGTTGTCTGAGAATGTCTTATCACAATACGAACATTCATATGGCCTTTCACCGGTATGTTTTCGTAGATGAGTACGGAGAGCACCTTTCTGTGTATATGCCTTTTCACAACACGGACATTCAAATGGCTTTTCACCGGTATGTATCCGTCGATGGATGTTCAGTTCAGCTCCCGTAGTAAATCCCTTATCACAATACAAACATTGATTAGGCTTTTCACCGGTATGTGTTCGTCTGAGATGGATATTCAGTTTCGGTTTCGTAGGAAATGCCTTATCACAACACGAACATTCATATGGCTTTTCACCAGTATGTGTTCGAAGGTGGACTTTAAGATTACTTTTGTCTGTAAAGGCTTTGTCACAATACGAACATCCATATGGCTTTTCACCGGTATGTGTTCGCACATGAACATCACGATGAATTTTCCGCTTAAATGTTTTACTGCAGTAAGGGCATTCATAAATGTTTGTATTCGTTTTGGGCTGAGGTTGTACATTTTGTACAAGCTCCTTCGTTCTTTTCATCTGCGTAATTATGGCACTCAATGACTCATCCATCTCAAAATCTTCACTAACTTCATTAAGGTTATCGTCAACATCAGTGTTATTCAATGTGTTCTGCTCATTGACATCAATAATATCATCATCGCTTACTTCTTCTTTGATTTCAATGCTTTCGCTCTCTGTATTTTCCATTTGTCTTTCATAGTCAACATACATTGAGGTACATTGATTTACACAGCCGTAGTCTTCAGTCTGTGTAGCCACACTGCACAGTTCTATTGGTTTTGGAGGACACATAAGTGGTCCGTACTCTGAGTATGGTGTTCTAGATTAACAAGAGTAAAAAAGGTTAGAACCATTCCTGTTCTATCAGGGCCGTAGCAAGGGGATTGGCTGGGGGGGGGAGGGCTTGACCCCCCACCAGTTTTCCCCAGAAAAGTAAAGTAAGTTTGGAATGAGGGTAAATGGTTTGAACCCAGGAGTAGTAGTTGAGTGAGTAATGTGATCGTCCGGGTGAGTGTAGTCTTGAGAATGACTGTTGTTGGTAGAGACTGAATTTGAATTTGGACAACCTGAGCGGAAGGCATCTTCAGAGTACAGTGTGGGTGTAATTATGGAATTAAATTTTCATTTGTCGTGGTGACGTGTTGCTTTGTGCTCCCCCCAGATTTTCAAGGCTTGCTATGGCCCTCTCTATACCACTCTCCTTATAACTTAGGCAGTTTCCTTTGCCTTTATGATCTCAGTTTTATTGTCTATACATGACAGTATTAGGAAGAATTCACAAAAAATGTTGGGGAGGGGTGGACCTATGATGAGGAACTGGGGGCTCTACAAAATTTTGGGGTGTAAAAAAGCTTTTTTAAAAATAAAAACTTAAAAATTACTACAAGAAACATACATTAAGCCAATGGTGTACATGAAAGTGATAATGTTATTAAACTCTTTTGATACTTACTATAATACATATATAGATTTGAGAGTAAAAAAGCAAAAAATAAATAAACCATTTACGTGGAATAATCTTATTTTATTCTTAAATCATGTTACCCACATACAAAGACACACTTAATTTTACATATGAAATTTGCAATTGTTTTTCCAATAGAGAGTTTTTACATAACCTGTGGTTGTTCTCTTTTTTTCTTTTTTTTTCCCTTTAATGATAGTACCGACCAAACTAGTATAAACATGTGATGCCTTGCTCTACCATGTGTACCATTCCCTCCCATGCATGTACTACTATGTACTGCTAATAGACCTCTTTACCTTTGTTGTGTGTTGTGCCCATTTCAGACCACGTGATGCCACTCTTGGGAGTTGATTCTTTCATGTGTAAATATTTTAACAAAAGAACATTTCTCAAGGGAATGACATGTGTTCTGAAATGGGCAATTTGCATACGAAGGTAAAGAGGTCTATTATGTCGTTCCTACCACATACTACCTTCCTGACTACATTAGTAATACTGAAATAAACATCAAATCAATTTTTTTGACAAGCAGTCCTTTCAAGACAAATCAGTGGCATATGTAGGATTTTGATAGGAGCTGGGGATCATTCATCCTTGTTGGATAAATGTGTGCTTTTATTTAAAACAAATCATGCAGTTCACTTATGGGTGGCGTACGCTGCTAACGCATTGTCTTTCACCACTGTGGTTCCATAGGTTCCGGTCACTGGTTTGAGCCCTGCGAACACCATATGTGAATTGAGTTTGTTTGATGTGTAGTTTTCTCCTGTGCTACGAGGGTTTTCTCCGTGTACTCCGGTTTCCTCCTTCCGTAAATCAACATGTGAGTGAGTATTGTGTGCATAGAATATTGAATGTAGTGGTAGGGTGTGTGAGAGAAAAGTGTCCCCAATTAGTGGTGAAAGCACTAGAATGACTAGACACTAGAGATTAATTTATAATATATGATATAAAAATCATCAAACAAAACAACATTGCAGCAACAGCAGCAGTAGCAGCAGCAGTAGTAGTAGTAGCAGCAGCAGCAGCAGTAGTAGCAGCAGAAGCAGTATTAGTAATAGTAGCAGCAGCAGCATTAGTAGTAGTAGTAGCAGCAGCAGTAGTAGTAGTTGCAGTAGCAGCAGCAGCATTAGTAGTAGTAGTAGTAGTAGCAGTAGTAGTAGTAGCAGCAGTAGTAGTAGTAGCAGCAGCAGCAGTAGCAGCAGAGGCAGTATTAGTAGTAGTAGCAGTAGTAGTTGTAGTAGCAGCAGCAGTATTAGTAGTAGTACTGTAGCAGCAGCAGCAGCAGCAGCAGCAGTAGTAGTAGTAGTAGCAGCAGCAGTAGTTGTAGTAGTAGTAGTAGTAACAGCAGCAGCAGCAGCAGTAGTAGTAGTAGTAGCAGCAGCAGTAGTTGTAGTAGTAGTAGTAGTAGTAGCAGCAGCAGCAGCAGTAGTGGTAGTAGTAGTAGTAGTAGTAGTAGTAGTAGTAGTAGTAGTAGCAGCAGCAGCAGCAGCAGTAGTAGTAGTAGCAGCAGCAGCAGTAGTAGTAATAGTAGTAGCAGCAGCAGCAGTAGTAGTAGTAGTAGTAGCAGCAGCAGTAGCAGCAGCAGCAGTAGTAGTAGTAGCAGCAGCAGCAGTAGCAGCAGCAGCAGTAGTAGTAGTAGCAGCAGTAACAGTAGTAGTAGTAGTAGCATTAGTAGTAGTAGTAGTAGTAGTAGTAGTAGTAGTAGTAGTAGCAGCAGTAGTAGTAGTAGTAGTAGCAGCAGCAGCAGTAGTAGTAGTAGTAGCAGCAGTAGTATTAGTTGTAGTAGTAGTAGTAGTAGTAGTAGCAGTAGTAGTAGCAGTAGTAGTAGTAGCAGTAGTAGTAGCAGTAGTAGTAGCAGTAGCAGTAGTAGTAGTAGTAGTAGTAGTAGTAGTAGTAGTAGTAGTAGTAGTAGTAGTAGTAGTAGTAGTAGTAGTAGTAGTAGTAGTAGTAGTAGTAGTAGTTGTAGCAGTAGTAGCAGTAGTATAGTAGGTAAAGTAATAGAATGTCATTTAAACCGTGAAATAAAAATTTCTTGGAAAAGTGTAATAATCGAATAGACACAAAAGAAAACAATGGAATTAGGGTCTACTAAACTGTGTATTAGTGTAATATCTATTTCACAGGTATAGTGTTGTCACTCTAGTAGTAGTATGACTCAGTAGTAGTAGTATCTAGAGTGCAAACACCTAATCTGGGAAACAGTGAGTAATAAATTTATATTTCATTACAGTCAAACTAAGAAAACCGTGAACACCTAATATATGTCTGGAATGTAATAATAATAATAGTCTTTAATGAGGGAACCTACATCACTATATGTGGTTTTCAGTAGGGCCCTAAATAAACAATATACAACAATATGAACAAACAAGTATATACTTGAAAAGATAAATTAAGTAAGATAAGAAAATGTAAAGTTATAAAGTTATATGTTTATGTGTTTGATCACAGCGCGGTCGCGCAAAGTATTTTCCTGTTTAAAAATTTCAGACTTCATATTTTAGTTTTATTCTCATGAAATTAGAAGTTTCTATTCGAGACATACGGATACACGAGAGAAGGATTCAATACAATATTTTTTCATGGTGGTGGGAAACATCTTTTTTACAAGCAATGGTCTAAATAAACATTCCAGACATATTTTAGGTGTTCACGGTTTTCTTAGTTTGACTGTAAAAAACAATGCAATGTATTTTCTTGCTTTAGCAGAATATTTAGAACTATTTAGTACTAATCATAGTACTGTGTTATATGGATAAAGATTTGCACTATCATGCAGTAGAATTAGCAGCAGCACAGGAGCAGCAGCACAGGAGCAGCAGCAGTAGGTGCTGTAGTCGTAGTAGTAATTTCTAATAGATAAACACTATACCAATAACTTAAAACTCATTCTAACTTTTTCATATAGTTGTTGTTTTTATCTTGGGCTCCCTGTGGATAAAACAAAATGGCTTCCTTCCTGCAGCTTTGTCGAGCTATGAAAGTTAAAACCTAAAACAATAGCAAACTAATCGATAAAACTAGACTATAATATTGTGCATTTAATAATACTTGCATATTTAGAGCGCTTTTCGTGTGAGTGGGAAACGGATATGCATAAGGTAGTACAAATATATCCATTAAGTCCTATATCTACCATATCCCCTACTATATATCCCGGCCACATATACACGAATATGTATTAAACAACCCAATCTATCATTCTTGACTTACCTGACGTATCAGCAGAACAGGAAAATCAACCAAAATAACAAAACAAAAAATCTATGTAGCAGGATTTCGTTCACCGAACACTAACAAGCACGAAGGTCCAGAGAAGAGACAGAGAAGGACTGGTGCAACTGTTGACACCACAGGGATCCCAAACAAAACCAGACAGACAGACAGACATATTTTATTTGAGTTGAATAAATAAATATATAAATTTGTAGTTTTGCAAATAGATAATAAGAGATCTGATTTTATGTATTATCGTATTTATGTTAACAATGCTGCCAGATTCCAAACTCTTGCGTTTTAGTGTTTAGAAACCGGGCATACATACACACCACCACCACCATTACCAAAAAACCCATGATGTTTGATGAATCGTTTGATAACTCTTATATAATAACGAGAACGAACGAGAACACTGAATGACGAGGACAATATAACTATGAGTAAAAAGACTACCTTAGGGAAAAAGGAAGATAAAATTTGCTGAACTATAAATTAATTGCTAAACTTGAGGTCTATATCAGCTGAGTTGACCTTCAGAGCAAACTAAAATTCAACCAAGCAGAATTGAGGACTCGACATTGTGTTTTGATTAGTACGTATTTCCCACTGATATCCCTGCTCGGAAAATGCTAACTAAAAATAGTTGGCCCATAACTCCTTTCGGGGAATGTGATCAGCTCATCTGACTGGTATTGGGCAGGTCTAGTGCTTGATAAAGTGCACATAACCTTTTTTTCTTCAATGCCTTCAATACTGATTGCACGTGACGTAAATAGTTCAATGCCAAATTATTTCTTGATTTGAGTGATGCGTCTTTAAGATATGAAGGTTTATACTTCGTAACTACAAGGGGGGATCACTGAAAAGCTGGATGATTTCTTAAACAATTGTAGTAGTGTGTCTATGTTTCTCAGTCAGACCCTGCGAAGACAGATGGACTAAATAGACTACTTCATGTCACAAACGAGTTTGTGTCGAGAAACGACCACTACAAAATGATAATGATAATGATTTATTATTTATATAGCGCCCTTTCTATATGGATATAATCAAAGGCGCTTTACAATCATGAGAGGTGGTTAGTATAAGGTGTAGACACTGAGGGTGGTCACTGCCAGGGTTTCTTTACGTCCTCAGTGGTTCTTTTACGTCCCTCCGATATTGGTTAGTGATGAAGTGTGGAGAGACGGGACCGCCATTTAAAGTGGTCATCCGAGCCACTTGAAAGTCTAACCGTTTGCAGATGTAATTACAAAGGCAGCACTTTCTCCTCAGTTATTTTTAAGACCCTGAGTCCGGTGCTCAACCAACTGAGCCAACCTGGCGGCGGTTAAGAAATTCAGAACTTTGACAAATTGTCATAACTGTGCATGTAATGCAATAAATACATTTACGATTCCTTCTATTAAACTACAAAGACACCGTTCTCATGTAGGAAAATGACAACAGAACACGAACATAAGAGTGCCCATTATCTCCGGGGGGAGAGTACTTCAGTACTTCATAAGGGATGCTCCGCCTGGACTCTCGACCCTTTACCCTTTTATATGCCAAATTTCAGCAAAAAGGTACCCCTTTTATATACCTTTTTGCATGAAAAGGTATTCTTTTCATATACCTTTCCTTTCAAAAAGGTACCCCTTTCATATTCCTTTGAAGAAAAGCTACCCTTTTTATACCAAAACTCACAAATTTCCACCCCTTTTCTGTACCTGCGGCCTGAAAAAGGTACCCCTTTCGGGTGGAGCATCCCCGTATAGTCCATTATAAGGAGTACCCCCCGGCATTATATATCACGCCGTAAAGAGCAGGGGGGGGAGGTGTTAGAAGTATTTCTAGAATTATCTAATGTGCGTTTTGTTTGGCATGATTTTTAGGTTTGAAAACTATTTTGGTAAATATTCACTAAGTAATGTTTTGGGCAGTGAAATGTTTCTCCAAAAATTGAAATAGTAAGTCAAACAACAACCCCTACTGCGAATAAGAACTATAGAACGGATTTGTACATTAGATCCTGTAGTTATTTTTTCATTCCAACCCCCTCATCTTTTGTACGAATGACGTCAAGCCTAAAAGCCCAGTCCCTAAACTCTCTCTATGTGTATGTAGTCACTTAATGCTTGAAGGCCTTTTAAAAAATCCATTGATACGCGTGTTCCCTGAGGCGTTTAGATATTGTATTAAATATTTCAGACAAGAAAGAAAGAAACAAAGAAAAAAAAGAAAGAAAGAAGTTCATAAGTACTGCGCTTCCCAGTTGAGTTTGGAACGACAGAATAAGTTTTGTCATTAGCTCCCGATAGACGTAAAAATGATTGCTTCTTATTGGATGAATTTGTTTGAGCTAAAATATTTAAGCAGCGAAACCAATTCAGTCAAGCAGAAGCGATCATTCTCACGGTCTGTTGTGGTGTTTGAACTTAGAAACATTTGCCGAGCTAAACGTTGAAACTTTAACTTTATGACAAAACGTTCCAAACAAACTGAAAAGCTTATTAAGTAAGTAAACAACAGGGACCGCGGAGCAGGAGGGAGGGGGGGGGGGGGGGGGCTGAGGTCTATAGCCCCCCCCCAATAATCTTGCCGCCATTTTGAATTACTACTTTGCTTTTTAATTTAAATACCAAGTTCTCCAGCTCTTCTCGATAAATTAACTGTGTAAAATATGAAATAATCAAATGTCAATTTAAAAAGCCAGTTAATTCCCCAACGAATTCAGCAGTCCATTAGACTCTTCTAAACCCACGATTTATTTCGGCGACTCAAAAATGCGCCCAGCCGAGACGTCACGGTGCCAATGGTAAGAGGACTATTTCGATGGCAAGGAGAATAGAGACATGGCTGAGAGCTAACATGCAAGAACAACGATTCAACAACGATCATCCATAAAGAGCGGACAGTTAGACTCCGAGTCAAACGAGTTTGTGTTGAGAAACAACAACCGCAAAAGAATTAAAATTTTGGAACTTTAACAAGAACAGACATATTGTCACTAAAAATATTTCCTACTATCTTATATCAGAAAGGCATTGTCTTCTCTTTTTCAAAGCCAGAATGTGCAAAATCGTCATAACTTTGATGCAAAAGCCGCTCAAACCGCACTTCCGAGGGTCTAAACTGATGTCAACAAAAATTCCAGCCTTTAGTGCTCGTTAGCCCCCCAATCAAAATTATTCTCCGCGGTCCCTGAACAAGGAAGGAAGGAAGTAAATAAGTGAATAAGTTCTGGAAATAGTTAGATAAATAATTAATTTTTTTTATTTCTCCGCTATCTTACTTCGAATGGTTTAAAATCGAAGTGAGCAGTTTTCGACTATAATTCCTCAACTTTGGGCTTCTATAGAAGTACAAGAATGGATTAATAGTGGAGTTCATTAAAAGCACTGTTAAAGTAAACTGTCGGGCAACGTCGTCTGCTAGGTGATGACTCGTGTCCAGTCTCATCTTCGTGCGCAACACGACATGTGGAAGAAAGCTGAAAAGCAGAGTCATGGTAACCATAGCAACGGTTACCAAGGAACGTCTTTCGTGTTTATTTTCCATGTTGCAGCCGAAAGATGATTGTTCGTGTTTGATTTTGAGAGCATGCTTTCGTGAAATACGATAAAGTTTGGTATAGAGAACGATCATGAAGATGGTGACTAGTGTCCCGTATGTGTAGAACAGCAAACGAACTTCTTGGAAGAGAGGAGAGAGAAGAGAAACAGTCAATGCCATTATAGTGCTGATGATCCATAGAGACAGAATAGCGAGTCTTGTACGTGAGACGGTCATGATGGACACATACCTCAAAGAATAAACAATAGCTATGTATCTATCATAGGTTATAACACCGAGGTTAGTGAGGCTAGCAGTGATCGTTAGCACGCCTGTAGCATCGAAAAGAATAGCAGAAACATCGTGACACGGCTTTGTGTTGTGTTGAATAGCCTCTAAAAGGTTATAAGCATGACTTGGTTGGATAACCAGCCCTGTCAATAAGTCAGAAACAGAGAGACTAGCGACAAGAAGATTAGCTGGAACTTGAAGCTGCCGGTAAACAAGCACAGTGAGTATGACCAGAAGGTTTCCCAGAACGGTCAGGATTGGTAAAATAGTGTTGATGCATAAAAGAAAGATTGCAAGGCCATAATAGTATTCTACGAAGTTGGTAGCACTTTGGACATGAAGTATATGTACGGTCAGATAATAGTCGTCAACGGCTGTCGAACAGTTTGCTTGACTCGCATTGTAAATCATAAGCATTTCAAACGACATCTCCGCAGTAAACGCCTCGCAGCTAAGGCTTTTTCTCAAGTTTGGTTCTCCAAATCAAAATGAACGGTATTTAACAGCTTCAAGCACTTTCCCCACTTTAAGTTACTTTTAAAATTAAACCGACTAGATTAGTTCTCGATGCTGTTCAAAACAAAACCAGAATCTTCTTTGACTGAAAGCCGAGAAAATTATATGGCGACTGGTTTCATAAGCCATCCTAATTGGAGGAAATTCAACATGAAAACATGAAATTATTTAATGAACTGAAGACCACCTGTACCTTCAGTATGAACTCAAGTCCACTTAGTTGCTTCGAGTGAAAACTTAGCAAATCATTGTGTTTTTTTGCAGCTTCAATTCATAACAATTCAAAATAAGGCTTTTATTAATCGCTGTTGGCCCCATGAGCATAGACTTATTGACTTGTGAGAAAGAGAAATTGACGGTTTCAAACCAAGAAAGAAATAACAGTGGCAGATCCATGGTTGTTTTTAACAGTGGGTGGTATGATGGAAAATGGGTCCCTTTGCATTGGAACCGTTCTGACGGGTTTCAACTGCAGGAAAAGCTTTTAATTACTGTTTGATGAGATTCTCAGGTAAATATATCCAAAAATATAAATTCAGAATTTTCTATCGACCATTCTGTTTAAGAAATATTTTCTATGCCAAAGCTCACAAATTCTCAACCCTTATTCTAGACCTCCGGCCTGAAAAAGGTACCCCTTTCGGGCGGACATCCCCGTATAGTCAACTATAGGGAGTACTCCCCCACCCCCACCCCAGGGGGCTCCCAATTTCGATAGACAACCAATAAGATAAGCCGTTTCCACGTGCGCAAAATTTGTCGAGAATCGGTCAAAGAGTATTGCCCATTTGAATATATCATTTTCAAACGTTTGGAACAGAGCCGAAAATTAACAATTAGGCCCGCAGCCCGGAATGGTGCTGAAAGGTCTACGAGTCAAGTACTTGGTAAAAAGATTTTATAGTAGCCTGAACAACAACAATCTTTTACAGACGGCCTGCGTCACAATTTCTTATTTAGCTTTGAAACAGTTTTGCAGGTTGAGATGTCAATAGGGGTTAGTTCAAAGGAGAATAAAGCAAAAAGAAGCCGAGTAAACAGAGGTTTGACGGAAGCAGACAAACTGATGACGAGTCAGAAAGAAACTCAGACGTCGTCGTTCACAAGCGTCAAAAGGCACCCCCACACTTATTAACTAATTATTCATAGCTCTTGGGTAGGATGTTATAATAACTTCAAATTTGACGAGCAAATAAACAACTGAGTGATAGCACTCAAAATCTAAAAGGACATGTACACCTAACCTCATGTATTTAGGAAACTATACTTAAGGGTTGCCTAAAACCAGGAAATCGGAATCCGGAATCCTGAAAAAGTACACGGAAACCAAACCAGAAATTTTACATAACATTACCCGTTCAAAAACCTTCCCTTCTATGCCGTACGAGGTCTGTTTTGTATTGAAACTAACCCGAGAGATATTTCAATATCGTGCTACTTTCCACGCGTGACACTGATGGAGAGAAAGCGAATAAACCACTACTTCGAAAAGGACTTTTTTGGTATTGAAACTGTTCGAATGGATTTGCCCCAGAGAAACGCTAATAAATTAAAAATGAAAAGAAATAAAATAAAATATTTTTGAACACTGAGCCGGTCAGGGTAAAAACGAAAACAAACACGGCAAATACGTTCAGCAATCGACTACACTACTCGAACCTCAGACTTTTGAAAACATGAGCTGCACGGACCGCGTAAGGCATAAAAGGGAAGGTTCTTGATCAGATAATGTATTTATTTTTTTGTTTTTGCTGATTCCGGGTTTTAGTATAACGTGTATTTATTCGGGATTCCGAATTCCTGGTTTTAGGCAAACCCTTGTATACATACAAGAAGGAAGAAGGCGTCCTTTTTAATTTTCAAAATGCTTCAGTTCGAAGTGACATTTAAAACATGCTTATTTTGTCTATAATATTTGGTTGTTATGATTTGAAAGAGAGCGCCGCTCTCAATAAGTGTCGCCCCCGAAGAAGCGTCACCACCGACGAATACTTCGTCTCCTCCACCCCTCCCCCACCCTTGCACACGACTGTCTGGCATATTCCACAGGAAGCCCAAAATAAACATCAAGGACTAGACCAAATCCAACATGGCGGACGATGGTAACGAAGTGTAAACATGGACTTTCTCACCTTAGCTATCATTTACACCGTGGTTTTTATGACTTTTAGTTATGTTTTACTTGTGGGAGGAAGTTCATTCCATGAAGGAGGTCTCATTTCGTGGATCAGAAGGAAACTGCTCCAGGTAATTTACTAGTTTATTTCACTCTAAAACTTGATTCTCTCAAAACTAGTACGAAGTGTCTACTGTAGCTGTCTGGCAGCAGGACACGATATTGCAAAATACTACGTGTCCGGCAGTCGAAGTTTCTTAAAAAATTAACGGTAGATAAGTAATCTCGTCAAGTGGAATCTTGGAAAGTTTGATCAAATAATAATAATAATTTTTGTATAGGCATCACATTTTTTATTCTAACTTCTCATCTGCAGGTCAATGACTTTTTCATGTCTATTTGTCAAGCACTACTGCCACAGATGGTTTTAAATCTCATTGACCACATTGTTGATTATCTGTTCTTTAAAAGGTAAAAATATGGATTTAGAAAAAGGATTAAAAGAAGTTGGTTATCTCTAAATTGGTTGGTATAGTATGAATGCACTAAGCAGATAAGAGTCAGATACATAATTTTTTTGTAACATTGTCCAGTGGCATCCTATAGGCCTTTCTTAATATTCATTCATGAAATGCTTAGCCTCACGTTCATGTAGCTATGACCACATTTAATGTATTCCCATACTTCTGTGCACAGGCTTTTTGCTGCCAAACAATCTTTTCATGCCTTATTGCTGTAAAACCAGCCAGCTTTGCTGCAAAAAGCCTGTGCATAGAAGTATGCAAATACATTAAATGTGGTCATACAGTAGCTGCATGAACGTGATGCTAAGCACTTCATGAGTAAATATTATTAAAGGCCTATATATATATAAAGATAACTTTGACTTCATTTAAAAGAGTGAGACATCCCGAGGACAGTCACAACTTAAACACCGAAAAACATGTGGCCTTTGTTTAACATCTCTGAATGAGATGGTACTACAGGCATTTTATGCGGTCATCTGAGTAGTGGTAAAAAAAACACAAAAGTTATGTGAACTCCCTGAATAGAAAGAGGATATAATATGGGTGCGCTGAGATACAAATTTTATATTCAAGTGTTGAAAAGATCCCCCACGAGTGAGCGCAGCGAATTTGGTAGGAGTATGGATATTTTGAACTACAGCTGTACCCATTAAGACCCTGCGTGTTGGTCTGGTTGAGGCTTTTGAACCCACAACTGCCTGCATAACAGAGCAGTGCTCAACCAACTTAGTCAACCATGAGGCAGTAGGACTGACCAGTAGGCTGCAAGCATGTTGGCATCGTTTTACTCCCACTATTAGTCTATGCTTTATAAATTTTATCTTTTTATTCAAAATTCTATTCCCTCCTTAGAACAGTGAAACACTGTTTTTGCCAAGTACATAACTGACCAAAAGAATGAATGTGCATAGAATTCTGGTAGTTGTAGTATGTCAGATGCAAATGGCAAGCTGTTAAATTTTGAAACACTTTCAATTGTAAAAGTGTGATCTTCCTCGATAAGCCGTTTATCAGCTCTTGAAGAGAGCACAGAGAAAAAATATGTTTAAATAAAACTTTTTAAATTTTTTTTAAAAAGATTTAAAAAATGTAAAATTCAGCATGATATAACATCACATAACTGTTGATCCTGTGCCATTATTCTCTATCCCATAGGAATTACTGCATGGTACTACTCTACACCTTCATAATAACAAGCGGTAGTGCTGTCTATACAGTGAAGATAGTTCCCTTCTTTGACAAGACTAATGTATTTTGTGTCGTCACATACTTCTTGATCACTGCAGATGTCATGTTCTTTGTTCTCTGTTGCCGTAGTGACCCTGGAATAATCTCATCCCATAACTTTGAGAAATATATCAATGACTATCATTATGATGGATTATATTACACAAAATCCAAGTGCCACACTTGTGGGACTGATAAACCATCAAGATCAAAGCATTGTTGTAAGTAGAGCAAGATTACTTTTAGGGATTGCTTTACTATGATTCTCAGTTGAGTTTGGAACAACAGGAGTTTTGTCATAAAATTGTAACATCTAGCTAAGTGCAACCTACACATTAGACCATAAGAATGATCACTTCTCACTGGATGAATTTGAATTCAGCCAATCAGAAATGATCATTCTTACAGTCTGTTGTGGTGGTTGCCCATAGAAACATTGAAGCTAGATGTTAAAACTACTGTCATTCCAAACTCAACTGAGGAGCCTTAAGTAATATTAGCAGGGAAAACTTGAATTCTCACTTTTCACCAGCTCTTCCAAGGGGTCTTGGGTCTAACCTTTGATACATAATTATCTCAAGCAATATTACATTTCATTTGAATTTGATGTCTCTCCCTGGCCATGCGAGTTATATTCTGGGTTCCACATGCAACATGGCAGAAAGTTGCACATAAATGTTTTTCTGGAAAAATTGATGAATACTCAAAGTAATATCCAACTTTGACTTTTGAGCATTGATTAACAAAAATGATGCAATTAGTTGAAAGTGATCCAGATCTACCCTCGAAGAAATGAATTAATGCAAACCAACTTTATTTAAAGAGGGTGACTTGCGACTGTTCCAACTGATAAACTTGTGGCCCTGTACATTTTTAAAATGTCTCATCATCATCATCATCATCATCATCATCATCATCATCATCATCATCATCATCATCATCATCATCATCACATCATCATCATCATCATCATCATCATCATCATCATCATCATCATCATCATCATCACCTTCTACTCATATTTTAAGAATCTGAATTTAAATGCTCTCAATTTTGTGGAATTTCCTTTACCAACATGTAAGCCTTCTGCCTTATCTGTTACCCCAGGGGGGGGGGGGGGGGGTATTTGCTATACGGGTATGTGCCGCCCGATAGGGTATGGTTTTTTGGCTTTTAGGTCTGGGGTAGGGTATCATTTTTTTACAATTTGTCTGGGGAAGGGTAAGGTTTTTGTCTGGGATAGGGTATCTTTTTGACATTTTTTCTGGGATAGGGTTATGTTTTAGTTGTTTTAGCCTGGTAGGCTACGTTTTCTGCCGGCCCAAAAAAAAAAAAACGATTTAAATTCAATTAAACAATTGCCAAATAGGGTGGGATAGGGTGTATATTTTGGGGTTCAGTCTGGGATAGGGTTTACAATTCTTAGGTTTAGTCTGGGGTAGGGTATATGAAATCAAAATTCTAGGTCTGGGATAGGGTCAGGGTTTTGAGGACCTGGCGGTACACCCCCACCCAAGTTGGGGTAGTAGTACCCCCCCCCCCCGGGTCTGTTACTCGTCACTTGTATAATCATGTACTAAACCATTTTCTTATAGTTGTTTCTCCTTTATTTTCCAGCCATTTGCAACGTTTGTGTCAGCAGATTTGACCACCACTGTTCTTGGGTCAACAATTGTATAGGAAAGCACAACTACAAGTACTTTCTGGCCTTTATCTTCACTACTTGTTTACTCAGCATCTACACAACATTAATCATTCTCATGGTGTTTATGTACATTGTGATTTCTGAAGGACTAATGTCAATTAGATATGTTGGTAATGATGGTGGAACCTATCCTGTCACAATCAGACACATATCCCAGGTAAGACAAACCTTCAAATTTTATTGAACATTGAAACAATAAAAAAACCTCTGGGTGGATTGAAGTCAGCGCATGGCTAATTCACTGGTCGATACCTGAAACAACCTCTGGGCTGATCTAAGTCAGGGTATGGCTAACTCACATGTCAAACCCTGAAACAACCTCTGGACTGATCTAAGTCAGGGTAGGGCTAACTCACACGTCGAAACCTGAAACAACCTCTGGGCTGATCCAATATATTTATTTATTTTATTGTAGTTGACTAGGATTTTAATTTCTCTTGATCAACCAACCAGGACAACTTTAATTTCCTATAGACCATACTAGGTGATTTCTTAGCTTCCCTAGTGATTATTTCTTATAGTTTTTTTATCATGTTTACTAGGGCTTATGCCAACAGAGTTTAAGATTACTTTTCTTCTTTTAATGGTCATTATTTTTTTTCAGCATTTGTTAATCAACCAACCAGCCATTTTTACTCTCTTCATGACAACACTGATGGTATCATTTCTCCTGTCTCTCTTCTCCTGTCTACATCTATATTTACTCTTCACAAACCAAACAACCAATGAACTATACAAGCGCTTTGGATCATCAAAATCCATCAAAGACGTGAGTCAAGACAACAGGAAGATAAAATCTGCGAAAGAAATTAAGATGAAAATCAAGGAAAAACGTAACCCACCATCTAAAACCCCATTTTACATTGGGATATGGAGCAATATCATGGATGTTTTGAAGTCTTAGTATTCTTGGGTTGTATGGTACGTCACTAGCTGCCATGTTGGTTGACTACACAAGGCATTCCAAGCGGCGGCGGAAGCTGAAAATCATTGGGAGGGGGGATTACAATTTTTTTTTTTTTTTACAAAATACGAAATACAAAATTTATGATTTATGGTTTATGGTTTATCCAAACCACAATTTTTTTTTGGGGGGGTCAGTGCCCCCCCCCCCCCCCCGCTTCCGCCGCCCTTGATTCCTCATTAAGATTCTCTTGTTATATCAACCAAGATGGTGGCTCATTGTTATTTATATCTCAAGGGATTTTGAGTCACGTGGTTGCAGCTCAAGAGTACGACAAGGACTGCAGAGCATTGCACAGGTTTTTGAAATTTAAAAAAAAATGGCCGAGGTTACATTCCCCATAGCCCACCCTTTCAGCTGTTCCTAGCCAGCTGATCTGAGAAAAAATATTAGCCAATGAGAATCGAGAAAATTTGCAAAACTGAGGTGTCATCATTAGTAGTCCAGCGACTCGGGAAACGGTTATTTCTTTACGTTATTTTCCACACTCAATAAGTAATATCTTAGTAAATGTATACAAAATATCAAAAACTTCTCCAGAAAATCTAGATTTATCTCAGATATAACTCATAAGTCAATTTTCGCAGGCTTCATGACACCTCAGTTTTGCAGTGACGTCATTTCTACGTCACGATTTCAGATCAGCTGGAGATGACCACCTATTCATATTTATTATTATAAGTGAATCATTTAACCTGTAAAATAAAATCTAATTATTTGTAATAGTCAAATGGAAGTGAAAGAGAACAATAGTATTTAGTGTGTGTCTGAATCAATATCAAAAACGATCACTTTATAACCGTAGGTGCAGCGGAAGAGGGAGGGTAGGGAGAGGTCTTCCTTCTCCTCCCCCTACGCAACTGTTGCAGTAGTCTCTTACTTCCACTTGGGTTAAGGGGAATCAAGCGCAGCAAAAATGCAAGCCAGAGCCTCTGGGAAATAACGAGAAATATTCAATATTTATTTCGATAAATTATCTTTCTACAACCTTTTCAACAAGAATCGTTCTGACCAGCTGCGAACAGAGTATCTTGTTGACCATGTCAGGCCATCGGCATGCCGCTATTTTACCAAACATTATCAACTTTATTTTGCCTCGGAGTTATGCATCTTGAATTGATTCTGAGTTGATCTTTTATTCATATGTTTACACCTATTTCAAAAAAGGTTGTCGGTGGGAGATCTGAAATCTGAAATCCGAGATTGAGCTATGATTTTATGAAGGAAAGTGATAATTGTTTTGTCTATTTAGTAGTTCGCAGCAAGTTAATATCGAAATATGCCACCACCTTTGAACGGTGACCTGCGCTGGCTCTCGATCTCAGATTTCAGATCTCCGACCGACAACGTTTTTGAACCATGTGAGTGAGTAATGTGCTCGTGCGGGTGAGTGTAGTCTTGAGAAAGACTGTTGTTGGTGGTGACTGACGTTTCGACAACATGAGCGGAAGTCATCTTCAGAGTACAGGTGAATGAAACACAGTGGATGATATTTATAGCTCTTGTCGAAACGTAAGTCACCACCAACAACAGTCTTTCTCAAAACTACACTCACCCGGTAGATCACATTACTCACTCCACTACTACTCCTGGGTTCAAACCATTTACTCTCATGTGTATTTGGCTAGTAAAAGAAAGAATAACAGTTGTGGGTTTTTTCCTTATTTTTGTTTTTGTTTGTTTGTTGTTTGGTTTTCTTCGCTGGACATCTTGTTTACGACAATCTTCATAGCCGACATCGTTTTTTGTCCATTGTTGAAAAGCACTAAAGTAATTCTACTTAGCATTAATAAGCAAGAAAATTTCAAAAGAACTATTTTTGTCACTGAGACATTGTTCACATTCAGTTGTTCATTTCGTTTGTGACGTGACGAAACTTTCATGAGTCACGTGATTTCTAGTCCGACAAGATAAGACATGACTACACTCCTTCTTTCTACAGATGCTGCTATATATATAGCGAATTATGATTCTACGATGCTTCATATTGTCCTTCGGTGGTCCTACAAGAAATATAGCTGTACTGGTGGAGTGGTCAAATCTAAGTGCCATTATCTGGCATGGTGTTCCACGTACTACCATGCCTCGTTACTACCGCAGCCACGCATTCGTGAAGTTATTCCTTCATGTCCATGTCTTCTTATTCATCCAATCCAACTAGATCCTATCGTTGGCAGGATCAGAAGACAGATTTAGGCCATCCTGCACAAGTCAGACAACATCGGTTCCTCCAGTGAGAGAATTTACAAAACCCATGTAATCCAACTAATTTGCAAAAGGAAGCATCCTTCCCATATTCTGGACATTTTTTCTTGGTTTCTGTTAAAATAAAACAAAAATCTCTTGTCGGTTATAAAAAAATAGACTTTGAAAAAGACAAATTTGGTTAAGGGTGTCAATAATTCCTGTGGTTTTCGCTGGTTTTGTAGCTGTCAATTTGATGCTGGTACTGTTCTTGTTCAAACGGTTGTTGCAGTGGTTTCAGTAACTGTTTTTTGGTGTTGTCCTTGTTGTCGTTTACTGCTAATGCTGCTGCTGCATCAGTTGGTGCTGCTGCTTCTATTGATGTTGCTGTTGCTGCTGCCATTGTTTTCAATGTTTCTACATTGACGAATGTCATTCTAACAAGGGCGTAGCGACGTCTCGATCATAGGAAGGGCAATCTACCATTTTCCCGCCAATAAACCCCTTGCAGCACGTCGGAATGCAGCTCAATTTGGAGGGAAAAACAATACGTTCCAATTCTCAAGAGATTAAAATTCTTTTGTTTTGTCCTCCAAATTGAGCTGCTCTTACGTCACGTGCAAGGGGTCTAAACACACACATGCTCATCCACAGGAATCCCGCATTCATAATTAATGAAATCGGTTAAGAGATACGAGGTGCAAAACAGTAACTTGTATTCATATCGAAAGAAAAACTATCAAATGAATAGACTTATTATCTTCACAAAAAGAAAGTTTATGATTTTCAGTCAAACGTTCTTGGCCTGAAGACACAACGGTTTGTCAGAGCTTTACAGCATTATTTTAGCCTTTCACGATCATATCATAAGAGAATGGAATTCAATCCTAAATATTTCACATAATTGTTACATACCTCTCTTCTTGACAGGGCACTTCCTAGCTGAACATTTCTCGTAATGTTTGGGTCTTTGGATTTTGGAGCATCCAGCCGTTACTCGACCTGTGTCTTTGTTATAACACTTGACTATTCGTTTGCGCATACCGCTTCCACATGTCACAGAACACTAGAGGATAAAATAACACGTTTGAGAAGGGGGGACAGTAATATAAAAGACTGAGAATTACGAATCGAAGTCGAGCTGTTATGAGGCGTTTTCAAGCTCTCTCCCAACACGCTTTCAGAGTTACAGATTAGAGCAAGGAGAGGAGGTTGTTGATGTTATATATCATATCTTTATCATAGCCCATGCCTAAAAATACTTTTGAACGACATGCCCCCATGATTTCAAGCAAAAGCCTCCTTGTATTCCCAATTTCGAGAGCGATATTTCAGCTATATATAATTAATTACTATTTTTGGTTGTATTGTAGCCAATGGAAACAAAAATGTGTAATGGTGGGTACCTTGGTCCATGGTCCAGCTTTCCATGCAAGGCAAGGCTTCATGCGACACTTTCGATGTTTAGCAGGTTTGACTAGCGGATTACAGTATCTGTTCGAACCAGGGCAGTAAACACGACGGGTTTGTACGCCTTGGCCACATTTCACAGAACACTATATGAATACAACAAACAGTGTTATCATTTGTACTTCCTTTTCTGTAATAGCTGTGGATATTTTACAGGTTTGTTTTGTCGTTATGACATTACAAAAAGACTTATTCCTCAGTCAAACGATCATTTGGGCTATAGACCCCTTTCATGTGATGTCAAAGCAGCTCAATTTGGAGGACAAAACAAAATAATTTCAATCTCTTGAGAATTGGAACCTATTGTTTTGTCCTCCAAATTGAGCTGCATTCCGACGTTCTACAAATGTTATTATGATTTTAACTGTGGGGATTATTATTTAGATTCTGATTCCACATGATACAATTACGAACTGTTGACAATACCTTACTCCAACTTCCCAGGATCCAATCTCGACATTTGCCTCCCTTACAAGTAACTACCCCCGCAGCATCATGGGTAAATGAATATGGCGATTCATGCTCTCGATCAACAACATTGAATTCATCCGTGAACCTCGACTGCAGCGAAAACTGTCAAGGAAAATAAATTTTAAGTTAAAACTTTGTCAAATACATTACAATAACATTTTGACTAATTTATCGTTATTGGGCACTCATAGTAATGGCTCCTGATCTGTGAATTTGCTGGGAATTTCAGTATAGACCCCTTGCACGTGACGTCAAAGCAGCTCAATTTGGAGGACAAAACAAAAGAATTTCAATCTCTTCAGAATTGGAACATATTGTTTTGTCCTCCAAATTGAGCTGCATTCCGACGAGCTGCAAGAGGTCTATAAAGTATTTTGACGATCACCTAATGGCCGGGGCTCTTGATATGAGATTCTGTTGGTCGTGAGAGGTTGGTGGTCCTAGTCATGGGATTCTTTATAGGAAGTTTTAATTTGAGAATATGGTAGTTTACAGATTTAGTAGAAAATTGTGTTTCTAGTGTAGTCGAGTCCAGTTTTTTATGCTTACTTTAGAATAGAGATATTTGCTTGCAACTGTACAGGACCCAGCATTACAGTACTGCCATGTGATGGGTTTGGAGTTCTTATCACATGGTAGACTAGTGGTGTTACTACTCTGACATGTGACTATACGTCGCTGAGTACCTCGACCACACGTAACTGAACACTAAAAAAGGAAAGAGGATGTTCATAATAAGATAAAAATGTAACGGCTAAAATAAAGCACCTCTACCAACATAGCTGATTTGTTCGTGCAGTGTCGGCGTCTAGGCAAATGTCAACTTAAACAATATAGAGCAATTTCGTATGAGTGTGAAAAGTCACGACAGGGTTACGGCGTGGCACGAACATAGTACGGGCCCAGTACGGAATGTCGAATGTTTTCGTACACGGCACGGCACTGACACGGTCACGGCAAGGCGCAGACCGTGCCATACGTTTTAGACAGACATCATCGACAAAAGCTGCTCTATGGCGGCAGGCTCACGTTTGTCGGGGAGCTGTAGAACACCAGGCAGCCAAGCTTAGGACATAAGGCATACCAGCTGTACGAAAAACTAAGCGCGAAAAGGATTGTTGTTGTAATTCAAGCGGCCCTCGCCCGAGTCTTAAAAGTCATATATCTCACAGAATTTGAGGAGATGGATCGCAAAGATTTACTATAATTTTTTAAACAACACGTATACTTCAACTTTTTTTCTCTAAATTCTTTGAAACGCGTGTTTTTGTATTGGGAAGAGACTTGGAGCAAGGGCCGCTTGGCAAAGCATCGAAGCGCGCTGTGATTGGACGGTTCGTGCGTGCTCCGGACACCTGATAGGCAAGTGTTTCTCCTGTATTTCATGTGCTCTACAGCTTCTATCAGGTTCACCTCACAGTATTGAGACAGATACTGATCTTTTATTCTTTCAAAAACTGTCTGAACAATTTTGTGCAAGAGTGTCTTGGTTCTCTGATGTAAACAAGGTAACCAGCCAATCAGCACACACATGCGCTGATAATTTACACTTAAAACACACCAAGGAAACACAAGTGCTTGTCACAAAAAAAACATGCGTCACAAAAAAAACAACATGCAAAACCATACATCTATATCAAGGTTTCATCAGAAAAGAAATACAAGCTGCTCTTACCCTTGTCCAGTTGCCTTCTTTCCAAGGAGGAGGACACGTTCTCTTGGCGCAGCTACGAACTGTCTTAGGTTTTGCTCGAGCACAGGCGCTGTCCTTTAGCGCAATCTGCTCGTCGTTCTTGATACTTCTGACACACAGAACAGACCTGACGGCAACTCCTTCACCACAAGACTTGGAACATGGTTGCCATGGGCCCTTATACCAGCTGGTAATATAAAAATATGTGCAAGATGATGATGGACCCATAATGACCAATGCTAGAATTTGAAGGGAAATGGGACCACACTCTTATGAATCCGCAATTGTTAGTGAATTTAATATTCTACCCGTGCGGATCAAAAATAGCAATTTATCCCCAGCTACTGCCGATTGGTCTAAATTGCTTTCTCGCTGCCGAATAATGATGGTTAAATTTTACTCTCGAATACGTTATCAGAAAATATTAGCGACACGAGTCTTAGAAAGTTAAAATATTCATGCATTAACTAATCACGTGACTACATGACACTGCCCCAGGCGTGGTCACATCGGTGAGAGGCGAGCGCTTTCGCCGCTACGCCAACTGTATTTCTCATATATCTGATTAAGTAGTGTTGTGTCGTAGTTTTACATGTCCTGTAGGTCTGTACTTACGTGGCAGGACAAGGGTTCTCGTTACAGACGCGTTGTTTATCATCAGGTCGTTCTGTACCATTACAATACTTATCGTCAACAGGTGAGTTGCCAGTCTGTTCGTAGCATATGACATCTGACCGCTGGGTACCTGACAGTAGAAACTATATCCATCAGTTGAAAGAAATTTTGCCTCTTTATCATATTGGGTATAGCAAATATACCTCTTTATACCTCTTTCGTTGTTTGTTGTGCCCATTTCAGACCATGTGATGCCACTCTTGGGAGTTGATTCTTTCATGTGTAAATATTTTAATAAACGAACATTCATTTCTCAAGGGAATGTCATGTGGTCTGAAATGGGCACATTGCATACGAAGCTAAAGAGGGCCATTTTGAATATGTTGGGGGGCTTTTGAATGAAAAATCATGGTAACTTTCATTATTATTCAAACGATCGAAGACTGTAGGGCGTGAACTACACAGGAAACGTTTATGATAAGAAAAGCCTTTTAAATTTGTTATCCTTCTCCATATCACTCTGCAAGTTAGGAGAACAAACTGCAAACCTATGGCTAAGGCTACAATACGCTTCGGGGAAGTGAGGGGTAGGAGGGCAAACCTCGCTTTCAAACTTCACTACCACAGGAAGCCCAAAACTCATCAGTTGAATATGGATACAACTCAAACAAAGAATCTTATTATTTACAGAATGAAAAGTGGCCTGCCCAAAAATGGGAAAACATTACTTCTAAATGTATTATTATTACATCATCTCATTAATTTCTATTTTTTTCCCTTACCAATCCCACAAGTGGTCGAGCATGGTGACCAGTCACCGTAGCACCAATTAAACAGAAGTGTATTTTCTACTTTTTCGATGTTCTTCTTTGGTATTGTGTACTTGAATTTAACACCAGGATTTCGTGTCTGGAATAACAACTACGAAAGAAAGAAATCTGGTCAGTTAGTCTTGTTAATCAAAATACAGGGGAGTTATTATAAGGACGTCCTGAAAAGTGGAGGGGCAAAACAGTAAAGAGAAAAAATAGACCTAATTCATCTTGGTGTAATGTTTTCCATTTCAGACCACGTGTCATTCCCTAGAATATTATTTCTTTGTTTTACGGTTGCACACGAGAAGATATATGAATATGGATACAACTAAAATAAACGAATCTTATTCGAATGACACCGCGTGGTCTTAAATGGGTAAACATTGCAACAAGACGAATTAGGTCTATAAAACCCATTTCAGCACTTCGGAATACAGCGCAATGTGGAGGACAAAACAATAGGCTTCCAATGCTTAGGAGAAATTCTTTTTTTTTGTCCTCCAAATAGAGCTGCTTTTGCTTTGACGTCACTTGCAAGGGTCTATTGTGCCGTTGGCGAATGCAACGGCAGTGCTCCCTGCAGTGTAACTGCGCTACCAATCAAAACGTCTTTGTACTATTAAAAAAATGTATAGTTTGCTTTTAAGCTTGTGTTTCAAGAACTTCAACCTTTAGAAATTGTTTTCCAAAATTTCAGAAAATGTCAAAAGTCCATTTTTGAAGATAATTGTCTCTAAATGTGTTCTTATTATCCAACCTTTTTTTTTAATTTTTGGAAAAAATAAGCTGAAATCGTCACACTTGCGCATTCATACCATGATATGGAGATCACTGTTAGTAGGGCCATCAGCTACAAATGTTTCTTTGTTGTGTTTCCTTGTATATCGTACAACAGTCCCTGCTGCCTTGTACTCCCCACTCCACTGTATATACCAGTGACCATTCAGGTAGTATTTCCCTGTAGAGGACCTTAAAGCCAAGTAATTAGGAGCTCCAGCAACTTCCTCAACTCTGATATTACGCGCGCCTTCAGGGATGATTTTGGTCTCCACGTAACCTTAGTTACCAAAAAATAAAAATAATAGTTAATATCAATTAGTGTCAAAAGTTACCCAACACACTCACCCACGCTCACACTAAATTAGCGAAGAAGGCTAGAAATTGCCGGTTTGAGACCAACACATGATAGCTGAGGAGACTAGTTTTCTTGAGGGTGAGCCATTTTATTTGCAATGTCAATTCTCTTCTTTAGTAAGTATATTATACCTATGCCTGTTGTCTGGTTGAACAATGAATTCACCGTCTCACATGTCGAGCCATCTCCACGACAAACACCGCATCTGTCCTCTTTAGCATTAGAGTGAAGAACATTATCACATCCTACGTACTGGAGATAGATAGAAAATACTCTTAATCATCTGTATGGCAAGACACTATGACCCATCATCTACATGACAGGGTCTTGATCGTGGGTGGGGTGGGAGGGGTGTACTTGAGACGGATAAAGACATTACGTAAAGTCATACATCGTATTTACGATAAACAAATTGTTGTTTTTTACTCACTTCGCACCTGCCATCGATACAGACTTGTCTTTTTTCAGGATAACATTTTGTACCGTCAATGACTTTATCAGAGAATTTTTTCCTGATGTACAGTCCATAGATTCCTTTAGGAGAACAGTGTAATTCACAAGGGCGACCTAAAGAAAAATAATATAATCCATTATATGTTTTGGCCTGATTTGGTCAGGACACGTCCCGCCAGGACACGGACACGTTTCCGTCTTCAAGGACTTTTAGGTCCATATAAAATGCAAAAGCAGATTTCAGCTTATCAGGGAGGAAAATAACTTCACACGCAGCCGTTTGCAACATTACGGAATCGGTGGGAACCATTACCCAAATACAACACACGATGTTTCTGACACGCAATCTATAGATTACATACACTGCGCCGTCGCGGTCACGGTAGGTATTTTGAGGTATTCACAGTAATGGAGTCGATTAATAGAAACAGTTCACCACAAGACAATTTGACAAGAGATGACTTAAGAAGATGGGAATCAGAAAGAAAGACAAATAAATGAATAACAGCAGGGGTGACATGCCCCCTTTAAGAAACCGAGGACATTAAATTCGGCTACGATTAAAGTGAATAGTGAAATGGTTAATTTTTTTCAATATTTGCCACGTTGTATCCAAGAGGGATGAAACATTTTCTTTCATCCTTTTGAGAAAGATGATCAATGATACCCCTCCCCCTTAAAATCCAACACTGGATAATAATAATAATAATAATACCTATAGGTGTACAAAGATAATCAAATCTTCCATACCATGAACGGCGATAGCCTTCCATTGCCATTTCCTATTTTTGTACGGTTTGTCGTTGTGTTTGGAACACTGCTCTTCTCGGAAATCTTTTGCTCCTTTCTCACATTCCTGGAGAAATCAACACAGAATTAAGCTACCTGCTACCTATTTGGCGGAAATAATCCAAGTAAAAACTGAAAAAGACAATTTCAGAGTCACATATATAGGTAGGTTTTCCTTGGAATCTTCCCTGTCAATTTTTTTTAGGTGTTTTTATTTTCTTTCTTTGTTTTAAATTATCATTCCCAGCCTGTAAAACATAATGCACAGCTTTTGATTACCTGCACGTTACACATGTTGTACTTCTTCCATTTCCCGATGCAATACCTTCCGTTAGCCGTAGGCCTGTTTAAAAACGAAAAGTCAGTCAACTCACTAGTAATCTGAAATATTCTTCTATTCTTTATGCGCACGCCTTGAAGCTGTATCTGTGTGCTTTTATTCAGCGATATTGACTGCTGTTACCTGCATGGATATTGATGGCTGTTTCTTACCTGGGACTGTCACACTGTCTCTGTGAGAAGGACACTCCACCCCCACATGATCGTGAACACTCACTCCAGTTGCTCCATGAACCCCAACCACCGTCAACACTTTTAGGCATATCTACTTTATTGATGCACTCAGCATTGTAACAGATCTATGAAATAACAAAGATTTTACTCAACAATGGGCATATTATTCTACCTTCATTGGTTTTTCGTCGAGAAAAACGATGAAATTTCCCTTACTTGATTTTCACCGCATTCCGTGCCATCAGCAGCAGGTTCTAGCTTGGACTGACAAGAATGACCAACTTTACACCATAAAGTACTACAAAGATCCTGCCAAACAAACAACAGAGATAAGAGTACTTTACACTCATAAAACCATTCATTCTCTTCTTGTTGAAATCCAGGGATTGTCTTTGATTTGAAAGTACTATAGACATAGGCATAAATTCATATGCTTGATCTGATGCATGTGGGGCCGACAAGTTAATATGTTGTCCATAGTTGAAGAAGCGAGGTATTTACTTACCGTTACGCCGACACAGTGTGATGAATTCATTCCGTATTGTATTTTACATTGATAATCAGTATTGTAGAGAACGCCAGGTAGTACCGTGGGGCCCTGGAGGTCAGGATGTGGTGTTGGTATATCATTTAAACACCAACCCCAGCCCTTGCTGTAGATAAAATAATGAGATTGTCAAATAAAGGAATCCATTCAATTCCTTTAATGCTGCTAAAACAACCCAAGCACGCAACCCAACAGGCTGTTTTTATTACAAGTTAGCCGTAAATTTTCCTAAAACGGTGCACTAGCAGATTGGGACGGGAGAGGCAGGGTGGGGAAAGGTGAGGTCCGGGTAAAATTGAGGCACACAGTTAAAAATCAAATGCACTATGCTGTATCCTCTTATACTTTATAACAACACCCTTGCAATTTTCCTCTGACTACTGGAAAAGCAATTATATTGACAGACTTACTTGAGAAACCGTGTAATATAATCTCTACTGCACTTGGACCAGTATTTCTGTCGGCCAGATAAATGTAACGCAGGGGACATTATGTAACTTACTGCATCTTTGCCACATATACCGTCATCACCATCATGAAGCATTCCAAAACTGACATGGAAAAATAAACACAATAAACATAATCTTAGATCAAGAATTTACTAACAGTCTCAACATTGAGAATAAATTCAATAGGAATATTTTTCTTCACATGGTGTAACGATGAGCCTTAAGTCACGTTATCCTGGTCAGCGGTACAGCTTCTAAATCCGAAGTCATTTGGAGCCGTAACGTAGGGAACGGAATGATTGACTTTCATCCTGCTTTTTCAGCAGTGGCCCCGGAACAGTTTCCGGCTTTACTACAAGATCCTTATCACAAGATGATCTATGATTTTGACGCCGAATTCATGTCGGCAAATGTGACTCAAAAGAAAAACGAATGAATCAAGAACACGCCTATTTCAAGAAACAATACTTCTTATGTAATACATTTTTAAACTTTGGAAAACGGAGTCCGCTTGAGTGTCCGATTTTGGTCCCCGGATTCTAGATTCCATATTTTCTAAAGTGTGGGTTGAGGCTTTCAGGAAAGCTTGCGTCGTAACGCATTGCAATGCGTGCGGTAACGAAACCTGACGAAAGACGAATACTTTACCTCTATGTTATTCACTTTAAAAACCAATTGAGTTTACTATAATGCTCTTGGAACCATTAAAAAGCTATCCACTTCTTCCCTGATGAGTCCAAATGCCCGCGTGATTAATGTATTAAAAATATGATTTAGTTATAATGACTTATGCAGTGGGTGTGCTGCAGGGCAGTTAGGGTGGGTGTTGATTGCTGTATTTGCTAACGATATTATTATATTTAAATATCAATAAAATAGTACGACATACTTGTGTCCTATTTCATGTGCTATTGTGTATGCCACCAGGAGGCCACTATCTTCGTTAATATTACAACTTTTTGTTCTCGTGCAGAGGCCGTTCACTTGACCCAGACCTGCAAAGATATTCACATACAAATGTATCAACGTCCATGGGGCTAAAGTAGATGTACCATTAAATGTCATGAGACAATAGTAAAGCTATTAGTAAAGCCAAAATGTCAAAACGAATTCGGCTATCAGTAGCACAGCACAGCAAGAGCCCCAGAGTTACGGGGTGCCGGGCGTACTTTACGCAAAAGATTCTACCAATTCCACAGGAACTGAGATAAGGCAATCAATCAATCAAAGTTTATTTGGTCGCACAGTGTATTTTAGAAACAATGCCCGCGAACGTCCTTAAAAAAGTACTTTACACTTTGCATACGGGTATACCGTAAACCTCTGAATATAATCTCTGGGCTTATATTTGCCCAACATGCCTCTTTGGTCTTAGAACATAAGAAAAACAATAGATTCACGTGATAATGGGCTTATTTTAGGAGGCCTGGGGCTTATATTCGGAGGTTTACGGTATACTCAGTTGAAAATCATTGTCGGGTTTAAACAAGAGAACATAGAAGCCGAGACCGAAATGGTACATGGAAAGTACGTTGATTGGATGTATGTGTTGTAAAACCCGTGGAATGTTCATAAATCAAAGTGTTGCACAGACAGAAAGCATGGAGGCTTTTAACACATCTTTCTATATCGACTGTGTATCTCAAATGATATATCAGAGAATAATCATGTCATGTCCCAGAATACCTTTCGGTCTCAGCTATGTTCTATGTTTTGAACCAGGCAATGATTTTGCAATCTAGTGTATATCCGAATGACACCACACTTAAGAAACTCTAGATAGGACTGAACAACCCACTAATAACAACTCACCTAGAGTGCCACATGGTTCATTAATTCCTTTGCAGATATCACGCCTGTACAAATATCATCATTAAGTCAATATGGCATTTTGCTTCCTTACGCTGAAGTGTATTGAATGGAGGTTAATTTTGCAAACTTTGACGTTTGTTTGAGCGCTTCACATTATAATATGACCCTTGTAAAGCCACACCTACATGGGATAGATCTTCCCATCAACCGACTATTAGAGCTCGTACCATGCGCACGATTCTCAGCTAAAAAGATCGATTGTAATATTGGCTGGCTGTATTTTACAAATTCAATCTTTAATGTAGAAGTCATATTTTATCTCAATAATGTTTAGGGTAGAAAATATAATAACTGGCAGCCACTCTTGCAATATGGGAAATTCTCGAGATCATATTGCATAGACTCTATGATATCCCTGTTGTGAAAATGGATTTGCGAATTGTTATGTTGCTTCAATCAGACACTTTTCTCTTCCGAGTTTCCTCCGTATGTTAGAATATAAAATGTCAAAATTTGTGGTGGCCTAAATAATTTTGTTGAATGTAAACGGAAGCCAGCCTGATTAGTTGTTTAGTCTCAATGGTGACAATATTTGGTAAACTCGTATCAGTTTTGGACACTTCCCACGAATATTATATCTTCAGTGTGTATGATCCACTTCATTCGATGTCATATTTGTTACGAAGGCAGTTGCGAAACTGACCTCGGATGTCAAAAGTATAGTTAGATAATGATGGTCAGAACTGATAGAGATTATCATGACACTATGAACTAACCTTGTCACAAGTATAGAAACATCATGGTGGTTGGGGTGGTTGTCAGATTTAGGATTAACAGACGTGGACCATCGACAGAAGCTCTCTATAGTGTCGCCTGCATGATGTGTTATCTTCAAATCCGGCTGCAACAGAAAACAAAATACATTATATGTCACTTGTGAACCGTTTTCTTGAGATTGCATAGCCCTTGTCTTTTTGTTTTAATGTACGTTTTCACTTTGAACACGTTTTCCCATTTCTGTCATTTGCTTGAGAAAATGTCTTCTGAAGGGAAAAGCTCGTGGTCTGAAATGGGGAACCGTAAAGTACATTCATATTAAAGAAGTTTATATACAGTTTATATATATATATGTAGGGAGACCATTTGGATGTTATTTTTGGTGTTGGGATTAACTTCTTGTGTTCTCCTTCTTACGAAACACTGTGGTAACTGTTTCGTAATCATAAACTGAATACGTACAACATACAAATGGCGAACATTTGTTTCCATAGCCCAAACTGCCCTTCATCGAGAGAGGACTGGAATTGATTGTAGGTTTGGTTAGGTGTAGGCTAAGGTTTGGGGTTAGATTCCAGTCCTCTCTCGACAAGGGCGTTTTGGGCTATGGAAACAAGTATTTACCCATACAAATACCTGGTCTTCTTTCAGTATTATCATTCGTACCACCACTATGTTGATGGCATTGCCGATGCTTGGGTCACGATATATATTACTCACCTAAAAGGCAAACAATAAAAATATATTCAAGATAAATAAATAATAAAGTACAAAAGATTTTAACAGGAACTTATGGATAACTCTTCCTCTGCCAAGTTTCGGGACTGGATCACGTGGTTATTTCCCGCCATATTGGAGGGCAAATAATTTTCCAAACGATAAAATCAAAGACGTTAACTGACGCTGGATATATTCTAATACCAGCTTATTCCGCAATATTGCTTTAGGGGTAAACGGGGTTTAGTACTTGGAAAATATTTGGATCTGTCCCCCAAGATGGCAGATGGTCATCACAGGAACCGTTAGTGAATCAGTATTCCCTATTATCGTCCTTTGCCTTACTTTTCTTACGAGGAAGTATGAAATGCATAATAAATAAACATTTCCAACGGTGTCTTGTTGAGCCTCTTATATCCTTCGTATACAGCCAGTCTAATACCAGATATAAGAGTTACACTCTATTGCTTTCAAACAAAAGACCTTTTGGACTCGGGCGCATTGTTCTCCCATTTCAGCCACTTGTCATTCCCTTGAGAATATGATTCTTTGCTCCAGTTGTATCCATATTCATGTGTCTTTCAAGAACAACCGTTAAACAAAGAATGACATATGGTCTGAAATGGGAAAACATTACGTCCAAGCAGAAAAGGTCTATTGTTTGAAGTCGTGGCATTTGGGTCAGTTTCTATAGACGTACCTCTTTCACGTGACGTCAAAGCAGCTCAATTTAGAGGGCAAAACAAAAGAATTTCAATCCCCTGAGGTTTGGAACTTATTGTTTTGCCCTACTAATTGAGCTGCATTCCGACGTGCTACATTTACTGTATTATTAACCCAAACGCCTTGAATCAAAACAATTGTTTGAAGGCAATAGAGTGTGACTCTGATATCTGCTATTTCGGGCATGTTGTCTTTGAGCGAGAGGTAAGTATTCTTACCATGTTCATAATGGTGAGGACATAGTTCTCCACGTCTTCTTTATGAAAGTCAAACATAGTCTTGTCAGCTACCACCAGTGCCTCCACATTACGTTCACTTGTTATTGATCGTCGTTGTCGATCATGACTGTACTCACGTATCAGTTCCAGGTAAGGTTCTCTTTTACGTTCAGCTAGCGATAACTTTTCTAAATAGAAAAGGAAAGAAAGAATTTTAAGAATCATAATCAATGTGTTGGTGGCTAGTAATCTTTCCGGCCGAAGAGAATGAAAAACGAAGAAAAAAATAGAGCTTCTGAATGTTGCAGACCATTTTTAGAAAAGTATAGCCGACAAGCCTGGGGCTAGAGTTGGAGGACTCTGATTTTAAACCCTCTTAGAATTTTTTTTAGTCTCTAGTCTAGAGTATTTTTGAATATAATTCCCCTACCTCTAAGAGGTGGTCCAAGTTCCCTGGATGTTAAAATTGACCTCCGAGTGAGGCTAAGACGACATTACAGAAGAAATAATCTTCGACAGTATTTGAATTGAGGTGTCTTCAAAATGCTGATATATAAGTAAAGAAAGAAAACGAAAACAAAATGAAAGAATGATTAAAAAATGGAAAAAAAATAGCAACAAAAAGAATTGAAACAAAAAAAAAAGAAGGAAAGAAAAAGAAAAGATGAAAGAAATTAGTGGGAAAGAAAAGAAAGTTTTATAGGAATTCTTAAAGTGCATATGAAGCGAGCCGGGTTTTGATCATTTCTTAAAGTATATTATCTGAAATGTAAAATTCGAAAATTTCAGAGGATTTCAATTAAACTCTACAATTTTATAGCCATTTGAATTTTCCAATCTGATCTCTCGAAAATGGCATTTGAATCGTGTGGCCAAAATATCACGTGATGTGGGCTTGTGACGTCACTTTGGTTGCAGTCTTAGGAACGACAACTGCTAAAACCATGTGACGTATTTTGACGTACTTTGACCTTACCATGAGTATCGCAGCCTGGCTTTCCATCATCTGCTGGTTTAACTGCTGATCGTCTGTAAACAAGATGTGGATGCTTGGCATCGTGTGTTTTATTAAGATACCCAAGAACCGGCTCAATAAAAATATGATCACCATAAGGATCATGGATGACGCCTTCCTGTCGTATCAAGGCAAAAACATACATATTAATTGGTCATTATAAAAGTGTGGCTTTAAACATTTAGATGGATCAATCAACTGATATTTTTCCAATGCATGTATTCTATATTTTGGTTTTAATTTCGGTTTATGTGGTAATGCAGCTACCGTCTAAGCAAAAAGGCGTTTCCCAGTCCCCCACTCGATTCTTTCGAGGACTATCAGATCATCTCACCAAATATGTTTGTATCTCTGTCTGTCTATTTGCTTGTCTGTCTGTAATGCGATTGTCTCGTTATACGTTAGTCTGTCTGTCCTTGCATGTAGGACTATATATGGCAGTTCGTGATCGCTGCACAAATACCAATATTTTGACCTTAGCTCCTACTTTACTACTAGTGAAAAAATTAATGTTTATACAGAAAACACGAAAGAAAAAAGACCCATTTACTCGTTGATGAACCTTGAAAGCATTAACATAAAAAGTCTTGACAGTAACGCCGGTCGACTCTTTGGACATAAAAGCCGACTGATTCAAACCATACGGGGTAAAAAAGCGTCTTTACTTCTCGTTCCAGTGTGTTCGTGATTATAGAAAGAATGTCTGGAATTCCTTTGTATTGACTTATTGTGTTTTTACTTGTAAACAGGATTCTAGAAGACAAGCAAGGCAAACAGATCTTAAAATGCGAGCCAAAGGTGACACTGAACAATGTTGCGGGATATCTTAAATGCAAATAGATCTAGATGGGCAAACTAATGCCATATTCTGACCAACAATGCAGAGTATATACCCAGTTGTGGTCGTATTAATGAGGTTGGAGTTCAAAATGAAAAAAAAAACTCTTGTCTTTGGCATTCTGCTCGGTCCGTCGAGAGCAAAAAGAAAAATACTTCCACGAATCTTTCCATAGCACATCTAATGCAAGGGCAGGAAGGTTATCAATAATACCAAGTGTATAGATAAACAAGGCTTGTATTATGGAGATAAGATGGAACAAGAGATTCCAGTCGGCCAAGAGCTACAAAAATATCACAAATTCGGGCCTGGGATAAAAATGAAAGACGAGTATGGGCGTTGACACAAATTAGATACCTGAAAACCAGCAACATATTTGATGTCAGTTTTGAAGGGTATCCGTTAACGATTTAGCATAGATATCAATCTTTTAACCAAGATTAACTTAGAAGTTCAAACCTAATTGCAGGATCAAAAAAAGAACACGATACTACTGACAATTTTTTCTCCTGTCTTGAGATACTTCAAAATAATCTTATTCTGTTCTCCTAAAACCAAGGGAAATGCTGTGTGGGGTTCTTGGCATGTCACTGAAATATTCGACCACACGTTTTGAATCCGAGTTGATTTACAAGTAATTGTTTATTTTATATTTCTTAATTAATTTCGTGGTAAAAGTGCTGTTTTTCTTCTACACGAAGAGGAATTTAAGGCAATTTTCTGTAGAGCTTACAGTTTGACACACAATAATGTTACGCGACTTTCGATGCATCAAGTCAGTTTATTTAGTTTATTTATTTATTTATTTGCTCTCTTTAAAGTGTTAATTCCAACTGTTTTGAAGTTGAACTTCTCCTCTGTTCTTGTGTTATCATTGATCTTACCACCATTCACATATCTCATAATAATGGCAATCATTTGAGAAACAAAGAGCAATACAATTTTGAGGTGAATTTGAATTCTTTCTTAAGGTGTGGACCTATTAAGATGCTGGCCATGATACCTGGAATATTAACGAGCTGCCCACAATGAACAAAACATACTTGTATACTAATGCAAAGAACAGGGTCTAAAAAGAGGGTCTGTTTGCAGTTGGAACCGAAACTATTTAGATGAATGGGTAGCATCGATTTCAATTAATCCTTGCTCTCTCATTATTCTTTCGAGATAAAAAGGATCAGCAGATGATATCTTGATTTTTGGAGTCCACTAGTTCTTTCTTTACGATTTTGCCGGCACTTTTATGACCTGTGAACTTTTCATTGGTCTAGAATGTGCCACATTACCAGCCACTAACCAATACTTCCGAGTCGGTATTTTTTCTTTGCAGATCCAAATCTAAGTGAATAATGTTTGATATGAAAACAGAAAGAATTTTAAGAAGGTATGTGACCAACCAATGAACAGAAATAGTACTGAGTGTTCGTGAAGACGGTGCAAAAAACATGACAAGGAGTGGGAATAAAAGAGGGCAAGGTTTATCGAGGTGGAAGTGACGATAGACACTTCATTCAACTACTAAATATTAATCCACAAGTATCACGCGTTTTAAATATATAACAGCATCTAAGAATAGAAAGGTCAGGGCTAAGAACTACTTGAAAAAAGAAAAGACGAGGGGAAAAAGAGAGGAACACATTTTTTTACGCCGGAAAATTAACACAGGAGAAACAATCTGTTCGAGAAGATTAACTTGCTGAAATGATGTTTTCAAATCCAACTAGGAACAGAACCATTTCCTGAACACTCCCAAGTGCTTTAGTAATGACATTACCAAAGCAAATCTATTGACTGTTGTCAAAACATAATTTTATTTGCAAAAATGCAGTTTGAGCTTCCGGTCACTTTGTAGGCAAATTGGTTCCAGACAAAACCTTTCAACGCTTCGAAAGATGTTGTCAACATTTTGGTTCCCGAGTTCCCATCTTTAGATAAATAAAACCTTATTTTCTGATCCTTGGAATTAACTTTAGAAACAGCTTACCGTACAACAATAAACATGTCTTTGATATTAGTGTGTGTGAGTGAGGTTATTGACAATACGATAGTTCGTAGCTTAGCAGCTGTAGAACGTCGTCCGAGACGGCTATATTGGTGTTTTTGTTTTTCAATCATGAATAGTTTAATGTTTCATGAGTTTTTAATCGAACAGTAATTCAGTAATTCTCACGCAGGGCTCTACACGCTTATTCTGCCTATATGGAATACTAACCCAGCTTCTCTATCAAACTTGTGGTCTAAATTTACGCATATAATTTAAGATATTAAAACAATTAAACGATAGACAAGAGAGGGCAAAGGCCTTGCACGCCGTGCTGTGAGCCGAAGTCGCCGGCGCTTGTCACGCGGTATCCTGCATATCATTGTAAACAGTATTGAACGAGCTTTTCCAATTCTGTCGGTTTATTAGTTTTGGAATTGTGTGTATGCTGTTTTTTGGGATGGTAATTACGTGAAACAAAGGCACTTTATCCCGGGTTTTCCTTGACATGTGTATACTTACCAATCCACGACAGTTGCTCACAAACACCGTCGAGCCAGGCTGATCCTTGAGGCGCCCACTGAAATGACACTTGTGATTATGTTGTCTTAAACTTGTTCCTTCTTGGACGACAAATCCAGGTGCAATAAATTTTTGATGGCGCGTCAAAGTCAAATGAAGCTCTTTCCCAAATACAGGTATCTTGTACTGGATGTTACTCGGTTCTTCTGCATTGCCTTCTTCAACATCGTGATGAATAACATGGGAAATAAATGCTCCATCTTTATCCACTTTAGTAGGAATCACAATATCGTAGTCGTCTAGTTGGTTGATAAAATTGCCTGGAGTGTTAAAAGAAAGAGAGTTGATGAATCGGAATCGCACAAGTGATTGATATTTAAGAAGTCCATCGACAAGCGCTTTGGTAATGCAATCATCGTCATCATCAAAAGTTTTGAGGCAAAGTAAAATTATGTAGGTATTTTCCTTTAATGTCAAATTACCTAAATTTAACCAAGAATTTGAACTCACCTTGGCTGTGATCTGGAATGCGATGCGAATTCTTGAATAACCCAAAAACCATTTGTAAGTGAACTAAAATCAGGAATATGTCTTCTTTTGGCAACCGCATACCGGCTAAGTCTAGAAAAAAAACAAGCACAAATGAATACATCAACACAGCATTTTGATTTCGAGATTTGCATCTAAGAGAAGATAGGCAGACAAGAAGTGCTTTCTCTCTGTTCCGTAAATACTTAAATTCCCCATGCGTAGGGCGCAATGTGCCTCACAGAACACGCTGTTGTCCAGTTGCCTTACAACCAGCTAGCAATACCTTGAGAATAGCGAGGAGATGGTGGTCGTTCTCACGCGTATCACGGCCAACTACTAGTGCTAGTGATTATCATATTATGAAAATAGCGCCTCTAAATCTGATACTAGTTGATGATTGCAGAAGATAAAATAGGTTTCTATGGTGGACATTGTTTATACTTACACTGGAGGGCAAGGGACTTCAAAGGGCATCAATCCACTAGAGTCAAGCACCACGCTACACAACAGTGACTACGATTGAGTGTTTTCACACGATGCCGACTAAAATATAGAATCGTCCACCCACGTCACAAAATTTTAAAATTAAAAGTTCTTCAGTGTCGGATTTCAGTCATGAGAAACAAAATACTCAATAAAGCGGACATCCCGGCTGTACCCTGGAGCTTGTCAAAGTCACACATTGAAAACTCCAATTATGCAAATGAGTATGCGTTCTTTGACAGCAAGAGTACACAATCATTTGACTGGGGCAAAGTCTTGAAAGACTTGTACACAGTTTTACAACTTGATGAGATTTCTTTTGAACTGAGATGTTTAGATGTTAAGACAGCTTGATGATCCCATTGGAATTATTCTAAACAACGGCTTTTGTTTTATCCAAACGATGACCTCATATTATAACAGGTCAGTTGAACACGGCCAAACCGCCTCTTTTTCGAGCCAAATGTCCGGCGTGCCTATATGCGGGAGAGGATTAGAGTATGAAGTATTCTGAGAAGAATAAACAGTACTCCAGCAATAACAGGACTGAAGATGCAGCCTTATTCAATAGAACTATGGCGTGCCTTTTGTGTTTTTTGTTATACTTTCTACTTGTGAAAAGTAAACTTCCTTCAATTGACAGTGTTTAGGCAAACCCAGGGGAAGCAAATACAGGCTAGTTCGAACAAGGCACTACTACAGTAATAACCAAATCTAGTTCAAAAACTAAACTTTCTTTTAGAATTTTTTTTTCTTTGGTTTCACTTCGCTTTATTGGATTTGAAAGGTGTCTGAAAATTACTTTCAACCATACAACTCGCTTTTTCTTTTCTTTTCTCATTTTCTGGCTTGTGATAATTTGACTTCGGTTAGCCTAACAGCCCCAGAAGCTGAAACTTAGCTAATTAAATTGAAAGTGCTACCCTCAGCCGGAAAGACTTGCAGTATTCTAAAAGTGTGAAGATTACATTTCAATAAAGTTGAGCATTTTCTTTGCAAATAAATTATTCTTGTGTCAAATTTGATAGGGACATTCATTTGGGTTTTGGATTTTGAAAAATGAACAGCTTAGCTAAACAAACAACATGTCAGACGGTGTCTACAACACCGGCTTGAGAACGGAAAAACTACTTCCATTCTTCAATTTTTGTTTGTAAACTGTGGAATTCAGTTAGTTTAGCTATCAATTACAATGAGACCAAATATTTCTTTCGATTTTAATTATCTACGATGTAGAACACGATCTTGTAAGGTGCGCACATATTCTCGTAAAGGAGAGTCAGTTGCCATTTTTTTAGAGGTTTTCCGCGATCCGTGATTCAGCCTTTTTGGATCCGTGTGATTCAAATATTAGGTCCGCGATTCGTGAATTTAAATCCTCCCCTCAGTGCGTGATCTGCTTATCTTGAAGACCATGATTCGTGATTTTGCTTTAGTTTTCCTGAATCCTAGTATCAAGGTTATTCTTTTATCGTATTTTCGTGATTCATGAATTTACGAAAAAATTGCAGTAGACCAACACCACTTTTCCCCCGTTCCATAACACAGACCATTCCGATTGTTTGAGCTTATTATTTGCTCACCAGTAAGGCAAGATGAGAAGGCATACTGGGTGAGACAGTTCTCGAGGAAATGAGTCACAACAGGTCCGCGGATGTTTTACTGTTGATCATGCGCTGGAAATGATGCGTTTTGCCTCCCATTTTAGTTTTTTTCGATCACGGTTCTTCTATGATAGAGAAATCTTTATGTATTCTGTTTTCTTTACTGACTTGGGTTAGTAGTACTGGGCTTTTTGGAAAAGCTATAACAGAGCGGCCAAAAGAAAGAAAAAACTTGCTTATTCTTGAAAACTGAGATAGGATTCCTTTTTGTTTTTGTTTTTGTTTTTTGTTTTCTTTTTATTATCCTTTATTCTTTTAATCCTTTTTTTTGTGGCATTAGAGCTCTTTACACACAAAGATTGTACTGATGTGCACGGCATAACATTAAAGGCGCCAACTTTGCCATCTTTCGTCGTTGACTGCTGGGCTTTTGCTCCGATTTGGACTTCCATGATTGGATGAGATCCCCCTTGTCCTCCTTGCCTCACTATGCTTATTCCGCATTATTCCTTTCTTTTTCATAACCACTTCTGATAGAAAAGTGAATCAGTGAGGGCATATCGCCAACCATGCTTGATGTCTAGACACACCTGTGATATTGCTTCTAAGATACGAATAAAGGTCTCGTTTACGGGCCAAAAAGCAATTTATCAAATGAAGTAGTTATCGATGTGAACCAAATAACGGCCATCCGCGGCATTTAAAATAATCAAAATACCATTTATTATTTGTTCCGTTTCGTTCTAACTTTTGCCAATTCCAGTCGTACTCGACTTTCTCTTTCAATAGCATCATCGGCACTGAATTGGAATCATTTTTCGCGATGTTGTCAATTCGCTGACAACGGTTTTGCTACATGGTAATGATTTTGGCTATAGATAAGTATGTTTTGGTAGACTATTTAACCGCTTAACCCTTTTAGTGGACATCTTGTCTAAGTGTATTGTCTGATTTGCTTGATGGCACTTTATGGGTGAGAGGATCCAGAAATTTCCATAAAGAAACAGGATTCTAGAGATATAATATACATTTTAACGTTGAGAACCGGCACTGCACACGTACAGTTCTTTTGTTCTTTATTCCTAGTTTTCTCTATTTATTTGAAGTCGAACAGGTTTTCCTTTTCTGCGTTGATGATAATGTCTAATCCAACACTTCCCATTAAGGTTAGGGAATCAAGGGTGGTTGTTGTTTTCCTCTCACCTCTGGGTTCTCATGTTCGATTCCTGTACTCCATATCAAATGTGGTCGAGTTTGTTAGGTCTCTCCCTTGACTCAAGGGTTTTTCAGTCTTCCGGGTTTCCTGTTTTCCTTCTTCCGCAAAACTTAACAAGCTAATTCAAGTTCAACCACACAGGTGAGGCTACATAGGATGTATTAGTTAGTTTTAATGGACCGCTTTTTAATGTGGTATTTAGGATCGGGAAGAAGGTTCCGGTTCTTGACTTTTCGCGACATCGTTTCAGTAGTAGTCATTTCCACCGCGTAAAAATCTATATATAGACTTTATGATACCCGTTTTTTTTTTCTATGAAATTTTTCAGGATATTGCTGAATTTAATTTAACAGTAAAAACTCAATTATTCTATAGAATCAATAATTTTCTTATCTTTTTCAGATTTTCTTTTGAGCTAATTGATATTATCTACAACCCTATCGTTCTAATTCACTTATGAAAGAGGCACTCCTCATTCCTGCAAAACATACCCACCGTACACCTGGAATACAAACCAACTTAAAATCTTTCTTTGCTGCAAGAAGTTACAAGTCTACAGCACTTCAAAAATGATGGCAATAATGAATGTTTTCAGACAATCGTGAGAAATCACCAATGAATTAAGATAAAGAATATTTTCGTTTTACAATAATATGACAATTGAAGTCAAAGGAGTTCATTTATCATGTTTAGCATGCTGTTTACGGGTGTGGAGAGTCATATCTTTATCTGACTTGTGTGTCGCTATTTTTGTACTTGAGCCCAGTTGGCCAAAGTGGGTGGACATCTCGATAACTCAAGGACTCCCACCCGTTTTTTTAATACATTTTATCTTTCTGTCTGCATATGCCTCGGTGGATAATATACCCTGCTCAGTTGTTCAGATTTGTGAGCTGTTCAAAGTGACTCACTAACTAACAACCCGATCTGCATGTACACTTTTTACAGGTGTCATACTGAGTCTTAAAGAATCAGTGACTGATTTAATTTGCACGTATCAATGACTAATAACAGGACTAAGATTAAAAAGAATAACAAGTTAAGTCCATATGTCTCCTGCTTAGATGAACTACAAAGGGCTTGTCTGTGAAGCAATGACAAAGATGACGGCCTGTCCGATATCGACATCGACAAAGAAGAATAATGACTGTACTAACTACCCCCTCAGTTTATTTGTTGGTGCCTAAAATGCTGTGATTTGTGTCCCTGGAGGAACATAAACATTAACTCCCTTAATCCCCATTATGTTATAGAAACTTTGATAATATACTAGAACTTTAAGTAGAAAAAACTTTATAAAATTATTTATGAACATCAATATGCGAGCCTTAAGTTATTTACTTATCACAAGACGCCTGTTTTGTGTTCTTTGGGTTAAATATCGGCTCATGATTTTAAAATATCTTTTTGGCACGCTTTTTCAAGAACTTCTTAAAAACTAAAGTTTTAACAGGTTCCCTACCAAGGAAGGAGACTTTCACTTTTCAAGGATTTCTATAGAAAATGGAGTAAAAGATTTTTCCTTTGAAGCCTCGTGTAAAGTGTCCGTTCTTCATTATGTATGGTTCGCTGAGCCATTGGAGGCAATTTAAGGCTGATATAGGATAAAGTGGCGTGATGAAATGGTTGAGCTATTTTCATTTTTGACTAGCCATAGAAACCTTATGCGATCATAACAGCTTTGCGTATTACCCTTGAAATATATCAATCAAATCAATGTCAAAATAAATCTTTCCAACAAACATTCACTGAACCCAACAACGTAAGAATATCAAACAGATTTCAAAGGGTGGTAATCCTACTTTGTAATGCTGTAGTACTGTTAGAGGCATACCTTAGAATCTCCAGATATCAAGATAAACCTCTTTTGATCTTATTTTTAAATGTGGTTATTCAATAATCTTTTGGTGAGGTGTTCGCTAAACTGATGGGCTTAGTTGTTCTAGTTGGTCTTTGTTCGTGTTGTATTATCTAGGTTTTGCCCTGTAGTTGAACATAATGCCTTTTAATTTGCACACCAGTAGTCATTTGTTTTGTCTTTAGTTACTGTCTATAAAGCTCTCACCTGATTAATCTCCAATGTAAATAGCAATTAAACCCCTACAGAGACAATTCAACCAGTTCAATTTCTTCCAGCGAGAACATGGCCACAAGTCATGTTAGCAGCGAAACTGAGACAATCTCGTAATGGCTTAAATCGTAGACGGCGAAGAATATGTATCAAGACTACTATACATGGTTGATTGGAGAGCCAGTGGCGTATGGCTAATTCTACCTTGGCTATAAGTATTTACACACAAAGATTATTGGCCCTATCAGTCATATGGGCGCGCATATACATGTCAAAGGATAAAAAATGGATTAAGTGTGTGAACACTGAACAATTGAACACTGTATTTAAGATAATTAATTCAATCTTGCCAACTAGAAGTACAGGAATGATTGATATCTATCCTTTTCTTATATGTTATAAAGGACCGTATCAGAAAATGGCGCCAGTCAGTATAGAATCATAAATACCTTGTCACATTTATCTGATATTACTTTCATTCTTTTGATCTTTTACTAAGATTTATAGTTCTTAATTATGGTATACTTACTGCAATTTTCATAAATATGCGAACTCTGTGATTGCGAGTTGCTCGCTGGAATTAGGTTTTTCACTGCCGCCAATCATAAATATAAAAGGTACCGACTGATTATTTTTGATTGATGGAAGCGAAAAACCAAATTTCAGCGTGCAGCTCGCAGCTACCGAGTTCGCATGTTTATGAAAATAGCAGTAAGTCAAGTAATATTTCAGAAAGATCAAAATATTTCAGCGATTTCCAAAAGTCAGTGTAAAACATAAAAAGATGTATGAAAGTAGAAAGAGCTTCAAAAGAAACAAAGAAAAAGCAATGGAAGAGTTTCCTTAACATTTAATATTACAATAACGAAATAGAATATTATTAACCATTGGAGTTATATAGACCATATACTGCAACCGTAACTAGTAACACGCATCAAGCATTCCGCGCTACTGCTCTAAGCGCATGCTCAGGGGATTAAAAAGTGAGATAATATTTTGTATTTTAGTTGTATTTTTCTTGTCAAACACAATTTTCATTAAATATTCAAAATCACGTACCGTTAAGCGAATTTTGAGTCCAATATACCAAAAAATTGCATATTTTACAAAATATTATCCCACTTTTTAATCCCCTGAGCATGCGCTTAGAGCAGTAGCGCGGAATGCTTGATGCGTGTTACTAGTTAATCCCCTTAACTTATAGAAAAATCCATATTCAATTTTGTTCCAATTTATGTCAGCTATAATGTCACTTATTTTTGGCTTAAACCGACCAAATGCACGCTTGTTTTTAAATTGATGTTGTGGTGACAACATCACACATATTAGGGAACGATCCATTTCACATTTATCATGAGCTTAAACCATTAGAAAAACCTCTTTTTAAATCCTTTCCCTAGTAACCGTGGCTGGTAAATAGGTAAGTCCCCCCTTAACGGTGTAATGAGAGAGGAGGAGAGAGGAGGGGAGGGGAGGGGAGGTGGAGGTGGAATTCAGATTTCCATTTTCTTTATGTATTCTTTCTAAATCTTGCATAATTTTATTTTGCTAAATTGAAAAATAACAAAAAACAACAAAATCTTGTAACCCGGGGGGGGGGGGGGGGGGGGGGGTACTTCGGGTCGTTTCTTACGGGGATGCTTCGCCCGGACTCTCGACCCCTTACCCTTTTCTATACCAAATTTCAGCAAAAAGCTACCCCTTTTTTATACCTTTTTGCCTGAAAAGGTACCCCTTTCATATACTTTTGAAGAAAATCTACCCCTTTTTATACCAAAACTCACAAATTTCCACTCCTTTTCTATACGTGCGGCTTGAAAAAAGTACCCCTTTCGGGCGGAGCATCCCCGTATAGTCTATTATAGGGCGTACCCCCCCCCCCCCGGGCCTGGTCGAGAGCAGTACAATTAAGAATGGTAATTGAACTGAGTGGAGTGCATTTTGGTCTGAAATCAAATGAGTGATTACAAAATACTGCGTACCCGGGGAGTGCAATTAGTTAATCACGAGTTTGATTTCAGACCAAAATTGCACGACACCAAATTCAGTTACCACTTAATTATATCCATTTTGAAATCACTAGGAATGTAAAATTGTTAAATGACATTTTTTCAGTTTCATCCATTTTCACCTAGAAAATCTCCTTCAAACTTTTTTCTCATGCTTTGAATTGGCTTTTGTTTTAAATACATAAAACTGAGTTCAGTTCTAAAAGTCTCCATTGAATTTTTCACTTTGTACAAACTAAAGAGTGCAAGTTATATGAACAAAAGCAGCCTTGACGTTTTGTAACTTTTATTGATTATTTAGTTTATGTTCTTCATACATTGCTTATCTTGGCTGTTACCAAAAGAATCAATATTATTAATCTATTTTTGTTATCTTTGATATTAATTTATTATTAAGTTAATCTTTTGTCAGTCTTGTTGACTGGAGTAGATGGATATCTAATCATCTCATCTTGTTGGTGGAGTTGGTGGAGTTGGTGGAGTTGGTGGAGTTGGTGGAGTTGGTGGAGTTGGTGGAGTTGGTGGAGTTGGTGGAGTTGGTGGAGTTGGTGGTTGGTGGAGTTGGTGGAGTTGATGGAGTTGGTGGAGTTTTAGTGGTGGTTTTAGCTGTTTTCTTATCACGGCTGGAGAAAGTAAAATCGTTATTAGTTACCGCTACAGTATTTAGAGTGCAACCATGCATATAAATAAGAGGGGGGGGGGGGGGGGGTGGGGGATCATTGAAAACCCCGGCCCGTAGCAAGGCCAAAAATATTGCAGGGGACGGGGGCCTAGGTCAAAAGTATTGGGGGTGCTATATTCTAAAACGTCCTATGTATTAGTAACAGACCTACAATTTTCAGTGTTCAATGTACAATACATCCGAAGTTGTTGGGGTGGCCCGGCCACCCAGGTCCCTCGCCCTGCTACGGGCCTAAAACCAAACATTGTTTTATATTACCTGTTTTTAATTTGGATTTCCTGAAATCCATGTTGGATAAATAAACATATATAGTTTTCATCTGGATTTTTCTTGGCATTAATTAGATTGAAATAAATAAACAACTATGCCTGAGCTTTAACATACTTAGGTTAGATCTATTTTTCTAATGAAACAGGTTTGGTTTCGTCGTAAATTTAACCATCTGTGGTTTTTGTAGTATTGGGATAGATTGTAGTCACGTGACCTTATCTAAAACTACTCATCGAGTGAGTGTGAATGAAGGCAGTTTGTGTGGAACAGTTATTATGTCTAGTTTGTCTTACTGTGGCTTGTAGAATATTACAGTTTTATGATCGAGTATCCAAGTATGGTTTCGAAATAATATTCGAAGTCAGGATTTTTTTAAAACAACTTGGTAATCCTAGAAAACCAGAGTTGGAAATTATTAACATAAAATTATGTTCAGAAAATAACCATGTCTGAGTTTTAACAAACCCAGTTAGATCTGTTTTTCTAACCTGGGTTTTTTTTCAAAGCATCTATGGTTTGCTGATTTAGTATCAAAGTATGGTTTCTAGAAATTTCCAGCTCTGTACCAGGTGTGTAAAATATGGGAAACCAGACCTGTTTATTAACTACCCATACTAGGTTTACTGGGAAACCAGGTGTGAAAAATATGGGAAACCAGACCTGTTTATTAACTACCCATACTAGGTTTACTGGGAAACCAGGTGTGAAAAATATGGGAAACCAGACCTGTTTATTAACTACCCATACTAGGTTTACTGGGAAACCAGGTGTGAAAAATATGGGAAACCAGACCTGTTTATTAACTACCCATACTAGGTTTACTGGGAAACCAGGTGTATAAAATATGGGAAACCAGACCTGTTTATTAACTACCCATACTAGGTTTACTGGGAAACCAGGTGTATAAAATATGGGAAACCAGACCTGTTTATTAACTACCCATACTAGGTTTACTGGGAAACCAGGTGTGAAAAATATGGGAAACCATACCTGTTTATTAAGTAATATTTAAAAAACGAGCTTGAGTCGTGAGATATAAACACGAGGTCGAAGGCCGAGTGTTTATATCCACGATAAAACATGAATGCGAGTTTTTTACATGACTTCTAAAACCCATGAAGAGTCAAAAACATTTTTTGAGCATTTGTATTCAAGGCTATAATAAAAAAATGTATTTTGCAGTATAATCTGGTGCCACATTATAGGTATTGAATATCGTGTGTTTCATGAATAAAATTACAAGTGGACCCATAACATTTTTGAGGATTGGAAGAGATTTAGAGTCAAACAAGATCATGCAAGACCCTTCGAAAGAGATTATTCCATGGCAGGTTGAAGATATCTTTCAGTTATACACAATTTTAACACACAGTCACTCGATTTCTGGCTGGTGATGTTCATTCATGATCAAGAAGTCGCGATACAAAATGGTGAGCTTTATCCGCTGAAGAGCTTGTATCTCATAGTTTGATTTAAACTTTTATTTTTCACACGATATTTTATCGTGAATACACATTTCATGTTTTGACGATATTTTGTCGTTTTTTTTCGAATAGTAGTTCTAGATTATTGAACTTTTTCCAATACAGAAACAATGGTAATTAGAATATGAACACTGTTATCAATCAGCCCATCTATAAAACTATATTTTCAATGTTTCTAGTTGAGAAATTAAAAACGCTAGTTATAAGTAAATTTAGATAAAAAGTTGTACACATTTGTTTGATATTAGTAAATCTATTTTCTCCGCTATGGATTGTCTTTAATTGTCTTTATTTTATTTTATTCTATTTTTTAGGTATAGAGGTTCATAAGAGAGGGCCGTTTTGAGCTGATTTCGGGAGAGTGCAGGTTTGATTAATAATTCATATACGTGCTGATACAATGCATTTGTCTTTGATGAATTGTTGTAGATATTGAACTGTTTAATAAACATGAGTGTTTTAACTGCAATGAAACTGTAGTTAAAACACTCATGTTTTTTAAACAGTTTTATAACTACAACGGTTCATCAAGCACAAATGCATTGTATCAGCACGGATATGAATTATTAATCAGCCCCGCACTCCCCTGAGATATTCAAAACCGCCCCCGACTTCTAGATTGATGTACCTTTATCCTATTAGTCACGTGTTTAGTTTGGGCGACACGATTGGCACTTAGCCTCATTGAATATTAATGAGTTTTAGAACTACCCATACTACGTTTACTGGGTGGGAAACCAGGTGTATAAAATATGGGAAACCAGACCTGTTTGTTACTATACCCGTACTAGGTTTATACAAAACACAAAAATGTTTTTATAAGTTAAAATACAGATTCCAAATCGAGATTTCAGGAAATCCAACTATGTTATAAATGAAAATCCAGATCAGGAAATAATGTAATTTACCCAGATATGGATTTCTACGAAAATCCAGATAAAAAGCAGGTAAAATCATGTTTGACTTTGAATGATTTTCCCTGTATTTTAGCTAAAAACAATATAATAATATAACATAAATAGATACAAAGTTTTGTATACTTAATTTGAAAAATATTACGAGTTAGCAAACATGACATGCTAGTTGTTAGCAAGTAATTATTGAAATAAAAACAATACTTACCAGCAACATTTGTTGTGATATCTGGGACACGAATACCTTCTATTAGGAGTATTAGCACATTTGTGATAACCCGGGCCACAAGCATAGCGAAAGTACTTGCAAATCCCGGATGCTTGCTCACAATCAATTGTGATTGTTTTGTTGTATGGGCTGGAGAAAGTAAAATCGTTATTAGTTACTACGGCATTTAGAGTTATTAAGAGCGATTGTCTGTAACGGTCACCTACGCCATGAAGAATAGAAAAATCGAAAATTTTTAAAACTTGTCAAAAGAATGCCGTTACAGCCCTGATTACGAATATCTAATTTCGTAATTTCGAATCCTCCAATTGCAATTTGCTTGTCTGAGTGCTCATAAACCTTGACCCCCCCCCCCCCCCCCCCCACACACACACACTTTTTATTCTCTTCCACCGTCCCTGCATCATCATCATCAAAGTTTTTTGGGTGTTTACATCGTCACAGCCCCCAACTGTCAATCAGACAAAAGTGAAAGCTCATGGGTGACTCAAAGTAGATGATCACCCGACTTGGCGATACACCTCAAGAACTGAGACAGGGAGCGAAGTTTGCTCATAATTCGATGTAATCTTATTCAACCGCTGTAGCTATAAGGTATTTCTAGCTGGTATTAGTCTTAAAGCTTTGATAACTCGTTTCAGATCATTTTTAAACGCTTTTGATGGTTGCCGGTATGTTTGTTTTAATTACTGGACTGAACACGAGTTCATCGTGTTGTAATTAGCATAGAAAAATAAAGTTTTTGGCTTCGGAAACTCATTAAAACTTTGAAAAATTATTAGAAGTAAGCCATGTGATTAATTTTTCATCCCAAGCAATAAAATATTTGCTAAACTTGAAGTTACGAATTTTTTAAAGCTGACTTGTTGATTTCATGTTGTTGGCGTGTAAGGTTAAAGAGTCACGATATTTGCGAAAGTAATATAAATATTCGACGCTCTTAAAATTTTCGCTTTAAAGTGCCCAAGAATTTTATTTCATGAATATGTAGCCAAAAGACTAATCTATCTACCAAGTATAATATTAACTGGCTAGTCCATGTACCAATTGGGTTTTTTTGGCTTTCAATTATGAGAATTTTCGACCACGGCAAAGTTGGTCGAAAGAGGGGTAAACCATAAATACCGAAAAAAATTCCAGTTTTCGAAATACTTAATAAAAATGCTTGAAATACGTCGAAGACATAATTCTTTATTGAGAAAATGAGTATAGACTAAGTTTCATATTTGTTTAGTAGTCTTATAGAGCGGTTGAATATCGGCCTTCTCGAGCCGATAAAATGGGTCGACGGAAGTCAAATCATAAAATTCTCGATAACTCGCCCAAAAAATGATGAATCTAAAACTTAGATATTCGTAATCAGGGCTGTAACGGCATTCTTTTGACAAGTTTTAAAAATTTTCGATTTTTCTATTCTTCATGGCGTAGGTGACCGTTACAGACAATCGCTCTTAATACTATTATCATCATTATTATTATCATTATTATCATTATTATTATTATTATCATTATTATTATTATTATTATTATTATTATTATTATTGTTATTGTTTATCTTAACTTTGGAACGTCATGTCTTACAAAGAATATTGCGGAAATACACTTCTGTGCAATACTCTATCTTTCCCAAGAAGTGTCAAGCTAAGGTAAGTATAGCTAGCTGTGGTACAAAGCTTTTACAATTTTGCAATTTTATATTTAACAAATAGAAAACGTTTGCCGTGTTTACATAGCCTGATATAAACACGAGGGAAGTTTGGGAGAAGTCGAGAGCTGTTGTGTAAAACCGAGCCGCAAGCGAGGTTTACACAGAGCTCAAGACTTCTCCCAAACTTTCCCGGCTATCACGGCTATCAGCCAATCAGAGCACGCGTTATATCTGAATTTTTTTATAAAATCTGATATAATCCATTTCTGACACTTTCTTAGTACGTCCTTCCCATTTTCAAGTGCTATCCTATTAAGTCAGTGACGATCTGTTTTTGATATCCTGCTAGGCCGGTCTAGATCTAATACGATATTGACTTGAACTATAGTATAATTGGGATAGAGTCTCTTCAAGCTTGTTCTTAAATCTGCATACTTTTCTGTTTTCATTAAATTACTTTCAGTTATATGTAAACAATATTACACACAGTTCTTTCTTTGATTAACCACTTCTTTTTTCTCTTGCTCCATTTCCATTATATCGGGCTTGTTTGCTCCATTTTTTGGGGCGATATCCTGATTTATATGGATGTCCCAAAGAATTTTACTTCATCATTTTCTAATCAGCTTTTGGGAAGTGGTTGCTTGTGTCAGGGGGTAACATCGTATGCAGTAAACCCAAAGGTTGATAAGACTTTGTGGTACACTGGACGGGGAATACGGTCGTGCCCTGCCCAGCTTATATAAATACTGGTCGATTGCTGCATGAACAGTTACAAAATAGATGTGGTACTGTTTCTTCGCTGTGATGGCAAAACCTACAGCTTAGTTCTCCTTCTCCATCCTCCAGTTTCTTTGTTTTGTATACCTTCGTTTCTACAAGCTGCTGCATGATACTATTGTACATAATAAATATGGTGCTATTGTCGCTGTAAACGACAACAGGGAATCAAGAATCTTTCATGGTTGCTAGTACCACATTGTAGGTATGTTGGTCAAACAGTGCAGAAAAAAGTGTGTAACAATTGAAAATTATAGGCTTCTTTTACTAAAGGACGAAATTTAGAATTTTCACCAGTATTTTTGCATTCTATATTAATACAAAATAGGTAGTGATTTGGTTCGCTCTTTCCTTGTAGCTGGTGATCCAGTTGGGAAGGCCGTAATCTGTGTGAGCAGTGCGCAAGACAAGTCAAGAATCTTTCATGGTTTCTAGTACTGCATGGTAGGTGCATTGGTCAAACAGTGCAGAAAAGGGTGTGTAACAACATATATATACACCGAATCTCTAAAACTTTGACAGTTTTGCGATATATATATACATATATGTTTCGATGCTATTTTTGTTTAAAAATGTATAGTAAACAAGGTGCAACTCAGCTCCAAACATGATAAAAAGTCTCCGTCATTACGTATTCTAAAACAACTTGGTAACAAATGTTTGTTGAAAAATGACTGAAATCGCTATCCTTCATGTATATGTATATATATCATATAAAAGTGTCATATAATGTTTGAAATAAAAACAATACGTACCAGCAACATCTGTCGCGTTCCATGGGACACGAATATTTTCTATCAACACAGTTGTCATAACCCGGGCCACAAGGAAGGCGGAAGTACTTGCAAATCCCGGATGCTTGCCCACAATCAGTTGTGGTCGTATTGTTGTTTTCACTGCTACGGCTGGAGAAAATCGTTATTAGTTACTACATGCAGTATTTAGAGTGCAACCATTATATCTTTTGATTGCCGCTTTGCCGCAACAGAAGAATTTTGCCAACCAATTTCATGGAAAAAAATATTGGGCGTCAGCGCTCTCGATTCCTTAAGTGCAGTTGCCTGTAAAAACCGAGAACCTCAAGTAAGTTGCAAAATTTCGATATTTTTTTAGCCTTCGGCGCAGAATATCCCACGAGTCACTTGTAGTTTCTAGTATACACACGCGCTTTTAGGCGAAAAAAATATCAGGAATGATATCCCATAATTTCTGATGCACTTTTTATATATATATATATTTTAATTTAAACATATAAATTCTCTGTGTTCTCTCCAAGAGTTAGTCTCATCGTGGGAGATTACACACTTATATATATACTTGAAACGCCATAATTTTTGCAAAAAGCTGGATATATATATACACCGAACCAAAAAAATTCTGCAACTTTGGATATATATGATTTGTATATATATTTATATAACAAAGACATTTATATATCTTGTTGCAGAATTTTTATATATAAAGAACATATATATATATAGCTAAGAAATACACAAGTTTTGTCTACTTAATTAATTTGAATAATATTATGAGTTAGCAAAAATATAACATGCTGAAATAACCTAGTTGTTAGCTAGTAATTATTGAAATAAAAGCAATACGTACCAGCAACATCTGTCGCGATTCCTGGGACATGATTTTTTTTTATTAACACATTTGTCATAACCCGGGTCACAAGCTTGGCGAAAGTACTTGCAAATCCCGGATGCTCGCTCACAAGTAGCTGTGAATATTCAATAAAAAATAAATAAAAGTTAACCTCCATCAGCATCATGATTTAACCTCCAACCGGTTGGCTCAGTTGGTTGAGCTGATCGGACTTTCCTGCGGGAGGTCGTATACGGGGCCTTAAAATAACTAAGAAAGTGCTGTCTTTACAGCGGAGGCATGCACGAGCTGAGACCGGCCATACCTAATAATAAATTGGTAGCCCATCGAGTTCCATGGCTTGATAAATACTTATACATACATAGGTTCGTCCGTGTGCACACCACAGGGTTCCCGCCTGATTTCATAGCACAACAACTAATACTGATGTAGGTGCTCTTTTTATTTCTGGTGCTCATTTTGATACAGCTGTCCTATTTCAGTCGTCCGTTGTGATAAATGTGGTTTTGAATATGATTAGGTAATGTGCTCTACTACACCTTACAGTTTCAGATACAGTTACTTAACAGCCTCGTATTTCTTCTTAAAAGCCTATAACCCTTTCACAGTTTTTCGTTAAGACTCAAAAATAGCTGATAAGTCCTTTTTACTGTTTTCAATTAGATCCATTCGTTTTCGAGATATAGCTCTTCGAACATTGCTATTTGTCGAAAAAAAACCCCGCGAATATAAAGGGGCTGGTACGAGCCACCTGTAACGTAGCTTAAGGGATGATCGCAGCGAACAAATGAGAGATTTTCAACACAAGAAGATAAAATTCGTATCTCCAAGCGCCTATGTAATGTTCTGTTTATTATATAATTATCAATGAAAAAAGAAAAGAAAGCTTTTTCGAGCTTTTTTCTAGTATGTAAACATAGTGATGTTATTTTCACATGTGAAAATATCAAATTTTTGAAATAAAGAAATATAGGTATTTCATTGATAATCATATATTAAATTATTTTATCAATAAGGATATCAAAAATATCGATGAGAAGTTTCGTGGAATCACAATCCCCGAGTTCAGCCAAGTACAGTCCAGAGTAGCGAAGTAACAAATAAAGAAAAGCAAAGAACAAATCCCTCCGGAAAAAAATACCTTCGTGAAATAAGTATGGTGCTCCGCTATTATATTTTGAGAAACTAAGGCCTAGTTTAGACGTCGATACCCCACACGCGCCGAAATCCAATGTAAACGAAAACGGTCAAACAATAGGATTTGCTCATTTGCATTGAACTCGGCACACGTGAAACCCGACGCCCAAACCGGGCCTAAGTTACTGAACTAGAGTTTAACGTTGAACTCTGTTCCAACTCAGTAAACTGGCGTTTAAAACCGAAAAGAAAATGTGAAAAAGATACCTATCTATATTATAATTGTCTAACCAGTCCCCGTCTGTGTCACAAAATTGTCTCAGGGAGTTTACTCTCCAGCCAACTTAACACGTAAATCACAAGAGCAAGTTTTAGTGTGGTGCCTTTTGGGTATCTCTGGCTGAGAGGTTCGCTCTTCTCAAAACCAGAAATCAAAGTTTGTCTTTAAAACTCACGCTCGGCCAGATAAGCCACAGGTAGCCGCCATCTTCTTTTACCCTTTTTAAGTAAATTTACTGGATGACGTCACACCCCGCCATCGGGATCGTGAGACTCGGCACGTCATGCTTCACAGCTCACTTCAAAGGAGGATTTCTTTGTTATTGTAGAATCGTTTGGTTTAGATTTATTTTTTTAATAAAAGACTAATGTTCAAGTAAATATCCTGCTACTCCTTTTCATCAAGGTATGGCTAAAAGGAATTGCATTCATATGTCAACACTGGCTAAAAAACAAAAATCAAAATAAATGTCTGTGGTTCACGTGAACTGATTGTAGATTTCGATCCAAATGGCAAACTTGCTAGAAGAAATTAATCCTTTTGAATCAAGTTAAAATGGCGAGCAAACTGGATTTTAAGTTAGGATAGCATTTATACAGTGTAAAGACAAGTAGAGAGAAATTATTATTATTGTTATTATTATTATTATTCATAGTTATTTGACATTGTAAATCTACTTACTTAACCCATGATATCTGATATATTTTATATTTTATTTTATAGTACTACATAATACATAATAATTTTTTGACTATAATTGTAAACACATTGTAATTTCTTGGCGAAAACTTACTTATACCTCATAATTTACAAAATTTTGACGATGGAAATTAAAAATATAACGTCACCAATATATAGAGGATATTACATGGGCGCGCGGAGATACGAATTTTATCTTCGAGTGTTGAAAAGATCTCTCACGAGTGAGCGCAGCGAACGAGTTAGAGATTTTCAACACTCGAAGATAAAATTCGTATCTCCAAGCGCCCATATGATATTCTGTTTATTATATAATTATCAATGGAAAAGAAAAGAAAGCTTTTTTGAGCTTTTTTCTGCTATAAGAAGTATGTAACCATAGTGATGATATCTTCACATGTGAAAATAACATGTTATTGTAAACATGTTATTTTCACAGTTGTCCTAAACGTCAGTAAGTGATCTTTCTTATTTTTTACGGTGTAAAATTTACCTTTTTATCACAACTGTTTCATTAGAAACACCGACGCAGCCCACACTAGCTTACCGCTAGTTATCATCTCTGTTATTTTCACACGTGAAAATATCAAATTTTTGAAATAGAGAAATATAGGTATTTCATTGATAATCATATAATAAATGCTTATTTTACTCTAGCTATGATAAGTTCAGTTCGAAAATGCGTATACTAAAGCCGAGAGAGACCTTTTTGAACCGATCTCAAGGTAGTATGCCTGGTTGGTCGTATTTGCAAAATAATTTAGCTATCTTACTCTTACCTCAAAATACTCTCTCAAATCAGTGTGGAGAGCTTCCTTAACAAGATATTGCTAATATGCTTATAGTACAGAAAACTTACAGCGTTTATCCAAAACCACGTCAAGCACCTCATTCTCCTCTGCGTATTCAGTCTGCACACAGATGACCCCCAAAACGATCAATAGCAGAAACATGTTCATCCTGGAAATGGCTGAGCTTAGTACAACTGAAATGAAAAATATAACGTAGTGGATTTTGGGAGCATTTGAATTTGGATTGAACCTTGAATTACGGTATCTTCTGCTTGAACACCCAGCGTGACAAAACGTACCTTTGATGATGAGAACCTTCACGTATCTTGGTCTTTGTTCTTCCTTGAAAGAGCTGCGTAGTGCAATGAGATGAGACAAAGGTTTGGCTTACATCTTGTTATTGTGCAACGCGCCGTACCTTACTGATCAATCACACAAGTTTTTTTTATGTCTGTTTGATATTTTCTTGTTATTTATTTGACAACTTTTAATTGCGCTTTATACCACTAACCAATTATGCATCAGCGCTGTTTATTCCCTACTCCCCAGCACTCCTTCCCTCGCGAGGCTACGCAGGTTATATTCTCAAAACGACTTATTCTTTTTACCTGTTTTGAAAGTATGGACAAATGTAGGTTTAGTGAGTTTGTAATAAGTTATAATTCCACGACAAAACGATAATTTTGATAAAATGATATTAAAATAATGATAGTCTAGTGTTCTTTGGTAGCGTCATCGCTCTGTTTGAGGTCATGGAAGAGTCTTTCGTAGAATGCCGGTAGAGGTTGGCTGCGGTTAAGTGGTTCTTGTTCTAAGTTGGTGAACCAACTTTCAAGTGAAAGACGTTGATGGTAGTTAGTGTAGTGTGTAATGCAAGTAGCAGAGTCCCAGTCAATAGTATGTCCAATATCTTTGTGATGTACAGAGATGTGGTTGTTGGGGTAACAATTAGTAGCCATTCTGATCTGATAAAGAAAGATTAATGCTTCTTTCTCACAACAGAAGAGTAATGGAAATTGAATTTTCATGAATTTTCAGTCGGAACGATATTCAAAATTCTAGGTTTTTATCCAATCAATATACACTCTTTGTCGGGAGTGAGTGTCTTGTCGTGTTATTATTCATGTACATCACGTGATTATGTAGTGACGTAATAAAGAAGGTCGTGCTATAGAGATACACAACATTTGAATAACACGAGGTTGAATTGTATAACGCGTCATGTCTAGGATGATTGAATAATTTTTCGCTTTTTCCCAACATTTATCAATCAATAAATCAATCAATCAATCAATCAATTTTATTCTTTTCCGTATGAAATTCAAGATAGTTTACAATAATTTACATAATAATACAATAATACAAAAAGAGAGAAATAATTAAACAAATAACAGCCAATAATAAAATGTAGAATTCATATGGCAAGGTGGTGTAAAAAGAAACTGTATACGTAAGGCTCATGACTTCCAGCCGACTACATTTTATTGCATAAATATCTCAAGAAAGAAATGCATGAAGCGATTTATAGCACCCGGTCATAACCACGGACAAGAAAACCTTTTAAAAGACTAAATGGCAATAAGTAATCACTAGATATTATTATACATATGAGATACAAGGGAAAAAGGAAAGAAATATGGAATATTTAGAATGATAGGAATGAATAAAGCGTACAAATAATGAATAAATATTTAGTACAAAACCACGTTATGGCCAGAATATGGCCATGTCGATATACGGTGCTCTTCTAATTCTCCCGCCCTATCCTGGATCTATGCTTCAGATATCATCATCTTTATCTGACTATCGTAGCTATAGATTTTCGTGATGCATTTGAAAAGATCTGAAAATAAGAACCATTTATACTGCATACAGCGCCATCGAACTGCTGGAAATGGCGCTATATAAATATATTATATTATATTATATTATATTAGTATAAATACAAAGGTGATTATACAAAATCGCGCGCTCTGATTGGTTTTCTATCTCGGATTATCAGCCGATAATCACCTTTTCGGACAAAATGGCTGTTGCGCTTTTAAAAAATAAAATATTTTCACTTTCAATGTTGTTTCCTTCTTTCTTTTTTGAAATAATCACCTTTGTATTTATACTAAAACAATTATTCACCTCAGGCTCAGTGATTATCGATGAATATTTACCTCGCAGCTCGAAGACTCGCCGCTCGGTAAATATTCATCGATAATCACTTCGCCTTCGGCGAATAATTGCTAATTATTATTATTATTATTATTATTATTATTATTATTATTATTATTATTATTATTATTATTATTTTAGTACTTTAGATTGAAGTTTGCTTTTAGTTCGCGTAGCGAGTTTAAGTTCAGTGACATCACAAAGTAGTATACATCTTCTGAAAGGCCTTTTACCAAGGATTGATAAGATAATCATATGCAAACTCATTAACTAGCTGAAGCAAGTAAACACGAAGGTAGACAAAGAAAGAGCAAGTGAAAGACTCTAGGCTTCCTATGGTATCTGTAGTGATGGATTGAGAATACCCACTTTTACGTTTTTCCCGAAATCAAAAATGAAGTTTAAGGTATCATACAAAATATTGGTTTGCTTTTAGTTCGCGTAGCGAGTTTAAGTACAATGACATCACAAAGTAATATACATTTTCTGAAAGGCCTTTTACCAAGGATTGATAAGATAATCATATGCAAACTCATTAACTAGCTGAAGCAAGTAAACACGAAGATAGACAAAGAAAGAGCAAGTGAAAGACTCTAGGCTTCCTATGGTATCTGTAGTGATGGATTGAGAATACCCACTTTTACGTTTTTCCCGAAATCAAAAATGAAGTTTAAGGTATCATACAAAATATTGGTTTGCTTTTAGTTCGCGTAGCGCGCTTAATATTCAATGACATCACAAAGTAGAATACATCTTCTGAAAGGCCTTTTACCAAGGATTGATAAGATAATCATATGCAAACTCATTAACTAGCTGAAGCAAGTAAACACGAAGGTAGACAAAGAAAGAGCAAGTGAAAGACTCTAGGCTTCCTATGGTATCTGTAGTGATGGATTGAGAATACCCACTTTTACGTTTTTCCCGAAATCAAAAATGAAGTTTAAGGTATCATACAAAATATTGGTTTGCTTTTAGTTCGCGTAGCGCGCTTAATATTCAATGACATCACAAAGTAGAATACATCTTCTGAAAGGCCTTTTACCAAGGATTGATAAGATAATCATATGCAAACTCATTAACTAGCTGAAGCAAGTAAACACGAAGGTAGACAAAGAAAGAGCAAGTGAAAGACTCTAGGCTTCCTATGGTATCTGTAGTGATGGATTGAGAATACCCACTTTTACGTTTTTCCCGAAATCAAAAATGAAGTTTAAGGTATCATACAAAATATTGGTTTACTTTTAGTTCGCGTAGCGAGTTTAAGTTCAGTGACATCACAAAGTAGTATACATCTTCTGAAAGGCCTTTTACCAAGGATTGATAAGATAATCATATGCAAACTCATTAACTAGCTGAAGCAAGTAAACACGAAGGTAGACAAAGAAAGAGCAAGTGAAAGACTCTAGGCTTCCTATGGTATCTGTAGTGATGGATTGAGAATACCCACTTTTACGTTTTTCCCGAAATCAAAAATGAAGTTTAAGGTATCATACAAAATATTGGTTTGCTTTTAGTTCGCGTAGCGAGTTTAAGTACAATGACATCACAAAGTAATATACATTTTCTGAAAGGCCTTTTACCAAGGATTGATAAGATAATCATATGCAAACTCATTAACTAGCTGAAGCAAGTAAACACGAAGGTAGACAAAGAAAGAGCAAGTGAAAGACTCTAGGCTTCCTATGGTATCTGTAGTGATGGATTGAGAATACCCACTTTTACGTTTTTCCCGAAATCAAAAATGAAGTTTAAGGTATCATACAAAATATTGGTTTGCTTTTAGTTCGCGTAGCGCGCTTAATATTCAATGACATCACAAAGTAGAATACATTTTCTGAAAGGCCTTTTACCAAGGATTGATAAGATAATCATATGCAAACTCATTAACTAGCTGAAGCAAGTAAACACGAAGGTAGACAAAGAAAGAGCAAGTGAAAGACTCTAGGCTTCCTATGGTATCTGTAGTGATGGATTGAGAATACCCACTTTTACGTTTTTCCCGAAATCAAAAATGAAGTTTAAGGTATCATACAAAATATTGGTTTGCTTTTAGTTCGCGTAGCGAGTTTAAGTACAATGACATCACAAAGTAATATACATTTTCTGAAAGGCCTTTTACCAAGGATTGATAAGATAATCATATGCAAACTTATTAACTAGCTGAAGCAAGTAAACACGAAGATAGACAAAGAAAGAGCAAGTGAAAGACTCTAGGCTTCCTATGGTATCTGTAGTGATGGATTGAGAATACCCACTTTTACGTTTTTCCCGAAATCAAAAATGAAGTTTAAGGTATCATACAAAATATTGGTTTGCTTTTAGTTCGCGTAGCGCGCTTAATATTCAATGACATCACAAAGTAGAATACATTTTCTGAAAGGCCTTTTACCAAGGATTGATAAGATAATCATATGCAAACTCATTAACTAACTGAAGCAAGTAAACACGAAGGTAGACAAAGAAAGAGCAAGTGAAAGACTCTAGGCTTCCAATGGTATCTGTAGTGATGGATTGAGAATCCCTACTTTTACGTTTTTCCCGAAATCAAAAATGAAGTTTAAGGTATCATACAAATTATTGGTTTGCTTTTAGTTGGCGTAGCGCGCTTAATATTCAATAAAATCCCAACAAAGTATACATTTTCTGAAAGCTCTTTTACCAAGGATTGAATATCAATTAGTCATTTAAAAAAATAACATTTTGTTTTGGAGAAACAGCGAATGCAAAGAAATAGATAAAACGTTTGATATCTCACGTTGATAGCGCCACCCAAATAAGCGCCACCCCCGAATAAGCGCTGCGGTCCCGTAGAGTTTTCGCACACATAGAAAATATACCATTAAATTAAAAGAAAAGGTTTTTTGTCGCATGCAATTTTCAAACAAGCACCGCCCTCAAATGAGCGATGCCGTCGAATACGCGCTGCATTTGAGGCGCGAAAATTTAATAAGCGCCGCGGCGCTTAATTCGAGTAAATACATTACACAGACTCAGTATCGCATTTCACGCTAAGGTGTGAAAAAAGACAAGCGATGTTAATGAGCAGTACGCAGGCTTAAGATAACATTTGACATTTGATGGGGGCGGGGGTGGGCCAATTCTAAGTTTGCTGGATTTTTTTTTCACCCTCAAGTGTTGCACGATATTTTTTTACTGTGCCAAGTGCTTGCATGATATTTTTTTCATTCTTCTTTTGATAGTATATAAACACAGAATGAATGACCAATTTTTCATTTACAGTCTATATGCACAAAATACAGAGTATAGTTATCAGACATTACTACCAACGAGTACAGTTACAAAATTTTTGAAATTCAGACTCTCGGAAATGCGATTTTCAGGGGTTTGAGAGCCATATAAGACTTCCTTCAAAGATCGAATATTCCATTTCGTCCAAAAGAACCTTGAATCTTGAAATCGAATTTATAAGCTCGCTCGATATTTTTTTGCCGTATCTGACGCTGCACGATATTTCTTAAAGGATCGATACCTTGCTCAATATTTTTTGGGGGGGATTTAACCCCCCCCCCCCTCCCCCATCAAATATCAAATAGTGATGCCCTAAAATAAGGTTGAGGCATGTTACGAGTCACATATTACCAGTAATTTGCGCGGTTTTGGGTATTCATGGTTGCCCGCATGGTTATTAGTTTGACTTGTGGGTTAGACCAAAATCAATTCATTTGTTAAGGTCAGCGGTTAGTGGTTAATTAACGTGGTGGTAAACAGGTTGGCTTAAGACTACTAGTGTAAGTGTACGTGATAATAGATAAGTGTAAAAATGAATCACTTACTGGAAATGGAAACCGTCAGGCAGACGACTTAATCAAAATATCAAGTGTACGTGTCGATGCCTTACGATTTGTAGCTAGGCAAAGAGCGTGCTTTAGAAGAGCTCTTGATACAGTTTGTTTCATCTAAGTTATCATAGCGTAAAAAAAGTTCTTTCTGTTGTAATACGTAAACACCGAATAACCAGTTATTGCTTCAAAAACTGTCTGAACAATTTTGCGCAAGAGTGTCTTGGTTCTCTGATGTAAACAAGGTAACCAGCCAATCAGCACACACATGCGCTGATAATTTACACTTAAAACACACCAAGGAAACACAAGTGCTTGTCACAAAAAAATATGCGTCACCAAAAAAACATGCAAAGCCATACATCTATATCAAGCTTTCATCAGAAAAGAAATACAAGCTGCTCTTACCCTTGTCCAGTTGCCTTCTTTCCAAGGAGGAGGACACGTTCTCTTGGCGCAGCTACGAACTGTCTTAGGTTTTGCTCGAGCACAGGCGCTGTCCTTTAGCGCAATCTGCTCGTCGTTCTTGATACTTCTGACACACAGAACAGACCTGACGGCAACTCCTTCACCACAAGACTTGGAACATGGTTGCCATGGGCCCTTATACCAGCTGGTAATATAAAAATATGTGCAAGATGATGATGGACCCATAATGACCAATGCTAGAATTTGAAGGGAAATGGGACCACACTCTTATGAATCCGCAATTGTTAGTGAATTTAATATTCTACCCGTGCGGATCAAAAATAGCAATTTATCCCCAGCTACTGCCGATTGGTCTAAATTGCTTTCTCGCTGCCGAATAATGATGGTTAAATTTTACTCTCGAATACGTTATCAGAAAATATTAGCGACACGAGTCTTAGAAAGTTAAAATATTCATGCATTAACTAATCACGTGACTACATGACACTGCCCCAGGCGTGGTCACATCGGTGAGAGGCGAGCGCTTTCGCCGCTACGCCAACTGTATTTCTCATATATCTGATTAAGTAGTGTTGTGTCGTAGTTTTACATGTCCTGTAGGTCTGTATACTTACGTGGCAGGACAAGGGTTCTCGTTACAGACGCGTTGTTTATCATCAGGTCGTTCTGTACCATTACAATACTTATCGTCAACAGGTGAGTTGCCAGTCTGTTCGTAGCATATGACATCTGACCGCTGGGTACCTGACAGTAGAAACTATATCCATCAGTTGAAAGAAATTTTGCCTCTTTATCATATTGGGTATAGCAAATATACCTCTTTATACCTCTTTCGTTGTTTGTTGTGCCCATTTCAGACCATGTGATGCCACTCTTGGGAGTTGATTCTTTCATGTGTAAATATTTTAATAAACGAACATTCATTTCTCAAGGGAATGTCATGTGGTCTGAAATGGGCACATTGCATACGAAGCTAAAGAGGGCCATTTTGAATATGTTGGGGGGCTTTTGAATGAAAAATCATGGTAACTTTCATTATTATTCAAACGATCGAAGACTGTAGGGCGTGAACTACACAGGAAACGTTTATGATAAGAAAAGCCTTTTAAATTTGTTATCCTTCTCCAGATCACTCTGCAAGTTAGATTTACATCATCCGGTAGAACAAACTGCAAACCTATGGATAAGGCTACAATACGCTTCGGGGAAGTGAGGGGTAGGAGGGCAAACCTCGCTTTCAAACTTCACTACCACAGGAAGCCCAAAACTCATCAGTTGAATATGGATACAACTCAAACAAAGAATCTTATTATTTACAGAATGAAAAGTGGCCTGCCCAAAAATGGGAAAACATTACTTCTAAATGTATTATTATTACATCATCTCATTAATTTCTATTTTTTTCCCTTACCAATCCCACAAGTGGTCGAGCATGGTGACCAGTCACCGTAGCACCAATTAAACAGAAGTGTATTTTCTACTTTTTCGATGTTCTTCTTTGGTATTGTGTACTTGAATTTAACACCAGGATTTCGTGTCTGGAATAACAACTACGAAAGAAAGAAATCTGGTCAGTTAGTCTTGTTAATCAAAATACAGGGGAGTTATTATAAGGACGTCCTGAAAAGTGGAGGGGCAAAACAGTAAAGAGAAAAAATAGACCTAATTCATCTTGGTGTAATGTTTTCCATTTCAGACCACGTGTCATTCCCTAGAATATTATTTCTTTGTTTTACGGTTGCACACGAGAAGATATATGAATATGGATACAACTAAAATAAACGAATCTTATTCGAATGACACCGCGTGGTCTTAAATGGGTAAACATTGCAACAAGACGAATTAGGTCTATAAAACCCATTTCAGCACTTCGGAATACAGCGCAATGTGGAGGACAAAAAAATAGGCTTCCAATGCTTAGGAGAAATTCTTTTTTTTTGTCCTCCAAATAGAGCTGCTTTTGCTTTGACGTCACTTGCAAGGGTCTATTGTGCCGTTGGCGATTGCAACGGCAGTGCTCCCTGCAGTGTAACTGCGCTACCAATCAAAACGTCTTTGTACTATTAAAAAAATGTATAGTTTGCTTTTAAGCTTGTGTTTCAAAAACTTCAAGCTTTAGAAAATGTTTTCCAAAATTTCAGAAAATGTCAAAAGTCCATTTTTGAAGATAATTGTCTCTAAATGTGTTCTTATTATCCAACCTTTTTTTTTAATTTTTGGAGAAAATAAGCTGAAATCGTCACACTTGCGCATTCATACCATGATATGGAGATCACTGTTAGTAGGGCCATCAGCTACAAATGTTTCTTTGTTGTGTTTCCTGGTATATCGTACAACAGTCCCTGCTGCCTTGTACTCCCCACTCCACTGTATATACCAGTGACCATTCAGGTAGTATTTCCCTGTAGAGGACCTTAAAGCCAAGTAATTAGGAGCTCCAGCAACTTCCTCCACTCTGATATTACGCGCGCCTTCAGGGATGATTTTGGTCTCCACGTAACCTTGGTTACCAAAAAATAAAAATAATGGTTAATATCAATTAGCGTCAAAAGTCACCCAACACACTCACCCACGCTCACACTAAATTAGCGAAGAAGGCTAGAAATTGCCGGTTTGAGACTAATACATGATAGCTGAGGAGACTAGTTTTCTTGAGGGTGAGCCATTCTATTTGCAATGTCAATTCTCTTCTTTAGTAAGTATATTATACCTATGCCTGTTGTCTGGTTGAACAATGAATTCACCGTCTCACATGTCGAGCCATCTCCACGACAAACACCGCATCTGTCCTCTTTAGCATTAGAGTGAAGAACATTATCACATCCTACGTACTGGAGATAGATAGAAAATACTCTTAATCATCTGTATGGCAAGACACTATGACCAATCATCTACATGACAGGGTCTTGATCAAGGGTGGGGTGGGAGGGGTGTACTTGAGACGGATAAAGACATAACGTAAATTCATACATCGTATTTACGATAAACAAGTTGTTGTTTTTTACTCACTTCGCACCTGCCATCGATACAAACTTGTCTTTTTTCAGGATAACATTTTGTACCGTCAATGACTTTATCAGAGAATTTTTTCCTGATGTACAGTCCATAGATTCCTTTAGGAGAACAGTGTAATTCACAAGGGCGACCTAAAGAAAAATAATATAATCCATTATATGTTTTGGCCTGATTTGGCCAGGACACGTCCCGCCAGGACACGGAACACGATTCCGTCTTCAAGGTCTTTTAGGTCTATATAAAATGATCTCGTCACCAAAAGCAGATTTCAGCTTATCAGGGAGGAAAATAACTTCACACGCAGCCGTTTGAAACATTACGGAATCGGTGGGAACCATTACCCAAATACAACACACGATGTTTCTGACACGCAATCTATAGATTACATACACTGCGCCGTCACGGTCACGGTAGGTATCTTGAGGTATTCACAGTAATGGAGTCGATTAATAGTAACAGTTCACCACGAGACAATTTGACAAGCGATGAAGAAGATGGGAATGAAAGAAATACAAATAAATGAATAACAGCAGGGGTGACATGCCCCCTTTAAGAAACCGAGGACATTAAATTCGGCTACGATTAAAGTGAATAGTGAACTGGTTAATTTTTTTCAATATTTGCCACGTTGTATCCAAGAGGGATGAAACATTTTCTTTCATCCTTTTGAGAAAGATGATCAATGATACCCCTTCCCCCTTAAAATCCAACACTGGATAATAATAATACCTATAGTTGTACAAAGATAATCAAGTCTTCCATACCATGAACGGCGACAGCTTTCCATTGCCATTTCCTATCTTTGTATGGTTTGTCGTTGTGTTTGGAGCACTGCTCTTCTCGGAAATCTTTAGCTCCTTTCTCACATTCCTGGAGAAAAGAAAACAGAATTAAGCTACCTGCTACCTATTTGGCGGAAATAATCCAAGTAAAACTGAAAAAGACAATTTCAGAGTCATATATATAGGTAGGTTTTTCCTTTGAATCTTCCCTGTCAACTTTTTCTTGGGTGTTTTTTTTTTCTTTCTTTCTTTTAAATTATCATTCCCAGCCTGTAAAATATAATGCAAAGCTTTTGTTTACCTGGACGTTACATATGTTGTACTTCTTCCATTTCCCGATGCAATACCTTCCGTTAGCCGTAGGCCTGTTTAAAAACGAAAAGTCAGTCAACTTACTAGCAATCTGAAATATTCTTCTATTCTTTATGCGCACGCTTTGAAGCTGTATCTGTGTGCTTTTATTCAGCGATATTGACTGCTGTTACCTGCATGGATATTGATGGCTGTTTCTTACCTGGGACTGTCACACTGTCTCTGTGAGAAGGACACTCCACCCCCACATGATCGTGAACACTCACTCCAGTTGCTCCATGAACCCCAACCACCGTCAACACTTTTAGGCATATCTACTTTATTGATGCACTCAGCATTGTAACAGATCTATGAAATAACAAAGATTTTACTCAACAATGGGCATGTTATTCTACCTTCATTGGTTTTTTCCTAGAGAAAAACGATGAAATTTCCCTTACTTGATTTTCACCGCATTCCGTGCCATCAGCAGCAGGTTCTAGCTTGGACTGACAAGAATGACCAACTTTACACCATAAAGTACTACAAAGATCCTGTCAAACAAACAACTTATAAAACCATCCATTCTCTTCATGTTGCAAGCCAGGGATTGCCTTTGATTCGAAAGTACTATAGGCGTAGGCAGAATTCATATGCTTGTGGGTCAAGTTATGTTGTCCATAGTGGAAGAAGCGAGATATTTACTTACCGTTACGCCGACACAGTGTGATGAATTCATTCCGTATTGTATTTTACATTGATAATCAGTATTGTAGAGAACACCAGGTAGTACCGTGGGGCCCTGGAGGTCAGGATGTGGTGTTGGTATATCATTTAAACACCAACCCCATCCCTTGCTGTGGATAAAATAATGAGATTGTCAAATAAAGGAATCCATTCAATTCCTTTGATGCTGCTAAAACAACCCAAGCACGCAACCCAACAGGCTGTTTTTATTACGAGTTAGCCGTAAATTTTCCTAAAACGGTGCACTAGCAGATTGGGACCGGAGAGGCAGGGTGGGGAAGGGTGAGGTTCGGGTAAAATTGAGGCACACAGTTAAAAATCCAATGCGGTATGCTGTATCCTCTTATACTTTATAACAACACCCTTGCAATTTTCCTCTGACTACTGGAAAAGCAATTATGTTTACAGACTTACTTGAGAAACCGTGTAATATAATCTCTACTGCACTTGGACCAGTATTTCTGTCGGCCAGATAAATGTAACGCAGGGGACATTATGTAACTTACTGCATCTTTGCCACATATACCGTCATCACCATCATGAAGCATTCCAAAACTGACATGGAAAAATAAACACAATAAACATAATCTTAGATCAATAATTTACTAACAGTCTCAACATTGAGAATAAATTCAATAGGAACATTTTTCTTCACATGGTGTAACGATGAGCCTTAAGTCACGTTATCCTGGTCAGCGGTACAGCTTCTAAATCCGAAGTCATTTGGAGCCGTAACGTAGGGAACGGAATGATTGACTTTCATCCTGCTTTTTCAGCAGTGGCCCCGGAACAGTTTCCGGCTTTACTACAAGATCCTTATCACAAGATGATCTATGATTTTGAGGTGAGAGTGCTATAGCTTTGACGCCGAATTCATGTCAGCAAATGTGAATCAAAAGAAAAACGAATGAACCAAGAACACGCCTATTTCAAGAAACAATACTTCTTATGTAATACATTTTTAAACGTTGGAAAACGGAGTCCGCTTGAGTGTCCGATTTTGGTCCCCGGATTTTAGATTCCATATTTTCTTAAGTGTGGGTTGAGGCTTTCAGGAAAGCTTGCGTCGTAACGCATTGCAATGCGTGCGGTAACGAAACCTGACGAAAGACAAATACTTTACCTCTATGTTATTCACTTTAAAAACCAATTGAGTTTACTATAATGCTCTTGGAACCATTAAAAAGCTATCCACTTCTTCCCTGATGAGTCCAAATGCCCGCGTGATTAATGTATTAAAAATATGATTTAGTTATAATGACTTATGCAGTGGGTGTGCTGCAGGGCAGTTAGGGTGGGTGTTGATTGCTGTATTTGCTAACGATATTATTACATTTAAATATCAATAAAATAGTACGACATACTTGTGTCCTATTTCATGTGCTATTGTGTATGCCACCAGGAGGCCACTATCTTCGTTAATATTACAACTTTTTGTTCTCGTGCAGAGGCCGTTCACTTGACCCAGACCTGCAATGATATTCACATACAAATATATCAACGTCCATGGGGCTAAAGTAGATGTACCATTAAATGTCATGAGACAATAGTAAAGCTATTAGTAAAGCCAAAATGTCAAAACGAATTCGGCTATCAGTTGCACAGCACAGCAAGAGCCCCAGAGTTACGGGGCGCCGGGCGTACTTTACGCAAAAGATCCTACCAATTCCACAGGAACTCAAATAAGGCAACCAATCAATCAAAGTTTATTTGGTCGCATATAGTATTTTAGAAACAATGCCCGCGAACGTCCTTAAAAAAGTACTTTTCACTTTGCTTACGGGTATACCGTAAACCTCTGAATATAATCCCTGGGCTTATATTTGCCCAACATGCCTCTTTGGTCTTAGAACATAAGAAAAACAATAGATTCACGTGATAATGGGCTTATTTTAGGAGGCCTGGGGCTTATATTCGGAGGTTTACGGTATACTCAGTTGAAAATCATTGTCGGGTTTAAACAAGAGAACATAGAAGCCGAGACCAAAATGGTACATGGAAAGTACGTTGATTGGATGTATGTGTTGTAAAACCCGTGGAATGTCCATAAATCAAACTGTTGCACAGACAGAAAGCATGGAGGCTTTTAACACATCTTTCTATATCGACTGTGTATCTCAAATGATATATCAGAGAATAATCATGTCATGTCCCAGAATACCTTTCGGTCTCAGCTATGTTCTATGTTTTGAACCAGGCAATGATTTTGCAATCTAGTGTATATCCGAATGACACCACACTTAAGAAACTCTAGATAGGACTGAACAACCCACTAATAACAACTCACCTAGAGTGCCACATGGTTCATTAATTCCTTTGCAGATATCACGCCTGTACAAATATCATCATTAAGTCAATATGGCATTTTGCTTCCTTACGCTGAAGTGTATTGAATGGAGGTTAATTTTTTAAACTTTGACGTTTGTTTGAGCGCTTCACATTATAATATGACCCTTGTAAAGCCACACCTACATGGGATAGATCTTCCCATCAACCGACTATTAGAGCTCGTACTATGCGCACGATTCTCAGCTAAAAAGATCGATTGTAATATTGGCTGGCTGTATTTTACAAATTCAATCTTTAATGTAGAAGTCATATTTTATCTTAATAATGTTTAGGGTAGAAAATATAATAACTGGCAGCCACTCTTGCAATATGGGAAATTCTCGAGATCATATTGCATAGACTCTATGATATCCCTGTTGTGAAAATGGATTTGCGAATTGTTATGTTGCTTCAATCAGACACTTTTCTCTTCCGAGTTTCCTCCGTATGTTAGAATATAAAATGTCAAAATTTGTGGTGGCCTAAATAATTTTGTTGAATGTAAACGGAAGCCAGCCTGATTAGTTGTTTAGTCTCAATGGTGACAATATTTGGTAAACTCGTATCAGTTTTGGACACTTCCCACGAATATTATATCTTCAGTGTGTATGATCCACTTCATTCGATGTCATATTTGTTACGAAGGCAGTTGCAAAACTGACCTCGGATGTCAAAAGTATAGTTAGATAATGATGGTCAGAACTGATAGAGATTATCATGACACTATGAACTAACCTTGTCACAAGTATAGAAACATCATGGTGGTTGGGGTGGTTGTCAGATTTAGGATTAACAGACGTGGACCATCGACAGAAGCTCTCTATAGTGTCGCCTGCATGATGTGTTATCTTCAAATCCGGCTGCAACAGAAAACAAAATACACTATATGTCACTTGTGAACCGTTTTCTTACGGAAGATTACATATAGCCCTTGTCTTTTTGTTTTAGTATGCGTCTTCACTTTGAACACGTTTTCCCATTTCTGTCATTTGCTTGAATTTCAGAGAAAATGTCTTCTGATTTCTGAAGGGAAAAGCTCGTGGTCTGAAATGGGGAACCGTAAAGTACATCCATATTAAAGAAGTTTATATGCAGTTTATATATATATATGTAGGGAGACCATTTGTATGTTGTTTTTGGTGTTGGGATTAACTTCTTGTGTTCTTCTTCTTACGAAACACTGTGGTAACTGTTTCGTAATCATAAACTGAATACGTACAACATATAAATGGCGAACATTTCATACAAATGGCGAACACTTGTTTCCATAGCCCAAACTGCCCTTCGTCGAGAAAGGACTGGAATCGCCATTCTAGGGTTGGTTAGGTGTAGGGTAAGGTTGAGGGTTAGATTCCAGTCCTCTCTCGACAAGGGCATTTTGGGCTATGGAAACAAGTATTTACCCATACAAATACCTGGTCTTCTTTCAGTATTATCATTCGTACCACCACTATGTTGATGGCATTGCCGATGCTTGGGTCACGATATATATTACTCACCTAAAAGGCAAACAATAAAAATATATTCAAGATAAATAAATAATAAAGTACAAAAGATTTTAACAGGAACTTATGGATAACTCTTCCTCTGCCAAGTTTCGGGACTGGATCACGTGGTTATTTCCCGCCATATTGGAGGGCAAATAATTTTCCAAACGATAAAATCAAAGACGTTAACTGACGCTGGATATATTCTAATACCAGCTTATTCCGCAATATTGCTTTAGGGGTAAACGGGGTTTAGTACTTGGAAAATATTTGGATCTGTCCCCCAAGATGGCAGATGGTCATCACAGGAACCGTTAGTGAATCAGTATTCCCTATTATCGTCCTTTGCCTTACTTTTCTTACGAGGAAGTATGAAATGCATAATAAATAAACATTTCCAACGGTGTCTTGTTGAGCCTCTTATATCCTTCGTATACAGCCAGTCTAATACCAGATATAAGAGTTACACTCTATTGCTTTCAAACAAAAGACCTTTTGGACTCGGGCGCATTGTTCTCCCATTTCAGCCACTTGTCATTCCCTTGAGAATATGATTCTTTGCTCCAGTTGTATCCATATTCATGTGTCTTTCAAGAACAACCGTTAAACAAAGAATGACATATGGTCTGAAATGGGAAAACATTACGTCCAAGCAGAAAAGGTCTATTGTTTGAAGTCGTGGCATTTGGGTCAGTTTCTATAGACGTACCTCTTTCACGTGACGTCAAAGCAGCTCAATTTAGAGGGCAAAACAAAAGAATTTCAATCCCCTGAGGTTTGGAACTTATTGTTTTGCCCTACTAATTGAGCTGCATTCCGACGTGCTACATTTACTGTATTATTAACCCAAACGCCTTGAATCAAAACAATTGTTTGAAGGCAATAGAGTGTGACTCTGATATCTGCTATTTCGGGCATGTTGTCTTTGAGCGAGAGGTAAGTATTCTTACCATGTTCATAATGGTGAGGACATAGTTCTCCACGTCTTCTTTATGAAAGTCAAACATAGTCTTGTCAGCTACCACCAGTGCCTCCACATTACGTTCACTTGTTATTGATCGTCGTTGTCGATCATGACTGTACTCACGTATCAGTTCCAGGTAAGGTTCTCTTTTACGTTCAGCTAGCGATAACTTTTCTAAATAGAAAAGGAAAGAAAGAATTTTAAGAATCATAATCAATGTGTTGGTGGCTAGTAATCTTTCCGGCCGAAGAGAATGAAAAACGAAGAAAAAAATAGAGCTTCTGAATGTTGCAGACCATTTTTAGAAAAGTATAGCCGACAAGCCTGGGGCTAGAGTTGGAGGACTCTGATTTTAAACCCTCTTAGAATTTTTTTTAGTCTCTAGTCTAGAGTATTTTTGAATATAATTCCCCTACCTCTAAGAGGTGGTCCAAGTTCCCTGGATGTTAAAATTGACCTCCGAGTGAGGCTAAGACGACATTACAGAAGAAATAATCTTCGACAGTATTTGAATTGAGGTGTCTTCAAAATGCTGATATATAAGTAAAGAAAGAAAACGAAAACAAAATGAAAGAATAATTAAAAAATGGAAAAAAAATAGCAACAAAAAGAATTGAAACAAAAAAAAAAGAAGGAAAGAAAAAGAAAAGATGAAAGAAATTAGTGGGAAAGAAAAGAAAGTTTTATAGGAATTCTTAAAGTGCATATGAAGCGAGCCGGGTTTCGATCATTTCTTAAAGTATATTATCTGAAATGTAAAATTCGAAAATTTCAGAGGATTTCAATTAAACTCTACAATTTTATAGCCATAATAATACCAAGTGTATAGATAAACAAGGCTTGTATTATGGAGATAAGATGGAACAAGAGATTCCAGTCGGCCAAGAGCTACAAAAATATCACAAATTCGGGCCTGGGATAAAAATGAAAGACGAGTATGGGCGTTGACACAAATTAGATACCTGAAAACCAGCAACATATTTGATGTCAGTTTTGAAGGGTATCCGTTAACGATTTAGCATAGATATCAATCTTTTAACCAAGATTAACTTAGAAGTTCAAACCTAATTGCAGGATCAAAAAAAGAACACGATACTACTGACAATTTTTTCTCCTGTCTTGAGATACTTCAAAATAATCTTATTCTGTTCTCCTAAAACCAAGGGAAATGCTGTGTGGGGTTCTTGGCATGTCACTGAAATATTCGACCACACGTTTTGAATCCGAGTTGATTTACAAGTAATTGTTTATTTTATATTTCTTAATTAATTTCGTGGTAAAAGTGCTGTTTTTCTTCTACACGAAGAGGAATTTAAGGCAATTTTCTGTAGAGCTTACAGTTTGACACACAATAATGTTACGCGACTTTCGATGCATCAAGTCAGTTTATTTAGTTTATTTATTTATTTATTTGCTCTCTTTAAAGTGTTAATTCCAACTGTTTTGAAGTTGAACTTCTCCTCTGTTCTTGTGTTATCATTGATCTTACCACCATTCACATATCTCATAATAATGGCAATCATTTGAGAAACAAAGAGCAATACAATTTTGAGGTGAATTTGAATTCTTTCTTAAGGTGTGGACCTATTAAGATGCTGGCCATGATACCTGGAATATTAACGAGCTGCCCACAATGAACAAAACATACTTGTATACTAATGCAAAGAACAGGGTCTAAAAAGAGGGTCTGTTTGCAGTTGGAACCGAAACTATTTAGATGAATGGGTAGCATCGATTTCAATTAATCCTTGCTCTCTCATTATTCTTTCGAGATAAAAAGGATCAGCAGATGATATCTTGATTTTTGGAGTCCACTAGTTCTTTCTTTACGATTTTGCCGGCACTTTTATGACCTGTGAACTTTTCATTGGTCTAGAATGTGCCACATTACCAGCCACTAACCAATACTTCCGAGTCGGTATTTTTTCTTTGCAGATCCAAATCTAAGTGAATAATGTTTGATATGAAAACAGAAAGAATTTTAAGAAGGTATGCGACCAACCAATGAACAGAAATAGTACTGAGTGTTCGTGAAGACGGTGCAAAAAACATGACAAGGAGTGGGAATAAAAGAGGGCAAGGTTTATCGAGGTGGAAGTGACGATAGACACTTCATTCAACTACTAAATATTAATCCACAAGTATCACGCGTTTTAAATATATAACAGCATCTAAGAATAGAAAGGTCAGGGCTAAGAACTACTTGAAAAAAGAAAAGACGAGGGGAAAAAGAGAGGAACACATTTTTTTACGCCGGAAAATTAACTCAGGAGAAACAATCTGTTCGAGAAGATTAACTTGCTGAAATGATGTTTTCAAATCCAACTAGGAACAGAACCATTTCCTGAACACTCCCAAGTGCTTTAGTAATGACATAAACAAAGCAAATCTATTGACTGTTGTCAAAACATAATTTTATTTGCAAAAATGCAGTTTGAGCTTCCGGTCACTTTGTAGGCAAATTGGTTCCAGACAAAACCTTTCAACGCTTCGAAAGATGTTGTCAACATTTTGGTTCCCGAGTTCCCATCTTTAGATAAATAAAACCTTATTTTCTGATCCTTGGAATTAACTTTAGAAACAGCTTACCGTACAACAATAAACATCTCTTTGATATTAGTGTGTGTGAGTGAGGTTATTGACAATACGATAGTTCGTAGCTTAGCAGCTGTAGAACGTCGTCCGAGACGGCTATATTGGTGTTTTTGTTTTTCAATCATGAATAGTTTAATGTTTCATGAGTTTTTAATCGAACAGTAATTCAGTAATTCTCACGCAGGGCTCTACACGCTTATTCTGCCTATATGGAATACTAACCTAGCTTCTCTATCAAACTTGTGGTCTAAATTTACGCATATGATTTAAGATATTAAAACAATTAAACGATAGACAAGAGAGGGCAAAGGCCTTGCACGCCGTGCTGTGAGCCGAAGTCGCCGGCGCTTGTCACGCGGTATCCTGCATATCATTGTAAACAGTATTGAACGAGCTTTTCGAATTCTGTCGGTTTATTAGTTTTGGAATTGTGTGTGTGCTGTTATTTGGATGGTAATTACGTGAAACAAAGGCACTTTATCCCGGGTTTTCCTTGACATGTGTATACTTACCAATCCACGACAGTTGCTCACAAACACCGTCGAGCCAGGCTGATCCTTGAGGCGCCCACTGAAATGACACTTGTGATTATGTTGTCTTAAACTTGTTCCTTCTTGGACGACAAATCCAGGTGCAATAAATTTTTGATGGCGCGTCAAAGTCAAATGAAGCTCTTTCCCAAATACAGGTATCTTGTACTGGATGTTACTCGGTTCTTCTGCATTGCCTTCTTCAACATCGTGATGAATAACATGGGAAATAAATGCTCCATCTTTATCCACTTTAGTAGGAATCACAATATCGTAGTCGTCTAGTTGGTTGATAAAATTGCCTGGAGTGTTAAAAGAAAGAGAGTTGATGAATCGGAATCGCACAAGTGATTGATATTTAAGAAGTCCATCGACAAGCGCTTTGGTAATGCAATCATCGTCATCATCAAAAGTTTTGAGGCAAAGTAAAATGATGTAGGTATTTTCCCTTAATGTCAAATTACCTAAATTTAACCAAGAATTTGAACTCACCTTGGCTGTGATCTGGAATGCGATGCGAATTCTTGAATAACCCAAAAACCATTTGTAAGTGAACTAAAATCAGGAATATGTCTTCTTTTGGCAACCGCATACCGGCTAAGTCTAGAAAAAAAACAAGCACAAATGAATACATCAACACAGCATTTTGATTTCGAGATTTGCATCTAAGAGAAGATAGGCAGACAAGAAGTGCTTTCTCTCTGTTCCGTAAATACTTAAATTCCCCATGCGTAGGGCGCAATGTGCCTCACAGAACACGCTGTTGTCCAGTTGCCTTACAACCAGCTAGCAATACCTTGAGAATAGCGAGGAGATGGTGGTCGTTCTCACGCGTATCACGGCCAACTACTAGTGCTAGTGATTATCATATTATGAAAATAGCGCCTCTAAATCTGATACTAGTTGATGATTGCAGAAGATAAAATAGGTTTCTATGGTGGACATTGTTTATACTTACACTGGAGGGCAAGGGACTTCAAAGGGCATCAATCCACTAGAGTCAAGCACCACGCTACACAACAGTGACTACGATTGAGTGTTTTCACACGATGCCGACTAAAATATAGAATCGTCCACCCACGTCACAAAATTTTAAAATTAAAAGTTCTTCAGTGTCGGATTTCAGTCATGAGAAACAAAATACTCAATAAAGCGGACATCCCGGCTGTACCCTGGAGCTTGTCAAAGTCACACATTGAAAACTCCAATTATGCAAATGAGTATGCGTTCTTTGACAGCAAGAGTACACAATCATTTGACTGGGGCAAAGTCTTGAAAGACTTGTACACAGTTTTACAACTTGATGAGATTTCTTTTGAACTGAGATGTTTAGATGTTAAGACAGCTTGATGATCCCATTGGAATTATTCTAAACAACGGCTTTTGTTTTATCCAAACGATGACCTCATATTATAACAGGTCAGTTGAACACGGCCAAACCGCCTCTTTTTCGAGCCAAATGTCCGGCGTGCCTATATGCGGGAGAGGATTAGAGTATGAAGTATTCTGAGAAGAATAAACAGTACTCCAGCAATAACAGGACTGAAGATGCAGCCTTATTCAATAGAACTATGGCGTGCCTTTTGTGTTTTTTGTTATACTTTCTACTTGTGAAAAGTAAACTTCCTTCAATTGACAGTGTTTAGACAAACCCAGGGGAAGCAAATACAGGCTAGTTCGAACAAGGCACTACTACAGTAATAACCAAATCTAGTTCAAAAACTAAACTTTCTTTTAGAATTTTTTTTTCTTTGGTTTCACTTCGCTTTATTGGATTTGAAAGGTGTCTGAAAATTACTTTCAACCATACAACTCGCTTTTTCTTTTCTTTTCTCATTTTCTGGCTTGTGATAATTTGACTTCGGTTAGCCTAACAGCCCCAGAAGCTGAAACTTAGCTAATTAAATTGAAAGTGCTACCCTCAGCCGGAAAGACTTGCAGTATTCTAAAAGTGTGAAGATTACATTTCAATAAAGTTGAGCATTTTCTTTGCAAATAAATTATTCTTGTGTCAAATTTGATAGGGACATTCATTTGGGTTTTGGATTTTGAAAAATGAACAGCTTAGCTAAACAAACAACATGTCAGACGGTGTCTACAACACCGGCTTGAGAACGGAAAAACTACTTCCATTCTTCAATTTTTGTTTGTAAACTGTGGAATTCAGTTAGTTTAGCTATCAATTACAATGAGACCAAATATTTCTTTCGATTTTAATTATCTACGATGTAGAACACGATCTTGTAAGGTGCGCACATATTCTCGTAAAGGAGAGTCAGTTGCCATTTTTTTAGAGGTTTTCCGCGATCCGTGATTCAGCCTTTTTGGATCCGTGTGATTCAAATATTAGGTCCGCGATTCGTGAATTTCAATCCTCCCCTCAGTGCGTGATCTGCTTATCTTGAAGACCATGATTCGTGATTTTGCTTTAGTTTTCCTGAATCCTAGTATCAAGGTTATTCTTTTATCGTATTTTCGTGATTCATGAATTTACGAAAAAATTGCAGTAGACCAACACCACTTTTCCCCCGTTCCATAACACAGACCATTCCGATTGTTTGAGCTTATTATTTGCTCACCAGTAAGGCAAGATGAGAAGGCATACTGGGTGAGACAGTTCTCGAGGAAATGACACGTGATTCTAGAATATCACCCTTGAGTCCTCAGGGTGAGTCACAACAGGTCCGCGGATGTTTTACTGTTGATCATGCGCTGGAAATGATGCGTTTTGCCTCCCATTTTAGTTTTTTTCGATCACGGTTCTTCTATGATAGAGAAATCTTTATGTATTCTGTTTTCTTTACTGACTTGGGTTAGTAGTACTGGGCTTTTTGGAAAAGCTATAACAGAGCGGCCAAAAGAAAGAAAAACTTGCTTATTCTTGAAAACTGAGATAGGATTCCTTTTTGTTTTTGTTTTTGTTTTTTGTTTTCTTTTTATTATCCTTTTTATTCTTTTAATCCTTTTTTTTTTGTGGCATTAGAGCTCTTTACACACAAAGATTGTACTGATGTGCACGGCATAACATTAAAGGCGCCAACTTTGCCATCTTTCGTCGTTGACTGCTGGGCTTTTGCTCCGATTTGGACTTCCATGATTGGATGAGATCCCCCTTGTCCTCCTTGCCTCACTATGCTTATTCCGCATTATTCCTTTCTTTTTCATAACCACTTCTGATAGAAATGTGAATCAGTGAGGGCATATCGCCAACGATGCTTGATGTCTAGACACACCTGTGATATTGCTTCTAAGATACGAATAAAGGTCTCGTTTACGGGCCAAAAAGCAATTTATCAAATGAAGTAGTTATCGATGTGAACCAAATAACGGCCATCCGCGGCATTTAAAATAATCAAAATACCATTTATTATTTGTTCCGTTTCGTTCTAACTTTTGTCAATTCCAGTCGTACTCGACTTTCTCTTTCAATAGCATCATCGGCACTGAATTGGAATCATTTTTCGCGATGTTGTCAATTCGCTGACAACGGTTTTGCTACATGGTAATGATTTTGGCTATAGATAAGTATGTTTTGGTAGACTATTTAACCGCTTAACCCTTTTAGTGGACATCTTGTCTAAGTGTATTGTCTGATTTGCTTGATGGCACTTTATGGGTGAGAGGATCCAGAAATTTCCATAAAGAAACAGGATTCTAGAGATATAATATACATTTTAACGTTGAGAACCGGCACTGCACACGTACAGTTCTTTTGTTCTTTATTCCTAGTTTTCTCTATTTATTTGAAGTCGAACAGGTTTTCCTTTTCTGCGTTGATGATAATGTCTAATCCAACACTTCCCATTAAGGTTAGGGAATCAAGGGTGGTTGTTGTTTTCCTCTCACCTCTGGGTTCTCATGTTCGATTCCTGTACTCCATATCAAATGTGGTCGAGTTTGTTAGGTCTCTCCCTTGACTCAAGGGTTTTTCAGTCTTCCGGGTTTCCTGTTTTCCTTCTTCCGCAAAACTTAACAAGCTAATTCAAGTTCAACCACACAGGTGAGGCTACATAGGATGTATTAGTTAGTTTTAATGGACCGCTTTTTAATGTGGTATTTAGGATCGGGAAGAAGGTTCCGGTTCTTGACTTTTCGCGACATCGTTTCAGTAGTAGTCATTTCCACCGCGTAAAAATCTATATATAGACTTTATGATACCCGTTTTTTTTTTCTATGAAATTTTTCAGGATATTGCTGAATTTAATTTAACAGTAAAAACTCAATTATTCTATAGAATCAATAATTTTCTTATCTTTTTCAGATTTTCTTTTGAGCTAATTGATATTATCTACAACCCTATCGTTCTAATTCACTTATGAAAGAGGCACTCCTCATTCCTGCAAAACATACCCACCGTACACCTGGAATACAAACCAACTTAAAATCTTTCTTTGCTGCAAGAAGTTACAAGTCTACAGCACTTCAAAAATGATGGCAATAATGAATGTTTTCAGACAATCGTGAGAAATCACCAATGAATTAAGATAAAGAATATTTTCGTTTTACAATAATATGACAATTGAAGTCAAAGGAGTTCATTTATCATGTTTAGCATGCTGTTTACGGGTGTGGAGAGTCATATCTTTATCTGACTTGTGTGTCGCTATTTTTGTACTTGAGCCCAGTTGGCCAAAGTGGGTGGACATCTCGATAACTCAAGGACTCCCACCCGTTTTTTTAATACATTTTATCTTTCTGTCTGCATATGCCTCGGTGGATAATATACCCTGCTCAGTTGTTCAGATTTGTGAGCTGTTCAAAGTGACTCACTAACTAACAACCCGATCTGCATGTACACTTTTTACAGGTGTCATACTGAGTCTTAAAGAATCAGTGACTGATTTAATTTGCACGTATCAATGACTAATAACAGGACTAAGATTAAAAAGAATAACAAGTTAAGTCCATATGTCTCCTGCTTAGATGAACTACAAAGGGCTTGTCTGTGAAGCAATGACAAAGATGACGGCCTGTCCGATATCGACATCGACAAAGAAGAATAATGACTGTACTAACTACCCCCTCAGTTTATTTGTTGGTGCCTAAAATGCTGTGATTTGTGTCCCTGGAGGAACATAAACATTAACTCCCTTAATCCCCATTATGTTATAGAAACTTTGATAATATACTAGAACTTTAAGTAGAAAAAACTTTATAAAATTATTTATGAACATCAATATGCGAGCCTTAAGTTATTTACTTATCACAAGACGCCTGTTTTGTGTTCTTTGGGTTAAATATCGGCTCATGATTTTAAAATATCTTTTTGGCACGCTTTTTCAAGAACTTCTTAAAAACTAAAGTTTTAACAGGTTCCCTACCAAGGAAGGAGACTTTCACTTTTCAAGGATTTCTATAGAAAATGGAGTAAAAGATTTTTCCTTTGAAGCCTCGTGTAAAGTGTCCGTTCTTCATTATGTATGGTTCGCTGAGCCATTGGAGGCAATTTAAGGCTGATATAGGATAAAGTGGCGTGATGAAATGGTTGAGCTATTTTCATTTTTGACTAGCCATAGAAACCTTATGCGATCATAACAGCTTTGCGTATTACCCTTGAAATATATCAATCAAATCAATGTCAAAATAAATCTTTCCAACAAACATTCACTGAACCCAACAACGTAAGAATATCAAACAGATTTCAAAGGGTGGTAATCCTACTTTGTAATGCTGTAGTACTGTTAGAGGCATACCTTAGAATCTCCAGATATCAAGATAAACCTCTTTTGATCTTATTTTTAAATGTGGTTATTCAATAATCTTTTGGTGAGGTGTTCGCTAAACTGATGGGCTTAGTTGTTCTAGTTGGTCTTTGTTCGTGTTGTATTATCTAGGTTTTGCCCTGTAGTTGAACATAATGCCTTTTAATTTGCACACCAGTAGTCATTTGTTTTGTCTTTAGTTACTGTCTACAAAGCTCTCACCTGATTAATCTCCAATGTAAATAGCAATTAAACCCCTACAGAGACAATTCAACCAGTTCAATTTCTTCCAGCGAGAACATGGCCACAAGTCATGTTAGCAGCGAAACTGAGACAATCTCGTAATGGCTTAAATCGTAGACGGCGAAGAATATGTATCAAGACTACTATACATGGTTGATTGGAGAGCCAGTGGCGTATGGCTAATTCTACCTTGGCTATTAGTATTTACACACAAAGATTATTGGCCCTATCAGTCATATGGGCGCGCATATACATGTCAAAGGATAAAAAATGGATTAAGTGTGTGAACACTGAACAATTGAACACTGTATTTAAGATAATTAATTCAATCTTGCCAACTAGAAGTACAGGAATGATTGATATCTATCCTTTTCTTATATGTTATAAAGGACCGTATCAGAAAATGGCGCCAGTCAGTATAGAATCATAAATACCTTGTCACATTTATCTGATATTACTTTCATTCTTTTGATCTTTTACTAAGATTTATAGTTCTTAATTATGGTATACTTACTGCAATTTTCATAAATATGCGAACTCTGTGATTGCGAGTTGCTCGCTGGAATTAGGTTTTTCACTGCCGCCAATCATAAATATAAAAGGTACCGACTGATTATTTTTGATTGATGGAAGCGAAAAACCAAATTTCAGCGTGCAGCTCGCAGCTACCGAGTTCGCATGTTTATGAAAATAGCAGTAAGTCAAGTAATATTTCAGAAAGATCAAAATATTTCAGCGATTTCCAAAAGTCAGTGTAAAACATAAAAAGATGTATGAAAGTAGAAAGAGCTTCAAAAGAAACAAAGAAAAAGCAATGGAAGAGTTTCCTTAACATTTAATATTACAATAACGAAATAGAATATTATTAACCATTGGAGTTATATAGACCATATACTGCAACCGTAACTAGTAACACGCATCAAGCATTCCGCGCTACTGCTCTAAGCGCATGCTCAGGGGATTAAAAAGTGAGATAATATTTTGTATTTTAGTTGTATTTTTCTTGTCAAACACAATTTTCATTAAATATTCAAAATCACGTACCGTTAAGCGAATTTTGAGTCCAATATACCAAAAAATTGCATATTTTACAAAATATTATCCCACTTTTTAATCCCCTGAGCATGCGCTTAGAGCAGTAGCGCGGAATGCTTGATGCGTGTTGCTAGTTAATCCCCTTAACTTATAGAAAAATCCATATTCAATTTTGTTCCAATTTATGTCAGCTATAATGTCACTTATTTTTGGCTTAAACCGACCAAATGCACGCTTGTTTTTAAATTGATGTTGTGGTGACAACATCACACATATTAGGGAACGATCCATTTCACATTTATCATGAGCTTAAACCATTAGAAAAACCTCTTTTTAAATCCTTTCCCTAGTAACCGTGGCTGGTAAATAGGTAAGTCCCCCCTTAACGGGGTAATGAGAGAGGAGGAGAGAGGAGGGGAGAGGAGGGGAGGTGGAGGTGGAATTCAGATTTCCATTTTCTTTATGTATTCTTTCTAAATCTTGCATAATTTTATTTTGCTAAATTGAAAAATAACAAAAAACAACAAAATCTTGTAACCCGGGGGGGGGGGGGGGGGGGGTACTTCGGGTCGTTTCTTACGGGGATGCTTCGCCCGGACTCTCGACCCCTTACCCTTTTCTATACCAAATTTCAGCAAAAAGCTACCCCTTTTTTATACCTTTTTGCCTGAAAAGGTACCCCTTTCATATACTTTTGAAGAAAATCTACCCCTTTTTATACCAAAACTCACAAATTTCCACTCCTTTTCTATACGTGCGGCTTGAAAAAAGTACCCCTTTCGGGCGGAGCATCCCCGTATAGTCTATTATAGGGCGTACCCCCCCCCCCCCCCCCCCCGGGCCTGGTCGAGAGCAGTACAATTAAGAATGGTAATTGAACTGAGTGGAGTGCATTTTGGTCTGAAATCAAATGAGTGATTACAAAATACTGCGTACCCGGAGAGTGCAATTAGTTAATCACGAGTTTGATTTCAGACCAAAATTGCACGACACCAAATTCAGTTACCACTTAATTATATCCATTTTGAAATCACTAGGAATGTAAAATTGTTAAATGACATTTTTTCAGTTTCATCCATTTTCACCTAGAAAATCTCCTTCAAACTTTTTTCTCATGCTTTGAATTGGCTTTTGTTTTAAATACATAAAACTGAGTTCAGTTCTAAAAGTCTCCATTGAATTTTTCACTTTGTACAAACTAAAGAGTGCAAGTTATATGAACAAAAGCAGCCTTGACGTTTTGTAACTTTTATTGATTATTTAGTTTATGTTCTTCATACATTGCTTATCTTGGCTGTTACCAAAAGAATCAATATTATTAATCTATTTTTGTTATCTTTGATATTAATTTATTATTAAGTTAATCTTTTGTCAGTCTTGTTGACTGGAGTAGATGGATATCTAATCATCTCATCTTGTTGGTGGAGTTGGTGGAGTTGGTGGAGTTGGTGGAGTTGGTGGAGTTGGTGGAGTTGGTGGAGTTGGTGGAGTTGGTGGTTGGTGGAGTTGGTGGAGTTGATGGAGTTGGTGGAGTTTTAGTGGTGGTTTTAGCTGTTTTCTTATCACGGCTGGAGAAAGTAAAATCGTTATTAGTTACCGCTACAGTATTTAGAGTGCAACCATGCATATAAATAAGAGGGGGGGGGGGGGGGGGGGGGGGGGGTGGGGGATCATTGAAAACCCCGGCCCGTAGCAAGGCCAAAAATATTGCAGGGGACGGGGGCCTAGGTCAAAAGTATTGGGGGTGCTATATTCTAAAACGTCCTATGTATTAGTAACAGACCTACAATTTTCAGTGTTCAATGTACAATACATCCGAAGTTGTTGGGGTGGCCCGGCCACCCAGGTCCCTCGCCCTGCTACGGGCCTAAAACCAAACATTGTTTTATATTACCTGTTTTTAATTTGGATTTCCTGAAATCCATGTTGGATAAATAAACATATATGGTTTTCATCTGGATTTTTCTTGGCATTAATTAGATTGAAATAAATAAACAACTATGCCTGAGCTTTAACATACTTAGGTTAGATCTATTTTTCTAATGAAACAGGTTTGGTTTCGTCGTAAATTTAACCATCTGTGGTTTTTGTAGTATTGGGATAGATTGTAGTCACGTGACCTTATCTAAAACTACTCATCGAGTGAGTGTGAATGAAGGCAGTTTGTGTGGAACAGTTATTATGTCTAGTTTGTCTTACTGTGGCTTGTAGAATATTACAGTTTTATGATCGAGTATCCAAGTATGGTTTCGAAATAATATTCGAAGTCAGGATTTTTTTAAAACAACTTGGTAATCCTAGAAAACCAGAGTTGGAAATTATTAACATAAAATTATGTTCAGAAAATAACCATGTCTGAGTTTTAACAAACCCAGTTAGATCTGTTTTTCTAACCTGGGTTTTTTTCAAAGCATCTATGGTTTGCTGATTTAGTATCAAAGTATGGTTTCTAGAAATTTCCAGCTCTGTACCAGGTGTGTAAAATATGGGAAACCAGACCTGTTTATTAACTACCCATACTAGGTTTACTGGGAAACCAGGTGTGAAAAATATGGGAAACCAGACCTGTTTATTAACTACCCATACTAGGTTTACTGGGAAACCAGGTGTGAAAAATATGGGAAACCAGACCTGTTTATTAACTACCCATACTAGGTTTACTGGGAAACCAGGTGTGAAAAATATGGGAAACCAGACCTGTTTATTAACTACCCATACTAGGTTTACTGGGAAACCAGGTGTATAAAATATGGGAAACCAGACCTGTTTATTAACTACCCATACTAGGTTTACTGGGAAACCAGGTGTATAAAATATGGGAAACCAGACCTGTTTATTAACTACCCATACTAGGTTTACTGGGAAACCAGGTGTGAAAAATATGGGAAACCATACCTGTTTATTAAGTAATATTTAAAAAACGAGCTTGAGTCGTGAGATATAAACACGAGGTCGAAGGCCGAGTGTTTATATCCACGATAAAACATGAATGCGAGTTTTTTACATGACTTCTAAAACCCATGAAGAGTCAAAAACATTTTTTGAGCATTTGTATTCAAGGCTATAATAAAAAAATGTATTTTGCAGTATAATCTGGTGCCACATTATAGGTATTGAATATCGTGTGTTTCATGAATAAAATTACAAGTGGACCCATAACATTTTTGAGGATTGGAAGAGATTTAGAGTCAAACAAGATCATGCAAGACCCTTCGAAAGAGATTATTCCATGGCAGGTTGAAGATATCTTTCAGTTATACACAATTTTAACACACAGTCACTCGATTTCTGGCTGGTGATGTTCATTCATGATCAAGAAGTCGCGATACAAAATGGTGAGCTTTATCCGCTGAAGAGCTTGTATCTCATAGTTTGACTTAAACTTTTATTTTTCACACGATATTTTATCGTGAATACACATTTCATGTTTTGACGATATTTTGTCGTTTTTTTTCGAATAGTAGTTCTAGATTATTGAACTTTTTCCAATACAGAAACAATGGTAGTTAGAATATGAACACTGTTATCAATCAGCCCATCTATAAAACTATATTTTCAATGTTTCTAGTTGAGAAATTAAAAACGCTAGTTATAAGTAAATTTAGATAAAAAGTTGTACACATTTGTTTGATATTAGTAAATCTATTTTCTCCGCTATGGATTGTCTTTAATTGTCTTTATTTTATTTTATTCTATTTTTTAGGTATAGAGGTTCATAAGAGAGGGCCGTTTTGAGCTGATTTCGGGAGAGTGCAGGTTTGATTAATAATTCATATACGTGCTGATACAATGCATTTGTCTTTGATGAATTGTTGTAGATATTGAACTGTTTAATAAACATGAGTGTTTTAACTGCAATGAAACTGTAGTTAAAACACTCATGTTTTTTAAACAGTTTTATAACTACAACGGTTCATCAAGCACAAATGCATTGTATCAGCACGGATATGAATTATTAATCAGCCCCGCACTCCCCTGAGATATTCAAAACCGCCCCCGACTTCTAGATTGATGTACCTTTATCCTATTAGTCACGTGTTTAGTTTGGGCGACACGATTGGCACTTAGCCTCATTGAATATTAATGAGTTTTAGAACTACCCATACTACGTTTACTGGGTGGGAAACCAGGTGTATAAAATATGGGAAACCAGACCTGTTTGTTACTATACCCGTACTAGGTTTATACAAAACACAAAAATGTTTTTATAAGTTAAAATACAGATTCCAAATCGAGATTTCAGGAAATCCAACTATGTTATAAATGAAAATCCAGATCAGGAAATAATGTAATTTACCCAGATATGGATTTCTACGAAAATCCAGATAAAAAGCAGGTAAAATCATGTTTGACTTTGAATGATTTTCCCTGTATTTTAGCTAAAAACAATATAATAATATAACATAAATAGATACAAAGTTTTGTATACTTAATTTGAAAAATATTACGAGTTAGCAAACATGACATGCTAGTTGTTAGCAAGTAATTATTGAAATAAAAACAATACTTACCAGCAACATTTGTTGTGATATCTGGGACACGAATACCTTCTATTAGGAGTATTAGCACATTTGTGATAACCCGGGCCACAAGCATAGCGAAAGTACTTGCAAATCCCGGATGCTTGCTCACAATCAATTGTGATTGTTTTGTTGTATGGGCTGGAGAAAGTAAAATCGTTATTAGTTACTACGGCATTTAGAGTTATTAAGAGCGATTGTCTGTAACGGTCACCTACGCCATGAAGAATAGAAAAATCGAAAATTTTTAAAACTTGTCAAAAGAATGCCGTTACAGCCCTGATTACGAATATCTAATTTCGTAATTTCGAATCCTCCAATTGCAATTTGCTTGTCTGAGTGCTCATAAACCTTGACCCCCCCCCCCCCCCCCCCCCCACACACACACACTTTTTATTCTCTTCCACCGTCCCTGCATCATCATCATCAAAGTTTTTTGGGTGTTTACATCGTCACAGCCCCCAACTGTCAATCAGACAACAGTGAAAGCTCATGGGTGACTCAAAGTAGATGATCACCCGACTTGGCGATACACCTCAAGAACTGAGACAGGGAGCGAAGTTTGCTCATAATTCGATGTAATCTTATTCAACCGCTGTAGCTATAAGGTATTTCTAGCTGGTATTAGTCTTAAAGCTTTGATAACTCGTTTCAGATCATTTTTAAACGCTTTTGATGGTTGCCGGTATGTTTGTTTTAATTACTGGACTGAACACGAGTTCATCGTGTTGTAATTAGCATAGAAAAATAAAGTTTTTGGCTTCGGAAACTCATTAAAACTTTGAAAAATTATTAGAAGTAAGCCATGTGATTAATTTTTCATCCCAAGCAATAAAATATTTGCTAAACTTGAAGTTACGAATTTTTTAAAGCTGACTTGTTGATTTCATGTTGTTGGCGTGTAAGGTTAAAGAGTGACGATATTTGCGAAAGTACTATAAATATTCGACGCTCTTAAAATTTTCGCTTTAAAGTGCCCAAGAATTTTATTTCATGAATATGTAGCCAAAAGACTAATCTATCTACCAAGTATAATATTAACTGGCTAGTCCATGTACCAATTGGGTTTTTTTGGCTTTCAATTATGAGAATTTTCGACCACGGCAAAGTTGGTCGAAAGAGGGGTAAACCATAAATACCGAAAAAAATTCCAGTTTTCAAAATACTTAATAAAAATGCTTGAAATACGTCGAAGACATAATTCTTTATTGAGAAAATGAGTATAGACTAAGTTTCATATTTGTTTAGTAGTCTTATAGAGCGGTTGAATATCGGCCTTCTCGAGCCGATAAAATGGGTCGACGGAAGTCAAATCATAAAATTCTCGATAACTCGCCCAAAAAATGATGAATCTAAAACTTAGATATTCGTAATCAGGGCTGTAACGGCATTCTTTTGACAAGTTTTAAAAATTTTCGATTTTTCTATTCTTCATGGCGTAGGTGACCGTTACAGACAATCGCTCTTAATACTATTATCATCATTATTATTATCATTATTATCATTATTATTATTATTATCATTATTATTATTATTATTATTATTATTATTATTATTATTATTATTATTATTGTTATTGTTTATCTTAACTTTGGAACGTCATGTCTTACAAAGAATATTGCGGAAATACACTTCTGTGCAATACTCTATCTTTCCCAAGAAGTGTCAAGCTAAGGTAAGTATAGCTAGCTGTGGTACAAAGCTTTTACAATTTTGCAATTTTATATTTAACAAATAGAAAACGTTTGCCGTGTTTACATAGCCTGATATAAACACGAGGGAAGTTTGGGAGAAGTCGAGAGCTGTTGTGTAAAACCGAGCCGCAAGCGAGGTTTACACAGAGCTCAAGACTTCTCCCAAACTTTCCCGAGTGTTTATATCAGGCTATGTAAACACGGCATAAAGTTTTCTATTTGTTTTATAAAATATTGAAATTGCCGTGTTTACATAGCCTCATGTAAACACGGCTATCAGCCAATCAGAGCACGCGTTATATCTGAATTTTTTTATAAAATCTGATATAATCCATTTCTGACACTTTCTTAGTACGTCCTTCCCATTTTCAAGTGCTATCCTATTAAGTCAGTGACGATCTGTTTTTGATATCCTGCTAGGAAGTCTAGATCTAATACGATATTGACTTGAACTATAGTATAATTGGGATAGAGTCTCTTCAAGCTTGTTCTTAAATCTGCATACTTTTCTGTTTTCATTAAATTACTTTCAGTTATATGTAAACAATATTACACACAGTTCTTTCTTTGATTAACCACTTCTTTTTTCTCTTGCTCCATTTCCATTATATCGGGCTTGTTTGCTCCATTTTTTGGGGCGATATCCTGATTTATATGGATGTCCCAAAGAATTTTACCTCATCATTTTCTAATCAGCTTTTGGGAAGTGGTTGCTTGTGTCAGGGGGTAACATCGTATGCAGTAAACCCAAAGGTTGATAAGACTTTGTGGTACACTGGACGGGGAATACGGTCGTGCCCTGCCCAGCTTATATAAATACTGGTCGATTGCTGCATGAACAGTTACAAAATAGATGTGGTACTGTTTCTTCGCTGTGATGGCAAAACCTACAGCTTAGTTCTCCTTCTCCATCCTCCAGTTTCTTTGTTTTGTATACCTTCGTTTCTACAAGCTGCTGCATGATACTATTGTCATTGCCAGAAATATTGGACATTGTCAGCAGTGTTACGCATGAATGAAAATGAAGTGGTTTTCTAGAGGAAAAATATAACTACATGGTTTCCAAGCACATATTTATATTCAACTATGATGTTAGTAAAACAATTCTTACCAAAAAATAGTTACTTGACAATCAAAAGAACAACTATTATTTTTCTGTTGATAAGCCTCACCACAGGAAGCCCATGAAGGACAAGAAACAAGTTTCAAACCTAAATCGTTACTTTAAGCTTCCTTATTGTATCTCAGCAGTCAATAGGAGCTTGTAAAAACAAAATGGCGATATTTAGGGGGTTTGGAAGCTGTTTGGAGCAGTTCTCTGAGATTTCTTGTCATTTTTAACTGAAAACTACGAGCTAACAACGCGTCGAATCGCTTAAAATTTAAGCTAACTTCAAGCTTCTTGGGAACCAACATTCTGAAGGCATGCTGTCTATTTTGAGCGGTTTTGGATTTATTAAACACTCGTTTGGTGATATCGAGGTGGAGCTCTTTTACTTTTAAATTTTTTCGACTTCAAATAAGACGATTTTGGGGTCAAGTGTGGCCAGATTTATAGACGATGTATGGAATCTAGAGCTTTCGAAGCCTTTCGAAGGCAAGTAGTCCGGGAACCAATATGTCGCATGATTCAATGGTCATTTTACGCTTATTTAGTAGCTTGTAGGGTGGGTTGTTTGTCGCGATGTGGAGCTCAGAGGAAATAAAACCCTATTCGCCGTAAATAGAGGAAGCTCTATATTCCCCATACATTTCCTATAAGACTCGGCGGCTATTTTGTAAGCTGAAACGCATCATTGCGCATGTGTGAGCAGGCTCATGTCCCATATTTCTGGCAATGACATAATAAATATGGTGCTATTGTCGCTGTAAACGACAACAGGGAATCAAGAATCTTTCATGGTTGCTAGTACCACATGGTAGGTGCGTTGGTCAAACAGTGCAGAAAAAAGTGTGTAACAATTGAAAATTATAGGCTTCTTTTACTAAAGGACGAAATTTAGAATTTTCACCAGTATTATTGCATTCTATATTAATACAAAATAGGTAGTGATTTGGTTCGCTCTTTCCTTGTAGCTGGTGATCCAGTTGGGAAGGCCGTAATCTGTGTGAGCAGTGCGCAAGACAAGTCAAGAATCTTTCATGGTTTCTAGTACTGCATGGTAGGTGCATTGGTCAAACAGTGCAGAAAAGGGTGTGTAACAACATATATATACACCGAATCTCTAAAACTTTGACAGTTTTGCGATATATATATACATATATGTTTCGATGCTATTTTTGTTTAAAAATGTATAGTAAACAAGGTGCAACTCAGCTCCAAACATGATAAAAAGTCTCCGTCATTACGTATTCTAAAACAACTTGGTAACAAATGTTTGTTGAAAAATGACTGAAATCGCTATCCTTCATGTATACTAAACATCGTCAAGCAGTGACAAAATTAAGAATTTCCGCACATAGGTTACCTGTTGAATCAGGTCGCTATACAAGAACAGCCTATCATGATCGGACATGTAACCTATGTGCGTCAACAGATGTTGGTGATGAATATCATTTTTTACTAATTTGTAATCATGTTAAATTTGTAAATCTAAGAATTACTTTTTTAGATGATCTGGGGGTTATTTGCCCGGATCTAAGACAATTTAAAAATTATGACCTTTTTAAATATCTACTTCTGATGCATGATGAAATGACTATGAAATTATTCGCCAAATATTGTCATGACATCTTAAACACTTACAATATTTAATAATTTTCTAACTTTATATATTCACACATATGTTATATAGTTATGTTATTGTTCACTATATATTTTCTCATTATATATAGTTTTATTATATAGATTATATAGCTTGATAATCTTATTCAATGTTTGTATCCATTGTATCATTTTGGTATGTAAAGGATTAAAGTTATTATTATTGTATATGTATATATATCATATAAAAGTGTCATATAATGTTTGAAATAAAAACAATACGTACCAGCAACATCTGTCGCGTTCCATGGGACACGAATATTTTCTATCAACACAGTTGTCATAACCCGGGCCACAAGGAAGGCGGAAGTACTTGCAAATCCCGGATGCTTGCCCACAATCAGTTGTGGTCGTATTGTTGTTTTCACTGCTACGGCTGGAGAAAATCGTTATTAGTTACTACATGCAGTATTTAGAGTGCAACCATTATATCTTTTGATTGCCGCTTTGCCGCAACAGAAGAATTTTGCCAACCAATTTCATGGAAAAAAATATTGGGCGTCAGCGCTCTCGATTCCTTAAGTGCAGTTGCCTGTAAAAACCGAGAACCTCAAGTAAGTTGCAAAATTTCGATATTTTTTTAGCCTTCGGCGCAGAATATCCCACGAGTCACTTGTAGTTTCTAGTATACACACGCGCTTTTAGGCGAAAAAAATATCAGGAATGATATCCCATAATTTCTGATGCACTTTTTATATATATATATATTTTAATTTAAACATATAAATTCTCTGTGTTCTCTCCAAGAGTTAGTCTCATCGTGGGAGATTACACACTTATATATATACTTGAAACGCCATAATTTTTGCAAAAAGCTGGATATATATATACACCGAACCAAAAAAATTCTGCAACTTTGGATATATATGATTTGTATATATATTTATATAACAAAGACATTTATATATCTTGTTGCAGAATTTTTATATATAAAGAACATATATATATATAGCTAAGAAATACACAAGTTTTGTCTACTTAATTAATTTGAATAATATTATGAGTTAGCAAAAATATAACATGCTGAAATAACCTAGTTGTTAGCTAGTAATTATTGAAATAAAAGCAATACGTACCAGCAACATCTGTCGCGATTCCTGGGACATGATTTTTTTTTATTAACACATTTGTCATAACCCGGGTCACAAGCTTGGCGAAAGTACTTGCAAATCCCGGATGCTCGCTCACAAGTAGCTGTGAATATTCAATAAAAAATAAATAAAAGTTAACCTCCATCAGCATCATGATTTAACCTCCAACCGGTTGGCTCAGTTGGTTGAGCTGATCGGACTTTCCTGCGGGAGGTCGTATACGGGGCCTTAAAATAACTAAGAAAGTGCTGTCTTTACAGCGGAGGCATGCACGAGCTGAGACCGGCCATACCTAATAATAAATTGGTAGCCCATCGAGTTCCATGGCTTGATAAATACTTATACATACATAGGTTCGTCCGTGTGCACACCACAGGGTTCCCGCCTGATTTCATAGCACAACAACTAATACTGATGTAGGTGCTCTTTTTATTTCTGGGGCTCATTTTGATACAGCTGTCCTATTTCAGTCGTCCGTTGTGATAAATGTGGTTTTGAATATGATTAGGTAATGTGCTCTACTACACCTTACAGTTTCAGATACAGTTACTTAACAGCCTCGTATTTCTTCTTAAAAGCCTATAACCCTTTCACAGTTTTTCGTTAAGACTCAAAAATAGCTGATAAGTCCTTTTTACTGTTTTCAATTAGATCCATTCGTTTTCGAGATATAGCTCTTCGAACATTGCTATTTGTCGAAAAAAAACCCCGCGAATATAAAGGGGCTGGTACGAGCCACCTGTAACGTAGCTTAAGGGATGATCGCAGCGAACAAATGAGAGATTTTCAACACAAGAAGATAAAATTCGTATCTCCAAGCGCCTATGTAATGTTCTGTTTATTATATAATTATCAATGAAAAAAGAAAAGAAAGCTTTTTCGAGCTTTTTTCTAGTATGTAAACATAGTGATGTTATTTTCACATGTGAAAATATCAAATTTTTGAAATAAAGAAATATAGGTATTTCATTGATAATCATATATTAAATTATTTTATCAATAAGGATATTAAAAATATCGATGAGAAGTTTCGTGGAATCACAATCCCCGAGTTCAGCCAAAAACAGTCCAGAGTAGCGAAGTAACAAATAAAGAAAAGCAAAGAACAAATCCCTCCGGAAAAAAATACCTTCGTGAAATAAGTATGGTGCTCCGCTATTATATTTTGAGAAACTAAGGCCTAGTTTAGACGTCGATACCCCACACGCGCCGAAATCCAATGTAAACGAAAACGGTCAAACAATAGGATTTGCTCATTTGCATTGAACTCGGCACACGTGAAACCCGACGCCCAAACCGGGCCTAAGTTACTGAACTAGAGTTTAACGTTGAACTCTGTTCCAACTCAGTAAACTGGCGTTTAAAACCGAAAAGAAAATGTGAAAAAGATACCTATCTATATTATAATTGTCTAACCAGTCCCCGTCTGTGTCACAAAATTGTCTCAGGGAGTTTACTCTCCAGCCAACTTAACACGTAAATCACAAGAGCAAGTTTTAGTGTGGTGCCTTTTGGGTATCTCTGGCTGAGAGGTTCGCTCTTCTCAAAACCAGAAATCAAAGTTTGTCTTTAAAACTCACGCTCGGCCAGATAAGCCACAGGTAGCCGCCATCTTCTTTTACCCTTTTTAAGTAAATTTACTGGATGACGTCACACCCCGCCATCGGGATCGTGAGACTCGGCACGTCATGCTTCACAGCTCACTTCAAAGGAGGATTTCTTTGTTATTGTAGAATCGTTTGGTTTAGATTTATTTTTTTAATAAAAGACTAATGTTCAAGTAAATATCCTGCTACTCCTTTTCATCAAGGTATGGCTAAAAGGAATTGCATTCATATGTCAACACTGGCTAAAAAACAAAAATCAAAATAAATGTCTGTGGTTCACGTGAACTGATTGTAGATTTCGATCCAAATGGCAAACTTGCTAGAAGAAATTAATCCTTTTGAATCAAGTTAAAATGGCGAGCAAACTGGATTTTAAGTTAGGATAGCATTTATACAGTGTAAAGACAAGTAGAGAGAAATTATTATTATTGTTATTATTATTATTATTCATAGTTATTTGACATTGTAAATCTACTTACTTAACCCATGATATCTGATATATTTTATATTTTATTTTATAGTACTACATAATACATAATAATTTTTTGACTATAATTGTAAACACATTGTAATTTCTTGGCGAAAACTTACTTATACCTCATAATTTACAAAATTTTGACGATGGAAATTAAAAATATAACGTCACCAATATATAGAGGATATTACATGGGCGCGCGGAGATACGAATTTTATCTTCGAGTGTTGAAAAGATCTCTCACGAGTGAGCGCAGCGAACGAGTTAGAGATTTTCAACACTCGAAGATAAAATTCGTATCTCCAAGCGCCCATATGATATTCTGTTTATTATATAATTATCAATGGAAAAGAAAAGAAAGCTTTTTTGAGCTTTTTTCTGCTATAAGAAGTATGTAACCATAGTGATGATATCTTCACATGTGAAAATAACATGTTATTGTAAACATGTTATTTTCACAGTTGTCCTAAACGTCAGTAAGTGATCTTTCTTATTTTTTACGGTGTAAAATTTACCTTTTTATCACAACTGTTTCATTAGAAACACCGACGCAGCCCACACTAGCTTACCGCTAGTTATCATCTCTGTTATTTTCACACGTGAAAATATCAAATTTTTGAAATAGAGAAATATAGGTATTTCATTGATAATCATATAATAAATGCTTATTTTACTCTAGCTATGATAAGTTCAGTTCGAAAATGCGTATACTAAAGCCGAGAGAGACCTTTTTGAACCGATCTCAAGGTAGTATGCCTGGTTGGTCGTATTTGCAAAATAATTTAGCTATCTTACTCTTACCTCAAAATACTCTCTCAAATCAGTGTGGAGAGCTTCCTTAACAAGATATTGCTAATATGCTTATAGTACAGAAAACTTACAGCGTTTATCCAAAACCACGTCAAGCACCTCATTCTCCTCTGCGTATTCAGTCTGCACACAGATGACCCCCAAAACGATCAATAGCAGAAACATGTTCATCCTGGAAATGGCTGAGCTTAGTACAACTGAAATGAAAAATATAACGTAGTGGATTTTGGGAGCATTTGAATTTGGATTGAACCTTGAATTACGGTATCTTCTGCTTGAACACCCAGCGTGACAAAACGTACCTTTGATGATGAGAACCTTCACGTATCTTGGTCTTTGTTCTTCCTTGAAAGAGCTGCGTAGTGCAATGAGATGAGACAAAGGTTTGGCTTACATCTTGTTATTGTGCAACGCGCCGTACCTTACTGATCAATCACACAAGTTTTTTTTATGTCTGTTTGATATTTTCTTGTTATTTATTTGACAACTTTTAATTGCGCTTTATACCACTAACCAATTATGCATCAGCGCTGTTTATTCCCTACTCCCCAGCACTCCTTCCCTCGCGAGGCTACGCAGGTTATATTCTCAAAACGACTTATTCTTTTTACCTGTTTTGAAAGTATGGACAAATGTAGGTTTAGTGAGTTTGTAATAAGTTATAATTCCACGACAAAACGATAATTTTGATAAAATGATATTAAAATAATGATAGTCTAGTGTTCTTTGGTAGCGTCATCGCTCTGTTTGAGGTCATGGAAGAGTCTTTCGTAGAATGCCGGTAGAGGTTGGCTGCGGTTAAGTGGTTCTTGTTCTAAGTTGGTGAACCAACTTTCAAGTGAAAGACGTTGATGGTAGTTAGTGTAGTGTGTAATGCAAGTAGCAGAGTCCCAGTCAATAGTATGTCCAATATCTTTGTGATGTACAGAGATGTGGTTGTTGGGGTAACAATTAGTAGCCATTCTGATCTGATAAAGAAAGATTAATGCTTCTTTCTCACAACAGAAGAGTAATGGAAATTGAATTTTCATGAATTTTCAGTCGGAACGATATTCAAAATTCTAGGTTTTTATCCAATCAATATACACTCTTTGTCGGGAGTGAGTGTCTTGTCGTGTTATTATTCATGTACATCACGTGATTATGTAGTGACGTAATAAAGAAGGTCGTGCTATAGAGATACACAACATTTGAATAACACGAGGTTGAATTGTATAACGCGTCATGTCTAGGATGATTGAATAATTTTTCGCTTTTTCCCAACATTTATCAATCAATAAATAAATCAATCAATCAATCAATTTTATTCTTTTCCGTATGAAATTCAAGATAGTTTACAATAATTTACATAATAATACAATAATACAAAAAGAGAGAAATAATTAAACAAATAACAGCCAATAATAAAATGTAGAATTCATATGGCAAGGTGGTGTAAAAAGAAACTGTATACGTAAGGCTCATGACTTCCAGCCGACTACATTTTATTGCATAAATATCTCAAGAAAGAAATGCATGAAGCGATTTATAGCACCCGGTCATAACCACGGACAAGAAAACCTTTTAAAAGACTAAATGGCAATAAGTAATCACTAGATATTATTATACATATGAGATACAAGGGAAAAAGGAAAGAAATATGGAATATTTAGAATGATAGGAATGAATAAAGCGTACAAATAATGAATAAATATTTAGTACAAAACCACGTTATGGCCAGAATATGGCCATGTCGATATACGGTGCTCTTCTAATTCTCCCGCCCTATCCTGGATCTATGCTTCAGATATCATCATCTTTATCTGACTATCGTAGCTATAGATTTTCGTGATGCATTTGAAAAGATCTGAAAATAAGAACCATTTATACTGCATACAGCGCCATCGAACTGCTGGAAATGGCGCTATATAAATATATTATATTATATTATATTATATTATATTAGTATAAATACAAAGGTGATTATACAAAATCGCGCGCTCTGATTGGTTTTCTATCTCGGATTATCAGCCGATAATCACCTTTTCGGACAAAATGGCTGTCGCGCTTTTAAAAAATAAAATATTTTCACTTTCAATGTTGTTTCCTTCTTTCTTTTTTGAAATAATCACCTTTGTATTTATACTAAAACAATTATTCACCTCAGGCTCAGTGATTATCGATGAATATTTACCTCGCAGCTCGAAGACTCGCCGCTCGGTAAATATTCATCGATAATCACTTCGCCTTCGGCGAATAATTGCTAATTATTATTATTATTATTATTATTATTATTATTATTATTATTATTATTATTTTAGTACTTTAGATTGAAGTTTGCTTTTAGTTCGCGTAGCGAGTTTAAGTTCAGTGACATCACAAAGTAGTATACATCTTCTGAAAGGCCTTTTACCAAGGATTGATAAGATAATCATATGCAAACTCATTAACTAGCTGAAGCAAGTAAACACGAAGGTAGACAAAGAAAGAGCAAGTGAAAGACTCTAGGCTTCCTATGGTATCTGTAGTGATGGATTGAGAATACCCACTTTTACGTTTTTCCCGAAATCAAAAATGAAGTTTAAGGTATCATACAAAATATTGGTTTGCTTTTAGTTCGCGTAGCGAGTTTAAGTACAATGACATCACAAAGTAATATACATTTTCTGAAAGGCCTTTTACCAAGGATTGATAAGATAATCATATGCAAACTCATTAACTAGCTGAAGCAAGTAAACACGAAGGTAGACAAAGAAAGAGCAAGTGAAAGACTCTAGGCTTCCTATGGTATCTGTAGTGATGGATTGAGAATACCCACTTTTACGTTTTTCCCGAAATCAAAAATGAAGTTTAAGGTATCATACAAAATATTGGTTTGCTTTTAGTTCGCGTAGCGCGCTTAATATTCAATGACATCACAAAGTAGAATACATTTTCTGAAAGGCCTTTTACCAAGGATTGATAAGATAATCATATGCAAACTCATTAACTAGCTGAAGCAAGTAAACACGAAGGTAGACAAAGAAAGAGCAAGTGAAAGACTCTAGGCTTCCTATGGTATCTGTAGTGATGGATTGAGAATACCCACTTTTACGTTTTTCCCGAAATCAAAAATGAAGTTTAAGGTATCATACAAAATATTGGTTTGCTTTTAGTTCGCGTAGCGAGTTTAAGTACAATGACATCACAAAGTAATATACATTTTCTGAAAGGCCTTTTACCAAGGATTGATAAGATAATCATATGCAAACTTATTAACTAGCTGAAGCAAGTAAACACGAAGATAGACAAAGAAAGAGCAAGTGAAAGACTCTAGGCTTCCTATGGTATCTGTAGTGATGGATTGAGAATACCCACTTTTACGTTTTTCCCGAAATCAAAAATGAAGTTTAAGGTATCATACAAAATATTGGTTTGCTTTTAGTTCGCGTAGCGCGCTTAATATTCAATGACATCACAAAGTAGAATACATTTTCTGAAAGGCCTTTTACCAAGGATTGATAAGATAATCATATGCAAACTCATTAACTAACTGAAGCAAGTAAACACGAAGGTAGACAAAGAAAGAGCAAGTGAAAGACTCTAGGCTTCCAATGGTATCTGTAGTGATGGATTGAGAATCCCTACTTTTACGTTTTTCCCGAAATCAAAAATGAAGTTTAAGGTATCATACAAATTATTGGTTTGCTTTTAGTTGGCGTAGCGCGCTTAATATTCAATAAAATCCCAACAAAGTATACATTTTCTGAAAGCTCTTTTACCAAGGATTGAATATCAATTAGTCATTTAAAAAAATAACATTTTGTTTTGGAGAAACAGCGAATGCAAAGAAATAGATAAAACGTTTGATATCTCACGTTGATAGCGCCACCCAAATAAGCGCCACCCCCGAATAAGCGCTGCGGTCCCGTAGAGTTTTCGCACACATAGAAAATATACCATTAAATTAAAAGAAAAGGTTTTTTGTCGCATGCAATTTTCAAACAAGCACCGCCCTCAAATGAGCGATGCCGTCGAATACGCGCTGCATTTGAGGCGCGAAAATTTAATAAGCGCCGCGGCGCTTAATTCGAGTAAATACATTACACAGACTCAGTATCGCATTTCACGCTAAGGTGTGAAAAAAGACAAGCGATGTTAATGAGCAGTACGCAGGCTTAAGATAACATTTGACATTTGATGGGGGCGGGGGTGGGCCAATTCTAAGTTTGCTGGATTTTTTTTTCACCCTCAAGTGTTGCACGATATTTTTTTACTGTGCCAAGTGCTTGCATGATATTTTTTTCATTCTTCTTTTGATAGTATATAAACACAGAATGAATGACCAATTTTTCATTTACAGTCTATATGCACAAAATACAGAGTATAGTTATCAGACATTACTACCAACGAGTACAGTTACAAAATTTTTGAAATTCAGACTCTCGGAAATGCGATTTTCAGGGGTTTGAGAGCCATATAAGACTTCCTTCAAAGATCGAATATTCCATTTCGTCCAAAAGAACCTTGAATCTTGAAATCGAATTTATAAGCTCGCTCGATATTTTTTTGCCGTATCTGACGCTGCACGATATTTCTTAGAGGATCGATACCTTGCTCAATATTTTTTGGGGGGGATTTAACCCCCCCCCCCTCCCCCATCAAATATCAAATAGTGATGCCCTAAAATAAGGTTGAGGCATGTTACGAGTCACATATTACCAGTAATTTGCGCGGTTTTGGGTATTCATGGTTGCCCGCATGGTTATTAGTTTGACTTGTGGGTTAGACCAAAATCAATTCATTTGTTAAGGTCAGCGGTTAGTGGTTAATTAACGTGGTGGTAAACAGGTTGGCTTAAGACTACTAGTGTAAGTGTACGTGATAATAGATAAGTGTAAAAATGAATCACTTACTGGAAATGGAAACCGTCAGGCAGACGACTTAATCAAAATATCAAGTGTACGTGTCGATGCCTTACGATTTGTAGCTAGGCAAAGAGCGTGCTTTAGAAGAGCTCTTGATACAGTTTGTTTCATCTAAGTTATCATAGCGTAAAAAAAGTTCTTTCTGTTGTAATACGTAAACACCGAATAACCAGTTAGTTCCTTCACTTATTGTAATCGACGGTTTTCAAAAACTAGCATAAAAGTAGAAAATTGTAGTGACGTAGCCATACCTCATAATTAGATATAAATATTCGTGTTTGTCTGCTGATTTACCATACGGTGAACAGACAGTAAAAGTTGGTCCATGGTGGTCAATTTGCGTTTCGTTAGTTGACGGATTTGTATTGTATCAGCTGTTAGTTGGAAAATAAGAAAATTAAAAAACTTAATAATAAGGGAGAAGTAACATCTGTCATGACCAAATGGCATGCTATAGTAGGACAACTTAAAGAAAATTCGTAGAAAAAGAAGTAGAGTATTCGAGCAGTATTATAAGCATCGCACGACTCGGGTTTTTGACAATGCGGTGAGCTATTATTTTTGAGGTGGACTTACTATTTTTTGCGGTGGAGTGCGGTGGATTTAGTTACAAAGACTGGTGTCAAATGATATGGCGTCCTGTGCTGTGTTCTGGACTGGCTGGCCTCGTGTTCACGGGCTGGTACGAGGGTCTGAATGAGGTTAACTATTAACTGAGAAACGGCTTTAAAATTAGCTGTTAACTGATAATTTTAATTTTTTAAAGCTGTTAACTGATATTGAAAAAAGAACTGTTAACTGTGATTTGCATTTCTGAAGAAAAAGAGCGTCAAATAAATGATTGTCTTAGATGCTGTATGGGCCAGTATTATGAGTGGCCATAATGAGTAAAATTTATGTGGTTAATTATTGTTGAAAATTGAAATCTGAGATGCACATTTGACCACATTTTCCAGGCGGAAATGACCCGTTGAGGGCAGAAGTGTTTGACCGCTTGCGTTCGGTCATGAGGATCACTTGGATGAAAACGCCCAGGCAGAGTTCCGATCGACGAAGAGCTGAAGCAGGTTTCTGCACTAAAGAATCGCTTGAAAGAGTTTTTTGCCTGCGAGAACAGGCCAGGAGTTACGGCCTTTGAAAAGGGGCGGTAGAGGGTCTCGCCACGGATCATGAAATTAATCATTTGAAACGTTCGAATTCAATAAATTCACGGTACACAAAGTTAAGAACATGTTCATCATAGATCACGAAAATTAAAAAAATAGTTCACGATTTCACGCGAAAACCCCCTTACCACCGCCTGTTGGAAAGGATTTCACCCTGCTGAAGTTATAACTCGATCCTTTCTAAAGTGGGGGATAAAATTGAAAATTTGGCGATCATGACTGACTAGCAGTGGAACTTAGAAGGGCAAAACCTTGGATACTAATCATTATGGGTCATGTAAAAAGCAGAGAATAGAACACAGGGGCGTAGCGAGGACCCAGGATCTGGGGAGCACCTAGTAGAATAAAAATGTAAAATTGGGGGGGGGGGGGGGGGGGCACCCAGAATAAAAAATAACCACAAATACAAAACAAAAAACAAAAACAAAACAAAAACACAAACAAACAAAAAATTATCTAATTACAAACAAAAAAATAAAAAATTGAGAGGAGCACGTGCCGCCCGCCCCCTCCCTGCGCCAGTGGCATTGACATCATCCATCCCCCTTGCACCCCTCCCTCACTACGCCACTGAGAGAGCATCGTTCCAAATGCGGAACTTACTAGACACTGCCCTTGACGGGAATCGAACTCAAGCGTATTAGAATTCTTGTGTGTTGTGTTAAGACTGTTAACTACTTAACCAGTTCAGTCACCTCAAAAACAATTATCTATCAAACTCGCAAGGATTTCACCACTATCGGCTGAACCATCTTATGTTCATCTTCCACCTCAGGGGCGTAGCTTCCTTTACGCAAATACGCAGGTACGTACTTGATAAATCCGCAAATGTTTCAGATTTGCTTATGTATGAAAAGCAAAAAAATACTTTTGGGGTGGGAATGTTTGAGGCTATGGGGACCCGTGCGTACTTGCCAGAACTGATGTCCTAGCTACGCCCCTACACCCGCATTATCTACTAGTTTATTGCCTTGAAATGAGGAGGAATAATCTTTCTAGTGATTAATAGAATGGTTACCATATAGGCGGCGGACGAGGGGGCAAGGGTGCTATAGAGGTCCCCCATTTGAAATTTAGGGGGGCTAAGCCCCTTTTTTACCCCCTTTTTACGCAAAGTTTTATACCCACAATTGTTGCGGCGATTTTGCTCACTTTGTTTTATTTGCTTGTACGATATCTTCTGCTGCCCCTATTCCATTGTTTGTTTGCCGTTTATGACTCATTATTTTTATTGTTCTGTATTGAATAGGGCTTTAATTTTTTAAGCATTTAAGTTTGATTTTGAATATCTAAATCCACAGTTGATAACTAGTTTTGTCGAGTTATAAAGCAGAGTCGTCATGCGTTTGAACCAACAGGTAATTTTTACTCTTTAATTGTGGGGTTCAGAATAGGAGTCCCTGGGCTTGTTGGAATCCAACTCAAAATAAATAATAGCCCATGGCATTGTCAAAGCTTCGATAAGAAAACACATAACGTCACCAGACGGACCATTTCATGAAAGTAATAAAATTCACTGCAAAACCCAAAATATATTTCATCAACCGCACTCCACCGCAAAAATTAGTAAATTCACCTCAAATCCAAAAGCCCAACGCATTGTCAAAAACACGGGTCGTGCCATGCTTATAATACTACTCGAATAGCTTAAGGAAAAAAAAACTAAACCACTAAGTTTTTCATTAAACAGCAGCATAAATATAAGTAAGCCAAACCTTTCTCTCATCTCATCGCACTACGCAGCTCTTTCAAGCAAGGACAAAGACCAAGGTACGTGAAGGTTCTCATCATCAAAGGTACGTTCTGTGATGCTGAGTGTTCCAGCAGAAGATACCGTAATTCAAGGTGACCCAATTCAAGTGTGCTCCCAAATTCCACCATATTATATTTTTCATTTTTGTTTCAGTTGTACTGAGCTCAGCCATGTCCAGGATGAACTTGTTTCTGCTACTGGTCGTTTTGGGGGTCATCTATGTGCAGATTGCCTACGCAGATCAAGGAGAGATGCTTGATCTGGTCTTGAATAAGCGCTGTAAGTTTTCTGTACTTTAACCATCAAGAAAATATGAACTCGATTAACAATGGTATCTCATCGATTTTCCCAATATTTTGTGTGCTAATAGGTATTGGCATGGGTCACTGATAACTAAAAGCAATATTCATTCACCTGGGTTAAGACCTTTCTTTACGATAAAAACAGTCTGGTTTTCTTACTTAGGCTGTGTTCATGATGTATGACAGGGCCGAGGGGGGGGGGGGGGGGGGGGGGGAGGTGAAATTTAGGGGGGATCTGAAATTTTTATATCATTAACATGGGGGGGTGGGGGGTGGGGTTGAAATTTGTTGTCAGAATTGAGGGGGTATGTTGTGGTGTGGATAAATTTTTAACCTTTTTTACTATTTTTGGAGTGACTGCAAGGGGGGGATCTAAATAAAATTTTGTTGTTTAAAAATTCAACTGCCCTCCCCTCTCCGCTGTATAACATTATGAATGCAGCTTTACTGACCTGATTTGCTGTTTTTTGAGCAATATTTTTTAAGGTGCCTTGCCATACTGATTTGAGAAAGGAATTTTGAGGTTAGATTAAGATAGCTAAAAACACTTTTTCGTTTGGTTACAAGAAATAGTAAAATACATCTTTGCTTTTCAAAAAGGACTAATTTCACGAATTTTACAGTCCTTCTCCGGCGTACAAACAGTTTTTGCTCCATTTTAAAATAGTCAAAATTTCAATTTCAGTTTCAATTGATTCTTTGGGTGCAATGCATTCATTTACTATACTTTCAAATAAAGTATCGAAAAATATTGGTAAACTTATTCTAATGCTGGATATATTGCCCCTATCAAAGCACGGTTACGACAAACCAGAAATATTGCATTGAAATCGATTGAGCACAGACAATAGTTTCAAGGTAGCCAGGGAATTCGCTCAAGTGCTTGAAGGTTTCTTGTGCTTCTTCGAGTACGGGGGGTCGATATATCACTAGAACACGCCGATTGTGCGATGACGATAACAGCACTTTCCAATCAGAGCTCTCGAATGATACCTTCTCTCCCACATCGATCTTGTAGACGTTGATCGAATCGTGAGCAGTACCGCCGCCACGAAGACCAAGACGCGGGAAATCAACAAGCTTGTAACCAGATTGCATCATCATTACCCGTCAGCCAAGTCTCTGTCACTGCGACGAGATGAGCCTTGCATTCGCAAATGTAGTCATGGAAAACCGCTGCTTTGTTCTTGAACGACCGAATGTTCAAGAGGCACAAAGACAAAAGACGCCTTGACGCGACGAAATAATAGAATGAATATTGTTGTCTCCTGGACCAGTATTTAATTTGTAAACCAAATCACCAATCAAAGGTAAATGGAAGTTTGCCACCGTGTTTGCATAAAACATGCACGGGCGCTTATGACCACGTAATCTTGACAAGCCAACGCTGCGGTATTTGGTAAGACTATGAGTCACGCCCGGTAGCCATCGAGGCTACCTGACTCTGATTAGTTTTAAACTAGCACTTTTCTTTTATATCTTACAATATTCAATTGTATTGATCTAACAAAACCTGGTGTGAAATAGATTATTAGTGAATTATTATTAAGGCCCGCTGCGCTCGTGGTTCCACTTGAATTTGGATCATTTCCTGGCGCCATTCTATGTTCGATAAGAGTACAGATCATAGAAAAGCGACCTCAATTTGCTAAGTAGAACATATTGGCAGGGGCGGATTCAGGATTTTTGAGAGGGGGGTGACTGAGATCCCAAAACTTTTTTTTTATGGGGCAGAAAGCCGTGATGCCTGTTAAACGCGAGAAATGAGACAGCTTGAATGAAAAATGATATCAAAAATTGAAAAAAATGAAAAAAATCTAAAAAGCTGATGTCAAGATCAAAAATAAATATTCAACTGGCCAAAAAGGGGGGTGACTAATCACCCCCGTCACCACCCCTAAATCCGCCCCTGATTGGAAAGAAAGTAACTTCAACTTATGGCGACCGAGCATTTTCTATTGCCGCGCCCAAGCTCTGTCATGATATTCCTGAAACAATAAAAAATAAGAGCTAAACTGTCAAAAAGTTCAAATCTTTAGTTAAAACAAATCTTTTTAGAGTAGCTTTTGATTGAAACCTCGCTGATATCCAGATTCTATAATATTTACATTTATTTTCCATATTTATATCTTAATTCTATAGTTATATTAGCTACAGACATATATTTGAATGTTTTATATATATATTATTATGTATATTATATATTTTATATATAATATCATATCCATAGTTCGAATCTTTGTAAATATCGTAAACGCAAATTATATTTATAGTGCAAACTGAAGCGGTACTATTAACCAAGTTTTTTCTGGTAATTAGGCCAACTTTCCTATGAACTTTCAGCCACAAAATGCATCGTAAATCTTCTTTCAGTGACGACGAAAAATTATAAGACAGATATAATATTTGAAATGACGTTTCAAGCCATGAAAATCGATGGTTTTTTTAAGTATGGTGCTCCGCTAGCGAGGGCCTCCGCTATAAAGGCAGCACTTTCTCCAAAGTTATTTTAAGGCCTCGCACGGCCTCCCCATGATCAGCTCAACCAACTGAGCCAACCGGTTGGCGGTTAAATCATGATGCTGATGGAGGTTTATTTTCTGATTGAATATTCACAGCTACTTGTGGGCTAGCATCCGGGATTTGTAAGTACTATCGCCAAGCTTGTGACCCGGGCTATCACCGCTGTTTTAACAGAAGATATTCGTGTCGCAGGAATCGCGATAAATGTTGCTGGTACGTATCGTTTTTAATTCAATGTCCGTTTTTATACTAGAGTTATAAAACATCATGATACTTGCATGCATTTCATTTGGTTTGAATTCAGGTTTGGTACGGCGTATCTCCTAAGTGACCTGGCTAAATACCATCATAAGATAAAGATAGAGATAAATAAAATATATCTAACTCTAAAACTTCATTACCTCTGGATTATTCCAGTCTTCATTCCTTAATACTAATAATAATTATTATCAAAATTAAAACAATTATAAAAACAATAGTGGCAGGGGCAGCGGCAGGGGCAGTGGCAGTGGCAGTGGCAGTCGAGAGAGCTGACGCCCGACACCGATTTTTTGGCAAAATTCTTCGGTTGCGAAAAAAATATTGGCAAATCAAAAGATATAATGGTTGCACACTAAATACTGTCAGTAACTAATAACGATTTTACTTTCTCTAGCCGTAACAGCCGTAAGACAAACACTGTTACAACCAGCACCACGATCACAACTAATTGTGAGCAAGCATCCGGGATTTGCAAGTACTATCGCCATGGTTGTGACACGGGTTATCACAGCTGTGTTAATACTCTTAGTAGAAGATATGCGTGTCGCAGGAGTCGTGACAGATGTTGCTGGTACGTATTGTTTTTATTTCAATAATTACTGGCGAATAACTCCGTTATTTCAGCATGTTATTATAATATTCTTGCAAACTCCTAATATTATTCACACCAGACGGCATGGACCTAGCCTCCTACGCAGACGCTCTTAGGGTCGTCACGCAATACTTCTCTCCCCACGGACGTTGCGTGACGACGTGACGACCCCAAGAACGTCTGCAAAGGAGGCTGGCATGGACCTGTCACCCTGTTAAGTTTGAATAGACCACTTACAGCACGTCGGAATGCAGCTCAATTTGGAGGACAAAACAATAGGTTCCAATTCTCAGGAGAGTGAAATTCTCTTTTTTTTTGTCCTCCAAATTGAGCTGCTTTGATGTCACGTGAAAGGGGTCTATCTATAAGCCGTATTTTTGGACTATTTGGCGAATCTAATGCAAAATGAGAAAAACCTATTGTTTAAATCATTTGTATTAGATTCGGCACATGCGATATGCGACGTCTAAACCGGGCCTAACAGGCTCGTAAATTCAAAACTACTCGATGATTTTTAGAATTGTTTTGCATTTACTTAAATATATAGGCAACATACTTTCAAAGTTTCATTTTCATTGAATCATTTTAAGGTTTTCAAACCTGAGCTTGAAATGAGGACAGTTCGGGGCCGTTAGTTTTGCTTGCCGCTCGTTTATTTGATTATTCATCGCTACGGTTATCTTTCACCACATACTCGTGCATTCCAGCGTGCTGTGTTGCCAGGCATTATGTTTTCTGCAATCAAGCAATGCATTGACTGGCTCACACAGCATACTGGAATTGTTTTTTCAATGAATTTTTGCTTCCTCGCATTTGGGATATGAAGTTAAAAGGTATCGCGCCGAGAAAATTCCGTCGAGCCACCTTAAGCTGAATCGAGAGTGCTGACGCCAGACATCAATTTTTTTCATGAAATTCGTTGACAAAATTCTTCGGTTGCAAAAAATGAGTGGCAAATCAAAAGATATAATGGTTGCACTCCAAATACTGTAGTAACTAATAACGATTTTACTTTCTCCAGTCGTAACTAGGAAGCTACCAAGTTCACTGGCCGACGTAAACAAGAGATGATTAGATATCCATCTACTCAACAAGACTGACAAAAGATTAACGTAATAATAAATTAATATCAAAGATAACAAAATAAATTATTAATATTGATTCTTTTGGTAACGGCCAAGATAAGCAATGCATGAGGAACATTTATAATTTAGTTAAACAATCAATAAAAGTTACGAAACGTCAAGACTGCTTTTGCTCATATAACTTGCACGTATTTTTTTTTCATGTCCAGCATTTGGGGGTGGGGGAGCGGAGGGGTCGGAAAATAGCACTTTTTGCTGTTCTGAGTGAAGTTCGCTTTGTTTTAATAAAATGAGAAAAGTTAGGGTCTATACCTAGTTATAACCTCCTCGGATCCGCAGGCAACTCTACCCTACTCTCTAGCAAGCGCGGTTTTTAAAACTATATAGCGGGCTTCCTGTGCCAACTGAACGCGAGGGTACCTTCCACCATCGTGCTACTTCTTGCTGCTTCGTTCCCAGACTCCTAAACGGAGAGATGTAACAGCTAGAGAGAAAGCTAGAGGTGCCTGCAGAGGAGGCTAAGCTAATCATTATTCATAGTCCCCTTTACAGTTCCCTGTGTCATCTTGAAAGGTAGCCATGTCTTTGCATCAAAGCGAGACGAACGGTGAAATAGCAATGATAGACCTTTTTCAACACCTTGAACAATTGTTCACGTCTCTATCATTGCAAGCCCACCAACCTAAACAAAAACGGCCAACCACCAATCATAATTGCGACACCGAAAAAAAAAAACGAACCTCATTTTAAGACTGATTTATCCACAGGCAACCCAGTAATAAATATGTTGCAAATGCACCTCAAAACACTGGAAACTGCATCTCATAGGGTCTCAATTGTTAAAAAAATCTCATGCTTTTGGCAAACGTCACCCCCCCCCCCCAAGAGGGTCTCAATTGTTAAAAAAATTCTCATGCTTTTGGCAAACGTCATCCCCCCCCCCCCATTCACAATTACTGTTCATGGTCTCTCTATATGGGGCATGCTGAAATTCAAGGGGGGAAATACATTCCTTTTATATGTCCATTTTGTATACTTTGATTATAAATTTGATCACGATTGTAAGTTCAAAAGGTGCAATAGAGTGCTTACACTATGTCCATGAAATAAAATCTAAATAGTTACTACCTAATAGTTTTTATTTAGTGACTATTAGTCACTATCACTCAACTGGAACAGCTTTAGTAACAATACACAAGGGAAATCAAATACTCAAGACAATAGAAAGATAATACTTTATTTAATAGAGGCATACTTTATTGTTACTGAAGCTGTTCCAGTTGAGTGATAGTGACTGATAGTCATTACTGTAAAGGGGGAGGGTCAAAATGTTTGATGCTTCCTAGATAAACAAAGCAGCCCTCTTTGACCTTCAAAAGATTTTTTGGGAAGACAGAAATTATTCCAACCAAATTAAACTTCAATATTTTCTTTATTATTCAATGAAATATCATACAAATAGTGACATATATAGTCCAATAAATTTTTTTAATCACCAATACCAAACCAAAATTGTGCTTTTTTTCCAGTTGCTTTACTGCTATTTTCATAAACATGCGAACTCAGTAGCTGCAAGCTGAAATTTGGTTTTTGGCTTCCGTCAATCAAAACTGATAAGTCGGTACCTTTTATATTTTTGACTGGCGGCAGTGAAAAACCAAATTCCAACGGGAAACTTGCAACTACAGAGTTCGCGTGTTTATGAAAATAGCAGTAAAAGCTGCCTTTTCTTACATTGTTTAGTCATTTTAATTGACAATTATCTTGCATGATTACAAAACACTCAAACCCTCTCTCCTCTTTTGTTGTTATTTTCCACTAGGTCTATGCAAGAGTGGGAATGTCTTTATTCTAACTACAGTAAACACCCAAGTGTAAGAACCTGGTGGTTAAGAACCTTTTGGATTTTAATACCCAAAATATAAGAACCTGTTTAGCCAACCAAAGCCACAAGGTTCTTATATGAAGAGTCACTCTGAATAATGAAACAGTGCTGTAGCCAAAATGTGCGACTATAAAATATAAATTTGCTATACATTTGGCCCTTCCATAAGAATATCATTACAGAAATTACTGTCCTGAGAAGTTCTGATTAAGATACACATACTGATTAATAGTTAATTTTATAAAATAGTTCAGATATAACGCGCGCTCTGATTGGCTGATAGCCGTGTTTACATGAGGCTATGTAAACACAGCAAGTTTCAATATTTTATAAAACATATAGAAAACGTTTTGCCATGTTTACATAGCCTGATATAAACACTCAGGAAAGTTTGGGAGAAGTCTTGAGCTCTGTGTAAACCTCGCCTGTGGCTCGGTTTTACACAACAGCTCTCGACTTCCCCCAAACTTCCCTCGTGTTTATTTCAGGCTATGTAAACATGGCAAACCTTTTCTATTTGTTAAATATTAAGGACCACACCCATGTTTCCTTGATGTTCTGGTCAAATAACAATAGCATTTCCCTTAAAGAAATTTTAAGAACCTATTTTGCCTAAATTGTCAGTAACTACCCCAGAATATAAGGACCTATTTTGCCAGACTTGATAATCTAGGTTCTTACACGTGGTGTTGACTGTATAAATTTCTCACACAAAAAAGGTTTCACCTATCCCGGGTCAGTTTACCTGTAAGGAGTTATAATTTTGGATTTTCTCCTTTTATCCAAATAAAAATATCATTGCATTTCCATGGTCGGCGGAGGGGAAGAGGCTAGTTTTATATATATATGTATATATATATATACACCATCCTACTCTCTTATATTTTCCTATCTTATCCCAACCACTTTTTAGCATGCTCCAAGGTCCCTGATTTCTTAACTTTAAAATCCACCATCATCTTGGTGTGTTCCTGCAGCTGTTCACTTCCAAGTATTCCCTCGTTTTTTTAATCAGCATCATCTTCACCAATCTGACCGTATATTATGATAACATATATACTGTCCGATTGATAAGGATATCTGCCTTTGCACTTCTAATCTCGATCTTGCTCTTTTTCCTCTCATTTTTTATCAGCATCATCTTCACCAATCTGACCGTATATTATGATAACATATCATAAGGTCAGATTGATAAGGGTGTCCGCCTTTGCACTTGTAGGTAATCAGTGAGTGTTTAGTGTGCATGCACTAGGATAGTTTCAATGAAGGCAAGGTGGCTAACATGTAGGCATTACTGATAATATTAAGTACAATCCAAACCATCCTGTTGTGATAGCTATGTTACAGTAAGGTAATGTGAAGCCATGAATTTAGTTTGGTATTCTGAATATAGCTTAATGCAGGCTATCCGAGGGGGGCATGCACACACCATGCACCCATCCCCTGGATCTGCCCCTGGACACAAATTACAAATTACTAAGAGAAAGGCTTTTTTTTGTTTATATACTTATTTTTCATCCTCAAGTACACTGCTTGGGCTCCCTGTGCTTCAATCTGAATTGCTGGTTCTGCTCATACGCATACAATTTATACTGGACTTTCTTTCCTCTGCAACTTACACACAGAGGTTACACACCATATGGTTCGGCCTTTGTTTGGACCGTGATTCGTGAAATTAAAAACTATAAGCATAAGCTTCATGAATTTCATCCCCCCCCCCCCCCCCCACGTGATGTGCAGAGCTTTCAATAATATTTGGAGTAGACGGTCAATCCAAAAAAGTAGGGGTCCATATCCCCAAGGGGCCGTAACTTTATTTGGCAATGAATTAATTTTTTGTCAAAATAGCCGGCAGTTTAAGGTGAAGTATCCAGCGTTAAACCGCCGGTAGCCGCCTTTTATTGAAAGCTCTGGATGTGTGATTTGCTTATTTTGAAGAATGTGAATTCTTAAAAATTTGTATTACACATTGAATCCTTGTATCAAGTATCTATGTAAAAACTGCCATGATTCGTGATCAATACCCCTTGTGCCACCCTGTTTTTGTGCTGTCAATTACAGATGTAAAAAATATGAAAAAAAAAACATTTTCACATGTGTTTGACAATATCAAATACAAACACTATCAGAAACATTACACAGTAAAACTTTTGCTCATCATCAAAATTAATGCTACAGAGAAACTGTCATCTAAATCCATAAAAAAGTGGATAAGATGTAAATCCTACATGTATTGCCACCTTTAGAGTTCAAATTCTTTCATACACAAAATGTTTTTGTAGTCAAACAAACATTGCTGGCATGAGGTTTAGCTATCTCACATCAAGGCTTGAAATAACAGCCAGTCAACTGACAATGTCCAGCCAGAATTGGAACTTGTGGTCAATTCTTTGCCTTGGTGGTCATTTTGACCAGTAACATTCAGAAATGGGGTATGACCAAGCTAAAACTAATTTAGTTGGTCACTATGACTGACAACTGACCAGCCATTATGTATCTCAAGCCCTGCACAATAACATAAACTATTATAACATAAACTATTATATTGACTACATACCATCTTGTAACTGTAGACTTGAGTGCTAATGCCTTGCATGCATCCAGTCTGTCCATGCTGTATTAAAAACTGCATGTCCTCTTAGTGCAATCCTAGAGCTTGTTGGGAACCATAGGTTACGTGATTATTTCAAGAGTATTTAAAGACTGTTGAAATACTCTCGTCAACTGTGGTTCCCAACATGGAACAACAGAATAGCTGAAAAATTGATTCCTGCCAAAACCAAATGTTGAAAAATATGTTTTATTATCATAAAATACTGCATGTCCTATTAGTGCAATCCTATCCTGAAAGTAAAGCATTGGATGATCTTTAAAGTTCATTTACTGCTTTAAGTGCAGGACTGGAATGCAGCACAAAATGCAAAGATGAATATTTCAACACAGAAGTGAGAAGAATTGCATTCCCTGAATTTCAATTTTACAGTAGTTGGTTTGGGTGTACTTTTTTTCCTATTACTTCTGCGGCATCACAGGGTGTCTTGCCAAGGCGGTGGTATTTTCCCAGGTTTAACATGCTGGTAAACTATCGGCCACTTGTTGGGAGCTTGTTGGGAACCATAGGTTACGAGAGTATTTCAAGAGTATTTCCAGACTGTTGAATTACTCTCGTCAACTGTGGTTGCCAACATGGAACAACAGAATAGCTGAAGAATTTATTCCTGTCAAAATCAAATGTTGAAAAAAAACTATTTTATTATCATAAAAAATTAAAGGATGAAAGTTAATTTTACCATAGTTCAACAGGGCTCAAAATAACGGCCAGTCAACGGCCAATGTCCAGGCAATGTTCGGTCATATTAAAAAATATGTATATATCATACGCTGGACATCTTGACTGGAGCATGACTGGCCATTATTTTGAGCCCTGGTTAAACAAATCAACACCTGAACATTTTTTACTTCAAAAACTCTTATTTTATGTAGATGTACTATAATGCACTCCTGGTTTTTAGCCACTTAAACAAATGCATGTAGTATTTTTCATCAATTCTTTGATAATAAGGGTGGTATTTTCTATACTATTTAACAAGTAATAATTCATAGAATTTTCTTGTAATACACCTATCAATATAAGTCCTGTGGGGTGGGGGGATTCAGGTAACAGGTGAGGATGTGTAGTGCAGAGCTTTCAATAATATTTGGAGTAGACGGTCAATCCAAAAAAGTAGGTGTCCGTATCCCCCAAGGGGCCGTAACTTTATTTGGCAATGAATTAATTTTTTGTCAAAATGGTCGGCAGTTTAAGGTGAAGTATCCGACGATAAACCACCGGTAGCCTCCTTTTATTGAAAGCTCTGTTAGTGAAGTGTAAATCAGCGTGGTATATACATGTATACGTAATGTAATGTAATATAAATAAAATAAAATAAAACAAAATAGAATAAATAGAATTATGTGAATTAACAGTGGATTCCACAGAGTGGCTCTTCTTCCACTGCATTCCAGTTGGAATTTAGAAGATGATTTTAGTGGAGGGGGGAAAAACCGGAGAACCCCTCAAAGCACAGGGAAAACCTACAAACAACTCTACTCACATACAACACAGAGTCTTGGAATCAAACCCAGATTGCCTTGGAGAGAGGCAAGCACTTTCAATGCTATCCCACCCGTGCTTCCCATATAAATTATTGAGGAGATTATTATATATTTTACTTCAAAAAGCATAGTCTCTTGCCCCATTCCCTAATGACTAAAGCAACCAATGCCCAAACTGAATAACAATTATTATGGATGCATGCAAATGAGAAGAGTCAACAAGCACTGTATCGACCCGATAGCCTCACTTTTAGGATTCTTAAACAAAAATATATCTCATTTTGGGCTCCACTGTAATAACAGATTTTTGGAATTTAGGGCCTGATTTTTGTGGAGGAAGCAAAATTCACACACCTTTCTTCTTGACTGGCCATTATACATCAAGGTTAAGACAAGATCTAAAAGAGTAAAACAGAATAAAAACTGTCACAAATTTCTCCTAAAAATAAGATTACAGCTTATTTATACAATAAAACAACTACAACTGTATTTGTACAGCCAATAATTGGTAAGGGAAAGCAATCTTCATACAGCTGTAAGCTTACTAAAGCAAAGGTGTTCTTTCTAGTGCTGGTATAGGTTTTCCATTCAGTTTAATTATAGTGCTCATTTGAATTTGCGGCTGCTATTTTGGAGATCGAAGGGTCCAGATAAAGTACATGGTTGTAGCTGACACAAGAATGCATTAAAGCTTACATTCTTCAATCTTGGAAACTTTCCAAGATCAGACAAACGTGGCTTTGATGAAAACTTTTCGCTTTCAAATGATGATCATTATTATCTATAGCAGTTTCTAATATTCTAACTATACACTAATATCGACATCTACTTGCTAAAGAGTTAGAAGTTCATATATTCCTTGATTTAAGTTCAGTCTAAGAGTTGTACATGTCGTACTCGTTTCAAGTAAGCTTATGTGGTTAGTCGTATGATGGAATTTTACACTAAACCTCATCTTAGAGTTTGCTTAAAGGCCTACCACGATATATCTAAATGTATTGGTACATTCACTGACACAAAGTGACATTTAAAACTTACCTGAACAGTGAGAAGAAGAAGAACGAAGCAGAGAAAACACGCCTTCGAATCCTGACTCCGAGCACTGGGTTTGACGACAACCGGACCGAAGAGGACCCTGGGGTCGAGGGTGACTTGTTATTGGGTTGCCTGTGGTTTCGTAAGCCTTGATGCAAATCACTCTTTATATTTTACCAACGAACCACACTAAATTTGGGGGGGGGGGGGGGGGGGGGGATCCAAGCAGGTCGTCTCGCTTCGGTGCAAAGGCACGACTACCTTTGAAGATGGTGCAGGGAACTATGAAAGGGACCATTGAAAAAAGCTTCTAAAAAATCTGCGTTATATCAATTTTTTTTTGAGTTAATTTTTCTAATGGTGCATAAGAAATGCACTAAAAGGACGAAACATGAGAAATCAACGTATATTCTTTGGCTTTTTGTGAAAAAACATAATAATAATAATAATAATAATAATAATAATAATAATAGTAATATTTATTGACTCATATCAATGTACATTTTCATCGGCGCATATCTATAGCCGGCCGGCTGATTTTCGCAATTATATAGTCTGCAAATAACTATTATCTTATGAGAGACACCCCATTTTTTTCATGTTTGGAATCAGTATTTCATTTTACTTCAAAAATTGCTGCATAAAAAAAGTTTAATTTTTTTTCTAAAGTAGCCAGTCACCTTATAATTCAAAAAACTTGTGGGCCATCTTTAAGGTTTGGCGAAGTTTTTCATGCTTTATTATTTGCTCACTGGAATGCGTTATTTTGTTATGTGTTATTAAAAACATCTCACGTCAAACAAGCTAGGGTTTGGGCCTTAGGTTCGGGGTTTAGGTTTGTGGATTTGTGTTTGGGTTCTTAAATTTAGGGTCTTAGGTTAAGAATAGACCTCTTTACCTTGGGCGTAATGTTTACCCATTTCAGACCACGTGTCATTTTCTTGAGAATATCTTAAGAATCTCTGTTTAAGTTGTAACATTCATGTGTCTTCTCATGCGCAACCATTAAACAAATAATCAGATATTATAGGCAATGACACGTGGTCTGAAATGGGAAAACATTACGCCTAAGGTAAAGAGGTCGATTCTAAGAACACTTGGCTAGCTGTCTCACGTGGTATGAACTGAACTTCTTCAAAAAGGTGTGTTCAAAAAGCTTTTTATAAAAGCCTGCGATTACGTTTTTGTAAGAATAACCAGAGGCTTAAATCTACCATACTTCCACTCGTTATTAACAGCATACAAAAACACCACAACACGAGGCTTAAGTATTAAAGTAAACGGTAACTTCCGTGACGCAAGTGAATGCCTAGAAGTTCCACCAAGCTTTAGCTTAAGAGTTCTCCGACACTGGTTTGCAATCTCGAATGCTATGACTCGAGCCTGTAGTTTGTTGATTACGTTGGTTTTCAATGTTCTCTCTCCAAACATTAAACAATGCGACGACAGAAATTTCAACGACGTTTTGAGCCCAAAATGATGGCTTAAGAGAAGTTGACGAAGATCAGGCCGTGGCCTCGCACTAGCTGTCTTCTGAGATTTTGCGCATGCGCAGAGCTTAACATCAACAGTCTTATCTGCGCATGCTTCGTACTTCCCATAAACACTGATCCTCACAATATCCATAACTTGTACATTGGGTTGGCTAACTGAAGAATGGTTGAGCTTCACCTCGAATCGTTCCACCGAATCTACACCGTAAGCCGGCGTAACCATTAGTAACAATATGGTTATCACGTAATTTCCCGAGATTTCTTGACGCGCCGTTTCGACGGATTTGCCAAGAAATCTTGCACATGCGCCGTAACCTATGTGAGAGCGATCAGATTTAGGACGACGACCCTTTGTGAACTGTTGTGTTATGATGTTATTAATGTGCCCCAACGCTATCTCAGCTAGCCAATGAACTTCGTGGGAACTGGTACTGATGAATCGATTCCATCCTTTGCATCGACAATAAACATCTGACTTCAGCCCTTCAAAATCTGAACACGTCCGGTTAAGAGGGACTGGGGCGAAAAGACCGCTGACTCGATAATCCGTTACCGCGGGCGCAGATGGTATCTCAAGCAATGAATTCAACATACCATGTAAATCAATGAACGAAACAAGTCTCTTCTGATTGGCTATTAAATTCTGAACACGTGACTTCCCAAGGATTTTGGCAACATTATCAGGTATGATCATGAACATTAATGGTGAAAACACTTCTAGCCTTCCTTCAAAAGTGTTGATAGAGTATTTAGTAGTTTTTGACCCGTGATCTGATATGATTATAGTTATCGTATTTTGTAATTTGGATACAACCCTGATATGTTTTTCCAAGGGGGTGTCATCTCCTCGTATTCGAGTTCCCTTGCTCTCGTGCGCCGTATCCAGATGCGTGTACACTAAAGCAGGAGCAATGTTTTTCTGGCTTTCAACTCCACGCAAAAAATCTCCAACATATTCAAGTAAATATTGGCTGACAAATTGCCCATTGGAGCAAACTTCCGGAATGTGTCTGAAAGGATTGGTATAGCCATAAGTGCGCATGACCTCGCACGCAAAATGACTGAGCCCGCGATTGTCCACGTAATTTGTACGATTCAAATATTCCTGAAAAGCTCTCTTAAAACTGTTAGAGAAAGGTTTCAATTTTTTGTTGTATTTTTCGGAAAGTACAGTACCCCACGCATCAAAGAAGCACAGATCCTCTTGAACCAATGTTTGGTGTCCTCGCTGTTGAAAACGCTTTGCCATGTCATCGATGCCAGTTTTTCTGTCCACTGTCAAAGTTTTGTCCAACAGCTTTTTCCCACTGAATAAAGCTCTCAAGTTCACCACTGTGAACGACGCGTAACTCTGAACCAACTCAAAGTCGAGTATTTGAACGGTGGAATTTTTCGAATGTTTTAGTTTGCGCAACAAGTCGGTAGTTTTTGGGAGAGACCTGTAAAAGTGCGCACGAGATACAGCATCTTCAACTAGAATATTCACGCTGATTCTATCTCGACCACTTGAAGTTTGTAATCGTTTCAATAATGGCGGGAAAATGAGTGACTGCTGGTTCTCGTCATTAGCACATTTTATGAAGCAGAAATTCATACCGTTTATTGAGTTCTCTTTGATGATGCTTGGTAGACGGTTTTGGAGATTCTCGATCGATTCGAATCTTAGCCAGGATTTTTCTTTAGGCATGATACCGTAGACTGCATCTCTACATCCTAGAAGAACGTCATCATCCTCACAAATATCTGGATCACATTCAACGCTGACCTTGTCGTCAACATTCAATCGATATTTTGTCTTGAAAACACAAATAGAATCCTCGGTTGGACTATGTTTACATGCCACGGGCTTTGAATTCAGATCAAAATGATCATAAAATTCAAAAGCTTTATTACACTCGTCCTTTGATCTGTTGTATGGAATACAAGTAGATTGATGGATTGTTGCTGCTGCATCACCAAGGCCTTCATATGGACAATCATAACTAGATTGAGCATTCATTGACTCATTGCGTTTGAACGATGCGGCGTTTGGCTTTAACTTTATACGCTTTGCCTCAATTCTACGGGACCAGACATCTAGGATTCTTTCAGAAAAAGAAAGTGGTCCGGTATCCTTACTTTGGATTTGTTCTCGTGCAGGAATCAGATGAGGCAGTTGTTTTCGTTTATACAGTGTCTGATGATGATGATGATGTTCCTTAGAATGTTTGCCTTCATTTGTTAAAAGGTGGAGAATAACTAAACCTGCGACGGAGAAACAAACCAGGACAAAAAACCTTCTTTTCTGTCGCAAAAAAGGAAAGAAAAGTAAAAATTAAAGAATGAAAAAAATGGGTGAATGCTCGATATGGAAAAGGCGAAAGGCGTAATGTTTTCATATTTCAGAACACGTACCATTCCCTAGAGTATTATTTCTTTGTTTAACGATTGCGCATCAATAGAACCATGAATATGGATAATGGATGCATAGATGGTTGGGATATGAATGAATGACCCAAAGAATACACTTATGACGTGATAATTTCTGTATAAAAAGATTCACTACCCCCCCCCCCCCCCCCCAGTCATTGTTGTATCATATCTGCACCAACCATGATTAATCACTAAGAGTAACTACCTGTGAAGGCTAAACATTCTTTTACAATTTTATAACGCGATACTCTCAAATAATGTAATCTGATTTGAAGGCGTTATTTGTGTTTAAGAATTTTATATTTAAAAAAATTCTAAAAGAATTATTCTATGAATTATTTCAAAGCATTAGTGATATGTAATTAGTAACATTTGTTCTTTGGTGATTTTATAATTAAAGACTTACCAAGATATCCAAGAAACTTGTATTTCGCATTTGTTTTTGATTTACAGAATTCGTGTTCATATTGGACTATTTTTAAAAATTATTGTCGTTTTAAGCATTTGTAAATCACATTGATCTGTCTTTTCCATTCTGGTAGAAATGACTAGCTTCCCAGAAGTAGCTCACTTCGAGTTGACAATGAAGTCAGGAATAAAGAAATAACGGTGGGAAGTCCTTGTGAAACGTTGTGAAAGTTAGAATAACAATGAGTTGCCACTAGAAAGGGTACCGGTCAGTAATAAGGTCTTCTGTTGTTGGTGATCAAGTTTGTTTTTTTTGTAAACGTTTATCACCTGTTGCTTTGTTTGGTCAGACAGTTATATTATCAAAGGAAAGATTTCCCCTCTAAGTTATGTAACTCTATTACAATTATGATTATGATTTGAGCAATTCGCTTATATAAACTAATTTGATCTAAGCTCGATAACTTTAAGTTTCTCTAAGCTAGCTTCCAACACTCTTATATATTTTTATTTATTTTTTTTTTTTTGTCTTTGTAAAAAAATTATGAAGTGTAAATAAAGGCATTCAATCATTATTATATATTTTTTTCCGTTGCAATAACCTGTTCCTTTTTCTTCTCTGTCTTTTCGGTTTTCTTTCTTTCTTTTTTTTCTTTCTTTTTTTCTTTCTTTTTTTCCTCCTTTTTTTCCTCCTTTTTTTCTTTCTTTTTTTCTTTCTTTTTTTCTTTCTTTTTTCTTTTCTTTTTTCTTTCTTTCTTTCTTTCTTCCTTTATTCCCTTCCGTCCTCCCTTCTTCAGGAAATGTTCAGCTCAGTTTGACAACTAAAGGCCAATTTACACGGTACGGCTTTTGCTTACAACAGTCACATACAATCTACTTACTCATTGCCAGAAATATTGGACATTGTCAGCGGTGTTACGCATGAATGAAAATGAAGTGGTTTTCTAGAGGAAAAATATAACTACATGGTTTCCAAGCACATATTTATATTCAACTATGATGTTAGTAAAACAATTCTTGCCAAAAAATAGTTACTTGACAATCAAAAGAACAACTATTATTTTTCTGTTGATAAGCCTCACCACAGGAAGCCCATGAAGGACAAGAAACAAGTTTCAAACGTAAATCGTTACTTTAAGCTTCCTTATTGTATCTCAGCAGTCAATAGGAGCTTGTAAAAACAAAATGGCGATATTTAGGGGGTTTTGAAACTGTTTGGAGCAGTTCTCTGTGGTTTCTTGTCATTTTTAACTGAAAACTACGAGCTAACAACGCGTCAAATCGCTTAAAATTTAACCTAACTTCAAGCTTCTTGGGAACCTACATTCTGAAGGCATACTGTCTATTTTGAGCGGTTTTGGATTTATTAAACACTCGTTTGGTGATATCGAGGTGGAGCTCTTTTACTTTTAAATTTTTTCGAGCTCAAATAAGACGATTTTGGGGTCAAGTGTGGCCAGATTTATAGACGATGTATGGAATCTAGAGCTTTCGAAGACTTTCGAAGGCAAGTAGTCCGGGAACCAATATGTCGCATGATTCAATGATCATTTTACGCTTATTTAGTAGCTTGTAGGGTGGGTTGTTTGTCGCGATGTGGAGCTCAGAGGAAATAAAACCCTATTCGCCGTAAATAGAGGAAGCTCTATATTCCCCATACATTTCCTATAAGACTCGGCGGCTATTTTGTAAGCTGAAACGCATCATTGCGCATGGATGAGCAGGCTCATGTCCCATATTTCTGGCAATGCCACGCTTACAACACGAATTGTGTCGTGTAAATCAACCTACAACTTACTCACTACTGTTGTGTACGACAAGAAAAAAGTTGTAGCAAGTTGTATAGGGTTGATTTACGTGAAGCAATTCGTGTTGTAAGCGTGGCGTTAGCAGATTGCATGCGACAGTTGTAAGCTTAAGAGTTTTACTCCAACCTTCTCTTTCTCACCAAAATGTCACAATCCCAAGATTGTCAATCTCTTCCCCTTTCATTACTTTGAAGGAACCTTTTACCCCCCCCCCCCCCCCCCCCCCCCCCCCCCCCCCCATCTCCAAAGGAAAGAAACGCTTTGGGAAATGGTAGTCTTCAATTTCAAAAGCCTATCGAACCACTAAAGACTTTATTCGGTCATATTTTAGTAATTCAATCAAAGAAAAAGGCTTAATGAGCATGGACCCAATATTTCCTTTGAAATCCAATTAAAATATCGTACAAATAATAATAGACATATTCAAGTATTGTACGATTTTCTTTTTGTCTAAAATTGCGGGTTTGTGTTCTTCTACAAGTTGTTTTACACAAGGTATTTTTTTTCTGACATCTTGCATTTATTTCTCATTTAGCAATAAGTCTCAGACGTTTCGGACGAAGGACTAAATAAGGTAATGAAAATAAGTATCATCGTTATCAAAAGTATTTTCTAAACACACCCACGTAGTCCGCTAACCGGTTTAACTTGTATCTTCTGAAAACTTCTGAAATTGTTTATCACATCAAAAACAAAAATTTATATCGAATCTGGCGCTTAATCCCCTCTGTAACACTTGTTAAGAGAACGCACTATGAAAATCTATTCAATTTTTTTCCGGTTCGGATAATGATTCTAGCTAAAAGATGGCCAAGTTTACAAGGAGATATACTTACTCCATCATATTTTTCAGCCTTCAGAAAATTTTCATTAAAAGTTTTTTCAAAACACACCCACGTTGTCCCAACTAGAAACCGCTAGCTATTATCGATTTAACTTAATCTCTCTCCCCTTCTGAAATTGTTTATCACATCAAAACAAAAATGTATATCAAATGTATAGTCCACTCTGTAACGCTTGCCAAATTTTCAGGGTTAAGAGAACATATACTATGAAAATCTGTTTTTATTTTTTTCCGGTTCGGATAATGATTCTAGCGAAAAGGTAGCCATGTTTACAAGGAGATATACTTACTCCATCATATTTTTCAGCCTTCAGAAAATTTTCATTAAAAGTTTTTTCAAAACACACCCACGTAGTCCCAACTAGAAACCGCTAGCTATTATCGGTTTAACTTGTATCTCTCTCCCCTTCTGAAATTGTTTATCACATGAAAACAAAAATTAAAAGAACGTACAATAAAATCTATTTAATATTTTCCTGTTCGGATTATGATTCTAGCGAAAAGATGGCCAAGTTTACAAGGAGATATACTCACTCCATTTTTTCCCCCAGCCTTCAGAAAGTTAATATTTTTAAAACTACTTTGAAGCCCGGTTTACGTGAAGTTAGGGTGCGTCCATCGATTGATGGTTTGCAATCATTCTCAAGCTGAAGAGAATAACAAAAGACATGGCTGCCATGTTGGATGATATAACAAAGGAATTCATTGAACAATCTTCTGTTAAAGTCATCCAACATGGCGGCTATCATGACGTTACGTACAAACGCAGAATAGCGACTGAATCTACTTGGGACTACGTGGGTGTGTTTTGAAAAAACTTTTGATGAAAATTTTCGTTATAAATATTGATGTTTCCCGGCTGAAGAAAACGAAAACAAGGAATCTGTCTCTAGGATAGCAGCTGAAAATGTTGAAATATTATTTTCAGTGTTAACCCCTATACTCATCATAATAGACCATTTCACGGTTCTCGTCGATCAACCTCATCTCGATATTTATTCTTTAGAATTTAACTAAAGCCCGTGGAATTTTTAAGTGTTTCAATTGTTTGATAATGTGTACATTCCTTAAATTACCGTGAGCTGTAGTCAAATTCTAAAGAATATATTACACACTATCGAGGCTGAGGTTGAGCGACGACAACCGTGAAATGGTCTATTTTATTAAGTCCTTTTCCAATTTCGAAATAATTGTTAAAAAAAAAAATCTGATGAAATCTCAGAATTGTTTACAACTGAAATTCAAAGATGAAAATCCTATACCAAATTTTTTATATGAATCTTACATAAACCAAAAATTGTAATTCATTTCTTGTTTTTTACAATACGGAAACTCTCTTTTGTTTACTTTTATAAACTTACTCATTAAGGATGACAACGGAATCATTAGTAAAATCATGATAAACTCACTTCCCTTGAGTCCTGAATTTTCATTCCCATCAAATGGGACTATATCCAAAATATGTTAAGTATCTTTGAGGCTTGAAACTTGGGCTAAAATTTTCGTCTCTTGACTGTTTCAATGTATGATAATATTAAAAAAAAAAAATAAATAAATAAGCGTCCCTCGTACTAATAACATATACAATTTCTTTTATCTGTATTTATTACAACGGAAATTCAATGTCTTATAAATACTCGGTCGCATAGCCGGTTTTCACAAGTCATTAGCTTTACACTGACAAAACTTCTGTACGAGACAGTATGCAAAGCCAAAAAAGTTATCCAGCATTTTGGTTTCATGCTGTAAGATCTCATTTTGCCCTCAGATGTTACTATGGATCAATATATAAAAATGAATAACTTTCCTTTAGTTCTATCACGTTTCTGGTAAAGAAAATCTGTCCCATCTGACGATGTTTGATTCGTATTCGTCGAACATAACACGAAATACAAAGAAAAGATAAACAAAAAAATGAAAATATATTACATATAATCCTTCGTTAGAATGCAATTTCAGAAAAAATATATTTTAACAACATTTCATTAAATATTGAATGTTAGTAATTCTGTTTTTCTCAACTGAACTATAGATTGTTTACATCTGAAGTCATAGTGAAATAGATCAATTTAACTCAGACATAATATATATTTTCATTCTTCGTTTGACATCAGTTTAAACTCTTTTGAAATCTTTCTCAACTTGGCACCTCGGAAGCAGTTAACAGTGCCAACAGTCTTCTCAAGGAAAGAGAACTCATTACATTGTAACATACGAAAAACTAGTCCAAAGGTATTTAATCATTACAATATTATTGCTTTTTTATCAACCTTCTTGATTTTTATCCTTTCTGTCTTTGTAAAATTATTTTAGTTTTGTATATTTTACATTTTTTGGTTGAATCTTACCTAACATTAGTACTTAAAATCTATGATTATACGAAAAGCACTAAGTTTGAATCTTCTTCCAAAGGAGAATATTGTTCTAGTACGTACAAAACAAAATTAGAAAAAACTTTTACTCGCCAAGTCTCAGTTCAATAATTTTTAACCAGAATTGAAGCCAAGATTACGTTTTTACTTAGTTCGTTAGTTGAGGACAAGTATTTGAAAAAATCCTGCAAAAGTTATATGGGTACGTTTCTCGATTCTCTCCTTCATGCTAGGAGTCGGAGGATTAGGTTTTTGTTATAAAAATTATTTCGACTTTCGTAAGATCGATCTACGATCCTGAGGATAAATACATCTGAATACTGCCTCTGAATCTTGGACAGCAATGGCAAGCTATTCAATCCATCAGTCCCAAATAAATTATTTCTCAAGAACAAGTTAAGAAGAACAAGAAGAAGACGAAGAACAAGAAGAACGAGAAGAACAAGAAGAACAAGAAGATGAAGAAGAACTGGAAAAATATCTTCTAAGAAGAGAAGGATAAGAAGAACAACTGGAAAAAAAATTTGAATTTCAAAGCGGTACCCATATCACCGCCAAGCAAGTCATTTTTATTTACTAGTAACTTATACACATCACTTTTCGCATTCGCGGACTTATTTGCAAAAATTAGGATAAAATTATATATTTGAGTTTTGATCTTGTGTGCTAAAGGTCTCGATTTCCCGTAGCGACAAAATAGGGTTTTGGTCGTCGTCAATCAAATTGCTTGACCGATTGTCGGGAAATACAAAGTCGAAATTGGAATTTGAAGTTTCTGGACACGGGTTGATTGGCGTCCAGCAAAACCTACTTTGTCACAAATATGATTCTTCGTGCACTATTGAGAACAGCTGTAATTAGAAATGGTAACCAGCTGATCTTAGAAAAATTACTAACCAATCAGCATCGAGAAAATTTGCAAAACTGTAGTGTCATCCATAGCAACCCGGAGACTCAGGAAAAGGTTATTTCTATATTATATTTTCCCACTCAATAATAAATATCATAGTAGATGTATACAAAATATCAAAAATCTCTCCTCAAACTCTAGATTTATCTCAGACATAAACTTTTATAAGTCAATTTTCGCAGGCTTCATGACACCTCAGTTTTGCAGTGACGTCATTTCTACATCACTATTTCAGATCAGCTGGATGGTCTTAATATACGATTTGATTTTTTTTTAAATTTCAGAATGAACCTCACAAGAGCGGTTTTAGTTTTCGTATTTCTCTCTGTCACTCTCTACTTATCTGCCATCGATTCCTGTGAAATTTACAAGTTCGTTGCCAGCGAAGTTAAAAATCAAGCATTAGAGGGTCACGTGATCAAGACTATTGTTCACAGTCTCGTCCCTCTGTGTTGGAATGACTGTGTTTGGATGTCATGGTGCATGTCAATCAATGTCCGTCCCACCAATCACGAAAGAGTTGAATGTGATTTGAATAATTCAAGCAAAAGAGCCAATCCTGGAAGCCTAGTAACTAGACAGGGATCCCAGTATCACGAAATGAAGGTAAGAACCTTTGGATCAAAAGTTTTGTAATTTTTGGTATATTTCTAACAATCTCTTTGTCCGCGTTAGGGAGTTGATGACCGTTACTGCAAGACGAATGAATGTAAAAGAAAAGAAGGTATTTATCATGCGTGATTTTTCCAGCTCATCTGAAAAGGTGACGTATGGAAATGACGTCAACTTAAAGCTGAGGTGTCACGAAGACGGCGAAAATTTAGGTCATGAATTTACTACCAAAAATTGACGCATAACAGTTTATGTTAATCATTTGAGATAAATCTAGATTTTCAGAAGGGGTTTTTGATATTTCGTATACAATTTACTATGGTATTCATTATTGATTGGGAAAATAAAATACAGAAATAACCGTTTCCCGAGTCGCTGGGCTACTAATGATGACACTTCAGTTTTGCAAATTTTCTTAATTCTGATTGGCTAATATTTTTCCTCAGATCAGCTGGTTAGGACTCCTATTTTGTGCTTATCTATTATCAAACGAATTTCTCAGTATAGACCCCTTGCAGCACGTCGGAATGCAGCTCAATTTGGAGGGCAAAACAATAGGTTCCGATTCTCAGGAAATTAAAATTCTTTTGTTTTGCCCTCCAATTTTTTTAATCCGCGAATGATCAAGACAAATACAGCCTCCATAGCTTTCATTATTATGATAGTACTACCGTCTGTGTTTGTAGATTTGGGTGACGGATGGTTTCGCTATGGTAAAGCAGCAATCAAACTTTTCCAGGAGCTGAAAAACTGGACCGATGCTCGTCTCTTCTGTCAGTCACTTGGAGGGGATCTTCTGTCAATATCAAGCTCACATGAGAATGACTTTGTGTACGATGTGTTTGTAAAGAAACTTAATTTGACTTACGGCGAACGAGGTAATGTTTTGTTGCATGAGAAGAGCTATTTATTATTGCGTATTTGTTTTAGTCTTGTTTTGGAAATAGAACTTTCTCGAAATCTCGCTTACGTAATTTTCTAGAAATACAAAGATTTTCTTATTGCTTATTAGAAAACATGGACATAGCTGTACACGTGGTTCTAGAAGTAAAACTATATAAATTTTTTATGTATTTACCGAAGCGGCGAGCTGCAAAGTCTTTGCGCATGCGTCACACGAGCATCTTTTGCTTTATCAGTTCACACTCAAGGATTGAAAAGGTCTCAGAGTAGACGAAGCTAATCTTTTTCGCGCTTAGTTTTTCGTACAGCTGGCCGGACAAAAACCCCGAATTTTGCACAGGACTTATTTTTAAAACTTTCTTCAAATATTTTTAGTTAGTCTTCAAAAATAATGTTTAAAGTAGATGTCCTGAGAAAATTGTTTCCAGATATTCTTTTATTTTTGAGTTATGAATTTTTGTGAGCAAAGCTTGATTTTCGCCAATGGTCATATTTAAAATTCATTATCTCGAAAACGAGCTCGGGATACCCCATTTTTCTTTTCATTTTTAGAATCAGCGTTAAATTCTATGTAACATTTTGTAATTATTCCTTGCTAAAGTAGTCAGTCATCTTACCGAGAAAGAAATGAAAAATGTTTTTGGGGAAATGTATTGTAGCCATTGGTTAAGAAATTAAAGCAAAGATCACGATCACGATCACGATCACGATCACGATCACGATCAGTCTGTACTGAACATGCAGTAGAAAATCTTTTTGAGAGTGTTTGTTAATACTTATTTAATGATTTTCAACAGAAAGGAAATTTCCTGATGTATATTGGAAACTCAACGGATACGAGCCAGGAGTAAGGTAACATATAAAACAGATAATTGATTTATTTCAAATTCGCATTCGTTTTTACATTCGTTTGTATGCCCTGATGCTTTAGCAGATCACTGTGCCGTGTAACGATCGTAAGAGCCTTTTTCGTATGACTGGGAAACATATGGTACTGACTTAGAGCAAGTACACGGTACAACATGCCATAACATTGAAATGGCTTCCCATTGTCTTCCACTAATTCATCCAATCACAACGCGTAGTTACGGCTACAGTAAGATACATGCAGTACGGCTAAGGTACAGCTACGAATTTACATATCGCGAATCGTTTCCCACTCATGCGAAAACAGCTCTAACACATACTTTCCAGCGTATCCTGCAGACTATGGGCGTTTACATAGTCATAAGTGTCGCTATGTCATAGAGCTGTTTTCGTATGAGTGGGAAACCCACGGTACTGACTTACACTACGTACACGGTACGACATACCGTAACATTGAAATGGCTTCCTATTGTCTTCCAGTAATTCATCCAATCACAACGCGTAGTTACGGCTACAGTAAGATACATGCAGTACGGCTAAGGTACAGCTACGAATTTACATATCGCGAATCGTTTCCCACTCATGCGAAAACAGCTCTAACACATACTTTCCAGCGTATCCTGCAGACTATGGGCGTTTACATAGTCATAAGTGTCGCTATGTCATAGAGCTGTTTTCGTATGAGTGGGAAACCCACGGTACTGACTTACACTACGTACACGGTACGACATACCGTAACATTGAAATGGCTTCCTATTGTCTTCCAGTAATCCATCCAATCACAACGCATAGTCAGGGCTACGGTAAGATACGGTACGGCTACATTACGGCTATGAATCTGCCGCGCCGTTCCCCACTCATACGAAAACCGCTCTAATCGATCATTGTACGCTGTTTTCAATTGGGCAGGTAATATCAGTGGTGACCATATTTTTCACTCCCTGATTGTTCTTTTTTGCTACGTCTGCCCTTCTCGCTCGTGTGGTACTTTGAACATATTTCTCATAATTCTCTATCAAATTTGCTTCGAATTCATTCCAATCTATCCCTGCCTCTGACAGCACCTCAGCCTGATGTCAAAATAATGAAATGTTCCTTTTTAACTGGTGGATACGTGAAGCCATAGTTATGGTGAAGTTTGTGTGAGGGGTGTATACAGCTAATCGAAAAAACGTTGTCGTCGAACGGTTCCGCGACTACGCGACCAGCCCGAACGGGAGTATGGCTAAAAATCACTGAAGCGGTTGAATTCTTCACTGATTAAATATGCGCCGGGCTTACAGTAAGAAAATTCGCTGGCGACATAGTATTTTAATGACTTCACAGTTTCAAAATTGGGAACATCTTTGACTGAATATTAGTCATATAGACTTTTGTCTTCCTTTTGCAAAACCCGAAGACAAGCTTTGAAAGGGTTGCAGCTTTTTTTATCTCATCAGTAAGCAAAAACAACTACTTCAGAAAGAATAATGTTAATTAAAAGCGCTTCAGCGATTTCTACCCATGCTCCGTTTCGGTTCAGTTGCGTAGTCGCGGGGCCCGTCAGCGACAACGTTTTTTTCAAATGACTATATATATATAATGTAATGGGGGAGGACCCAATTCAGGAATTCAGGAACTATACAAATGTAAATAATGAATTTAGTTTTCAAATAGACCCTTTTCGAATATGGCGTCTATGACGTCAAACGAGGAGTCCGAGAATGTCCCGGATGTTAGGAGTGATAATGATTGTGTTTTGAAATTCGGGGCATTCAAGTCCCAGATGCTGCTAGTGGAAATCACTGGGTTTCGACATCCGGGACATTCTCATTTTCCTAGTTTGACGTCATAGACGCCATATTCAAAAGGGTCTATTGAAATAATTATCTCTATGATTATAATTAATTATATATTTTTCTAAAAATAAAAAATCAGTTTTCATGGAACGTCAGGAGGTGCTAGATTCCTATCACACGAAGGTGAAAATGCACTGTACGTCTCTGGAACTGGTGGATATGCCAAGGTGGACGCTGTCCCGTTCAATCTTGAGGGGTTTACAATCACTCTATGGCTCAAGAATCTGAACACGACTGCAGATTATCCGTGTGCATTTACTGGTCATTCGAGTGATGGATTTTTAAATATATACATTAACGCAAAGACTTGCATTGCCTGTAAAGTCAAACCCGCAACTCCAGCAACGATGGATGAAGGGAACTGCGGGTACGTTCAAAACATATTGAAGACCGGACTGAATATTTTATAGAGAGATTGATTGGCTAACGGAACGAAAAAGTGTAAGTACAAAAAAATCAGATCAGGATTATTGATGACGTCACTACAGGTGTATATCGTCTCTTTTTTCATTTCGGACACCCCTTTGCAAATTTCTTGGTCCGCTGATTATTCAATCAATACTGTAACTAGTTACAATTACGTCATCAACAATCCTGATCTGACTTTTTTGTATGTACATTTATTTGGCATATTGTAAAACATGGACTGGACTGGACTGCATGGACTGGACTCAAAAATCTGTAAAACATGGACTGGACTGGACTCAAAAATCTGTAAAACAAGGACTGGACTCAAAAATTTGTAAAACATGGATTGGACTGGACTCAAAAATCTGTAAAACATGGACTGGACTTACAAAATCTGTAAAACATCGACTGGACTCAAAAATCTGTAAAACATGGATTGGACTGGACTCAAAAATCTGTAAAACAAGGACTGGACTCAAAAATCTGTAAAACATGGATTGGACTGGACTCAAAAATCTGTAAAACATGGACTGGAGTCACAAGATCTGTAAAACATGGACTGGACTAACAAAATCTGTTTAAAAACATCATTCAAGACATCAAAACATTATTATTCATTCTTGATCTTGAAATATACCTAGAACAATCACCTTAATACTAATTTCTTGAGGCTTGGAACTGAATAACTACAGTCGTCCTTTTTAAGAAATTTTACGACCAGCATGCATGACTGAATTACGCTTGGATTTTTTCGTCTTTTTCTCGAAAACACAGAATATTTTAAGACATGTGATTAATCGCTCGTATTTCTCTCGATTGCACCCAAACGTTCACGGTATCTTTTTTAAAAGTCCATCGCATGTTTAGTGTTCGATATTACTGAAGTATCGTAGTTTTCATCTTTTGTTTACTGATAAGGAAGCCGTAATCATGAGTGGGTAGGTATATTTCAAGACCAAGAATGATCATGATCAGAGGTTGTTTCGTGATATTTAAGTAAAATCTTTTATCATTTTCATTTATTCATAGATGCTTCCATAATGTGTGGTGCCATTTTTCCTTCATCTGGAATAAAACAGAAAGTTTGTATGGCCTCTTGATCGACGGAAAAAACTTTGGAAACTTTTCTGCTACGAGTCTGGGAATAATACCTACCGAATTTGTGTTTGGTTCGTCAAAGTCACATCAAGCTTATAACCATTTCCATGGTTACATCAAGCACTTTATGTTATTTCACGAGTCATTGAGCCTCCATGAAGCACAAACCGCCATGTGTAAGTGATTGATTGATATCTGCTTCGGGGGGGGGGGGGGGGGGGGGGGTCCGGGGGGTACCGATATGAAAGGCCGGGCCAGGATGCTTTTCGTACCTTTTAGGGGTTCATTTTCCGCGTTATTTGGTACCTTTTAGGGTGTTCAAACGAAAAACTAACTAAAAAGGCTTTAAAATTAGCGTCATTTGGCACCATTTAAGAAATTTGGTATCTTTTAGGGGTCATTTTCAAAATTTCCAACGAACATCCCCGCCCCTCTATATACGGGAGTCCCCCCGGATTTTCCTTAGAATTATCCTGATCAATGTCTTTAGTTAATGTTCTTAGTACAAGAAGTTCCTCTGAAAGTAGTGCAGCACGGAGATGACCAAGTTAAACTACGGCACAAAGCTTAAGAAAAATATGCGCAAATGTCTTCTCATTCATGCCATACGTTTTTGGGTTTTTGCCATACGAAATCTACGGTGGCCCACAAGTGCAATACACAACAAAATATATTAATGCTTAAAACATTATTTTCGAATGCAAAAATTCAAATTTCCTTACATAAATCAACAACTCAGTACACAAACGAAAGTTCTCAGTACACAAACGAAACTCAGTACACAAACAAAAGTTCTCAGTACACAAACGAAACTCAGTACACAAACAAAAGTTCTCAGTACACAAATGAAACTCAGTACACAAACAGAAGTTCTGAGTACACAAACGAAACTCAGTACACAAACGAAAGTTCTCAGTACACAAACGAAACTCAGTACACAAACGAAAGTTCTCAGTACACAAACGAAACCCAGTACACAAACGAAAGTTCTCGGTACACAAACGAAACCCAGTACAGCAGCATCGATAGGCTGGTATAAACAAACTAGATGACGTGCTAATTAAAAACACTGACCTACATTCTGATACAAAAAGGCCTATTCACCACTTTCACATTCCCATAATGCTTTGCGTTTTTTGGGGGAAAAATAGCAAAAAATATTCGAAAATTTAAAACTCTTCTTGCAGATGCTGAGTATATTTGCTATTATCATTGAAAAATCCAGTAGCAGTTTAATCAGAGTTAATTCCACACGCATGGGAGAATGAAACGTTTAGGGTTACAGACAATGTATTTTTACAATGTATATTTCTTTCTTTTTGGTTTTTGTGAATTCTGATAGAATCTATCATAGATGCATAAGTGTTTTTGGATGTTTTTTCTTCAATTCTTATTAATGTTCATGGTAATCATTACCGCTTTTGTTTCGTTGTTGCCCCCCCCCCCCCCCCAAACGCAAAGCATTATGGGAATGTGAAAGTGGTGAATTATAGATTACAAGATTTCAGCTATTTTCTGTTATTAGTGACTGGTCATAAAATAAAGGGGGGTGGGCTGGTAAAACTAGAATTGAATTAGCAGTTTTTTATACTGGCCCATTATTAAATGAGGTTGAAAAAGTGATGACCCACCCCCAGTTTTGAACCAAAATTGCATAGATGTTAGATGTTCCATTTTATAGATAGCGCATGCTTGGGGTTCATGCTGTTACTCACCGTTTTTTTGTTACTGTGCTTTTTTGTAGATTGGCACGAGCAAGGAGTATGGATTGGGCTGAATGATCAAGCCAACAAAAATGCCTTTCGTTGGTCTGATGGTACCCCTGTCAGTCAGTTTCTGCCTCTGCCAGCCTACAATCCCCAACCAGCGCTGTCTGGTAGAGAGTGCGTGGCAATGAGAAGCAACAGGATGTGGCTAGATAAGCATTGCCAGGAAAAAAAACCATTTATGTGTGAGAAGGCAGCAGCATGAAGCACAAACTCTAGCTCAAACGAACATTGCCTTATAAGGAATTTATCTTTCAGGGGCTTTCATTTATTAGTGTATTGGGGGGGGGGGGGGGGGTGTCGGCAAAATAATCTGTTGTCTTTTTCAAATATTACTCAACCCCCCTTCCTGGTTAATTGGCAAAAATATTAACTCCCCTATATTTCGCCCAGTTTATTACCAAACCCCTATAAAGCTACAAACAATTAATAACAATCCTCCTATCCTGGATATACCTTCCAAAAATAATGTAACCCCCCAATATTGCCGACCTCCCCCCATACAGTAATAAATGAAAGCTCCCTAAGAGATGAGCACCCTTTCAAATAAATCGCAAACATTGTTTGAAAAAAGTTCTAATAGGTAGAATCGATCACGGAGTTATAGACCGGCATTGAATTCACGAAATATCATCTCATTGTTATAAAGAAAACCTTATGATTCAGGGTCGGATCCAGGATTTTTTTTAAATTAAGGGAGTGACTGTTAGAGCGTTATTTGCGCCAATACCACAGGAAACCTATAAAAGGCGGGGAAATGGTGAAAAAACGGGAATTATTTTGAGGCGTCAAGTAAACCGAGAGAATTAAATTTATCCGGATAAGTGTTTTCAGTTATGAACACATTTTTATTTTATTTGTGCAAAAGAGAATTTTTTGTTAGAAAACCTGTATTTTATCACTCTAGTATATTTTGTCATTCCAAAAGGGGGGTGGGGGGTAGCTGCACACCCTTCACTACCCCTGGGTCCGCCCCTGATGATTAGTTCGAAGCCTGATCAAAATACCAGTTGTTTTGCTTTATAAACACAAACCGCTCTAGCTCTTTAAGTTTTTCTTATTTTTCTTGTTAATCACAAAGCGACTAGAGACAAGGATTAGAGACAGGTCCTAGTCATGGACTTCTGATCCTATAAAGTGACTAAATTACGGAAATTTGTATATACGAAATAGTAGTCTACCACAGATCCTGCATTCTAAATGGCTACTCCACTAGTGGTCTATTAGAGATGGACCACTAGCCGTGAGCGACCCTTATTGGACAGGTTCGTAGGCTGGGGGTGCGGGAAGTGCGAACGCAACCCCCCTTTTGGGGATTTTTTGCGTTTTTTTAAGTACTAATGTGATAGTGAAATGTTGATTTGCTCAAAACAGAAGCCAATTATTCACGAACGCACCCCCCCCCCCCCCCCCCCCCCCCCCCGCTCTAGATGTGAAAGCACGCTACGGGTCTGTTGGGCCTTCGGGCTGCAGGTCTGATTGTCAAATTACGTAATAGTATATCTTCATTATCATAACAATTATTATTACTACTCGTCAAAATCCCTTGCAGGAGGAAATACAAATTTGAAAAAAGTTAACCACGTCACGAAGCTAAGCATTTCATTAGCGGTTGTAAAATAACGCTGTCCTGCAAAGGGCTTATTACTGAAACACCGCTTCTGGAATTAAAAAAATTCTTTAAAATTAATTTTTTGAAAGTTGCATTCAGAATGCCTTTCTTCTTTGAAATATGAATGGGGGAAGGGGAAATATAGAATAGATATAATGGCATGCTCTGTAACCAAACTAAACGTTTGCTCTTGTAACAACTAAATTTGTTCAACTTAAAATTAAAAAACATTTCCTCTTCAATCAATGTAATATCCGTAATATTCGTATTCAAAATCATCTTTAGGGTGCATGAGGCTAACAAGTAAACGACTTCCTCGTGTTACATTGAAAATTAGAATTTTCCTCGTTCTCTATACTTAGGCCACGTCCACACCGAAAACGCATTGAAAGCTTATTTTCGATTAATTAACGGACAGGAAATGTCCTAATATCAATTTTTGGGGGTTCATTTATCCCCCACTCTCCCTCCCTTGTGCTCCCTTAAGTATTTTTTTTCTTCAAAAAACCTTATTTTGGAGCATTGTTGCATTCTAAATTTATTGCTAGTGTAATCCCCACACCAACTCCCACCCCCCACCCCTCCCCCACCCCTTTCTCTTCTCCTCAGCTCTCCTCGGCCACACGGGCTAGATGGCTAGGACCATCGCAAGCATCTTCGTTACGGTGGACGTCAACAAAACAAATGGCGGAAATTATGTCTGCAAAGGATTCCAGTTTTATAATCCCATAAAAGGTTAGTGGTATGATAGACTAGTTAGATGTTTAGATTTTAGCTTTTAGGAATATTCCTTCGTAATTTTGATATTTTTTTTTTGTATTTTGGTTTGTTTTGATTTATAAATTTTAATCCTATGATTCGAAACCTCAAGTATATAAGCTTAACATGAATACCTTTCCTTTGGTTTTCAACTCTTTATGCAGCACTGAAAGTGCAATAATTAATTAACTTGTTTTTAAACAAAATAGATAAGACGTTTTAGGCCATGCATATCGGAAAGATAAAGCTCAGAACGAGAAGAGTTAATTTTGAAATGGCTATAACTCGCTCCTGAATTCTCGTCCAAATCGCTTCAAATCTTCACTATACACGGGTAGTCAGCTTAAAAGAATAAAAGAATGATTGGAAAAGTTATAGACGATTTTATATAGGATTTAATTATATCTTATTTATGTTTTTGATTTTATTGACGTTCTCCACATACAGTGCATTCTCTTATAATAACGTACAGATACAAATTTTGGGCTACCTGTGGATTTATTAGTATTTTATTAATATTATTAGTATAGGTAATAGCATGGTTTATGGTTTATAGTAGTGATATTTGGCATAAATACCACAAGTTATATTTCAAAATTGTTTTTAATTTCACGAGCCATCCTCGGCGATGGCTATGTGTGCATAAATAAGTTTCTGGATGAACTTAGTGGGGAGAGCATATTGAATAATGTTTAAAAGTTGCTCAAAGCAATAAATTAAATTTATCAAATAATTCTTTAGTGCATGGATATGCTTGGCCTTTTAAATTCATCTTTGTAATTCATGTTTACCCATGTTTATATACCTGCAACTGTGGTTGAACATACCAATGCTGAACTTCTTTTAAGTACACAGACAGCTAGATCACTCTTTTTATTTACTTTGTAAATAAGAAAGCTTAGGGAATATTCATAATTATATTTATTATATGGCAAGGTAATTTCACAAGCTATGATTGGTCAATTTGTGGTCCATAACTTACTGTACAGATCGAAAACCAAAATTGTCTCTCCTAGCCTTGCCATGTAATAAATCAAAATTAAAATCAAAATTTTGCCAAAAATCCCAAAAATTGCTGAAGCAAAAAAAAAAGGATTCTTTGCATTCCCTTTATTATGCTTGATACCTCTACTACCAGAATCCTTTTCGTTCCTAGCTTTTGTTGGCCTAATTAACACTATTACTTTGAGACTACCAAAGGAGTTCAAACATTTGAAGAAGAAAAATAATTGGAAGAGGATTCTGGTGGTAGTGGTATCAAGACATAATAATGGGAATGGTAAATTGGGGCTATTTACATTTCCCTTTGGGTTTCCCTAAAAGTAGAAGGGGGAGTTTAGTTAGAAATTTGCCTAAAAAGTGGGAGTGTTGCCCACTTGCCAACTCATGTGGCCACTTGCACATTCTGTCTGTCTGTCTGTCTATCTGTCTGTCTGGTAACCAAACAAATTGGGGGGTGGAGGGGGAGGCCCCCCTGCAAAAATTGGGGAGCCAGTGCCTCTCCCCATATGACTATCCAAAACAAAGCCAGAGGAAGTCCTGGCCAGCATGCTCCCAATAACATTCTTAAAATACGATTTTCAGAATATGCTATTTCCTGTGTTCTGGTGATATTTTGGACAAGAAAAAGAAAAACGTGCATCCTTCTAAATCCACCCCTGAAAGCCATTTACATATCTTACATTATTCTTTATAATATATTGTTAAACTCCAAATGTTAGTGGATAGACCCAATCCATCCCCTGAATCTGCCCTTGACATGATGATTCCTATTGTTTGTAATATTTACTGGGTCTTTTATTTTTTTTATAGAGGGGCCATCACTTCTGAGGTTTCTAAATATTTCTTATTTGTGGTGATACATTCTGAAGAAGGGTCTCACAGGTAAGTGATAATTGTTGCTGTATTACCACTATTTGCATTAATTACACATAGCAATGTAAACAATGCTAACTCCAGCAACTGCAGCTTTTTTGCAATATCCTTGGATGGTGATCAGTTATGTCAATTTTTCGTTTAAATTCATAATTCACTACTACTAAACAAAAATTGAAATTTTAACTTCTTTGATTAAAGTTAATATATTGTATTAATGAAGCCTTTCATAAGAAAGCAACAGGGGTGTAGTGAGGACCCAGGAGTTAAGGGGGCACCAAGAATAATTATATATATTAAAAATATATATAAATACCAAAACTTTTTTTGAGGGGGAACCAGAATGCATCATGTTTGCTATCTCATATTACTCCTTTCATGTGACGTAAAAGCAACTCAATTTGGAGGACAAAACAAAAGAATTTCAATCTCCTGAGAATTTTAAACTAGTGTTTTGCCCTCCAAATGGAGCTGCATTCAGAAGTGCTGCCATTGCCTATGTATTGAAATGCCTGAGATAACAAATGCCCTGCATGACATCAATAAATAAATCAAATTATTTAATATGCATGGTGTTACACAAACATCTAGGCTCAGTTTCTGGGGGAGTGGAGAGAGAATGGCAGGCACACCAAAACCACCACCGCTGGTAATCAAGCTTAATAAACATCTGCTGCCTTGTTTATTCTTATTTTGGCATGAAATATTGTTTTCATTATCATGCAGTGGTGTAGGGGGAAGATGTGACCCCTTCCTACATTTCATTTTAGCATGAAAAATAAAAGACCTTTTTAACGGAATTTCATTACATTCCGGGATAATGGAAAATTACTGTGTGACTAAATGTATCTCCAGGCTCTATATGGCTTGTAAGATTCTGAAGTTCCTAAGGATTTGATGAAAAGGAGGAGGGAGGGAAGAAGGGAGGAAGGAAGGAAATGAGAAATGAGAAATGAGAAATGAGAAATGAGAAATGAGAAATGAGAAATGAGAAATGAGAAATGAGAAATGAGAAAAGAGGAAATCAGAAATCAGAAATCAGAAATCAGAAATCAGAAATCAGAAATCAGAAATCAGAAATCAGAAATCAGAAATCAGAAATCAGAAATCAGAAATCAGAAATCAGAAATCAGAAATCAGAAATCAGAAATCAGAAATCAGAAATCAGAAATCAGAAATCAGAAATCAGAAATCAGAAATCAGAAATCAGAAATCAGAAATCAGAAATCAGAAATCAGAAATCAGAAATCAGAAATCAGAAATCAGAAATCAGAAATCAGAAATCAGAAATCAGAAATCAGAAATCAGAAATCAGAAATCAGAAATCAGAAATCAGAAATCAGAAATCAGAAATCAGAAATCAGAAATCAGAAATCAGAAATCAGAAATCAGAAATCAGAAATCAGAAATCAGAAATCAGAAATCAGAAATCAGAAATCAGAAATCAGAAATCAGAAATCAGAAATCAGAAATCAGAAATCAGAAATCAGAAATCAGAAATCAGAAATCAGAAATCAGAAATCAGAAATCAGAAATCAGAAATCAGAAATCAGAAATCAGAAATCAGAAATCAGAAATCAGAAATCAGAAATCAGAAATCAGAAATCAGAAATCAGAAATCAGAAATCAGAAATCAGAAATCAGAAATCAGAAATCAGAAATCAGAAATCAGAAATCAGAAATCAGAAATCAGAAATCAGAAATCAGAAATCAGATATGAGTCAATTTATTTTACTTCTGGTTTTAATTCTCTACTTTCTCCCATAATACATTGTGGTTTGGGGGTAACCCGGGTAAAAACTACACATGTTAGACATGAAGACTGATTTTTTTGAAATGAAAATCGTTTTCTCCTGCGTAAATTATGTCACATTTGACGTCACATTTCATAAACAAATAGAAATCAAATCCGGGTGTGTATCCCATCAGATAGAATTAAGGCCACGTACACACTAATGCGTTTTCGAAACTATTTTTGTCTTATCGAAAACGCATGGAACCGTCCACACAAGTGTTTTCGTAGCGTCCACATTACTAAAGCAAATGTTGCAATATCTTCTAATGTAAATGACGTCATCGTTTTCAAAACCTGTCCACACTCAATACCATAGACCTCCGTTTTCAGATGTCTCCAATAGCTGGGTTTCGCTTGACGTCATTTCCTGTATCGTGCGGAATTTTCCTCAGCTGAATCACAAGTTTTCAATAGAATTCTTTCTGGTTGACAGCACATGGAGGTCAGTGTTTGACCACCATTTGGAGCAGATAATGAGATTCAAAACTTTTATCAGCTGATTGAAACCCAGCTATTCGGAGAGCCTTTTCAAATGTATGCGTTTTCTATAAAAAACACTAAGCATTTAAATTTTTTTAGTGTGGAGGAAAGGCCAAAACGCATCGAAAAGTATGCGTTTTTAAACGTAAACGCAATAGTCTGGACTGGGTCTAAGATTTGATGGAAAGAAACAAGGGAAGTAATTCTGCGCCTCCGCTGGATAACCATCACCACCCTATTAACATTATAACAAATAGTTAAATAAACTAGTTTAAAAGGGGTCTTATAATTATTTACTAAAGCTGTGGTGCTAACCCCTTGAATAAGTTGTTATTTTCCTTTGTGATAATTTTAATTTCTCTTCTTTTTGCCTTAGTGAGCCATGGAAGAGCTTAAAAAGGAAATGAAAGATGCTATCTCAACGAATAATGTTGAAGAACTTCAGAGGGTAATTAATAAGGTTTGCAATGAAAAGTTTTTAACAAGCACAGAAGAAGTAAAAGAGGTTCTTGGGGAATCCCTTTACCATGCTGTGATCTTGGGTCGCTACGAAATAGTTAAAAATTTGGTGAAGAATGGAGCTGATGTCGATTATGAAGACCCTTTGAAACAATCTGTGCTTCTTAAAACTGTCATGTCTGTAGCATCAGAAGAAAGTGATGAAATATTGAAATTCCTTCTTCAAAATGGTTCGAATATTAACCACAGAAGCATCAATGGCCAGTCAGACTTCATGTTTCTTATGGCAAGCAATCGCTTAAGTTATCTTTTCCTCACAAGATTCATGGATTCACTTTGCGAAATTAAAGAAACAGACGTCCGAACAGGGGGGAGTTATCTTCACTTGGTATTCAACCGTCCTGATGATGAAAACAAAATTTTGATAATAAGAAAATTGTTGGATAAGGGGTTGGAAGTAAACGGAAAAGACAATAATGATGACACTCCATTACACTTAATGGCAGCTATCGCAGATTGCGAATCAATGAGATTCTTGGTAGAAAATGGAGCAGATATTCAAGCCAGAAATAGGTTAGGAGAAACTGTTCTTCACACTTTGGCAAGTAGTAACGAATTTGATGGATTTCAAGATTCACTGAACTTTCTTATGGAAATGGGAGTCGACATAAATCAAACAGATTCGAACGGGAAAACTGCAATACATCATGCTCTAGTGTCAAAGGATACCGATGAAAAAGCAATTGAAGAATTTATTAAACGTGGTATTAGAATCAATGTTAAAGATTCATGTGGAAGAACTGAGTTGTATGATGCGATTGAGGAAGTAGATACACAGTATTCACCGTCAGATTTAGAACGTCGAGCTGCCGTTATCAGACTTCTTGCAAACGCTGGTGTCGATGTCAATGAAGGTGACATGTATGGTATAACCCCTTTGCATCTTGCTACAACGAGAGATGATCTTGAAATCCTGGTCTCATTACTCGATGCTGGTGCAGATGTCACGAAGAAAACTAAGTCGGGAGCAACTGTCTTGCACTGGAGCTGCAAAATATACAACATGGCACATGTCATTATACATTGTTATCTAAGCGAAGGCTATGATATTAATGTTGTCGACAAGTATGGCTCAACAGCTCTGCATTGGGCAGTATGGTTCAGAATGAGTTCTGTTTCTCAAAGCTTATTGCAAGTCGGATCTGATTACACCATCAAAGATAACTCTGGAAACATCCCTCTTGATCTGGCGAAGAAATTGCTTTTTACAAAATTTTTGGATTTGGTGGCGAACGACAAGTACAAACATTTAGAGGGTTTGAGTTTACAAGACCCTGTTATCGAGTGTGATGGCAGTGAATCATTGCATGCATGCCCTTTATTACATTATGTACCAAAAGAAGAGGGAAAACTCTGTGTTGATGAGTACATTGAGCATCTCAAAATGCATGATGCATCATTGGTAAAATGCCTCAAGACATCGTTGGATATAGAAAACATGGGATTGTTTTATGACATAGAAGAAAACAGTTCTGTTCCGGAAGTTATGGGCAACTTAATGCAGTGCCTGAGTGAACGAGTTGGAGAGCGTAATCCGTTGTTTCGCTGTAATTTAAAACTCTCAGGTAGCGTGTACGAAAGAACGAAAGTTAGTCTTCCCAATGAATTTGACTACCTGTGGATTTTTATAGAATTCTGTAAAACGTTCACACCAGTTGAGTCACCAGCTTTTCCCGAAAGCTTCGTCAAATTGAAGCTAAGAAGTGCAGTCGATGAACCTCGCTTCAGGAGATATCTGACCAAAGAAAATTTCCTCGACAGTCGTTTGCTAATCCGTGACTTCCATAGGACAGTCAATGAAGAACTCATGTGCTTATTAAAAGATGAAAACCGTGGGCAGTTTTCTAACATCGTTTGTCTAAAGCTCTTGAATGAAATTTCTTGCTCCAATTGCAGCCTTAGCTTTCAGTTTTTTGGAAAAGAGGCGAAATTCTTTCGAATATCAATCGATGTAGTTCCAACAATTTTGTTTGAAGACTGGAAGCCACGAGAGTTTAAAGCCGTAGACTTGGGAGCACCTGTCATAGCTGGACAACATCCCTGCTCCTTTCATGTGATCATGAAAACACCAGACAGATGCCATGTTAAAGAATTCTCTTCGTTCTTTCGTATTTCATATGCATATTTAGAACAATGCATAATGAGAGAAGTTCCTAAAGTCATGAAAAAGGGATACATTTTGCTGAAAATTCTTGGAGAGTCAGGTTATTTGCCCAAAGTTGTAGATCATGACAATAATGGAACAGTCAAGCAGTACCTAACAAGTTATCACCTCAAGACCTGCTTTTTGCACGAGGTGGATTCATGGAGACATGGTGCAGATGGTGAGAAGGGTCTCAAGGAGTCAACAGATTCTGATGAAAACAACAGTGTCACACTAACATGGGCAACGAGAATAGTTAACCGTTATGAGAAAAGTGTCCAGGAAAGATTTCTAGCCACTTTTTTTGAACCGAAAAGAAATTTGCTGGGCCTGCAGGGAAAAGAAGATGTTATGACCGAGGGAGACATTTTCCTAGGAATGGTGAACTTACTAAAGTATTTGATAAACGTTGTTGACAGATCCAGTTAAAAGGAAAATTGCCTTGCATCCACTTTTAATTCACTTTTAATGTGATTGTTATAGCAGAACCTAACAAGCTCTAATATGAGTTTAAAAATGCTAAAATTGCAGTCAGGATCCATAAATTTTTAAGATTAAATAGTATTTTTGACTCTGACTTAATAACTTTTTTACTTCAAGACGTTTCGACTGTTAAACTACAAATGCGCGCGCAGTTTCCACCGTTTTTGTCAACTGATGAAGACTGTAGTTTTACAGTCGAAACGTCTTGAAGTAAAAAAGTTATTAAGTCAGAGTCAAAAATACTATTTAATCTTTAAAAAATACTCCAATATAAGCAGCAATTTTTTCTTGGCAAGTCAGTTTTATTTTCTCGTGTAGATGAGGAAAAGTGTAAAATTTTTGCTTGACAAGCTGGCATGCTAGCTTTTCCTTGAGAAGAAAAAATTATCAAGGCCGAAATTTGCTTCGTGTAGATGCAATAAGGAAAATGTGGTAAGGAATATTAGTTAGTTTAGTTCCCTGTCTTTTTGCACGCTTAATAAACCAGGTTACAGTTGTAAGCTTAAGAGTTTTACTCCAACGTTCTCTTTCTCACCAAAATGTCACAATCCCAAGATTGTCAATCTCTTCCCCTTTCATTACTTTGAAGGAACCTTTTACTCCCCCACACCCCCATCTCCAAAGGAAAGAAACGCTTTGGGAAATGGTAGTCTTCAATATTCGGTCATATTTTAGTAATTGAAACAAAGAAAAAGGCTTGATAAGCATGGATCAAATATGCATCACAGAACAGACTTTATAGGCGAGAAACTAATCAAATGGCTTCAATTAAATGTCAGCAAATCATTTCTTTTCCATAGCACACAGGAAGCCCGCCGTTGGATTTGACGTTGGCGATTTTCCCAATACATTCTATTCTATGCATATAACTTTAATATATTATTACGATAATTGTTAGTGATTATTATTGCAAATTGAGAGTGAAACCCCTTCACCAGGATGATTTAATAAACTTCACGTTTTCTTGCTGCTTGAAAAAGAGATTTTTAGGTTTTTTTTTTTTTTTTTTTGCGTTTTGAAGAAATCCTGAAAATCAATCCTGATCAATTAAAATATCGTACAAATAATAATAGACATATTCAAGTACTGTACGATTTTTTTTTCATTTGTCTAAAATTGCGGGTTTGTGTTCTTCTACAAGTTGTTTTACACAAGGTATTTTTTTCTGACATCTTGCATTTATTTCTCATTTAGCAATAAGTCTCAGACGTTTCGGACGAAGGACTAAATAAGGTAATGAAAATAAGTATCATCGTCATCAAAAGTATTTTCTAAACACACCCACGTAGTCCGCTAACCGGTTTAACTTGTATTTCTCTCCCCTTCTGAAATTGTTTATCACATCAAAACGAAAATTTATATGTAACACTTGGCCAAATTTTCAGGGTTAAGAGAACGCACTATGAAAATCTATTTAATATTTTTTTCCGGTTCGGATTATGATTCTAGCGAAAAGATGGGCAAGTTTACAAGGAGATATACTCACTCCATTCCCCCCCTCCCCCCCCCCCCCCCCCCCCTCCAGCCTTCAGAAAATTAATGATTTAACTACTTTGAAGCCCGGTTTACGTGAAGTTAGGGTGCGTCCATCAATTGATGGTTTGCAATCATTATCAAGAGAATAAAATATTAAAAGACATGGCAGCCATGTTGGATGACATAACAGAATAATTCATTGAAAAATCTTTTGTTAAAGTCATCCAACATAGCGGCTATGACGTCACGTACAAACGCAGATTAGCGACTGAATCTTTTGTTCTAAATATTGGTGTTCCCCGGCTGAAGAAAACGAAAACAAGGAATCTGTCCCTAGGATAGCAGCTGAAAATGTTGAATTATTATTTTCAGTGTTAACCACTATACTCATCATAATTTTATTACAATGCGAATCGAAAAACCGTGGGCACCCAGAAATATTTCAGAGATCGTTTATTGTTCGTTGAACAATCAGAAACGATTTTCTAACTCCAAGAAGTTTATCTGACTACAAATCAGTCGATCGAGCTTCTCGCAGTTAGAAAATTGCTTCAGATTGCTCAACGAACGATACACGATTTCTGAAATATTTCCGATGCCCACTGATTTTCGATTCGTACTGTAAGTCATTTTCCAGTTTCGAAATAATTGTTCAAAAAAAAAAAGAAAAAAAAATCTGATGAAATCTCAGAATTGTTTACAACTGAAATTCAAAGATGAGAATCCTGTACGAAAAATTTTATATGAATTTTACATAAACCAAATATTGTAATTCAATTCTTGTTTTTGACAATACGGAAACTCTCTTTTGTTTACTTTTATAAACTTACTCATTAAGGATGACAACGGAATTATTAGTAAAATCATGATAAACTCACTTCATTCCCTTGAGTCCTGAATTTTCATTCCCATCAAATGGGACTATATCCAAAATATGTTAAGTATCTTTGAGGCTTGAAACTTGGGCTAAAATTTTCGTCTCTTGACTGTTTCAATGTATGATAATATTTAAAAAAAAAAATAAATAAATAAGCGTCCCTCGTACTAATAACATATACAATTTCTTTTATCTGTATTTATTACAACGGAAATTCAATGTCTTATAAATACTCGGTCGCATAGCCGGTTTTCACAAGTCATTAGCTTTACACTGACAAAACTTCTGTACGAGACAGTATGCAAAGCCAAAAAAGTTATCCAGCATTTTGGTTTCATGCTGTAAGATCTCATTTTGCCCTCAGATGTTACTATGGATCAATATATAAAAATGAATAACTTTCCTTTAGTTCTATCACGTTTCTGGTAAAGAAAATCTGTCCCATCTGACGATGTTTGATTCGTATTCGTCGAACATAACACGAAATACAAAGAAAAGATAAACAAAAAAATGAAAATATATTACATATAATCCTTCGTTAGAATGCAATTTCAGAAAAAATCTATTTTAACAACATTTCATTAAATATTGAATGTTAGTAATTCTGTTTTTCTCAACTGAACTATAGATTGTTTACATCTGAAGTCATAGCGAAATAGATCAATTTAACTCATACATATAATATATTTTCATTCTTCGTTTGACATCAGTTTAAACTCTTTTGAAATCTTTCTCAACTTGGCACCTCGGAAGCAGTTAACAGTGCCAACAGTCTTCTCAAGGAAAGAGAACTCATTACATTGTAAGATACGAAAAACTAGTCCAAAGGTATTTAATCATTACAATATTATTGCTTTTTTATCAACCTTCTTGATTTTTATCCTTTCTGTCTTTGTAAGATTATTTTAGTTTTGTATATTTTACATTTTTCGGTTGAATCTTACCTAACATTAGTACTTAAAATCTATGATTATACGAAAAGCACTAAGTTTGAATCTTCTTCCAAAGGAGAATATTGTTCTAGTACGTACAAAACAAAATTAGAAAAAACTTTTACTCGCCAAGTCTCAGTTCAATAATTTTTAACCAGAATTGAAGCCAAGATTACGTTTTTACTTAGTTCGTTAGTTGAGGACAAGTATTTGAAAAAATCCTGCAAAAGTTAGATGGGTACGTTTCTCGATTCTCTCCTTCATGCTAGGAGTCGGAGGATTAGGTTTTTGTTATAAAAATTATTTCGACTTTCGTAAGATCGACCTACGATCCTGAGGATAAATACATCTGAATACTGCCTCTGAATCTTGGACAGCAATGGCAAGCTATTCAATCCATCATTCCCATATAAATTATTTAGCAAGAACAAGTTAAGAAGAACAAGAAGAAGACGAAGAACAAGAAGAACGAGAAGAACAAGAAGAACAAGAAGATGAAGAAGAACTGGAAAAAATATCTTCTAAGAAGAGAAGGATAAGAAGAACAACTGGAAAAAAATTTTGAATTTCAAAGCGGTACCCATATCACCACTTTTGGCCAAGCAAGTCATTTTTATTTACTAGTAACTTATACATATCACTTTTCGCATTCGCGGACTTATTTGCAAAAAAAATTAGGATAAAATTATATATTTGAGTTTTGATCTTGTGTGCTAAAGGTCTCGATTTCCCGTAGCGACAAAATAGGGTTTTGGTCGTCGTCAATCAAAGTGCTTGACCGATTGTCGGGAAATACAAAGTCGAAATTGGAATTTGAAGTTTCTGGACACGGGTTGATTGGCGTCCAGCAAAACCTACTTTGTCACAAATATGATTCTTCGTGCACTATTGAGAACAGCTGTAATTAGAAATGGTAACCAGCTGATCTTAGAAAAATTACTAACCAATCAGAATCGAGAAAATTTGCAAAACTGTAGTGTCATCCATAGCAACCCGGAGACTCAGGAAAAGGTTATTTCTATATTATATTTTCCCACTCAATAATAAATATCATAGTAGATGTATACAAAATATCAAAAATCTCTCCTCAAACTCTAGATTTATCTCAGATATAAACTTTTATAAGTCAATTTTCGCAGGCTTCATGACACCTCAGTTTTGCAGTGACGTCATTTCTACATCACTATTTCAGATCAGCTGGATGGTCTTAATGTACGATTTGATTTTTTTTTTAATTTCAGAATGAATCTCACAAGAGCGGTTTTAGTTTTCGTATTTCTCTCTGTCACTCTCTACTTATCTGCCATCGATTCCTGTGAAATTTACAAGTTCGTTGCCAGCGAAATTAAAAATCAAGCATTAGAGGGTCACGTGATTAAGACTGTTGTTCACAGTCTCGTCCCTCTGTGTTGGAATGACTGTGTTTGGATGTCGTGGTGCATGTCAATCAATGTCCGTCCCACCAATCACGGAAGAGTTGAATGTGATTTGAATAATTCAAGCAAAAGAGCCAATCCTGGAAGCCTAGTAACTAGACAGGGATCCCAGTATCACGAAATGAAGGTAAGAACCTTTGGATCAAAAGTTTTGTAATTTTTGGTATATTTCTAACAATCTCTTTGTCCGCGTTAGGGAGTTGATGACCGTTACTGCAAGACGAATGAATGTAAAAGAAAAGAAGGTATTTATCATGCGTGATTTTTCCAGCTCATCTGAAAAGGTGACGTATGGAAATGACGTCAACTTAAAGCTGAGGTGTCACGAAGACGGCGAAAATTTAGGTCATGAATTTACTACCAAAAATTGACGCATAACAGTTTATGTTAATCATTTGAGATAAATCTAGATTTTCAGAAGGGGTTTTTGATATTTCGTATACAATTTACTATGGTATTTATTATTGATTGGGAAAATAAAATACAGAAATAACCGTTTCCCGAGTCGCTGGGCTACTAATGATGACACTTCAGTTTTGCAAATTTTCTTAATTCTGATTGGCTAATATTTTTCCTCAGATCAGCTGGTTAGGACTCCTATTTTGTGCTTATCTATTATCAAACGAATTTCTCAGTATAGACCCCTTGCAGCACGTCGGAATGTAGCTCAATTTGGAGGGCAAAACAATAGGTTCCGATTCTCAGGAAATTAAAATTCTTTTGTTTTGCCCTCCAATTTTTTTTAATCCGCGAAAGATCAAGACAAATACAGCCTCCATAGCTTTCATTATTATGATAGTACTACTGTCTGTGTTTGTAGATTTGGGTGACGGATGGTTTCGCTATGGTAAAGCAGCAATCAAACTTTTCCAGGAGCTGAAAAACTGGACCGATGCTCGTCTCTTCTGTCAGTCACTTGGAGGGGATCTTCTGTCAATATCAAGCTCACATGAGAATGACTTTGTGTACGATGTGTTTGTAAAGAAACTTAATTTGACTTACGGCGAACGAGGTAATGTTTTGCTAAGACAGTTGCATGAGAAGAGCTATTTATTATTGCGTATTTGTTTTAGTCTTGTTTTGGAAATAGAACTTTCTCGAAATCTCGCTTACGTAATTTTCTAGAAATACAAAGATTTTCTTATTGCTTATTAGAAAACATGGACATAGCTGTACACGTGGTTCTAGAAGTAAAACTATATAAATTTTTTATGTGTTTACCGAAGCGGCGAGCTGCAAAATCTTTGCGCATGCGTCACACAACATCCTAAATAGCAACTTAGAACTTATCGATTTTTTTTGCTACGAGCATCTTTTGCTTTATCAGTTCACACTCAAGGATTGAAAAGGTCTCAGAGTAGACGAAACTGATCTTTTTCGCGCTTAGTTTTTCGTACAGCTGGCCGGACAAAAACCCCGAATTTTGCACAGGACTTATTTTTAAAACTTTCTTCAAATATTTTTAGTTAGTCTTCAAAAATAATGTTTAAAGTAGATGTCCTGAGAAAATTGTTTCCAGATATTCTTTTATTTTTGAGTTATGAATTTTTGTGAGCAAAGCTTGATTTTCGCCAATGGTCATATTCAAAATTCATTATCTCGAAAACGAGCTCGGGACACCCCATTTTTCTTTTTCTTTTTAGAATCAGCGTTAAATTCTATGTAACATTTTGTAATTATTCCTTGCTAAAGTAGTCAGTCATCTTACCGAGAAAGAAATGAAAAATGTTTTTGGGGAAATGTATTGTAGCCATTGGTTAAGAAATTAAAGCAAAGATCATGATCACGATCACGATCACGATCAGTCTGTACTGAACATGCAGTAGAAAATGTTTTTGAGAGTGTTTGTTAATACTTATTTAATGATTTTCAACAGAAAGGAAATTTCCTGATGTATATTGGAAATTCAACGGATACGAGCCAGGAGTAAGGTAACATATAAAACAGATAATTGATTTTCTTCAAATTCGCATTCGTTTGTACATTCGTTTGTATGCCCTGATGCTTTAGCAGATCACTGTGCCGTGTCAACGATCGTAAGAGCCGTTTTCGTATGACTGGGAAACATACGGTACTGACTTAGAGCAAGTACACGGTACAACATGCCATAACATTGAAATGGCTTCCCATTGTCTTCCACTAATTCATCCAATCACAACGCGTAGTTACGGCTACAGTAAGATACATGCAGTACGGCTAAGGTACAGCTACGAATTTACATATCGCGAATCGTTTCCCACTCATGCGAAAACAGCTCTAACACATACTTTCCAGCGTATCCTGCAGACTATGGGCGTTTACATAGTCATAAGTGTCGCTATGTCATAGAGCTGTTTTCGTATGAGTGGGAAACACACGGTACTGACTTTGAAATGGGTTCCTATTGTCTTCCAGTAATCCATCCAATCACAACGCATAGTCAGGGCTACGGTAAGATACGGTACGGCTACATTACGGCTATGAATCTGCCGCGCCGTTCCCCACTCATACGAAAACCGCTCTAATCGATCATTGTACGCTGTTTTCAATTGGGCAGGTAATATCAGTGGTGACCCATATTTTTCACTCCCTGATTGTTCTCTTTTGCTACGTCTGCCCTTCTCGCTCGTGTGGTACTTTGAACGGCATATTTCTCATAGTTCTCTATCAAATTGGCTTTATTCCAATCTATCCCTGCCTCTGACAGTACCTCGGCCTGATGTCAAAATAATAAAATGTTCCTTTTTAAGTGGTGGATACGTGAAGCCATAGTTATGGTAAAGTTTGTGTGAGGGATGTACATATATATTGTATGTATGTGGGGGAGGACCCAATTCAGGAATACTCCCGTTTCGAGTTCTCTTTTACGCTGTGTTAGCCTCAAAACCGTGTAATATATTCTTTTATTCAGTAACAGCCCGTGGTAATTCAAGAGATCTGTGTGTAAAGAAGACAATAAAAATACTTTGAAATTTCACGAGTTTTATCTAAATTTCTGCATAATTTACGCACAATTGAGGCTAACACAGCGTAAAAGAGAACTCGAAACGGGAGTATTCAGGAACTATACAAATGTAAATAATGAATTTAGTTTTCAAATTGAAATAATTTTCTTTATAATTATAATTAATCATATCTAATTATATTTTTTCTTAAAATAACTCATCAGTTTTCATGGAACGTCAGGAGGTGCCAAATTCCTATCACACGAAGGTGAAATTGCACTGTACGTCTCTGGAACTGGTGGATATGCCAAGGTGGACGCTGTCCCGTTCAATCTTGAGGGGTTTACAATCACTCTATGGCTCAAGAAACTGGACACGACGACTAAAGGCTTTCCGTGTGCATTTATTGGTTATTCGAGTGATGGATATTTAAATATATACACGAAGGCAAACAGTAATCGTATTGCCTGTAAAGTCGAACCCGCAACTCCAGCAACGATGGATGAAGGGAGCTCGGGGTACGTTCAAAACATATTGAAGACCGGACTGAATAAATCATAGAGAGATTGATTGGCTAACGGACCGAATATAAGTGTAAGTACAAAAAAATCAGATCAGGATTATTGATGGCGTCACTACAGGTGTATATCGTCTCTATTTTCATTTCGGACATCCATTTGCAACTTTCTTGATCCGCTGATTATTCAATCAATACTGTAACTAGCTATAATTACGTCATCAACAATCCTGATCTGACTTTTTTGTATGTACATTTATTTGGCATATTGTAAAACATGGACTGGACTCGCTTGGACTGGACTGGACTGGACTCAAAAATCTGTAAAACATGGACTGGACTGGACTCAAAAATCTGTAAAACATCGACTGGACTGGACTCAAAAATCTGTAAAACATGGACTGGACTGGACTCAAAAATCTGTAAAACATCGACTGGACTGGACTCAAAAATCTGTAAAACATGGATTGGACTAAAAAAATCTGTTTAAAAACATCATTCAAGACATCAAAACATTATTAGTCATTCTTGATCTTGAAATATACCTAGAACAATCACCTCACTAATTTCTTGAGGCTTGGAACTGAAAAACTACAGTCGTCCTTTTTAAGAAATTTTACGACCAGCATGCATGACTGAATTACGCTTGGATTTTTTCGCCTTTTTCTCGAAAACACAGAATATTTTAAGACATGTGATTAATCGCTCGTATTTCTCTCGATTGCACCCAAACGTTCACGATATCTTTTTCAAAAGTCCATCGCATGTTTAGTGTTCGATTTTACTGAAGTATCGTAGTTTTCATCTTTTGTTTACTGATAAGGAAGCCGTAATCATGAGTGGGTAGGTATATTTCAAGACCAAGAATGATCATGATCAAAGTTGTTTCGTGATATTTAAGTAAAATCTTTTATCATTTTCATTTATTCATAGATGCTTCCATAATGTGTGGTGCCATTTTTCCTTCATCTGGAATAAAACAGAAAGTTTGTATGGCCTCTTGATTGACGGAAAAAACTTTAAAAAAACTTTTTCTGCTACGAGTCTGGGAGTAGTACCTACCGAATTTGTGTTTGGTTCGTCACAGTTAAATAACCCTGTTAACTATTTCCATGGTTACATCAAACACTTTATGTTATTTCACAAGTCATTGAGCCTCCATGAAGCACAAACCGCCATGTGTAAGTGATTGATTGATATCTCCTTCCGGGGGTCCGTCCGGGGGGCACCGCCATGAAAGGGGCAGGGAAGCTTTTCGTACCTTATAGGGGTTCATTTTCCGCGTTATTTGGTATCTTTTAGGGTGTTCAAACGAAAAACTAACTAAAAAGACTTTAAAATTAGCGTCATTTTGCACCATTTAAGAAATTTGGTATCTTTTAGGGGTCATTTTCAAAATTTCCAACGAGCATCCCGCCCCTCTATATACGGGAGTCCCCCCCGGATTTCCTTAGAGTTATCCTGATCAATGTCTTTAGTTCATGTTCTTAGTACAAGAAGTTCCTCTGAAAGCAGTGCAGCACGGAGATGACCAAGTTAAACTACGGCACAAAGTTTAAGAAAAATATGCGCAAATGTCCTCTCATCCATGGCATACGTTTTTGAGTTTTTGCCATACGAAATCCGTTTCATGCACACTCTCAAAGCTGAATCAGCAGCATCGATAGGCTGGTATAAACAAACTAGATGACGTGCTAATTAAAAACACTGACCTACATTCTGATACAAAAAGGCCTATTCACCACTTTCACATTCCCATAATGCTTTGCGTTTTTGGGGGGCAACAATTATAGCAAAAAATATTCGAAAATTCAAAACTTTGCATGCAGTTGCTGAGTATATTTGCTATTATCATTGAAAAATTCAGTATCAGTTTAATCAGAGTTAATTCCACACGCATTGGAGAATGAAACGTTTAGGGTTACAGACAATGTATTTTTACAATGTATATTTCTTTCTTTCTTGTTTTTGTGAATTCTGATAGAATCTATCATAGATGCATAAGTGTTTTTGGAAGTTTTTTCCTCAATTCTTATTAATGTTCATGGTAATCATTACCGATTTTGTCTCGTTGTTGCCCCCCCCCCCCCCAAACGCAAAGCATTATGGGAATGTGAAAGTGGTGAATTATAGATTACAAGATTTCAGCTATTTTCTGTTTTTAGTGACTGGTCATAAAATAAAGGGGGGTGGGCTGGTAAAACTTGAATTGAATTAGCAGTTTTTTATACTGGCCCATTATTAAATGAGGTTGAAAAAGTGATGACCCACCCCCGGTTTTGAACCAAAATTGCATAGATGTTAGATGTTCCATTTTATAGATAGCGCATGCTTGGGGTTCATGCTGTTACTCACCGTTGTTTTGTTACTGTGCTTTTTTGTAGATTGGCACGAGCAAGGAGTATGGATTGGGCTGAATGATCAAGCCAACAAAAATGCCTTTCGTTGGTCTGATGGTACCCCTGTCAGTCAGTTTATGCCTCTGCCAGCCTACAATCCCCAACCAGCGCTGTCTGGTAGAGAGTGCGTGACAATGAGAAGCAACAGGATGTGGCTAGATAAGCATTGCCAGGAAAAAAAGCCATTTATGTGTGAGAAGCCAGCAGCATGAAGCACAAACTCTAGCTCAAACGAACATTGCCTTATAAGGCATTTATCTTTAAGGGGGCTTTCATTTATTAGTGTAATGGGGAAGGGGGGGGGGGGGTGTCGGCAAAATAATCTGTTGTCTTTTTCAAATATTACTCATCCCCCTTCCTGGTTAATTGGCAAAAATATTATAACTCCCCTATATTTCGCCCAGTTTATTACCAAACCCCTATAAAGCTGCAAACAATTGGTAACAATCCTCCTATCCTGGATATACCTTCCAAAAATAATATAACCCCCCAATATTGCCGACCTCCCCCCATACAGTAATAAATGAAAGCCCCCTAAGAGATGAGAACCCTTTCAAACAAATCGCAAACATTGTTTGAAAAAACTTCTAATAGATAGAATCGATCACGGAGTTATAGACCGGCATTGAATTCACGAAATATCGTCTCATTGTTATAAAGAAAACCTTATGATTCATGGACGGATCCAGGATTTTTTTAAATTAAGGGGGTGACTGTCAGAGCGTTATTTGCGCCAATACCACAGGAAACCTATAAAAGGCGGGAAAATGGTGAAAAAACGGGAATTATTTTGAGGCTTCAAGTAAACCGAGAGAATTAAATTTATCCGGATAAGTGTTTTCAGTTATGAACACGTTTTTATTTTATTTGTGCAAAAGAGAATTTTTTGTTAGAAAAGCTGTATTTTATCACTCTAGTATATTTTTTCATTCCAAAGGGGGGGGGGGGGGGGGTGGGGGGTAGCTGCACACCCTTCACTACCCCTGGGTCCGCCCCTGATGATTAGTTCGAAGCCTGATCAAAATACCAGTTGTTTTGCTTTTTAAACACAAACCGCTCTAGCTCTTTAAGTTTTTCTTATTTTTCTTGTTAATCACAAAGCGACTAGAGACAAGGATTAGAGACAGGTCCTAGTCATGGACTTCTGATCCTATAAAGTGACTAAATTACGGAAATTTGTATATACCAAATAGTAGTCTACCACAGATCCTGCATTCTAAATGGCTACTCCACTAGTGGTCTATTAGTGATGGACCACTAGCCGTGAGCGACCCTTATTGGACAGGTTCGTAGGCTGGGGGTGCGGGAAGTGCGAACGCAACCCCCCTTTTGGGGATTTTTTGCGTTTTTTAAGTACTAATGTGATAGTGAAATGTTGATTTGCTCATAACAGGAGCCAATTATTCACGAACGCACCCCCCCCCCCCCCCCCCGCTCTAGATGTGAAAGCACGCTACGGGTCTGTTGGGCCTTCGGGCTGCAGGTCTGATTGTCAAATTACGTAATAGTATATCTGCATTATCATAACAATTATTACTACTCGTCAAAATCCCTTGCAGGAGGAAATACAAATTTGAAAAAAGTTAACCACGTCACGAAGCATTTCATTAGCGGTTGTAAAATAACGCTGTCCTGCAAAGGGCTTATTACTGAAACACCGCTTCTGGAATTAAAAAAATTCTTTAAAATTAATTTTTTGAAAGTTGCATTCAGAATGCCTTTCTTCTTTGAAATATGAATGGGGGAAGGGGAAATATAGAATAGATATAATGGCATGCTCTGTAACCAAACTAAACGTTTGCTCTTGTAACAACTAAATTTGTTCAACTTAAAATTAAAAAACATTTCCTCTTCAATCAATGTAATATCCGTAATATTCGTATTCAAAATCATCTTTAGGGTGCACGAGGCTAACAAGTAAACGACTTCCTCGTGTTACATCGAAAATTATATTTAGAATTTTCCTCGTTCTCTATACTTAGGCCACGTCTACACCGAAAACGCATTGAAAGTTTATTTTCGATTAATTAACGGACAGGAAATGTCCTAATATCAATTTTTGGGGGTTCATTTATCCCCCACTCTCCCTCCCTTGTGCTCCCTTAAGTATTTTTTTTTTCAAAAAACCTTATTTTGGAGCATTGTTGCATTCTAAATTTATTGCTAGTGTAATCCCCACACCAACTTCCTGCCCCCACCCCTCCCCCACCCCTCCCCCACCCCTTTCTCTTCTCCTCAGCTCTCCTCGGCCACACGGTCTAGATGGCTAGGACCATCGCGAGCATCTTCGTTACGGTGGACGTCAACAAAACAAATGGCGGAAATTATGTCTGCGAAGGATTCCAGTTTTATAGTCCCATAAAAGGTTAGTGGTATGATAGACTAGTTAGATGTTTAGATTTTAGCTTTTAGGAATATTCCTTCGTAATTTTGATATTTTTTTTTTTGTATTTTGGTTTGTTTTGATTTATAAGCTTTAATCCTATGATTCGAAACCTCAAGTATATAAGCTTAACATAAATACCTTTCCTTTGGTTTTCAACTCTTTATGCAGCACTGAAAGTGCAATAGTTAATTAACTTGTTTTTAAACAATAGATAAGACGTTTTAGGCCATGCAGATCGGAAAGATAAAGCTCAGAACGAGAAGGGTTAATTTTGAAATGGCTATAACTCGCTCCTGAATTCTCGTCCAAATCGCTTCAAATCTTCACTATACACGGGTAGTCAGCTTAAAAGAATAAAAGAATGATTGGAAAAGTTATAGACGATTTTATATAGGATTTAATTATATCTTATTTATGTTTTTGATTTTATTGACTTTCTCCACATACAGTGCATTCTCTTATAATAACGTATACAGATACACATTTTGGGCTACCTGTGGAATCATTAGCATTTTATTAATATTTTTAGTATAGGTAATAGCATGGTTTATGGTTTATAGTAGTGATATTTGGCATAAATGCCACAAGTTATATTTCAAAATTGTTTGTAATTTCACGAGCCTTCCTCGGCAATGGCTATATATGTGTGCATAAATAAGTTTCTGGATGAACTTAGTTGGGAGAGCATATATTGAATAATGTTTAAAAGTTGCTCAAAGCAAAAAATTGAATTTACCAAATAATTCTTTAGTGCATGGATATGCTTGGCCTTTGAAATTCAACTTTGTAATTCATGTTTACCCATGTTTATATACCTGCAACTGTGGTTGACATACCAGTGCTGAACTTCTTTTAAGTAGACAGATCATTCTTTTTATTTACTTCAGGCTTTGTAAATAAGAATGCTTAGGGAATATTCATAATTATATTTATCATATGGCAAGGTAATTTCACGAGCTATGATTGGTCAATTTGCAGTCCATAACTTACAGTACAGACCTCAAACTCAGTTAATAAGAGCTATTTATGGGGTGGGGGAGGAGGGGGCTATGGAGATTTGGAAGGGGCCAGCCAATTTCTCATGTATTTGGGGAATATTGAAAATAGTTTTCAAAGCCAAAAATATGAAAAGTTCACGAAAAGTCTGTAGGTCACTGAAAATATGTTACATTAAGTGTGTGTGTGGTGTGGGTGGAGGCCGGAGGGCAGGAAGCATCCAGAAATGTTATTTCAAAATGTAAAATCCCCAAAAGAGGGGTTAATGAATGGAATTAGGGAGTCATTATGAATTCATGGATCTATACTGAGGTTATAACCATGTACCTGGGCTAAAAGTTACTCTATTGTTGTACAAGTTGATATCACAAATAAAGACTTATGAATAACAAAGAAAACCATGTCATGTGTGAACTAATCAGCTTTCACAGCCTAGTGCCTTAAAATAATTGGAGATATAACACAATAATGTGAGTGCATGGGTTATTTAATATGGAATTTTGATATATTTTCTGATTAAATGTATATATAAAGGTTGGAATTTTCCATAATTATACTAGGTAAATTCTGTTTCATTTATAAGTGATGAAAAGAAGGTTGTTCAGGGCTCGAAATAGGAAACAATTATAGCCTGCCAGTCCAGTAAATTTTGTTTGCCTTTTTATTTTATTTTCCATTTGGCAGTTCACTGTTATTTTTGCCGGCCAAACTTTAAGTTTTGCCTGGCTTTTGACCATTGGCAGGCTGCTATTTCGAGCCCTGCTGTTTCTTTAGAGACAATTACATAAAAAAATAGCATATTTTTGTTTTCCTTATGTATAGAAACAGTAATTTGTGGTGGATCCAGGATGATTTAAGGGGTTGGCTAGCTGTTACCTAGAAAGCCAGTGTTGGACCAGGAATTGGAGAAAGGGGGGATATACAGGGCCAAAAGAAACAACTAAAAAGTGGGGGAGGGGGGGGGAGGGGGGGGTGCTGCCAAAAATCCCAAAAATTGCTGAAGCAAACAAAAAAGGATTCTTTGCATTCCCTTTATTACGCTTGATACCTCTACTACCAGAATCCTTTTCATTCCTAGCTTTTGTTGGCCTAATTAACACTATTACATGTAGGCCACTTGCGCATTCTGTCTGTCTGTCTGGTAACCAAACAAATTGGGGGGGGGGGGGAGGGTATGCCGATTGCAAAAAAAATATTGGGGAGCTAGTGCTTTCCCCCATATGACCATTGAAAACAAAGCCAGAGGAGGTCCTGGCCAGCATGCTCCCGATAAAATTCTTAGAATATAATTTTCAGAAAATGCTATTTTCTGTGTTCTGGGGATATTTTGGACAAGAAAAAGAAAAACGTGCATCCTTCTAAATCCACCCCTGAAAGCCATTTACATATTTTACATTATTCTTTATAATATATTGTCAAACTCCAAATGTTAGTGGGTAGACCCATTCCATCCCCTGAATCTGCCCTTGACATGATGATTCCTATTGTTTGTAATATTTACTGGGTCTTTTATTTTTCTTATAGAGGGGCCATCACTTCTGAGGTTTCTAAATATTTCTTACCTGTGGTGATACATTCTGAAGAAGGGTCTCACAGGTAAGTGATAATTGTTGCTGTATTACCACTATTTGAATTAATTGCACATAGCAGTGAAAACAATGATAACTCCAGTGACTGCAGCTTTTTTGCAATATCCTTGGATGGTCAGATATGTCAATTTTTCATTTGAATTCATAATTTACTACTACTAAGCAAAAATTGAAATTTTAACTTCTTTGATTAAAGTTTTAATATATTGTTTTAATGAAGCCTTTTGTAAGAAAGCAACAGGGGCGTAGTGAGAACCCAGGAGTTAAGGGGCAGCAAGAATATATATATTAAAAATATATATAAATACCAAAAAAAAATTCTCATATCTCATATTACTCCTTTCACGTGATGTCAAAGCAGCTCAATTTGGAGGACAGAACAAAAGAATTTCAATCTCCTGAGAATTTTAAACTAGTGTTTTGCCCTCCAAATGGAGCTGCATTCAGAAGTGCTGCCATTGCCTATGTATTAAAATGCCTGAGATAACAAATGCTCTGCATGACATCAATAAATAAATCAAATTATTTAATATGCATGGTGTTACACAAACATCTAGGCTCAGTTTCTGGGGGAGTGGAGAGAGAATGGCAGGCACACCAAAACCACCACCGCTGGTAATCGAGCTTAATAAACATCTGCTACCTTATTTATTCTTATTTTGGCATGAAGTATTGTTTTCATTATCATGCAGTGGTGTAGGGGGAAGATGGGACCCTTCCTACAATTCCATTTTAGCATGAAAAATAAGAGACCTTTTTAACTGAATTTCATTACATTCCGGGATAATGGAAAATTACTGTGTGACTAAATGGATCTCCAGGCTCTATATGGCTTGTAAATTATGAAGTTCCTAAGGATTTGATGAAAAGAATGAGGGAGGGAAGAAGGGAGAAAGGAAGGGGATGAGAAATGAGAAATGAGAAATGAGAAATGAGAAATGAGAAATGAGAAATGAGAAATGAGAAATGAGAAATGAGAAATGAGAAATGAGAAATGAGAAATGAGAAATGAGAAATGAGAAATGAGGAATGAGTAATGAGTAATGAGAAATGAGAAATGAGAAATGAGAAATGAGGAATGAGGAATGAGGAATGAGGAATGACAGATGACAAATTTGAAATTTGAAATGAGGAATGAGGAATGAGGAATGAGGAATGACAGATGACAAATTTGAAATGAGTAATGAGAAATGAGGAATGAGGAATGAGAAATGAGAAATGAGGAATGAGAAATGAGAAATGAGAAATGAGAAATGAGAAATGAGAAATGAGAAATAAGAAATGAGAAATGAGGAATGAGGAATGAGGAATGAGAAATGAGGAATGAGAAATGAGAAATGAGAAATGAGAAATGAGAACTGAGGAATGAGAAATGAGAAATGAGAACTGAGGAATGAGAAATGAGAAATGAGAAATGAGGAATGAGAAATGAGAAATGAGGAATGAGAAATGAGGAATGAGGAATGAGGAATGAGGAATGACAGATGACAAATTTGAAATGAGGAATGAGGAATGAGGAATGAGGAATGACAGATGACAAATTTGAAATGAGTAATGAGAAATGAAGACTGAGGAATGAGAAATGAGAAATGAGAAATGAGAAATGAGGACTGAGGAATGAGAAATGAGAAATGAGAAATGAGAAATGAGGAATGAGGAATGAGGAATGAGGAATGACAGATGACAAATTTGAAATGAGGAATGAGGAATGAGGAATGAGGAATGACAAATTTGAAATGAGTAATGAGAAATGAAGACTGAGGAATGAGAAATGAGAAATGAGAAATGAGAAATGAGGACTGAGGAATGAGAAATGAGAAATGAGAAATGAGAAATAAGAAATGAGAAATGAGGAATGAGGAATGAGAAATGAGAAATGAGAAATGAGAAATGAGAACTGAGGAATGAGAAATGAGAAATGAGAAATGAGAAATGAGAACTGAGGAATGAGAAATGAGAAATGAGGAATGAGAAATGAGAAATGAGATATGAGAAATGAGAAATGAGAAATGAAGACTGAGGAATGAGGAATGAGGAATGAGGAATGAGGAATGACAGATGACAAATTTGAAATTTGAAATGAGGAATGAGGAATGAGGAATGAGGAATGACAGATGACAAATTTGAAATGAGTAATGAGAAATGAAGACTGAGGAATGAGAAATGAGAAATGAGAAATGAGAAATGAGGAATGAGAAATGAAAAATGAGAAATGAGAAATGAGAAATGAGAAATGAGAAATGAGAAATGAGAAATGAGGAATGAGGAATGAGGAATGAGGAATGAGGAATGACAGATGACAAATTTGAAATTTGAAATGAGGAATGAGGAATGAGGAATGAGGAATGACAGATGACAAATTTGAAATGAGTAATGAGAAATGAGGAATGAGGAATGAGAAATGAGAAATGAGGAATGAGAAATGAGAAATGAGGAATGAGAAATGAGAAATGAGAAATGAGAAATAAGAAATGAGAAATGAGGAATGAGGAATGAGAAATGAGGAATGAGAAATGAGAAATGAGAACTGAGGAATGAGAAATGAGAACTGAGGAATGAGAAATGAGAAATGAGAAATGAGAAATGAGAAATGAGGAATGAGAAATGAGAAATGAGGAATGAGAAATGAGAAATGAGGAATGAGGAATGAGGAATGAGGAATGAGGAATGACAAATTTGAAATGAGGAATGAGGAATGAGGAATGACAGATGACAAATTTGAAATGAGTAATGAGAAATGAAGACTGAGGAATGAGAAATGAGAAATGAGAAATGAGAAATGAGGAATGAGAAATGAGAAATGAGAAATGAGAAATAAGAAATGAGAAATGAGGAATGAGGAATGAGGAATGAGAAATGAGGAATGAGAAATGAGAAATGAGAAATGAGAACTGAGGAATGAGAAATGAGAAATGAGAACTGAGGAATGAGAAATGAGAAATGAGGAATGAGAAATGAGAAATGAGATATGAGAAATGAGAAATGAGAAATGAGAAATGAAGACTGAGGAATGAGGAATGAGGAATGAGGAATGACAGATGACAAATTTGAAATGAGTAATGAGAAATGAAGACTGAGGAATGAGAAATGAGAAATGAGAAATGAGAAATGAGGAATGAGAAATGAGAAATGATAAAAGGAGAAATGAGAAATGAGAAATGAGAAATGAGAAATGAGGAATGAGAAATGAGGAATGAGAAATGAGAAATGAGAACTGAGGAATGAGAAATGAGAAATGAGAACTGAGGAATGAGAAATGAGAAATGAGAAATGAGAAATGAGGAATGAGAAATGAGAAATGAGGAATGAGAAATGAGGAATGAGGAATGAGGAATGAGGAATGACAGATGACAAATTTGAAATGAGGAATGAGGAATGAGGAATGAGGAATGACAGATGACAAATTTGAAATGAGTAATGAGAAATGAAGACTGAGGAATGAGAAATGAGAAATGAGAAATGAGAAATGAGGACTGAGGAATGAGAAATGAGAAATGAGAAATGAGAAATAAGAAATGAGAAATGAGGAATGAGGAATGAGGAATGAGAAATGAGAAATGAGAAATGAGAAATGAGAACTGAGGAATGAGAAATGAGAAATGAGAAATGAGAAATGAGAACTGAGGAATAAGAAATGAGAAATGAGGAATGAGAAATGAGAAATGAGATATGAGATATGAGAAATGAGAAATGAAGACTGAGGAATGAGGAATGAGGAATGAGGAATGAGGAATGAGGAATGACAGATGACAAATTTGAAATTTGAAATGAGGAATGAGGAATGAGGAATGACAGATGACAAATTTGAAATGAGTAATGAGAAATGAAGACTGAGGAATGAGAAATGAGAAATGAGAAATGAGAAATGAGGAATGAGAAATGAGAAATGAGAAATGAGAAATGAGAAATGAGGAATGAGGAATGAGGAATGAGGAATGACAGATGACAAATTTGAAATTTGAAATGAGGAATGAGGAATGAGGAATGAGGAATGACAGATGACAAATTTGAAATGAGTAATGAGAAATGAGGAATGAGAAATGAGAAATGAGGAATGAGAAATGAGAAATGAGGAATGAGAAATGAGAAATGAGAAATGAGAAATAAGAAATGAGAAATGAGGAATGAGGAATGAGGAATGAGGAATGAGAAATGAGAAATGAGAACTGAGGAATGAGAAATGAGAAATGAGAACTGAGGAATGAGAAATGAGAAATGAGAAATGAGAAATGAGGAATGAGAAATGAGAAATGAGAAATGAGGAATGAGAAATGAGAAATGAGAAATGAGGAATGAGGAATGAGGAATGAGGAATGAGGAATGACAGATGACAAATTTGAAATGAGGAATGAGGAATGAGGAATGACAGATGACAAATTTGAAATGAGTAATGAGAAATGAAGACTGAGGAATGAGAAATGAGAAATGAGGACTGAGGAATGAGAAATGAGAAATGAGAAATGAGAAATGAGAAATGAGAAATAAGAAATGAGAAATGAGGAATGAGGAATGAGGAATGAGAAATGAGGAATGAGAAATGAGAAATGAGAAATGAGAACTGAGGAATGAGAAATGAGAAATGAGAAATGAGAACTGAGGAATGAGAAATGAGAAATGAGGAATGAGAAATGAGAAATGAGAAATGAGATATGAGAAATGAGAAATGAGAAATGAAGACTGAGGAATGAGGAATGAGGAATGAGGAATGACAGATGACAAATTTGAAATTTGAAATGAGGAATGAGGAATGAGGAATGAGGAATGACAGATGACAAATTTGAAATGAGTAATGAGAAATGAAGACTGAGGAATGAGAAATGAGAAATGAGAAATGAGAAATGAGAAATGAGAAATGAGAAATGAGAAATGAGAAATGAGAAATGAGAAATGAGAAATGAGAAATGAGAAATGAGGAATGAGAAATGAGGAATGAGAAATGAGAAATGAGAACTGAGGAATGAGAAATGAGAAATGAGAAATGAGAAATGAGAACTGAGGAATGAGAAATGAGAAATGAGAAATGAGGAATGAGAAATGAGAAATGAGAAATGAGAAATGAGAAATCAGAAATCAGAAATCAGAAATCAGAAATCAGAAATGAAGACTGAGGAATGAGAAATGAGAAATGAGGAATGAGGAATGAGGAATGAGGAATGAGGAATGAGGAATGAGAAATGAGAAATGAGAAATGAGTCAATTTATTTTACTTCTGGTTTTAACTCTCTACTTTCTCCCATAATACATTGTGGTTTGGGGGTAACCCGGGTAAAAACTACACATGTTAGGCTAAAGACTGATTTTTTTGAAATGAAAATCGTTTTCTCCGGCGTAAATTATGTCACATTTGACGTCACATTTCATAAACAAATAGAAATCAAATCCGGGTGTGTATCCCATCAGATAGAATTAAGGCCACGTACACACTAATGCGTTTTCGAAACTATTTTTGTCTCATCGAAAACGCATGGAACCGTCCACACAAGTGTTTTCGTAGCGTCCACATTACTAAAGCAAATGTTGCAATATCTTCAAATGTAAATGACGTCATCGTTTTCAAAACCTGTCCACACTCAATACCATATAGACCTCCGTTTTCAGATGTCTCCAATAGCTGGGTTTCACTTGACGTCATTTCCTGTATCGTGCGGAATGTTCATCAGCTGAATCACAAGTTTTCAATAGAATTCTTTCTGGTTGACAGCACATGGTGGTCAGTGTTTGACCACCATTTGGAGCAGATAATGAGATTCAAAACTTTTATCAGCTGATTGAAACCCAGCTATTCGGAGAGCCTTTTCAAATGTATGCGTTTTCTATAAAAAACGCTAAGCATTTAAATTTTTTTAGTGTGGAGGAAAGGCCAAAACGCATCGAAAAGTATGCGTTTTTAAACGTAAACGCAATAGTCTGGACTGGGTCTAAGATTTGATGGAAAGAAACAAGGGAAGCAATTCTGCGCCTCCGCTGGATAACCATCACCACCCTATTAACATTATGACAAATAGTTAAATAAACTAGTTTAAAAGGGGTCTTATAATTATTTACTAAAGCTGTGGTGCTAACCCCTTGAATAAGTTGTTATTTTCCTTTGTGATAATTTTAATTTCTCTTCTTTTTGCCTTAGTGAGCCATGGAAGAGCTTAAAAAGGAAATGAAAGATGCTATCTCAACGAATAATGTTGAAGAACTTCAGAGGGTAATTAATAAGGTTTGCAATGAAAAGTTTTTAACAAGCACAGAAGTAGTAAAACAGGTTCTTGGGGAATCCCTTTACCATGCTGTGATCTTGGGTCGCTACGAAATAGTTAAAAATTTGGTGAAGAATGGAGCTGATGTTAATTATGAAGACCCTTTGAAACAATCTGTGCTTCTTAAAACTGTCATGTCTGTAGCATCAGAAGAAAGTGATGAAATATTGAAATTCCTTCTTCAAAATGGTTCGAATATTAACCACAGAAGCATCAATGGCCAGTCAGACTTCATGTTTCTTATGGCAAGCAATCGCTTAAGTTATCTTTTCCTCACAAGATTCATGGATTCACTTTGCGAAATTAAAGAAACAGACCTCCGAACAGGGGGGAGTTATCTTCACTTAGTATTCAACCGTCCTGATGATGAAAACAAAATTTTGATAATAAGAAAATTGTTGGATAAGGGTTTGGAAGTAAACGGAAAAGACAATAATGATGACACTCCATTACACTTAATGGCAGCTATCGCAGATTGCGAATCAATGAGATTCTTGGTAGAAAATGGAGCAGATATTCAAGCCAGAAACAGGTTAGGAGAAACTGTTCTTCACACTTTGGCAAGTAGTAACGAATTTGATGGATTTCAAGATTCACTGAACTATCTTATGGAAATGGGACTCGACATAAATCAAACAGATTCGAACGGGAAAACTGCGATACATCATGCTCTAGTGTCAAAGGATACCGATGAAAAAGCAATTGAAGAATTTATTAAACGTGGTATTAGAATCAATGTTAAAGATTCATGTGGAAGAACTGAGTTGTATGATGCGATTGAGGAAGTAGATACACAGTATTCACCGTCAGATTTAGAACGCCGAGCTGCCGTTATCAGACTTCTTGCAAACGCTGGTGTCGATGTCAACGAAGGTGACATGTATGGTATAACCCCTTTGCATCTTGCTTCAACGAGAAATGATCTTGAAATCCTGGTCTCATTACTCGATGCTGGTGCAGATGTCACGAAGAAAACTAAGTCGGGAGCAACTGTCTTGCACTGGAGCTGCAAAATATACAACATGGCACATGTCATTATACATTGTTATCTAAGCGAAGGCTATGATATTAATGTTGTCGACAAGTATGGCTCAACAGCTCTGCATTGGGCAGTATGGTTCAGAATGAGTTCTGTTTCTCAAAGCTTATTGCAAGTCGGATCTGATTACACCATCAAAGATAACTCTGGAAACACCCCTCTTGATCTGGCGAAGAAATTGCTTTTTACAAAGTTTTTGGATTTGGTGGCGAACGACAAGTACAAACATTTAGAGGGTTTGGGTTTACAAGACCCTGTTATCGAGTGTGATGGCAGCTGTGAATCCTTGCATGCATGCCCTTTATTACATTATATACCAAAAGAAGAGGGAAAACTCTGTGTTGATGAGTACATTGAGCATCTCAAAATGCATGATGCATCATTGGTAAAATGCATCAAGACATCGTTGGATATAGAAAACATGGGTTTGTTTTATGACATAGAAGAAAACAGTTCTGTTCCGGAAGTTATGGGCAACTTAATGCAGTGCCTGAGTGAACGAGTTGGAGAGCGTAATCCGTTGTTTCGCTGTAATTTAAAACTCTCAGGTAGCGTGTACGAAAGAACAAAAGTTAGTCTTCCCAATGAATTTGACTACCTGTGGATTTTTATAGAATTCTGTAAAACGTTCACACCAGTTGAGTCACCAGCTTTTCCCGAAAGCTTCGTCAAATTGAAGCTAAGAAGTGCAGTCGATGAACCTCGCTTCAGGAGATATCTGACCAAAGAAAATTTCCTCGACAGTCGTTTGCTAATCCGTGACTTCCATAGGACAGTCAATGAAGAACTCATGTGCTTATTAAAAGATGAAAACCGTGGGCAGTTTTCTAACATCGTTTGTCTAAAGCTCTTGAATGAAATTTCTTGCTCCAATTGCAGCCTTAGCTTTCAGTTTTTTGGAAAAGAGGCGAAATTCTTTCGAATATCAATCGATGTAGTTCCAACAATTTTGTTTGAAGACTGGAAGCCACGAGAGTTTAAAGCCGTAGACTTGGGAGCACCTGCCATAGCTGGACAGCATCCCTGCTCCTTTCATGTGATCATGAAAACACCAGACCGATGCCATGTTAAAGAATTCTCTTCGTTCTTTCGTATTTCATATGCATATTTAGAACAATGCATAATGAGAGAAGTTCCTAAAGTCATGAAAAAGGGATACATTTTGCTGAAAATTCTTGGAGAGTCAGGTTATTTGCCCAAAGTTGTAGATCATGACAATAATGGAACAGTCAAGCAGTACCTAACAAGTTATCACCTCAAGACCTGCTTTTTGCACGAGGTGGATTCATGGAGACATGGTGCAGATGGTGAGAAGGGTCTCAAGGAGTCAACAGATTCTGATGAAAACAACAGTGTCACACTCACATGGGCAACGAGAATAGTTAACCGTTATGAGAAAAGTGTCCAGGAAAGATTTCTAGCAACTTTTTTTGAACCGAAAAGAAATTTGCTGGGCCTGCAGGGAAAAGAAGATGTTATGACCGAGGGAGACATTTTCCTAGGAATGGTGAACTTACTAAAGTATTTGATAAACGTTGTTGACAGATCCAGTTAAAAGGAAAATTGCCTTGCATCCACTTTTAATTCACTTTTAATGTGATTGTTATAGCATAACCTAACAAGCTCTAACATGAGTTTAAAAACGCTAAAATTGCAGTCAGGATCCATAAATTTTTAAGATTAAATAGTATTTTTGACTCTGACTTAATAACTTTTTTACTTCAAGACGTTTCGACTGTTTTAAAAACTACAAATGCGCGCGCAGTTTCCACCGTTTTTGTCAACTGATGAAGACTGTAGTTTTACAGTCGAAACGTCTTGAAGTAAAAAAGTTATAAGTCAGAGTCAAAAATACTATTTAATCTTTAAAAAAAGCTCCAATATAAGCAGCAAATTTTCCTTGGCAAGTCAGTTTTATTTTTTAGATGAGGAAAAGTGTAAAGTTTTTCCTTGACAAGTAAAAGCTAGCATGCTAGCTTTTCCTTGAGAAGAAAAAAATGTCAAGGCCGAAATTTGCTTCGTGTATATGGCAACAAGGAAAATGTGGTAAGGAATCTTAATTAGTTTAGTTCCCAGTCTTTTTGCACCCTTAATTTGTAAGTGCATCTACACGAGAAATTTTTCCTTGACAATTTTTAGTTGACGAGCGGTTTTATTTGCTTGTGTATGTGACGAAAAGGCATAATGAGCAAGATCGAAGCTTGTCAAGGAAAACTTGTTGATCATCTACACAAGCAAGAAAACTTTGTCAATAGACAATTTTCAAAGAAAACTTGCTAATACGATTGAGCTATGCAGGGGCAGATTCAAAAATTTGCAAGAGGGGATGTAAAATGAAAAAGTGACGATATAGTGAAGTCATAAATAATCCTGATCTGACTTATGTAATTTGTACTCAGATTTAATAGAGCGCTTATAATTGCTTGGTGTAGATGCGGCTCAACAGCATGCCAAAATAACAAAGTTTATCTTTCAAAGTGAACTACACATCGCATTTATGCTAGTACTTTTTACCCATTCAGTATAAGCCAGTTCAAAGTTTAAGAATCGTTTTCAGTGCGCATGCGATCTTATCCCGAATTTCTCACCTTCGTTTGTTCAAACCTTCTTTTGTTTTAAATTAAACATAAGGTGAGAAATTCGGGATAAAATCGGATGCGCTCTGAAAACGATTCTTAAACTTTGAACTGGCTTATACGGTGTTATTTACACTGCTTCTGGGGTAACCCTTTAAACCAATTTTAAACTCAAGCTGCCATGGTCACCCCCTCGGATGGGCCGGTTAGTCGCAACCAGCCCTTGCATCCTGGCATTCAACCCAAACATCACTACGATGAATTTTAAGGTTAATTGAAAGTAGGTTTGTAGGGACTTCTCAGTTAAAAATTACAAAAAAGATTTAAAATCATTCGCGCGTCTGGTTGAATAATATATTGGGTTATATATAATTTCAAAGCTAAATAACCAGAGAATAGACTCCTTGCAGTATTTCAGAGTTCAGCTCCATTTGGAGGACAGAACAAAAGGTTCCAATTCTCAATCCTTTGTATTGTCCTCCAATTGGGCTGCTCTGACCACAGGTAGCCCAAGCTATGGTTTGAATAGGTATATATAGAAAATGTATGGCAGATCATAAAATTTCTTTAAAATAAAATAAAATTCATCATTTATTGTTTTCCAACCTGTATATAATGTTTTTTATTGCATGGTTCGCGGTTTCCTGAGGGCTCGGTTGTTTTTAAGGCTTTTTAGGAAATTTTAACCTCCTCTCTAAAGACTTCGTTTGAGTGCGAATCGAAAAATCGTGGGCACCTAGAAATATTTCAGAAATGTTATATTGCTCTTGAGCCAATCAGAAATGACTTTCTATCCGCAAGATAACGAAAAGATAACAATAACGCTTCTGATTGGTTAAGAAACATTCTTGAAATAGTTCTAGGTGCCCACGGTCTCAGTTTCGATTCGCGCTGTAACGTGAAGCCGAACAAATCTCGTATTACCAGCACCGCCTGTTACACTTCTCTCATAGTCCTTTCCTGAACTCTTTGCTTTAGTGACCACATGATGTGACCATGTCATTTAAGCGGGTTTGGGTAAAAACCATTGCACTTTTAAAATTAGTATTCCCGTCCCCTAATTTAGCTTCAAGATGGAAATTCAAAATTGGAATTGAATAATAATTTTGGGTGTGAAAAGGAAGTGGGCAAGTGCTGTCTGGAATGGTATCATGTAGATTAGATCGTTATCTTCATGCCGGATGAATTCAGACTATTTGATTATTAGTTGATAAACAAAGGGAAGTCTACCTTTAGGGCATTGTGCTTTCTGTGCTCTTTTGGGATACCTGTGGTAGGGACATCAAGGGACATCGAAGGGCGTCGAGGGACAGCACGGGACATATCAAGCCATGCGTAGCAGCAACAGATCACGACGGGAAGCAGTCGAAGCGTGTAAGGACGCAGAAATGCAAAGATCAGAGAAAATATCGTGCAAAAATGCGAAATTTTGAAGAAATATGAAGTTTTGGTCTTCCCTTGGGGATTCTTTTCTAACAAGAAGCGTTATTTGGTAAGTTTTGTTGTATAAAGCGACCTTATTTAGGATACGAAAGGAAACGTAGTTTGTCGAACGTCGAACGTTCACATCTAGCTACATCTACATTATTTATTTGCTACAATCCATTGATCATATATAGCAAATTCCAGTGTACGTAAAAAAAAAAAATGAATGAATGAACAAATTATGTAAACAAATAATTTAAATAATGTTAGAATTATAACTTAGATTGAAAAAAAGTTGTCGACGGCTTCCTTAAAATTACATGTAGAGGTAACATTTATAATAGTATTAGCAGGCTACTAAGCCGCAGAATGACTATCAGGGAAACTCACGTCCATCCTTTAGGTACGGTCTGTAGCGGTGAGCATATATATCAAAGGCTGGTGTAGAGGGTTAGTAGTAAACGGTCCGGCGTTAGCCTGATGGCTAGTTTCAACGGTTATGTAATGCTGCATGTGTTCGCTATGCTGATCCGCGGACTTGTGATTTTTCGTTAAAGAAACGGGCCAGCGATCGGTATTATAATCTACTGGCCAACCATAGCGTAAAAAGAGTGGTACGCTTGAATCGTGAGATAATAGTCCCAAGCGTCAACCTTTAGATTCGTGATAACAGGCACCGTAAGTGTTGGGTAGACCCGTTTGCGCAACTAACATGTGTTGAACTATGGCTGTAGTAGCGAAATGAGCTTGTTTTGAAGAAATTTAAATCGTGTCCGTAGAGGATAAGTCCGAGAGCTGATCAGAAGTCGAAACTGTGTTATGATCTGGGAGTTGGCGTAGTCAAACCGCGATGTCGGGAATTGCTGAAATAACCAAGATGTTGTTCTCTATGTCATGAGATTACGACTGAGGTCAAATAACCTGACTAGAATATATGATAGAAATATGATATCAATAAACAATTATCTATCATCACTCACTATACTAGGTAATGATACGCCTATTAGCAGGCTACTAAGCTTATCTTGGCAAAGCATTTACAAAAATCTAAACTAGTAGCCAGTGTATTTGTAAATTAGTTTATTTTGAAGACGGCTTTTGGTTTTCTGTCTGCGATATTTATATTTGAAATCCTAAATCCGGATTCTAATGCAGTGAGTTGTAATGCTTCCAAAATGGTGGGCTTTTCAATATGTGCTGCGGTTGCGGTGTAGACGACTGCCATGGGGAACGGAAAGTTAGGTTAACTTGAATTAATTATCAGTATATACTTGTCTTATTTCTAACACAAATGATTATGATGTGTAATTCATATACTTAATGTTTTGGAATTCTTATTTTTAGAATTTTTTTCCCTGTCATATTAACTCACATCAGATGAGATTGCACACTTCTATTCCTTTATATGCTATTTAATTGTCTTTTATACTGCGCTTTTCGGTTGAGCTTGGAATGGCTAGAGTTTTATCAATTAGTTTTAGTGTAGAAACAATGTACTTATGACGTCATAACATTATGTTGTCAAGGTCAAGTCTGTACGTTGTTAGGCAGTCAGCGATAAAACAAGCTGAGGAAAAATGGAAAATATAAGTAGCAAGGGGAGAACTTATCTAAAAGGCTACGCACTTGGAAAAGACATTCGCAGACTCATTATTAATGATATAATACACAATGGTGGAGATCAGTTATCGGGTTATTTTCCTGGCCATTTCCGAAATGTTGCCGATAAGTTCAAAGTTAGCAACACCACCGCTAAAAATATTTGGACTAATTTTATCCGTACAAAGAATATAAATCCAGTTCCAAAGAAAGGAGGACATCCAAGTCAATTAACAGACGGAGATTTACAGTTGGTTGAAACTCTTGTGGTGTCAAACCCTACCATAACACAGAAAGAAATTCTATCAAATCTTGAACAATTTGGAGATATTTCTCGTCATCTTCATACCGTATTCTTATTGTAAATGGGCTGAGATGATGGACATCTAGAAGTGATGTCTTCAACTAGATTTGTAAATGTGTAGTTTCCACTATACACTGAAACCACATCTAGCTACGAAAAAAGTTCATAAATTTCTCTGGAAAGTATTCCACTTTAACTTGAAAACTCATGAGGAAACTGTGCGAGAGCGAGAAGAAAACGCGCCAAAAGAAAACTAACTTGCGCCAAGTCAAATACCCCCTTCTTATACCCCAAAATTATTGGGGACCCCCTATTTCTAAGAAGTCCTTCCCCCAACATTGTCTTTGGTGAAAATGCTTACTTATATAGGTACAGTGTATTTACTGTGAACTTTGTCAAGCTGTGTGTGTTGTATGCTGCAGAGTGGGGTATGGTTTCTGGTCTTCTTCCCGGAGTAATTAATCGATAAAAATCAATCATCTGATTGCTAATCGATATTAATCGATGAAATTATCTATCATTGATTATTGTTGATTACTATTGACTATCATCGATTACTGTATTCAGTTTATGGACAACAGGTCATGCTTATTAAAATAAAGTTGATTCGACTCTGCGGTATTCATGTCATTAAACAGTGCTTTTTGTGTTCTTCAAGCCTCACTGAGCAAATTGTTCACATAGGAAAGCTATACACAGTCCTTCTTGAGGTACTCATCTTCAAATACGTGAAATACTGAAATACGTGATCTATATTTTAAAAGCCATGCAACTGGCAAGAATGAAATATGCCACCAAAGGTCGCTTAACATGAACAAAGTATAAGAACAATGTTTTAAAGTAAATAAAGTAAATAAATTATCATGATTTACAGACCCCCGAAAGTTTACTGCTAAAGCTTAACTGACAATCTTAAGAATGAGGGAAAAAAATAATATTTAAATTCATTATGAAAAAGAAAATTTCAAAAAATTAACTAAAATGATAAGAGATTTCAACATCTTGGTGCTGACGTGAGTAGTTTTCTGTGTAGTTGTTTACTTCCTTTCTTATGGAGACAGGTGATGGCAAGTTTTAGCCAGTCAGCAGGAATCGTCATTGTCACCCAGATGCTATTTAGTAACATCCAAATAGCTGTTATTAGATGTTTAGAAAGAGAACCATATTTCAGGCCTTAAGTTGGTATTTTGTCAGTGCCAAAGCTCTTTCCATTTTTGAGACTTTTAATGGCTGATCTAATTTCCTCTTTGTCAGTGGTTCGTCTTGGTAGATTTTGTGCACGTCCTGTGTTCCTATTTATTCCTGTGGAGGCTACAGCACTATAGCTTGTCACCATATTCGAGAGTTGGCAGATTTGCATAATATAATTGAAATATAGTTTGTATCGGAGCAGTTGAAGAAGTTTCCATTCTATTTCCGTGTTTCTGATCTCAACCAAGGTTTTGGTCTGGCATCAGATCTTTGAACCTCTTGCAGTTCCACTTATCGGGTTGGAAGCGGATACTTCCGATGATGCTGTGTATGCATTCTAAAATCTTTTTTCCTCGGTTTTTCAGTTGTCTTGGAATAGGTAAATGGTATTCATTATCAAAGCATAGTTTGTTCTTCTACCCAGAAAACTGTCAAACCCAATTGCTGGTCCATGTGCACAGGCAGAAACAGTGCCTTGACTTCCATAATATTCACGTCAGAAACACTGTTTTTCACAAGACTGTTAAAGGCATCCATGTCCAATCTTGACTGCATTCAAAATGACGTCAGCGCCAAAAAATGGTGTCTTACTGATCTTGTTTGCTCTTTCATAATACAGATGAACCATGAAATTGATTATTTTGTCAGGAAAGTATCTCTCTCCACACAAGGTTGCTATGTCGTGAAAGTTTATGCTATATCCATAACACATCACCTGGAATGGTTTGCCGTTAAGTGTACCATCCAAAAGTGCATGTTCCACCTTGTGTTTTTCGGATTCTGGGTACTTTTCAAATGCAACTGGCAAGCATTTGTGTTCGAACAGCACTTCACTCCTTATTTTCTTAACTTTGTCTGTTTTCTAACGCTTTGAAATGTAAAGGATCCAAGGTGGGGAAATTGAACAGCCACTGTCGGATCGGTCTCAATTTTCTTTTTCAGCTCTTTTTCACTCTTTTCTAGAATGGTGAGAGGAGGGATCTCTTTTAAATGTAAGGGATAAAGAGTTTTACCTCTATCGTTTACAATGGAATAATTGGTTAAATTTGCATTAGTGATTGGCGCTGGATATTGAGTTATTCCCTTCTGCTGCTTTTGAAGACTCCATGCCCTTTATATATATCTAAAGACATAGAACTTAAAGAAGAGTCACCAGATTTTTCATCTTGAATTGTGATGACTTCAGGCATTGATGAATTTTGTGTTTTGCCTTCACAGTTTGGGTTTGATCTAATTCCTCTTCACTGGTTGACTCGATGATATTGATAATCGTCTTTCTTTTTCGTAGGCTTGGGATAAAACCTACAACGTTAGATTCCTCACTGCCATTCTTTAGACCATCACTTTTATTGTTGTCTCATAATTGACTCAGATTTTAACTTACATGTTTTCATCTTGGAGACGTCATCGGATATGTAGTATCCAACCTGGACTATGGACATTCTCTCTAAACCATGCTGTGCTTTTTATTAACATCGCAGTCTTAATATGCTGACGACACATGAAAAATTACATTGTAACAATCCACATAACTCACATTAGTGAATGAAGGGTGGTGATGAATCTTCTTAGGAAAAGGCCATCAATATCCTACATGTACAAGTAATAAAAACAATTAAGATGGTCAAGCATCTTACCGAAACAAAATTCAATTACTACTACTTCCATAGGTGGATTTCTACTAACCCCTGGTATAGTTACAATTGTCAAAGCAAACCATTTGAACTCAGGAATTATTCTTTTGGCCAAATTTTAATTGGTGCTTGAGAATTCTCCAGCAACCAAAGCTCTTCGATAAAAAGATTTTTATTTCCTTTTAAAAAAATAAATATCATGTCAAAAAATACATATATAAATAGTTATGAATGTTGTCCACCGAAAAAGACATCACCAAAAAATTAATGTCTGTGTCTGTATATATTTACACCAAGCTGACCGGTCTCATAAATTTATGACTATTTCTCGGGGGAAAATTAAAATATTCAGAAGTGCTGCACTGCTGCGTATTTTCTCTCTTCCCAGCAGGCAGTCAGGGCAAGGCAGTTTCTGTTTGTTTTCAAGCTCTATGATAGCACAGCCTATTCAAAAATAAAAATTAAACCAAAACGTTTTCATCAAAATGTACATTTTATTTTCAGAGCGGATATTCGTACTTTGAATATTTCCTTCCGTTTTTTTGTAAAAATTAATGCTATATAGTAAGTGCATCCATGGAGAAAATGTTTAATTACCTTGTGATTGCATTAAGTCCAGAACCCAGTTGGAGATAAATCTGAGTTGACAAATAAGCTGCTCTAGCAACGTCTCTGGCAGACCACTCGAAATTCTTTCTGCAAGGAAAACATTTCCGCCTTTTTCATAACGGCACACCTTTAACAGATCCTTGCTGGTATACCAATGCCCAATAACGATCGGGTGCAGACAGTTTTGCAGCAAATGACCTAGATAAATAAATTATGCATTAATATTGTAATTATGGTTTGTACAAAATACTTTTCCCGATCACAAGTGCTTTTTTTGCTGCATCCTGTATGTGTTGGGGTTTGGACTCACTTCAGAGATACCAAATATAGTCATCTTTCTTTTCAATGGTTGTGTTTGTATCCTTCTTCCTGTGTGGGCCACATACAGTTAATCACTGTTGGTTTGTCAAGTGAGGCTAGTGCTGTTAAGTTGTGGACAGATCATGGACACTCATGGATTATTTTGCTTTTAATATCAGGGAGTCAATTAACCTCTTCATTGCTGCAAAATCGTCCAGTTCTCCCTTTTTGGGATCCTTTCTAGGAATTTCTATCTCCTCATCCTTCCAAGTGTCGACATCTGGATTCCACGTGTATCCTACCAGAACCACTTTTCCGCCTGAAGACTTGGGTGGATGAAGGTAAAGAAGACAACACGCACCATTGCTTCCTTCATTTTCCATTAATCCCTTGAAAACTCGTGCTGAAAAATTGATAGCGTCATTATATAAACCTGGATATAACTTCGACTGGCAAGACTGGTTTGCCGCAGTTGTTTTCCTTGCTAGTCCAAATATTTCTGGTGAGAGAGCATAATTTGTTTTGTCCAAGTTCGTTTTAAAGAGACTACTTATGTCTTTCACGAGATCTGCATAACGATGGTTGTTTCCTTTCTTGAGCTTTGAAACTAAATTTCTTAAAACCATAATTTGTATTGGTTTGATCTTAGATATTCCCATTTTCATCAAACGAACTAAATCTATTGCAAGCGTTTGGTCTTTGCCATTAATACATGATTCGTGCAGGCCGTCTTCCCATTCCTTTGAAGACAATGTCCTTCTTTCCTTTTTATATATATATATACATATGACAACGTTCTTGCAATTAGGTGCAATCATATAATAATAAATAAATGAATAGATAAAAACAATCTTCCAAAAAATATTAAAAGAAAAGTAGGTGTGGAGGGAAATAGAGGCAAGAGAAATCCAAGATAAGGCAGCACAACGGTGGGACGCAAGATAATTAAACCTTCAAGAGATTACGCTCTGAGCTCTATCAACTTGTGTAATGGAATAAAAAGAAAAAATAAGGAAATAAAACAATTTAACAATTAACATTCTAACTTTAGCATCAAACATTCTGTAGTGAAAACACACTTCCCTCTGATATGTATCTTACTTTATTCTCCTTTAGCGTGTATACTACAACGGAGTTCTACAAGAACTAAGTCACTTCTAAAATTACAATGAATTGCGTTATGATGAGCACATAACTCCTGTCTCATATTTCAAAGTCCATTACACTCCCCTAGTTGAATTACCAAGTAATCACTACAAATTAATTTTGAAATTCATATCGAAAGAATTCCCCAAGCAGTAACAAAAATATAAAGTGAGAGTAAATATAAAATGTAAAATGCTATAAATTCGTGAGTAAAATACAAAATGATTATATATATAAATCTAAATGTATGCATTAGGTATAAAGTCATTTCCTAAGCATTCTTTGCCTAAGCTCCCCAGTGATGCTGCGCTTTTTCGAGGTCTTTGATTATCAACTGCTTCACTTTGCTGTTGGCTAGGAACTGTTTCCTTGGTAGTGTTGGTTTCAATGTCATTGGTATTAACCTTGACTTCAACTGGATACAAATGCTTTACACTGCGTCAAACGTATTATATTCCCCTTCTTATTGATGACTCTGATAATGGCTGCTCTCACGTTTCCATCTTCTAAACGCATTAACTCTTCAGCGTACTACAGCCAATTTCCAGAAGACTTGGATTTGGATTTGGTTGAGTCGTCCTTCACGACTACAATGTCACCAGTTGAAATGGTTGAACAAGAGTACCGTTCTTGTTTCAATTTTGTTACATGATTTTCTCGTAGCTTAGACAGATAATCCATCTTCCAGGTCTTGGAAAATTGTTGTAGTAAACGTTGGTGATGTTGAGACCTTTGGGTTAGCGTTGTGTAAGTGCTTAACACTTCGAAATGTATTGCGTTAGGGCTGTTGACGATTCTTCTTCTGTAGATCAGGTGAGACGGAGTTAACACGTAGGATAGGCCATTTTGATCATCTTCTACAAAAGTCATAGTGTAAACTAGATCGTCCTATGACTTTCCTTAATGTTCTTTTAACACTCTGAGCCATCCGTTCGTAAAAACCTCCCCACCAGCTGGCTTTCTGTACAATGAATTTCCAGGTAATATGGTTGTAAGTACTGTTGTACTTCCATTGATGTGCAGACCTTGCGTAGTTCTCGGTCCAAGGACTTGAATGTCTTTGCGAAAAGCTTGTAAAAACGATTCTACAGTCAATGTCCTTGTTAGGATCGAATCCTTCTGTTCATATGTCATGTGTGTCATTTGCCACGATCAAGACGCTTCATCTTCATCATGAATAAAAATAGTCTTTTGGTTCATGGCATTGTAATAAATGCCCATAAGAATAAAATACCTGGTATTTCAAAAAAGTATGTAACATTAATGAAAATATGTGGGGGAAAAACATTAATTAAAGGCAGGCTGTAAATATTTAACATAAATCCTTTTACTCTAAAACTAAAGGAATTTATGTTAATATCCACATACTTTTTTGATGATCATTTGATTGAAGTTCAACTTACCAAACTGTAGGATATGCCATTTCTGATTTGTCTACTGTTCTTAAAGAAATAACTGGTTGACTATATAAAAACATTTTATTACAAAAATTCGATGAATATAATAATAAATATATATATAGATATATATAATTGAAACAATTTCAAATTAGTTAGATAAAAATACAATTTCAAATTGGTTAGATAAAAATGTATCTTGTGCATGTAATTCTGATTTATGAATAAATATAATAAAAATTTCTGTCATTCTACACTGAATGGTAGGTAGGAAGTGCTAGCTGATATTTAACTAAATATAAAAAATCATGAACTTGCCATCATGAAGCTTTCCTTGTATGTATTGTACAGTTGAGAGACAAATGCTTCATTCACAACAACAAAGTAAGTGCCAATCTTCTGCACATCAGGATTTGAGCAAAAGATCAATTTGGCACTTACTTTGTCATTGTCTTTCTGTTTTGGCCACTTGTAGTAGTAGTTTGTTGACTGCTTCAACAAGGTAAGGAATGTCACTAACTTCTTCAGGGCTTGCAATAGCAATTACCTTACCAACATAGTATGCATCATCATATGCCACAGCAACCCACTGGTTGACTTGCAAGCTTTTTTCATCATGGGCCTGCAGATGAAACATAAGATTATATTTTAGGGAAAGAGATAACTACTATGTGTTATTAGAATCCAGTGGAATTACTTATAGCTGTTATTTAGTTACCTTAACTGCATGATCAACCATTTGTTTATGTTCTGAAAGGATATAAGAAGCAAACTTAAAATTAAAGACCCATACTACCGAAATTACATGAAGTGTCTGTTTTTTATTTTGCTTGATCGAAAAGTCATTCCCGGTTTACTCATATGACCATTTGATCGAAATGTTCATGTTACATTCCATGCAGTTCCCGCAGTAGACTATTCATTCAACAATATATATATAATAGTAGCATAACAATTGGGGAAAATATGATTTAGAATGAATTTCAGATATTTAAAAAAAATGGTTTTAAAATTGGTACAATTTCATATCAGGATTCTGTATCCTATATACAAAAAAAAAAGAAAAAAAAGAATGGGACACCCAAACAAAACCAGATTACATCCTCAGGGATGCAAAAATAATTTTGAAAGAGAGTTTGAAAAGGTACATGCTTTAGGACTCACTTCTTTTAAACATTGGGACTCCTAAAGCATTGAGTTGGGAGTCCAATGGACCCCAAAATGAATTGACTTAGTAAAAGACCATACATACCAAAAGCAAATGTGTGCATGTATTAATGTAAGGAAATAAATAAAATAAAATCAGCATGCAAGCAAAATAATTGATACAAGCACATGAACAGCAAAAATATTTACCATACCCCTTAAAAATCAATTTTCAAGATGTTGACTCAAAATTGTCAGATGCAAATAAAATGAATAGTACCTTTTGAATTGTTGGCAGAGGTATGTTTTATCTGAAACAAAAATAAAAGGATCAGCAAATTATTTGAAGTTCCTATTATTGTATTTTTAATTTACTTACCTTTTGTTTTTTTTGCTGGGGGCCAACTTTTATCTTCCTTTGCATCTCCCAATTTCTGGGTTTTCCAGAAAAATAATGTGTTTGCCTAATGACGTTATTTATTGAACAATTATTAGTCAATAATATATGCATTGCAGTACTAGAAGAGAGTTGCAAACCAGTTCACAACTTTATGTTTAATCAAATAAAGTTTACTTGCCGTAAGCTCATTTAGGGTTGTGTATCCCTCTTGTGTTTTTTCGGGCAAAGGTACTTCCTCGCCATTTTCCAGGTCAGGAAACTTAGCCTTCAGTTGTAACAGAGAAAACATGTCTATAAAATAAACCAAAATGTAAATAATAAAGCCAGCTGCCAGATCAAGAAAATATAAACTAAATAATTCATAAATGACGTTTACTGCCAGCATCATTACCATCCTTTTGACCAAGGTAAATTGCCTTAACCAGTTTGCATGACTTGTCTGGTTTTTGGTATACAATCAAATCTTGTCTGTTAAGAAAACCAAAACACAAAAATTATACATGTATAGATTAAATTAAACTACAGTTAATAATATTATATTTGAATTCCTGTGTGGGGTGTTATGAACCCTGACCAGGCTCTTAGTCACAAACCACCTAGTAATATTTTTAGTTTGAAGATGCCATTCTAGTACAAGTATGTCATCATGTTTTGAATTTTGGAAAGCAAACAGTTTATGTTTCATTTAAACAAAGTTCCCATGAATTTTGCAAGTCCATTTACCAGCAGTTTGGGGACTTTTGGTTGCATTGGGTATATTTCTTGGTATTAGCTGCAGTGAATCATCTTTTTATGGAATTGAAGACAAAATGATACAAACCCTTGCTTATATGGGGTTTCTGCCTTTTTTGTAACCTCATGATCATTCTTTCCATGTGACCATTAAAAAGTTTTCATGGTTCATGAAAATTTAATTTTGTATTTCATGGTAATTTCATGGCCATACAATTTTAATTTCCATGCCATTATTCTTTTTTCATGGCCATGAAAATAAAAATCCACTATTTAATAGTATTTTCATTGCCATTAAAGGTCATCTTTTTGTATTTTAATGGCCATTAAAAAGTTTTCCATGGCCTCGGAAAAAAGTTATGGTAAATTCATGGTCTCACAAGCAGGCCATGAATTTCAAAATGCGATATTCATGGCCATGAAAAAACAGGATCATGGGTTTTTCATGTTTAATTAATGGTATTTTCATTGGGCTGCTGCTAGTAGTGAAATGAGGTCCTAAGTTTTTCATATTCTTCTGGTGCAGCTACCACTCCAATACTTATATTCCCTTTTGATGACATAACTGCGTTAATTACCAGTTTGCAGCAAAGAAAAGGACATAATAAAGAAATTTGTTGCCCTAGAGAACTTAGCTCCATCACCACTGATTTTTACTTTGACTGGAGTGTCAGCATCATGGACTGGATTATTTTCCAAATACTCTTTAACATACTGTTGTAGAATATCACTGAATGAGTGCTGGGCCCCAGGGTATGGCCCAGGTACTCTTTCAATGTGACATAAATCATTTAAAGCACTTCTTCTTTGCTTTAAAAGATATGATCTTGGCATGTCATTAAAAATCAAAGTAAGCTCATGATAGCACTCATCACTTACACAAAATTTATCCAGCAAAAATAGAATTTGTTCCAGCTTTGAGTGTTGATCCTGGGTAAGCTGAGATAAGGTGTCATTCTGAGAGACATCTTTGTTTTCATAATGAAATGAATATTCTATTGGGCCATTATCATTAGTACTGGTACTAGTAGAGTCGCTAAATTTGATGGAGTCAAGATTAAGTCCAAAAGACTCTGCAAACCATAGAGCACAGTGTGCCCTGTCTTTAAGCTGCTTGAGCTTTCTTGATCTCTGTTTTGTTCCCACTTGTGAAATGTTTTGTGATGTACATCCTAAATTTGTGTTTCTTTCTAGTTGGCATATATATTCTCTCAGTTCCTGATTGAGATTTTCTAATTTCTCTATACCTTCAGTTTTTTCTTCTAATTCCTCCAAGAGTTTTCTCTTCTCTGATTCCAAATCATTAAACCTCTCTTTCCATTCATTCAATTGATCTCTTGTTTCATCCAATTCTTGTTTTAAATGTGTCTCATGATAGGCTTCGTGTACTGCCTCAAAGTTTTTGAATAGAACTCTTTGTTGTAGGCATTTTTCATTTACTAATTCGACGTCATTTCCAGAATTCATTATCTCGGTAATTTCCTTTACTTTCTTGGTTATCGATGCCTTTGCGTGGCCTCATGCCACTTTTGGTTCTTTTGTTTCCATAATCTATTGTTTTCAGTGGCTAAGCAAGTAGATACTAATCGGATCGGAAGACCCTTTAGAAGTGGCTTACAGATAATACACGAATTTTGCTCTTGTTGACGTAACGATAGATAGAGGTAGCTGTTTATCTTCAAGTGTCAATTTAGCGGATGGATTGCGTTATTTGACGTAGCCTACAAATGTTTTGAATTCCTTCACAAAGCCGTGATGTAGAATGGCAATTCGAACTTCTTTCGCAATTCAAATTCGAACTAATGTAATTGCTAAGACTCTAGAGGTTGCGGATACTCAATCTTAAACAATCACAGGGGTAGCGAGGTGGTGCAAGTAGAACAATCCGAACTCCACAAATTGACTGATTGACAATTAACTTTAATGACAACGTTCAAGGTCACAGTTTGATAGGTGAAGTTACAACTTAGGTTAAATTGAAGCGGTCGTAGATCGTAGAGGTGGAAAATGTAGCGGTAGAAGTGTAGAGGTTGTAGATGCAGATGTTGTAGAAATTGTAGTAATTGCAGTAATTGTAGTGATTGTAGATTGTAGATTGAAGGTTCGAATTTGGTTTATGCTTGCACCAGTAGCGATTTGGTTGCAGATATAGAACGCATCTCAGCAGAGTGTGGATATGCCAGAAGTTGGCCAAGAAGCCCAGAAATCCTCGTAGGATAGCTTCCACACTAACAACTAACAACTGAGCTGCACTCTGTAGTGACTTAGATTTATAACTAGAATAACGTGAATAGGATGCCTTTATGTAACAATGAATCGTTTCCTAACGGAACATGTATTTTAACGTGGGATGACCAACGTGAGCTCCGCTTAGGGCGTTGCAGGAACTATGCGCACGCTATCTTAAGGCTTTTCCTTACGGCTAGGATATGACGACTAAAAACTAATGGCATAGGAATTGAAATCGTGCTCGCACGAGCACCTTGTATAATAGTTGGCAACTATCATCATAGACTTGGAGTATTTAATGCGTGACTAAGCGTTTCGAGCTAACACTAATTAGTTGCTTTTTTTTCAGCAATAATGGCATTCATATTCTAGTAGCACCATTACTTTACCCAAAAACTTGATGTGATAATAGATACATGTGAAAGCTATTGAAACTTTTAAAACCCACATAAAATTTTATTTCTAAGTATATTTACAGGTTATTAATATAGCCACTAGTCAATTACATTCTTATGTTACAATAATCACACTTTAACCGTGCTACACAAACTGAAAGTTTGTTTTTGCATTAGAAACTAACCCAAACAATGGTAAAAAGGAAAACAATAACTCTTTCACTAATAATTCTACTATAATTTCAATAGTCAAGTGTAATCACAGTAAATCTATTGCTTATTGCCAGCACCCAACAACTAAACTGACCACAGATTTTAATCAATTACTCATCTTCAAAGTTGTAATCACCATCAGTATCATCTTCACAATAATCATCACAACTTTCATCATTACAACATTCATCATCCTCAAGCACATCTTCAGAATTCTTAAGGGGAGGAACATCACCCAAGGTTGCCCAGGATTGGACAGCCTCTATATGATATGGTACAACCTTAAGGTCTTCCCACAGCTTCACCAAACTAATTGTAATTAAACTTATGGTTAATATTTTTGCTCCAACAAGAGCTTTAATCCCTTGAGAATAAAGGGAGTTGCTTGCTAATGTGCTTAGGTATATAAATAAATGATCAATTTGTTTATGGTAGAATGCAAATAGCTGTATCATTTCTTGTTTTACAAAAGCTATTTCCTCTTTACATCTCTCCTTGAGACATAATATGTCAATAAGCTGCTGTCTGATAGAAACAGGTGTTGTTGTTGGGCCAGCACTAGTACTACCACCATAGAATGGGCTGTTGGGGTCTTTTATCTCGTCAAGCACCAATTTAATCCCCATTTCATTATATGTGAGTAAACTTCTTCTTAGCAAATCGTTAAGAGGGAGTCTCTCTAACAGCGGACCACTGGCTCTGGGTTCAAAAAATAGATTTGTCTTATATTTTTACCATCGAAAGTACTATCTTTCCTCATTACAACTGTGTACTTAGAATCGTTTTATATTCTATTTTCGAGCCGCTATGCGAATTTTTGTCTATCGACCCCAAATCAGTCAAAAGACGCCGATTTTCAAAGTCGCCAAGGCTTACATTCAAAGTCCGTTTTCTCGGGTTTTTCTGGAAATGAAAGCTTATATTTTAGTTTAAAGTGAAGCTTAGTGCAACTTCTGACTAGAAACAGCAATATTTTTTTGGAATGTGCAAATTAAGGGAGGGAAAATCCTAACTGATCGAGACTACTGAACGCGTGACTTGAAAAACTAAGATTAGAGGACTTAGAAGATTGCAAATTTCTCAATTGTGGCACCTCACCAAGGTACAAAATACCATCCTACCTTGAGATAAGAAGCTATTCTGCAGATCTATGCAAAAAAATTTGCGGCACATTGCGTTTCTAAGCAATGAACTAAGTCCAAATATTGTGCTTTTTGCAGGTATTTTCTTGCGTGACATAGAGGCCGTTGAGTCTGTAACGCCTACTTCTTTGCTCATTATTCTCAATACTCTTACCCAAAATAGGATGAAATGAATGAAAATCTAATTGTAACATGTATTTGTTCTATCATAAAAGATTTCAGCGATCACAGCCTTGTTTTAGCACTATTAAGCGATTTTGAAATTTCACCATACGATATATTTTTTTCCAATTTGCATATCTCAAAGTCGGGAGGTCAAGCATTGTTAGTATATTTTAAAGAAATCCTCGTCTTATAACCTCGAAACATAGTTGTGCTACAAAAGTACAAGATAACTTTTAAAAGATTTCAGCGATCACAGCCTTGTTTTAGCACTATTAAGCGATTTTGAAATTTCACCATACGTTATATTTTTTTCTAATTTGCATATCTCTAGATCGGGAGGTCAAACATTTGTGTTATAATCTCGAAACATAATTGTGCTACAGAAAAACTTTTCTTGCTTTTAGAGCTAAATATTTTTGTTTGTTTAAGACGAATGTAACATATAACGGATATTATTAATATCTATTGAAATTAATGCGTTTATTGCGTTATCACCGTTAATTTTTAAAAATAAATACTCTGTCAATTAGAGCTAAATGAAAACAAGGCTATGGTAATACGTCGGGTTGGTGTGCTTTTTTGGAACTTAATTGTTCATTATAATTGGGTATACTGCTGTGGAAAAAGTGCTAAAAAAGGTTTGTTAAGTACAACTGGAGTTGAACTGCATCAAAGATTAGATAATAAAATGGTAGCGCTAAATTTTATTTTAATTGATTACTCTTATCATTTCTGATGAAAACCAAGATCATTTACTTAAAGCTTGAGGTCGTAATAGATGTGCGTAACTTTCTGGTTATTTCTTACTAGTTTACAATACCGTGAAACTCGGCCGTCTTAAAGACGGCTATCATAGAGGGATCGAAAACCCTGTTTAGTCGTAATGGAGATGTATTCTGTTGATGCGTCCTATGCAACATTAAAAGAGCTAGCTGAATAAAACAAAACATAAGTTTTTTTAATGCTCTTTAACGGAGTAATCTACAGAATAAATATCTGCTTTCCGAAATCTAAAGGCTTCCTGTCACAAGAAAAATAACTGTCATCAATAGGGGCGGTGTCCACAATAAACACGTGCCTCAAGTCAGTCACTTAGTGAAAGCCTCCTCCTTTTCCAACGAACATATTTATAACTACTGAACGAATGATTGAGGTTTCCTGACCTAAAAGATTAGACATCAGCCGATATTTTTAGACGGGTCATTAAATAATACTAATTTTACTGGGAACATTTGCATTCCTCGATAAGTTCGCCAACCAAACGAACGAGTTCTGCCTTGAGGTCTTTAGATCGAAACTTTACTTCAAAGTGATTGAGTATTGTTTTAAGCATTGCAACGTTGAAGACTGCGATCTTGTCTCTGTGATAATAGTCGCATAGATCATACGCGTCATAAGTAATCGGGTGCTGCAAGCCGATGTTATCTCCAATTTCTTTTAACAGATCAAAACGCTCTGACTCCCGTATTACTTCTTGAATGTCTTCATCATCATCTACTTCAGATTGTACGTTTTCCTTGGGATTGGTAGTATCTTGTGCTCTGGATTTTTTTCTCGAAGCGGAAAGCCGTGAAAAGAATCCCGCTATTTGGGTCTTCGATAACCATTCTATTCTTTCAAAACGTCTTTCGTTGTCCTCATTTCTCGCGCACCGCATTTCTGCGGCAACTTGTTCCGGGTCAGCTTTTCTCCCAGTCCTCTCACCCAGGTCAAACTTTGCTGTCAAATACGAGCGCACATTGTCTGTAAAACGAGCAGATGCTGTTCTTGGTTTTAAAGCCCAGCCCATGGTAAGTGGTGAAGGCGGTGTTTCTTGACGTGATACATAAGATGATTCATCTGGTTTACTGCATGTTTTGGACTTATACGAATCGATACCTGAGAATTTAGCCACCCAATCTCGGCGGAGCCCATCGTATAATGTTTCATTTCTTTTTTTCTGGATTTCGTGCAAGCCAACATCAATGTGAAGCTCGAGATCTGAAAAGGAGTCGAAGTTATAGCTACATCCTACTTCAGGACAAACAAATAGCGATGGCTGATCATCACTATCAATGGCGTTTTTAGGATTTTCTTGATCTTTGTTAACTGGAAGCTGTCTCATTTCACTAGTGATGAAAAACCCTTGTCCTTCTTGCAATGATATGTTGGTCGCTCCTTGATGTTTAACATATAAAGATTTCCAAGGTATGAGTTTCCCGGGACCGATATCGTAGGCTTTCCAGGTAAGCAGTCCTTTCTTTTCATACTTAAAGTTATGAAATTCACTAAAGTATTTGATTTTATGCACCTCAAGATTCTGGCTGAATTCATCCAAAGTGTTCACGGCCGCTGTTGTTCCTTTAACCGGTCTCTCTTTTAACGCCTTCCTCATATGGGAGCCATTCAGAATATCGTTCCCTTCAGCGCAGTATCTCCTGATTGATGCCTTCATTGGACAAAGCACTCTGTCACATATGTCTTTTCCCTGCTGAGGCTCAGAAAAATCATACCGTTCAACAGCAATTCCAACACGGTCACCAACATCCTTGACTGCTGCAACAAGATTGGTTGTGTGGTAACATCCTGCTTCATCTGAACGAATACACACCGTTTTCACATCAGGAAAGTCAACTTTGATATTTTCTAGAAGGCTCTCAAAAACGGAAGTCACAGCAAACCAGTCCTGGGAACACGAGTCAAATAGGTGAGCATAAGACAAAACTCGGTTAGTCTTGGATTGCTCATCGTAGGTCACTACACTGCTGATATGCCAGCTTAGCCCGCGCTTGCCAAACCATTCGCTTTGCTTTTCTCTATACCTCATTTGGTTGAATTTCATTGCCCAATCAATAATAATGAGGGCGGAGTTGGATGACAAATTACGTATTGCTTCTTGTTTTGCCTGTTCCTGGTTTACGCCTCGGATAATATGACACTTCCAAGCAAAGATTTTACTTTTGGAGGCCTTAAAGTCGTACATTAGGTCATCGCGTTGCTCACTGCTGTAAAGATTACTGGAATGATTCTTTATGCTGGCTTCTATCTCATCCATTACCAATCTCAGTTCCTGACAATGTTTGCAAGACAAATGATGTGATGAATGCGAACACTTTTTTGTTAACTTCTGAACGCTCTGATCACTCAAGGCAAAGTGCCTACAGTGGTCAGCACACTCGCTTTCTTCGGCCATGCAGTCGGTTTTGTAGGTGGTTTTAAGATATTTCATGCCATCATTTAGCCTGTTTTTCAAGCTTGTCATGTTTTCTTTATCTGCACCAACTTCGCAAAGCTCATCTATTATAGTAGATAGTCGCTCAAAGGCAGACACCCCTTCGGCAGCAGTATTATCGAGGCCACACAATGATTTACGTTGTGAAGCTTCTCGCACTTCCAAGATACGATACATTGTGGAACGGCTAATTGGCTCAAATGACTCTTCCTTGCAATACTGTAAGTACTGCATCACCATTGTGGACCTCGTAACAGTGCGGATTACATTAGGCATTGTTATCTGACTGCCTCCATCTAAGGTAAGCTTTCTTGTTCCAAACGCAACGTCCTGATAAAAATAAGGTCGATTGATGAAATCAACGAAGTGGTCAACCTTTTGTGTGTCTAGACGTACCCGATGGTGTACTACCTTAGGGACAAATGAGCCTGGACCTCTCTTTTTCGCATGTGATCTAGCCAGTTTGATTTGCCTCATACTGACTTTTTCATAAGGCTCATGAAAAGCTTGCAATTTCTTCATAGTATGGCGGTATGCATATATACTGAGTATTTGTATCTTCAAGTTACAGGTCTGCGCATCACGATACGCACACATTAACGCGATCAGGTCATCTGTAGGGCTTATGGCTTCTTGTTGGATTACTTGGAATAGCTTGTCACCATCTTTTGGCGCTATCAGTTCGCAAACAGTTCGGCACGCATCTGAGGCTCTATCTTTACAAATGTTTTTATCTTCTGGTTTTGCGTCATCCCAACTTGATGTTAATTGAAACTCCAGTGGCTCAAGAACTCCAACAGGTGTATGCACCGCTATTTTAGCCATCGATTGGTTGAAGTCTTGAACAGCTCTATCATCATTAGCAGAAGCGTTGACGCACAAATCTTCCAGTGAACTACCACTTGCAAGATCACTGCAGCATCCTGGTGTCCAGTTCGCGCCAGCAGCACGATGCGTACGAGGTGTTTCCGGTTCAGTTGTTGAGGTTGGCGTAGATTTTTTAGGTCTCCTGTCAACGAAAATAAAAGTGAGGTATTTTATCATAACATATAGAGTCATGGTATTCTTAGGTTATTGCCTTAACTAGTCGACACTGCACTGCAGTCCTAGTTCAGTGAAATATGAAATACCTTTCCACTCACAAGACATACCTTTCTGTGGTTGTTTTTGTGGGAGGAACCTTGAACGCGCCAACTATTTCATCCTGCAGCCACGCCGCATTGCTCTGCATGTTTTCTTGGTGCTTTGTTCTACATTTTCCACATATTGCTGTTTCAGAAAATAGAGATGAATGTGTAAGCTAGGGGATATTAATTATGACCTTGCTAAATAATAACATTCACTACACTTTCCTTTGTTTTTTTGTTTTGTTTTTTTTGTTGTAGATAGTCTTTCTTTATTTTCTCTTCTTTTCTTTTTCTTTTTTCCCGTTTCTTTCTTTTTCTACTTCCCTTTCTTCCTGCTTTCTTTGCTGCTTTCTTTTTTCCCTTACTTCCTCTCTTTTTTCTTTTTCCTTTACTCTTTTTTTCTTTATTTTCTTTTTTTTCCCTTCTTTTTCTTTTTTCTTTCCATACTACTTACTAACTTGCTTACTTATTTTTTATTATCTCTTTTCGTTGACCTATCGCACACGATTTTGTTTTAAATTATTCAACATAAAGATTTAGACCCATCAAAATACTCACGTGATCCAATTTCGACAGTAACATTGAAAATCGATTTCACTGCATTTGCCATGGCAACATTTATCACATGGCGATCCTTACACTGCTTTTTTCTTGATCCACTATGCCCTGGATAGCGACATGTCCGCGGTGCACGCCAAAATCTACCAAAACCATGACGATGGCTCGGACATATGCTCATAGCATCAATTTGGATAGAGCTTAACTCAAAATATCCAGCACGTGCAAGAATTAGCTCGCTTTCATTTAGTCCAGAATTTCGTAGATGGCAGCTGGCGAGGTGCTGTGTTATATCTGCCTGACATTCACTTAACTTCACCAATTCAATAAATCCTCTAGAGCTCCCACAGGCTATTTTTCTGCTTCCTTTAAAGCTACAAAGGCTTTCCATTCTTTCACGAGAGAGGTAAACACGAGACTCGAAGACTTTATAAACGCCGATCGTCTTGGTGCAAGTAAATGCAACCAGGACAGACATGTCGATTTCATTTCTGAAATCATAAATAACTTATAACCCAACAATTTTGTACTAAACCATATTTTAGGTTTTTTAATTATTTGAGTCCCTTTTTATATCCATAACTATTAATTGAAAATGCATCATGATTCACTGTTATTTAGCGCAAGGACATAGTTTCAGCATTGCTACTACTTGGTATAGAGTTGATCAATAAAATGGCTAACGCAATACAAGCTTAAATTTGAATATCACAATCATAGAACCTTAGACAAATTATTAAAACAGGTTATTAAAAGAGCTAGAAATATCCAGCTCTGAAAGCAAGAAAAGTTATCTTGTACTTTTGTAGCACAACTATGTTTCGAGGTTATAAGACGAGGATTTCTTTAAAATATACTAACAATGCTTGACCTCCCGACTTTGAGATATGCAAATTGGAAAAAAATATATCGTATGGTGAAATTTCAAAATCGCTTAATAGTGCTAAAACAAGGCTGTGATCGCTGAAATCTTTTATGATAGAACAAAAACATGTTACAATTAGATTTTCATTCATTTCATCCTATTTTGGGTAAGAGTATTGAGAATAATGAGCAAAGAAGTAGGCGTTACAGACTCAACGGCCTCTATGTCACGCAAGAAAATACCTGCAAAAAGCACAATATTTGGACTTAGTTCATTGCTTAGAAACGCAATGTGCCGCAAATTTTTTTGCATAGATCTGCAGAATAGCTTCTTATCTCAAGGTAGGATAGTATTTTGTACCTTGGTGAGGTGCCACAATTGAGAAATTTGCAATCTTCTAAGTCCACTAATCTTAGTTTTTCAAGTCACGCGTTCAGTAGTCTCGATCAGTTAGGATTTTCCCTCCCTTAATTTGCACATTCCAAAAAAATATTGCTGTTTCTAGTCAGAAGTTGCACTAAGCTTCACTTTAAACTAAAATATAAGCTTTCATTTCCAGAAAAAAACCGAGAAAACGGACTTTGAATGTAGGCCTTGGTGACTTTGAAAATCGGCGTCTTTTGACTGATTTGGGGTCGATAGACAAAAATTCGCATAGCGGCTCGAAAATAGAATATAAAACGATTCTAAGTACACAGTTGTAATGAGGAAAGATAGTACTTTCGATGGTAAAAATATAAGACAAATCTATTTTTTGAACCCAGAGCCAGTGGTCCGCTGTTAGAGAGACTCCCTCTTAACTTTGTTTATCTGTTTTGACAGCTTGATAGCTATACTCTGCCCATCTGTGAAAAAAATATATAGTATACTTATATAGACTATACTATATTTATGCTCTGCACTTCTGTGTATCAAGCACTGTTATGCAGCATAGACAAGACATACAGTGATAGTATACGTAGTATATAGGCCATACTGTACATGGTACCACAGAGTTTACAGTACACAAATGTTAATGTGAAGCTGGACCAACACTCGATCATATCTACAGTTGCTCCCAAATGCTGAGCACATGCCACAAGGGAAACTTTGATGATGATGCTAATCTCAAAATATTGAAGTAAATTTTTGGCATCAATAGAAGGAACAAATCAAAATATAAGACAGCATAACAATAAAATAGTAAAATATAGATGTTGATGCTCTACTTACCTGCATATTTCTTCTTCATTTCTAGTAGAAATAACCTCTCTTATGCCATTCTCTGCATCTTCAGCTTTAGAATTTCTTTTTTCTTGAGTTGAAGATTATTCTTTGCTGAAACAAAGTTTTGTTCAGCCTCTTCCCATCTTGTTTTGATTTTGTTCCTTCTTTCAATTGGGGAAGCAGCTCTTTCATTTCTGGAAAGTAAATATGAACTATATGGATACTGGGCTCTGCTCCGTCTGGTGTATATTAATTGGGGCATAAACCAGGCTGTGCATCATGTCACGAAAATCCTGATCCCTGATGATTGGTTTAAGTATGCATGAGTTTGTTGAGATCATATATACCTTTGTTTCTTTTTTTTGATTTCTTCAACTTGCTGCTGGTTTTCATCAGCTGCATAAACAAGCTGGTTTCTAATGAGAGTATTAGAAATTATTAAGTCATAAATATTGTCACATAAATCTTGTCATCAGTATAGCCAATATGTGTAAAAAGCCTTTCAATAGAGCACCTCTAATTGACGATCCTCAATAAACTACAACAGGCAGTTGTCAAGATCTTGGCTTAGAAGACTTTTAAAATAACACAGTGTTATGATGGCTAATGTAATATATTCTAAAAAATACAAATTAAATTAAAAAAAGATATTACACATACATAATATTACACATTGTAATTTTGTTTTATTATATAAATGCATACATATTGGAACACGATTTTGAGTACAATTAGTATAGGAAATCGCACGACCTCGAGTACAATTTGGAAATTAATAGGTACGAGTAATGTTTTGAAAGTTCTTGTAATTGCACGAGCCTTTAGGCGAGTGCAATTAAAGAACTTTCAAAACATTACGAGTGCCTATTAATTCCAAATTGTACGAGAAGGTCGTGCGATTTTTTATTTATAGTTCACTCGACAAAATTTTATAAAACATGCGAAGCGAAGGCATTCATTCATCTTCATTGCCTTTGCTATAACCGACCCTTCTCCAAGAACGCTAAGTCAAGAACAGCATAGAAAGTGTTAACGTTGCTGTAAAACCTTTTTAGATTAGTATTTTATGTATGATTTGAACTACAAAATACTAGAAAATAATTTTAAATCTCAAGTAAAAAGCCATTTTAATGCATGTTTACAACTATTGAATGACAGTAATGACAGCTAAACAGCGAATCAAGAAGCGACTTTTCTTTGAAAACGTACTGTGTGAAAACTAAGCGAAAGTTGAGAGTTTACAGTTCGCTAAAATAAGTTTTTTTCCTCTTAGCATTTGCTAATAACTGCAAAAACACAATTTCAAAAATACTTTCTTTGAAAACAAGTTAGCTGGACAACATCAAAAGGGATAAAAGCGACAAATATGTCGTTCAAGTTAAAAGTTTTGAAGTACAGCTTGCCGTGAACGAGTCGCCAGTGATCAGACCATGTGCTTTGGATATTATTCCCTCCTGTAGCTTGAAGAATTTCGCTGCTATTTTCTTTGAATGGTGAATTATCTGAAGATTTTATTATTTCAATACTGGATTGATAACTTAGGATCAATTAACCTGTGATAAATAATATACGAATTCGTCTCTCTACAACTACTCGACAGTTTGCCGGTAAGATTTGATCTTAACTATTTTCAAAACAAAAAACGAGCCTCTACTCGCTGTTTTTTCGCTAAACGGAAAGAAATTTGCTTTAAAACTATTGTTAGCTGTTTTCTACATTATTCTACATTTATTGTAGCTGTGGTGTTGAATTTATTTTTCGAGAAAATTCAAAATTCAAAACTCCAACTCAAATTGTTTGGCGAAAACTAGAAAGAAAAAAACGACTTTCTACTACAAAACATGATTTATTTCGTCTTGAATTTGTCTAGTTATCATAATTTGAGGCCTTCCTATGTGTGTATTGAACAGTTTTCTGAAATTTTTCCATTTTAATCTATAAAACACTGATTTTTTTGGGAATTTCACTCATTTCACTGGGGAAATTTGCCGCTTTTGGCCGTGTTTCCATAGCAACCTAATTGGTACTCCCGCGGAGTACCAATTAACGCTCTAATTGTACTCCTCTAGACCAATCAGAATCGAGTAATTTTGTCGAGTGTACTATAAAGTTAAAAATCACATTGTGTTTAAATTATGATCAATACAGTCAGTTTCCCACTGCCAGGCTAACATTCTAAATAAAAAGTGGAGGATGTTGACCGGCGCCTGTTAAATATCACCCCTCCAAACTGCATTTCAGGGGCATCTAGAAGTATTTCCACAGATTTTGGTCACTGGAAAGCTTCAGAGTTCCGTTCATTCTTGTTTTTTTTATGGCATTCCCTGTTTATGGAATATTCTACCAGATGAATATTTCCAACACTTCTTATTGCTTGCTGAAGCAATTTGGTTGCTTGATCAAAATACCATTTCTTCTCAGTGTTTGAAGAAATCTGGTAACTTGTTATGACACTTGTTTGCGAATTGAAGCATTATATGGAAGCCGCTATCAGACATTCAATGCACATTGCCTTTTACATCTTCATGACTGTGTTAAAAACCTGGGGCCATTGTGGGCTAATTCTTGCTTCTGGTATGAAGATTATAATGGTCAGCTACGAAGACTGTTTCATGGAACTCAGAAGGTTGAGCGGCAAGTGGCATTTTCTGTTTGTATACAACAGAAAGTTCCAGAACTGATACCCCTCCTACCACATCACTCATCCAGTGAAGAGTTTTACAAAAGCATGACACAAGGAAGGTACTCCTTAAAGTACAAACGTGAAAAGATTTGAGACAATATGTGTGATGTGACCTGCTCTTTTAAATCCATCTCTGTCTGTTTTCATTGAAAGTAGTTTGGGACAAATATCACAAGTCTTTTTATTTAAACGGATTCAAATAAACACAGATGTTATCCACAGCAAGTCTTATTTAAATGTTTCTCGTAGAAATAGTTTTACTGTTTTTGTTAAGGATACAGGATTCGTTGAAGTTAGATTTTATATAAAATTGTATTTCAAGTGCCCAAATGTTTTGTTTTGTACAGATGCTTGCCCTCGTAAGCTTCCAAAGTACCATGGTATTGCAGATTGTTATCTCAAACCAGCAACAGACATCAAACTGTCTTCTGACAAATTTACCAATTGTAAAGTAGGGCATGTGTATCCTCTAAGAAAGGAGGCCTGCAGTAATGTGGTCTTTCGATTTTAAGAAAATCGCATCGCTTGTGCAAGCAAAAAATTGCTCATGTAGCCGCGGCTTAATACTTATGCCAGCAAACAGCTTTGTGGTGGTGGTGGATATGAAGCATAGTGGTATTAGCAACTATAGAAATTTCATCTATGATGATTACCTTTAGCTTAGATAAATACAACCTCATCTGTGTATTCTTTTGATCTGACATTGCAGGTACATTATGGCCTGTTTCTATAGGAATTGCAAGAGCAGTGTTTATTGTTGTTCCATCAATGTTTATAGCAGCAACACTAGTAGGGGTCATTAAAAGAACTGTACCTAATTCAGGGTTCATAAGAGCATGTCTGAAGGTTTTTGTGACAGTGTGGTATACTGAGACCGCAATGGATTCTTGTTAATATTGTGCAACTTTGCCATTTTGTCGCGAAGGAATCACAAAGAAAGAATGAAAAAAAAGCATTTTATGACTAGGCTTCCACAGGTATCCCAGTAAAAATCTGAGCTATTTTTTTTGAAGCTCATTATCTACAGAGTATGCTAATGTCTTTTGATCGACATAGCGGAAATTCTGATCGTATGGGAAGTTGTCGAATGACGTGCGGTAGAATGTCAGTTTGAACCCAATAACAATTTTTTGTTCCAAAACAGACAAGTTTAAATAGATATTCGAAATCTACATTTATTTACCTTTCAGAAAATGTATACGTTGATGGCAAAATATTGTAAAGCTCATGCAAATTTGAGGTTGAGTGTAGAGGGGCCCTAAACATCTTTTTTTCACACTTACATTTACAGACATAACACTTTTTCTCAGAGAAAATTCTTGTACATAAGAGAGCAGAAAAAATAGAATGAATACAAATTTTGTAGGTGAACAGGGCGCTATCTTTGTCTAAAAATCTAAAGTTTTACGCTTACCACAGGAAGCCCGCGTACAAAAATAAGCGTACGCATGCGCAGACAAAATTCCAGCACTCGCCCCAGTCCCTCGTACCATTTCCAAGTAAAAATTGCACGTCTTTGAAGGGGGAAAATGCATGAAAATAAAAAAAATGATGAATCGCAGTACGTGTTGTATTCACTGGTTTCTTATTCTCGACTTTGAGGGGCCATTTGCATAAATACAATAGCTTGTTATCCTTCACTGCACATGAAAACTATTGTGTTTATGCAAAGTGCCTCTCAAATTTGATGCAAATGAGCCCAAATCGAAAGGCTTTATGGGTCGTAAGAAAGCAGCGTATATTTATGATATGATATGAAGGGAAGGGGGGATTTCAACTCATTTGCACTTTAAAAATGAAATCTAGATCTGGCTGGATTCTTGAATTTTAAATTGCCATTTTTGCAAACAACAACTTGTGATTCGGTTAAGATTCAAATAAAGATCCGTTTCCGTTGCCACCAATGAGTTGCTGCTTGCAGTGCACACTAAACAATCACGTGAATGGAGTTTCTCACCTTATTTTTCCTTTCGCGCGCGATTCTCCGTTACTAACGGGCTCAAATTCGCTCAAGCTAAGGTATAGACGCATCAAGAGTTCCGCGCTGCTGCTCAATGCGCATGCTCAGGGGATTAAAAAGTGAGATAATATTTTGTATGATATGCAATTTTTCGGTATATTTGATTCAGAATTCGCTTAACGGTACGCGATCTTGAATATTTAGTGAAAATTGTACTTGACAAGAAAGATACAACTAAAATATAGCATATTTTACAAATTTTATCCCACTTTTTAATCCCCTGAGCATGCGCATTGAGCAGCAGCGCGGAATTCTTGATGCGTGCATAGCGGTAAATGAGGGGCTCAAGTTCAAGCATATTATATCGGGATTCCAAAGTACCTCAAGCATAAAAAATACTAGTCGAGTTTTAAGTAACAATGCGCGTAAGAAGTAGGCAACTCTCTATTGTTCTGTGGCAATAGCAACTTCCCCACATAAGAATGTCTTAGTTTTCAGACTGAAAGTATATCGGCCTATAAGTTACACATTTTAAAAATAAAATGTGTAAAAACTCTGTTTTGGAACAAAGTTTCTTTTGTACTAAAAGATCTCGTCCAATCATAAGCGCTCAAAACAATAGCCAAAAGACGTTTATAATTCGATATGTTCCCCACATATGGAAATTTTAATATATAAAGGCTCAGGAAATCTTAGATGAAAAGGGAATCAGATATCAAATAGAGTATTTAAAAATCTTCTTGGTTTTGAAATTATGGCAGATTTCCATGTTTTAACCAATGAGATGGACGGATAAGACAATGCACAATTAGCACCTTTCTGCATTCCATTGCCGTTTGCCTGCCTAGTTCTTTTTAGGACCATTACTTAATGCTAAACTCCTTAGAATATACTATCTTAAGGCCGATTTATACGATACAACTTTTGCTTACAGCTTTCGCAAATAATCTGCTTACGCCATGCTTACAACACGGATTGCAAAAGTTGTATAAAAGGTGAATAAAGACAGATCGTGGATGACTGACTAGCCTCTTTTTCGACCCCTCGATTCATGCAAACCGCTCGGAATCGGTGTATAATGTGATGATAAATCGGGGGGTGAGCGAAAGTTGAAGAAACAAAAACAGTTTACAAATGTTTGTTTTATTATGAAAGATATTTTAGATTTACAGAATCTAGCATTAATTTTACAATATCAATTACTGTTTTAAAATCTTGCCAAAATTGTAGTTCAAAGTTTTCCAGTAACACCAAAAGTTCTGTGAATTTCTAAAATCCTCGACAAAATCTTACTTAGAGTGAGACCTCTAAACCCTTGAAATAAAAATAGCTTTTTCAAGTGTTAGGCCCGGTTTAGATGTCGAACTTCACATGTGCCGAATGGAAATCAACTCAAACAATAGGTTTTGCTCATTTGCATTAGATTAGGCACATGTGAAATTCGACGTCTAAACCGGGCCTAATAGTCAAATAGACACAAAAGAAAACAATGGAATTAGGCTCTACTAAAGTGTATTAGTGTAATATATATTTCACGGGTTTAGTGATTTCACTCTAGTATGAACCAATAAATTCTAATTAGACTATTTTGATAATGCTATCATGCGGTAATAATGGTAGTTATTATTGGCTACGTCTTATGTTATGTCACGTGGTATGATTTCTTTAACTTCTATTTACATAATTTTTTCTTTTTTTCCTTATTACATTATACTTACAACCATTACTGCGGTGAATCTAGAAAAGTGTATGGGATGCATTTTGAAAAGGTGCGTGACTTATTTGGCCAAATTGCAATCTTTAATTCCGAGTGATTTTATTTAGCCCATGAAAGAAAGATGAATATTTAGTTAGTACTAGTTGGTTAAGAACACAAGAAAACAACTGGATTTAGAGTCTAATATTAACTATTCGTTTGGCAATTCTTTCACGGGCCAAGTAAAATCACTATAGCGAAAGTATCCTATTAAAACAGAGTACAAACACTAATAGCGTGCAATGCTTTGCACTAAATAGCACTAAATAAAAAATAGAATTAGCAAAATTTCGCACTATTTTGTACTCTATCAACGTTTGTGTTCGCAATTTTTTTTAGTTTTCATTTCTAATCGTCTTATTTTTGTTCATTTTTTAAAATTATTTACAGCACTTTCCAATCACACGCAAGAAATAGTGCGACGAAGTTGGTTTTGGTGGACGTCAATCAAGGCGTTTCCACAACATTCCACGTGGCACGTGCCTTGATAACTTTGTGTTTTCCGACAATGTTATGTAAACACTTTGATTGACGTCCACCAAAACCTTATTTTGTCGCGATGGCGATTCGCGCGTGTGATTGGAAAGCGCTGTAAATGAATTCTTACAGTGCAATAAACGGTTTGTGACAAACAAACTTCTTCGTTTCTGAATCACGCTTAAATTTTAACAAAACTATCAAAACAATAGCAAAAATTTAGACCTTACATCAGACGTAGTGATAGCACTTAACTTGTGAAACAGATATTGAGACAGACAAACAAGCATTTGACGACACTAATTCTATTGATTTTTTTTGACTTTCACACCCTGGCTGTTCGATTTTGTTTCACAGGTTAACTGCCGTCATTCTAGTCTGAAATAATAATAGTTATAATAATAAACTATGAAAGATGTCTGTGGTAGAGTGCCAACACTATATCTGTTAACCAGTATATTAAAATTAGCGCTAATTTCCAGCTGATCTGAGAAAAAATGTTAGCCAATCAGAATCGAGGAAATTTGCAAAACTGTTTACTGATATTTTCATAAACATGCGAACTCGGTAGTTGCGAGTTTCCCGTTGGGATTTGGTTTTTCACTGCCGCCAGTAAAAAATATATAGGTATCGACTGATTATTTTTGATTGACGGAAGCGAAAAACCAAATTTCCGCGTGCAGCTTGCTGCAACAGAGTTCGTATAATGCAAAATAAATTTTGCACTGTTTCACAGATTAAGTGTAAGCACTCTAGGACTTGTTTCTGAAATGTTTAATATTGCATTAGAAAAATAAATGAACGATGCAAACTTCAATATTAACTTTTAGAAATTATTAAATCGAATTTTCTTAAGTATTCAAATAAACTTGTTTCAAATATTCTTTTCTATCTTTTCTATATTCATTTTGTGGGTATTTTTTTCACAATTTTTAACATCAGTTTTAACATTGGACACATGACGTATGTATTACATCATCGAGAGTCCCGGATGAACTGTCGTTCGCGTTGCTGCAATGCTTCAGTTACTGCAACAAGTTTTTTGAGACCAGGCTAAAAATAAATCACCCTATGTTTTAGTCTTTTATGATATGCGCTTTAATTAGGCGGCGGCCATATTGGTTCAAACAATAGGTTTTGAATCCCTTGGGTCCCCTTACCCTCCTCGCTTTGAGCCGTTTCAGAATGTTCCAAACAAAGCCCATGGCTTTTGCCCATGGGAATAAACATGGCCGCCGTGTGATTTAAGTCCATTAGGACTAATTTGATGAGCTGTTAATCATTTGAAGTGCAGCTTTTCTCGCGAAAAACATTGTTGCATGTTGTAAGTTGTAAATGTTTGTGTGAACATAATTTCAACACTATTTTGAACATATTTGCGAGACAAGGCACGATGAATATCAAAACGTGGTTGTTGTTAACGGATCGTTGAACGGTAAACGGGGGGGGGGGGGGGGGGGAGCGGGGAAGGAAACTGAATGAATATTTCATGTTCTAATTAACAAGAAAATGACCCCAGATCACACAATTTGATGTTTAATGCTTGCAAATTTCCAAGTAAATCGGCATCAAGTTCCTTGAGCGCCACTGGGAGCTAGAGAACCTCTGGCAATAAGAGTAGGGGATAAAAGTAAACAAGGCCAAATTCATATACTCATTTCAATAAAGTTAGTCACCTGATAAGCTAAAAAACTGAGACCGAAAAGGATTATGGGTAGATGCATTTTACATGTTTCAACCTCTTGATGGACTTGAGATCCTTTACCAGTTACAGTTTCTTCTCCGTCCTGTGAGTATCCTTAAAGTGAACTATTACTTACTTAAAGTAAATATTAAACCTATAATGTTGCGAAGCACTTACGCGAAGAAAAAAATCGATTTCAATTTAAAGATTGTTGATTTTGGTCCCACAGCCGAGTCTTACTTGTTTATCTGGGTATACGTCACAGCTGACTAGACTCATTCTCAACAACTTTAAAGACTCGCAGAAAATCAAAAATTTATTAAAATCGATTTTTTTCTTCGCAGAATTGCTTTACAACATTATAGGTTTAATATCAAATTGGAAGTCAAATTGGGGTTAGGTGCACTTTAAACTGCAGTTTTATTTACATATAAATAGTCTCCAACGATCCTCAGCGGTCTCAGCTTTGAAGGTTTTCGATGACTAACTTTATTGAAATAAGTATATTGTATTGTATTAAATGCCATACCTGGGTGGTGCTGAGTTGTTTGAGGTCAGATTTATACACGACACAGATATCTTGGAGCGATGCTAAGTCACGTGCTGGATCAGACGAGACTTGTTCATGTGTATCTGGGCAATCAGTGACTGACTGCAGAAACAACGTAAAATAAAAAGTATAGACTGAGTACTACATTGCGTGCGTGTATGTATTGGTAGAAGGGTGGGGGTTGGAAAAGCAGCCTCCTCCCCCAATTTTTTATTGTCTAAAAATCAGATCAAAACAAGAAAGCTAAAAGCTAACCACACTTAACTGCCCACTCCCCCACACTCTGGTCATACCTTCGCCCCATTGTTGAAATGCCCCAGTGTTATTTTAAATGTCTGAACATGTCACGCTAATATTTTGATGTTCCTATCAACATTCATTAAGCCTGGTTCACACGAGCAATGCAAACGCAAGCAAAATACGTGTGAACTACAGCAATGCAAACGCAAGAAGTGGAAAGTTTAACGTTTTCATTTTCTTGCGCTTGCGTTTGTATTTGCGTTTTTTAACGTGTGAACCGGTGAAAATGCAAACGCAAGAGCAAAAATTGTTTGGATGTAAAAAAAACACTACCGCGCTTGCGTATCTTAATTTACTTGGTTTGCATTTCACGTGTGAACGTTGCTTGCGCTTGCGTTTGCATTTCCGAACATTGGAACTAGAAAGCCGTAGATCCACGACACTTACTGAAATTTCATCGATAAAAGCTATAACTTTGTCCCTGTTTTTTTGCATGAACGGATTGACTGGAGTCATGCAGGATTCCTGATGAAAAGAAAAGAAACCAATAAATAATATATTTTTCAAAAATATCACAAGCACAGAATCAGCCAATCAGAAGCAAATCTTCTCCTGGATGGTTGCAGCGGTTACCTTGGAAACTCGAAGAGATATGTACAACTTAGCAAACCTTTACACAAACTGAACTGATTTGAGAAGCATTTGTTTTGGTATTGGTTTTGTGTAATACTCGTTACCTTGGCTCCAAAGTCCACGAGATTCGCTAATTTTTGTAAACATTTTGCAACAAGCGTGAGAGTTCGGGCTGCAGTGGGTGATGGGATATCTGTGGACGTAATTCAAAAGATGATTTTTTTATATATTGTAACTCCTCTATTAAGCCTCCTAAACCTATGTATTTCAGGTACGTTTGAGGGAAGGGGGCTTGATAGAGAAGGGGGCTTATGGATTTAGCGAAACTAGGCAAGTACCTTTTTGTGTTTACTGCGTAGCAGTAACCTAATTGTTATCGTGTTTGTGAGTCCGTTGTGAGTCCGTTGTGAGTCCGTTGTGAGTCCGTATGTAACACCAATGTCACAGCTGACACAGGAATCCCGATATTAGAAAATCCTCGAGACGACCTAGACAGACTCGACATTCTCCACGAGTGGAGACCGAGCTATTCACGACAAACGACCAAATATTCGAACCAATTAGAACCAATCAGAAATTAAACCGAGGAACACGAGAATACTTCGTACAACTCCGTACAACTCCGATTTTACGAGGACGTGAGTACGTGAGACGAAAATACCTCGTGATGTGCGTTCTCTTCACTGTACAGAGAGATTCCTCGAACAAAACAAGTACTTTTACTGACTTTGGACATAAATTTATTTATCGCAGCTTTCAAGTGGTGTAATGTATGGTGTTTTTCCAGTTTTAGGCCGATGTTTTCCTCAACATTCCGGCGTATTAATAATTCAACATGAACACGCTTACTGGCTTCGGACAATAGAGCAAAACAAAAACAAATCCTCATTGACCTAGCCTCTCAATCACTTTTGGGAAACTTTGAACCTCTTCGGAGGATATTTGAACCTCTTCGGAGGATATTTGAACCTCTTCGGAGGATATTTGAACCTCTTCGGAGGATATTTGATGAAAGCTGTGATAAATGATTGTCAAATACCGCATAAAAATATTGTTCATACTTCCAAAACATGTGAGTTACATGATATAATCGAAAAGCCTGTGTCTGACAACACTCATAAGTCTACTGTTAGAAATAAATCCAAACGTGTTCGTTCGCACGCACTTCACAGGGAAAGAGAACCGTCAAGGATTTGTTTGAAGAAAATTATGAAAACATTGAAAAGAAGAAAAACTAGAAAACGATCTAAAAGATTTTTTAGAAGATCAACTCCTTTATCATCAAAGCTATACGATTCATAACTTCCAATTTGTAATAACAAACGGTTGCTTACATTGGGCAGTAAACACATGCGCTTTGTAAGCGCCTATTTTTTCAATGGCCATCGGATAAAATGTTATCTCCAATTTAGGACATGTTTCTTGTATTACTGGCGGTCATCCTCGATCGGCAGATTTACTTTCGTGCTCAAAAATTGACATTTTTTCTCCCGAGGGAGTAGACACAGCAGCATTTTTGGTATTTTTCAAGCGAGTTGCACTAAATTTCGAGCAGGTTCGAATTGCTGGCGACTTGGCTGCGATATGTCGCCATAAAATCGCAGGCCGTTTACACGTGCGATTTGGGATTGTGATAAAATCGCCGTTGAAATTGCCGCTAAAGTCGCGCGTCAAAATTGCTAGTATAAACGTTTGTAAACGCATTAGGTAACTCGTAACAGAAAATTATGTTTTGCGCTGAACCTACCTGTCATAAGATTACATAGCTTGGGATTCATGATAGCAGGACAAAATAGTCGTAGAAAAAGAAAACCACTACAAAAAGAAAAACGAAAATTGTCTTGATGGATAAGCATAGACCTAGGTCTCGTAAAAAATTCCAATTGGATTAATAGACATGACCCACCATCAACATCACCTTGCACTGCGCTCATTGGTTATAAGACCCTTCAGTCAGTAGACCGTTTGCGCAGTACCATCATTTTACTACTACTACCAGAATGCTACGCGAATTTCTAAATCAGGCTGGCCATTCACAGTACCGGACGAATTTTTTACCGTTCAAAAATTTAACAGTACATACCAATTACACGGAACCGTCTCTTCAATATGCATGGCTAGGCGTTTGAATTTTTGTCAGGATAACACAGTTCCATGTTAACGAAAAGCCTAATTGTATGACTTTTCCAAGGGTTAAAAATTCGTCCTGTACCGTGTAAGGCCAGTCTTAATTTATTTTTTTTCCTCGGGTCAACAGTAACAAAAACGTGTGCCAATTAACTGAAGAAAAAAAAGAGTGTGCAAGAGATTCTGGAGGTGTTAATATGTGATGGCACAGCCCAAAAGATCCCTTGTCTAATCGGTATAGAGAATACATGTGTACGAATACATGTGAGCTGGACACGACAAACACGTAATTTCATACCTGACAACTCTTGTTTGGACTGTTTGGTTATCAGTCCACTTGTCCTTCACATTTTGCTGCAGGCATCCAAAAAGATACTGTAGTGTCCTAGAATTCAACACAACAGCAGTTATGCACAAGTTAACTTCAAACGACGATTCAGTGGATGTCGTGGATTCCATGACCGTGCAATCCATGTAAAATTGTCTTTTCCATCATCATACCAAGCCTGTCTTATAGGCCCTTTGCAGGACCTGGTCACGTGACCTTATCAATAAAAAAATCTAAGAGTAAGCCAAAACCTTTCAGAGAATGCTTACAATTCTGGCATTATTTTTGAGTTACTCTTAGATTTTTTGATTGACAAGGCCACGTGACCAGGTCATGCAAAGGGTCTATTACCTTAGGACTTTACTTACACTGGACAGTTGCTAGTTGAGTTGAATATGGCTTCGATTGCTTCAAAAAGAAATTCTAATAATTGCTTGAGATTAATCACCGTATCAGCACCTTTTTCCATCTTTGCGGGGTTGAGCTGCAAAACATAACATTGAACAAGTCATTTGACAAATGCGCTGATTCAGAAGTAAAAACTAAGCAAACAGGATCTCTAATTCATACTTGATTATTTATCGTTACTAAAAAAACTGAAAATGGGATCCAATGGATGGAAGGAAGGGATAATGAATGAATGAAGGAATGGTTCGGTGAGATGGACGGATGGGAAAAACGTCCTTTTTTTTTTGACGGTAGCACAAACCAGTGTCCCTCATTCCATGATCGAATTGGAATTTAGAAGTTGCTTTTTGTGGAGGGAGGAAAACTGGAGAACCCAGCCGGAGAAAAGCCCTCAAAAAACAGAAGAGAACCAACTAAAAACTCTACCCACATACAAAAAATCATACAACACCGAGCCTGGCGGGACTCGAACTCGGGTCGTCTTGGTGAAAGGGGAGCGCTCTCAATGCTACGCCACCCTGATGGATGAAGTGAAAGACCTGACGGATGAAGATAAGGGATGGACATAGACCAACCAGAGAGTGGTTCTAAGTTATAATACTAACATTATTTGCTCATAACTTTACCTCACAAGACTGTTTGCATTCCATTATTTTAACAATGACATCTTTAATAGTTTGTTGTAAGTAAGGTATAGCCACCATCTTCATGTACTGGTCCATTAATGTCGTAGCTAAAGACGTACCACGGAAAAGAGTGCTTTGTTCGTCTGTAAAACGAGTCATGGACAAACAACGAAAAAAATAAGCAATTGAAATGTGTATCAGGAAGGGACTGTTTGGAAATTTATTAAGGAAGTGTTTGGCAATGTTGCAGAAGCAGGATCGTTTCTATTTTAGCAACATTGCGCGCAACAAATTGTGTCATGTGACAGCTCGAAACATCGATTGCCTGCAACATTGTGCGCAATGTTGCACCGTGTGTCCGTAGCTTTACAGTTGGTCTCAATGTATTTTAGGGACACAAAAAATAGTATTACCTTGCTTTTCTATTTCTTTAGCGTTCATTGTCTTCAGTAGAAACACTTCTTGTTTCTCGTGTCTAAAGATCTTGAGTAAAGTAGACGCTAGCGCAACGCGGTCCTTGCAGATCTGTCCCAGAGCAGTTACTGTAAACAGATCTTTATCCAGAAGAATCTACAACGACAAAGCGATTTGACGGAAAATTAAAAAAATAATAATAATAATCTACCTGTCAGCAATTGGCTGACGATTTTTAAAATACTAAGGTCCCGTTTATACGGACAAGGTTTCATTTAAAACCGGTGTTATTTTATTCTCGGTTACATCTTGCGTTTACACGACCTCGATTGAATATGTGATGGAACCGAGATGTTTTGAAAACGCTGGCGAAAGTGGAGCGTTTTGAAAACGTTCTGCTTAAGGTCCCGTGTAAACGGGGAAACCGTCTTACTTTCATTTTTTAGAAGGACTCCGCTTTGAAAACAGGTGGCCTGGAAATGACAGTAATACGTCAGTTCCCGTGTAAAGGTTCCATAACCGTATTATTTTCGACCAGGTTTTTATGTTTATGAAACCAGACCTAAATAAATGGTGAGGGAAGCGCGCGTTGTATTCAGAAAGTTACCTCTTTTAAGTTGTCATATTCACCCACTGGCATAATGATTTCATGCTGAAACGAGAAGAAAAAAAAGAGATATAACTGGAATATAAGGTAGAATAAAATAATGCAGTAAACTGGTTTGCAAATGGAACCAAAACTAACCGTGAATTTTATTTTCATTCTAAGGTTTCCTACTTCCGTTTTGCCATGTGCAATCAAAGGGTACCAGTCGTCTTTTGTTTGACCTTTAGGAAGCTTTTGAAGGGTTTGCGTGCACGATCCTGAAGAAGAAAAATAAAAAGGACTTTCTTAATAATTTTCATCAATAATCTCCTTAAAAAAGTCGAGTCCCCCTCTTTGTCCCCCGGGGGGGGGGGGGGGGGGGGTACTTCGGGTCGTTTCATACGGGGATGCTCCGCCCGGACTCTCGACCCCTTACCCTTTTCTATACCAAATTTCAGCAAAACGTTACCCCTTTTTTTATACCATTTTGCCTGAAAAGGTACCCCTTTCATATACTTTTGGAGAAAATCAACCCCTTTTTATACCAAAACTCACAAATTTCCAACCCTTTTCTGTACGTGCGGCTTGAAAAAAGTACCCCTTTCGGGCAGAGCATCCCCGTACAGTCCATTATAGGGAGTACCCCCCCCCCCCCGGGTCTTCGTCACCGTGGATTATTATGAATACAGATCAAAGGTCAACGCCCTAAGAAATGGAGGGGATTTCTCTTGTGCTCAGTTAAGAAATGAGATAAATCAAGAGGCGTTGCCTATATTGTAAGTACAAGGTATTAACTTTAAGAGGTCGAGGGAAAACTGTGTCGAGTTGGCATTGCAGTGCATTGTGGTACTGTTTTAGGGAACATTTCCAAGATGGCGTATATTTCGTCCCTTAAGACAGTCCCACAATGCACTGCAATGCCAACTCGACCGAGTTTTTTACTCAAGCTCGGAATGGCTAATAAAGAGTGTTTCCCCTTCGGGGTGAGGGAAAGAGGATCAGTTATCAATAGCTTCGTTTGCTGCTAGACGGGAATTCAATACTGGACCGGAAGTTGTCATGGCTATAGATGCCAGCTCCTCACGTGAAGGTAACAAGGTGCGCAGTGATTACGGTTTAAAAAAAAGACTAGGTATAGCTAGAAATAGCCATTCTGTTTGGTACGAAACTAAAATCGTCAAAAGCAACATCACGAGAGTTTACATTTTGAACCCAGTCGAAAAACACCGTTGCCACAATGACTACGGTTTTACAATAAATTCCAAGGCCTTTCCCGGGAGTGATGGAGTGACACCTAGCTACATCCCAATAACTTGATTTCATTCACAAGATAAAAAGTTGATCCTTCCAGACATTGAAAGCACTAGCCCCTGCCTCCCCTGCCCCCACCTAAGGGCAGTGTGTGTGGGAGAGGGGAGGGGGGGGGGGGGTGGTAGTATAAGAGTGGCATGCGATGCTACGGCGCCGCTAACTCTCACCGTTATGTAGTTCAAGCCTGGGGCCGCGCGTTCGAGTTTCGCATATGTGAATTGAGGTTGTTTGATGTATTGTTTTCTCACTTGCCACGAGGGTATTTCTCCGGTTTCGCTGGTTTCCTCCCTCCGTTAAAATCTACCTGTGAGTCGAGTGTGGTAAATATTAAATGTAGCGGTAGACTTGCTCCATGCCCATCTCTCAGGGATTCACAGAGGTAAGAGTGAAGGAAGAGAGAACGTCGAAGTCGCGAGAGGTCCAGTGCGTTTAATCCTGGTTGGGATGCCTGTGTTTTATTCACCGTGCGTGAACTTAGGGGGCTTTCATTTATTTGTGTATGGGGGGGGGGGGGGGGGGGGGTGGGTCGGCAAAATTGGGGGGAGGGGGTCACGTTCTTTTCGGAAGCTCTTAAATCAGTATCGGGAAAGAACGTACTTTTCCTTACCACCCCGTGGTAGGAGGATCTGGTGTACTTACCTATTAAGATATCTTTTGAGTGCCAACTTCTGTTGTACAGACTTATGGTAACAGAACATACGTCAGCTGGAAGATCACTACAAGAAAAAAAATAGAATGTACCAATGTTATGTCATTTTGTTCGCCTTATGGTTTGGTCGTTCGTTATTTATCGGCAGAGGGAGATGAGCGAGAAAATAGGGGACCTGGAATATCGTATTTACTCGAATAAGTGCCGCCACGAGTAATTGCCGCGGTCCCGTAAAATTTTCTCATAGATAGAAAATACACCGTTACAGTGAGGACACTCGAACCGTGAATACTTTGAGGTTTTTTCATACTTTTTTCCTCCTTTATCCCTTGTGTGAATCGATTGGAAATATGATTTATTTTGAATAATAAGATTATTTGAGTTTAGTGCATAATTTTCAGAAGGCTTGAACCAGTAGAAAGTTCATAAAACAAAAAATATAAAAATATCGAGTGTTCGTGGTTCGAGTGACCTCACCGTAAATTAAAAGAAAAAATTCTTTGTCGTATGCAATTTTTAAATAAGCGCCGCATTTGAGGCGCGAAAAAATTAATAAGCGCCGCGGTATGTGCTATTTACTTAAGGGAGTCCTGAATTCCCCTGAATTACAAGACAAGTTATTGGAAAAACTAGCTAGGGGAGCCTTGTATTTGGCACAGTTTTTCTTTTTCTTTGCAAAATCGGAGGGATTTCTAGAATTTCGTACTCGAATGACTTTTAAAGTTTTCCAATTTTTCACCCCTTTTAAGAAGAAGCAGCCACTAGTATCATTTAGTCAAGCCTGTCCAAAAAGGATTCATAGATATTTTTGAGTTTCAAGCTATTACACTCAAACGACGAAAAAAAGATCAATGTTTAGCTTAGTTTTAATTTGCTTGTTGTTTTTGTTTATTCTTTGCGCAGCATCTTAAGGGGCAGTTTCACAGCAAAGTTATTCACGTTCGTACTTTACTGATAAGGTATTTTCGACAAGAAAATATTGTAACAATACGCGCTTTTCTTTCCAAAACAATCGAGATTTCAAATACATCAGCCCAGCCACCAGCTGTCAACAATCTTCGACTTTTACTGACATCCCATCCTCTCCACAAAAATCAAATTCTGGAACAAAGTGCCGCAGGTTTATTAGGAACTGCATGGCTATTAAGTGCTACCCTCGTAAAATAAGTACGAATTATTTCTACTTAACGTAATATGCGTGGTACACTTACTTGAATTTAAAGTCTTCGTTCCAAATCGGTTTTTGGCCTTCAAACGTTTTTGTCCGACAGGTTTTCACTTCGTTCAATGAGATGATCGAGTAGACATGAGAGACTTTATTGGCGGGTAATTTGTGAGCTTCGATAACGCTAAGCTCTAGGCTTCGTAATTGCTTCACGTCCAAGTCTCCAATATCGGTTGTTTTAGCTTTGCCACAAAACTTCTTGATAGCATCCATCCATTCCTTGGATTTTGAACGAACAGTAAGCATGATAAGAAAACAAATTCTCGTCAAAAACTAAAGTTAAAGAATATTTATCACTGCAGAGAAATCGAAGAAAGTTTCAGGTGTTTTGGTAAAAACAGTTGGTTTCATTATAAGCAGTTCGTGCCAAAGCCATGAATCATTCCTTTTATATTTAAGATTTATAAACAGTCCCGTGCAAGTACAAAGACAATGAACTGATGAAATTATCACTTCTCCCTACTCAATTACTTTAATTATTTACTAGCTGGTAAGGAGAATATAAAGGTTTATCAGTCAGTCTGGCTGATCAAGCACGGGGTTTTGGTACCAGTCCAGACGTAATGGCGCCAAATTTTGAAACGTGCCAGCCAATGACGCCACACAGACTACAAGGGATTTATATTTGGCGCCAAACAAGATCGAACAAGTCTGAGGATTCTTTGTTACGGAGAATAAATACATGTTCTTTGGTGAGGCCAAATCAAAGCTTACACATTCTACAGGCAAATATCACACTCATTCTCTGAAACTAAAATACATGCCAGTTGAGTTGACTTTCAGAACAAACTCAAGGTCAACCAATCAGAATTTAGGATTCGACATTGTATTTTGATTAGCATTTCCTATTTATTCCGCAAAGAGAATTTATAAAATACGAGTTTTTTTCTTCTTTAAATTAATTGTAATTGCTAGTCGAACTCATGGCGGAATTTTATTTCAATCAACAAGAAAAGTCTACATTGTATACTCGAAAAAACTCGAAAAATGCAAACCAAAAATAGTGACCCATAACTCCTTTCGGGGAAGGGAATCAACTCAGCTGGCCTGGATGGTATCGTCATCTTTTTACTTGCATACTTTGCATGTTTTTAGTAATAATGGCTTGGGGAATCTATATATTCACATAAGCTCTACAACATCAGGGTTGTCAAGTCAAGGACGTTGTTAACCCCCCCCCCCCCTCCCCCTCCCTAATAAACCGCTATCATGATCTTCTTGTCTGGACGGCGACGTTTGTCTAAACATCTGAATGGCTTTTTCATAGCAACAGCTTTTTCATAGCATCAGCAACGGAGAACAAGCAATAGAGTATGACTTTGCAAACTCGAATTCCCGGAATTTTCATTTCTTCTTCATCACACAGTTTAAAAGCCTTTCTTTTAGCTATTACGCTGCACAAACTATCTGGATTGCTTTTGCAAAAGTAAAGATTGCTTTGGCAAAGCGTCCACTTTTTTCTAGTTTTATAATGCTCCACAAATTCATAAAACAAATTCGTTGTACCATTTAACACAGGGAACCCAGTATTGAATACTTACGTTTGCTTGGTCTTGAGTATCAGCGCACAGATATGTCATCCGGGACTCGTTCAGGGCACGAACAACCACTTGAAAACAATTAGGTCTGAAAACAATTGTATTGGTTTCAGAATATAATAAGTGAGAATAATAGGTGAAAGGGTGGATGGATGGAAGAGTGACCTAAAAAGGGAAGGGAAGGTAGCACAAGACAAGATAAGTATTGCTAATTTTACCGGATATTTTCTGCTCATCACTCAACAATGATATAAATTCTGTCATGGAGATTTTAAGTGTGACGTCAATCGTATTGACAACGACCTCCGGCTCCAAAACGAAAAGCAGTCCTATAAAGAGATTTCTTAGTTTTTTATTACAAAGTTTGTTGTCCAAAATTCTAATTGTTTCAGGTGGAAGTTAAATCATTGAGAACATTTTAGCTTGATTTTAGCGGTTTTTATGAGCACTTGAACATGGAAATTCGTCACAACTCAAAAAATTAGTAATATTTAATTATTTCCACTTGTTATTTAATGTGATGAGGCTCTAAACCTTTTAATTTTTCGTTTACGCACTCTTAGGGACCGTTCATTATTTGTGAGGGGGTACAAAATGGGGCGGTGGGGGGGGGGGGGGGGGAGAAAAGTTTTCAGCCATGATATAGGAGATGCTTTTATTTTTGAAAGATCAAGAAGGGAGGATGTAATTTTTTACATAAGTTTCTAAAAATAAAGATAGTCCAGAGTTCTAAAACGTCATACGTATTAGTAACAGACCTAATATTTTCAGTGTTCAATATACAGTACTGTCGAGATTATTGGGGGCAATCAATGCCCCTTCCTCTGCTACGGGCCTGCTTCACCGGACGTTTTTAGACTTATACTCTTTGTTATACTTTAACGACCAGCTTACCTGCCAAAGAAGTTCTCGTGTACAATATACACCGTTGACAATGTCAGGTCCAGCAAGCTTTTTGGCTTCGTTCGCTATAAGAATTCGTTAAGAGAAACGTAAATATTCAAAAACAAGAACATTTGTATTTATCTTAAATGTTTGGCGCGTAATATGAAAGTGGAGGAAAAAGGAACTTTTAAGGATCTGCGCTCGAGGGATTCGTAAGCTAAAGACAGCGGTCATGCGCAGTTCCATCTTCCCTTAGTTACCGTTGCTATGTCCCCAAAATTAAAAAAATCTAGCAGATGGTCTCATAATTTACGAATCTGATCGAGGTAAATGATTATAATTCCTTTAGGTTTTCCAAAAAACCTATGAAAACACAAGAAAAATGGCTTATAATTCTTCTTATACCTTGTTACCGATTGGGAATCGTCTGAGTCGGAACCCTAAATTCACTATGGACCTACCTTTTCATTTTCATAGAAAGACAGTTTCTGTTCTTGACCATCTAATACAAAATACATTCTTTTCCACTTGTTTCGATGACCTGAATAAGAAAGTTTCACAAAAATTAAGTAATCAAAGTAAAGTATGACGAGCAAAATATTTCTTCGAGCAAACTTTTCTCGGAAAACATTGCGGTATTTTTACCAAACGATGTTCTCAATGAATTACAGTACGTTTCACATAACTTTTGACGATACATTTCGAAGTTCGTTCGGAAGTTCGTTGGCGAATTCGAACTTCGAATATATTTCCCGGGCAAATTCAGAAAAAGGCCAAATTCGCCTGGATAATCACGAAACAATGGTTTCAAGTCGAGACTGAACTTGATTCTTTTATCTATCAAGGCCATCGGGCAAGGTCTTTTCCATTCTTCTTGAAGCAAACTTCTTTCTCCTTGAAACCAGCCTTTTTAGGCGCCCGTTTAGCACTACTCTGGATCACGCTACTTTTTTTTGCTGTAGCAAACTCAAAGATTGCGTGACGAGCGCAAGAGAAAGTGGCAGCGTGTAACGCCGCCATCCCAATATACACTGCTATTTTTTGCTGTAGCAAACTCAAAGATTGCGTGACGAGCGCAAGAGAAAGTTGCAGCCATCCCTAATTGTATTACAGAACTTGGGATTAAAACTGAACAGGCAAAAATACTGGAAGAGAAGACTATGTAAAGCAGTGAATTACTAACCTTTCATAACAAGGTAGCCTCGTTTAGAGGCCTGTTGACTGGTATACATAATAGCCGGCCCCACACTACCCGACTGGGGCATGAATGTATAGCCATCAATACTGTCACTCCCTCGGTTGGGAGTCATTGGTCTATGGGGAATATTCCATGCCTGCGGCTTCAAAGAAAAAAATACAATATAAGAAGGGCAGCCTTGGAATGCTGTTTTGTCGATACACGCTTATGCTCTAAGTTGGAAATGAGTTCAAACAAAAGAATGGAAACGAGGTATAAGGGCGATAAGCTAACAAAGATAGAAAAAAAAATTTCTGAAGATTCCGTTCACCTGAGAAAAAAAGCTCGTTTCAACAGTAGGCCATTTACTGCCATCTTACGAAATGAGATTAGATTGAAAACAGGCACTTCCATACTACTAGTTTTTATTGTCATGTTCACTCGTTTCCTGAATTTATAATAGGTAAATGACTTAAAAGGATAGAAATATAAAATAATTTTGATATGCAAAGTAAAGGCTGTACATCGTAGTTTCACCGCACGTAATGGTCGAGTGTGTCGTAAACAATATACCATAATCAAATGGATCTAGTCATTTATTGAACAAGGAGCTCCAATCAATTCCTGCGCGTTTGCCTTTTTGCATCTAATTTTTTTGGCATAAAGAAATTTATCACAACAGGTGGATAGGGTGTATATGTTAGCAAACCCCTCAACCCATCATCCGCCCCAGGCCATTTCTCTAAGTACCAACCAGCTATCTGTTGGCTCAATCAGTGATTAGCAAGGAGAGACATTTATTGTGATTTCCATTGGAACATTATTATCATAAAGAGAACGATGCTTTTAAAAATAGCTGTTATTACAGTTGAGCCCGTAATGAGATTTTGTTTTTGTTCTTTGAGAATCATAAAAGTGAGGCTATCGTGTCGATACAATGCTTGTTGTCTCATTTGCATCCATAATAACTGCTATTCGCCTGTACTTGTTTCAAAAAATCCTGACTTACCCGTGTTACTGGCTCGTTCAGTGATAGCCCCTCTATGATGTGTTCGTGTTTGTACCTCTTGACCACATCATCAATACTGGAAACAACATTAACTTATTGATATCTTAGCATTCAAGACAGCTGAGGACTGGAGATGGGAGAGAAGGGAGAGAAGGGACTGAAGCTCCAAGCCCTGTATTATTTCAAGTTCAGACGTTCATATCATCATATCAATAAAAATAAATAAATCAATCAATTTTGTTTGTAGAGGATAACACTTGACAGTAATTTAGCAGTAATTCAATTGATAAACTCGTGGTCCTTATTTAACATTTCTAGTTGAATAGGGACAGGACTACCATTAACGTGGTCATCCGAGCCACGTGAAGGTCTAACCATTTGCAGATGTAATTACAAAAGCAGCACCTTGTCTTTAGTGAGCACTTGTTGGTCGAGCCGGTACTCGAACCATGACCACCCACACAACACACCGATACTCTTATTAATTGAGCTAATCAGGTTATTAATCAGACATTAACAGTGGTGGGGAGGAGATGGGGTTGAGGATTAGACCTGATATTAAATATATTTCAATGTTCAAATTACCACATTTGTGGAACAGAAGGAAAGGAGCTGAGGATAAAAACTAAAAAATGTGACTGGCTGAAGGGACATGGGCTTTAATTTTGCAATTTTCACGATTTTGAAAATGTCGCAAAAAATTAACGCCACGAAAATTTCACGTAATAAGGCGGTAATAGGTCTCAAAAGTATTCCAACACCCACCTGTCAAAACGTCTTCCTCCCATAAGATACTGTGAGCCTTGACGTCTGATAAGAAACCTTGTGACTCCATCTGGATACCTGGAAAATAACAAAATAAACATATGTATACATGTATAATCAGCCACAACTATGTTATTTACAGGGCCAGGACGCACACAGAGGCCCGGGGGCATTAATCATTCATTTTTTGTGATCACATGTTGCGATGTAACTTTTTGCCCCTCCAGTTTTTCAGGGCTTGCGACGACCCTGATTTAAACAGGACCATTCTTTCGCTATGTGAGGAGTAAGGGATGAGAAATTAGTGAAACTTTTAATTTTTTTCAAGTCTTATCAATAGACCTTTACCTTGGGCGTAATGTTTTCCCATTTCAGACCACTATTCATTCTCTTCAGAATTCGAATTCTTTGTTTGAGATGTATCCATATTCATGTGTCTTCTAATGCGCAACCGTTAAACAAAGAAATTATACTCTAGGGAATGACCCATGGCCTGAAGTGGGAAAACACAGTCTGCCCAAGGTACAGAGGTCAGTTGAAAACTAAATAATTAGGATTTCAATCAGAAATGTTCTGCGATAGTATGCATGACAACAATGAGTTAACATGTTAAAGTAACATTGCCTAATTAAAACATAATGCTCTAATAAAATACCTTAAACTCAGAGAGTAATCTCCTGGTGATTTGTCACTTGGTCTTATTAGAAAACTGCCAACAGCACCATCTGAACAAACAAGGAGTATCACTCTTATAAATATTGCTTTTAGTGATCACATCAAGGGTAAAATTAAATAAGACTCAAAAACCACTGGCTAATGTAGGTTGATGGTTGGGTAGCGTGTGGCTATGCATTGTTGGTAGGGCGTTGTTAGGTTGTCTGTAGGTGGATGGTAGGGTGTTGGTAGGTTGTCTGTAGGTGAATGGTAGGGTGTTGGTAGGTTGTCTGTAAGTGGATGGTAGGGTGTTGGTAGGTTGTCTGTAGGTGAATGGTAGGGTGTTGGTAGGTTGTCTGTAGGTGAATGGTAGGGTGTTGGTAGGTTGTCTTCAGGTGAATGGTAGGGTGTTGGTAGGTTGTCTGTAGGTGAATGGTAGGGTGTTGGTATGTCGTCTGTGTTTTGGCTGAAAGCTCAATTCTTACCTCTCATGAGCAATTCTTGTGCCCCATCCTTTGTTATATCACTAAAATACCACCTGTGATAAATTGGAACATTTTAATATCATTAACATTACTGTAAACAAACTTGGCTAACATAAGATAGAGTTTTGAGTTTGTTACAGAAGTGCATCATTTCTTTTGTTCTAAACAGGTTTGACTAGTTTACCCTCCATATAAGGAAGTGTACCAATAGATTTGATATTTTCAGGCATGGGAACTGTTTTGTTGTGAGTTGTGTGTAATTATGTGCCACGACATATTGGCTGCTGCACATCAAAAATTCGTTCCACTTTAATTAATTAGAAATATTTTTTTTAATTTTGATTCTGACTTTTGGGTAATTTGCAAAAATTCACTGACCAAAATCAAAATTCCCTGACAATTCCCTGACCTTAAAAAAAATCAGAATTCACTTACTTTTCCCTGACCATGGGAACCTTGTTTACAGACTTATCCTGAGTGACCGATTTTTATTGTGTTTTTACTCATTAATTATTCATAATTTGATAATGTAAAATAATGATTGGCTTCAAACTTACCGTTTTCCAGCTTCAGGATCAAGATCAGGATCCTGAAAAAAGACAGGCTTTTTAGTTAGGGAATTCTTCCAAACTATATATGAAATTTGAACAAGTTTGTATAATAAGAAACAAAGTGTATCTTGAAAACATTGAAAGGTTTCATAAATATAATGTTGTTCGATGTGTTAGAGCACCCGGCACGGTTACAGCACCACACTGACACTGAATGCCGAATGTTTTCGTATGTGACACGGTACTGACAAGCTCACGGCAAGGAATGGTTTGTGCCGTAAGTTTTTCATAGTCATACGAAAACTGCTCTATCCTCTCCCTTGCCTGGAGGTTTTTTTGGGGGTTCTTCAGTTTTCCTCCCTCTGTAAAAATCAACATGTGAGTTGAGTGTAGTGTGTTATAATTAGTGAATGCAGTAGTGTATGTGGAGCAAACCTCTTGGAAGAGCCTGTTTGAGGAGTGATCTGGGGCCTAACTAGGTTGCAATCATAGTGGGTGAGGGGAGGGTGGGAAAATTTTATGTACCATTTTCCTGCCATATCCACAGGAATCCCACATGAATTAATGAGATTTTGGTGACAATAAAACTTTGGGGCTTGGGTGTCCCACCTTGATATACCACTGGGAACAATGGTTGTAAAATAAAAATTAAACAAAATGGTCGAGAAGTGGTCAACAATCAGTCATCTTTCTATTGTCCTTTCCATACTTACAGCATCTTGAAGGAGAGCCGCAGGAGCCAAACCTCTCTCCTTGTTCTTCTGAGCAGCAACCCAAAGCCAGTCATTATCAATGACATTATCAACTATAAAAACATCTCCTTTACAAAAGCTGGAAAAGTAAGCACAATTCTCTTATTAAAAGCTTGTAGTTAGGTTTTTCAAATTCGTAAAATACCTCTGGGTACCTTGTATCATGACAGTCATTTCGAAAATGCCATTTTTTCATTATTTTTTATTATTTAGGCAAGCTTTAGTTAGTACTGATATTCCTGCTGAAGGTAATAACAAAGCAGAATACAATGGTTCTTCTTTGGACATTTTTTGTTTGTTTGCCAGTAACACTCAGAGATACTCAATAACGTGGTTGCAACTCAATTAGAAACTATTCCCAGGGCAGTTCGTCTGATAGAGTGTGGAGGAAAATAAAAATAGTGCAGAATGTTGCAAAAATTTAAATTAGCATATTTGCAGAACTTGAAATTAATACTTTAGGAATTCATTTTAATTTATTTTAGGAATTCATTAAAAACCTTCCCTAAAATAGGCCAACCAAAAAAAAAACAATTACACCGAAGTATTCGCTAATTTCATTGGAGAAGCATCTTTCACAGCATGGCAGAAAGAACATGAAGGTTGAACAAATTTGTGGTAATAGCAATGAAATTTGTTCAGAAATGACAATTTAGGGAGTTAATCTTAGCTCAGAAGGGACATTTCATGATTTTTTTCATTAAATTCAAGGAATTTTTTCTAAAAATGTTGGGAAAATGCCAAATATTGTGCAAAACCAAAAATAGTGCAATTTGGAGTGATTTTAGTTCAACAGTGCAAAATCCCACCCATGCACAATATCAGATGCTCTGCCAAGGAAGTAACATATGGTTCCGCCCAAGCTGGAAAGTTATATGAAAATAAATGTTGATGCAATTAACTTATATGTACATACCTTAATTCATCAGTGTCTGGTGTCTTGTTATAAGTGTACTTCGCAACAACTCGCCTTTTCCCAGTTACAGGTTCAGGTGGAGGAACAGGATTGGCTAGTTGTTCGTCTTTAAGTAAACAGGACCAGCGAGTATAGTAACCAATCAGATCTGATAACGAATCAAACTGTCGGCCACCAATATAATATTCACTACATACAGCAGTGATTCTAAAATGACATATTCCATTTTTACTGAGATAGGACAATGAGTAGGTGTCAGGTTTGCGATCACTTTGACGAACAATATAAGCTCCTTGACGACCATCAGCATTAAGTCTTTCTTCACATATTGTTCTATCTAGTTTTCCATGGTACCATCTAGAAGATGAAATTTAGAATAGAGGTCAGGTATTGATGATGATGTAGCTTTGAACAGGCTCAGGGGACTGGGGAGGAGGGTAGGCCGGGAGAGGGAGATCAAGGGCGGATCCAGGGGGAGGGTCGGGGGGTCACGACCCCCTGCCATACCTGAGGTTAGGGACAGGCAATTTGATATTTGATGGGGGGTGGGTTAAATCCAAAAAAAATATTGAGCAAGGTCTCGATCCGGTTTTTGTGAGCAATTGGTCCCAGAAATACGTCAGAACTTAACAGCTCTATAATAGTGGTAGTTTCACCTCTGACATCAATTACAAAGGACCACATAAAAACTTTGTGAGAGAATAGCATAGTGGTGGCAGAACCATCAACGGTAAAGATGATGAAGGCTCAAGCCTGTACAATGTCAATTGTGTTTTTTGACAGCAATGAGCCACAATACGGCTGCCACACATATTTACAGCACAAGGCACAAAAGTATGACCACATTAAACATATTCACATACTTCTACATGTATGCACAGGCTTTTTGCTGCCAAATGAGCTTTCATATACCTTATTTGGTATAACTAACCAGCTTCGCATTGAAGAAAGTGGGTTTAATGTACAAAATACAAAAAGAAGTGCGAATACAATAATGTCATACTTTTGCATGTTGTTCTGTAAGTTATTCATTCATTATCGTTATTACGAATAAAAAGTACACTTATTAATATTACCATTGATTGAATATAAAACTTTTCATATAAGAATCTCTGTAGTTAATAGTTACAAGCTTTATCGTTTTAAGTAGTATAGCGAAAATTATCGAAGGCTTTTTGAATGTGTGTTGAAACACATTCTTGTTTTCTTATTTTTTTGATTTTATAAAGAAGACCTTTGTTTATCCTAATATATGATTTATTATGCAGAAAGTTGTTTTTTATTTTTTTTACCTAAATATCTGCCAAAATATATTAAAAGATGACTAGTAAAATAATGTTAGATACAACATCTGATGTAAATAAAATGATGGTAATAAAATTGCAATCTCAACAAGAAAATAAACCTATAAATTCATCAATTGATGCAAATATTTGATTCTGATTCATCGAGTTACTTAAAAGGAAATAAAACGACTCACTGAAAAGTATGAAAGGTATGAAATAATTGATTCCTCATATACATCAAAAAATGAAAAAAAAAATTATATAGAAGGCTACATATAAGCTTATATGTAAGCTTTAATATTCTATAAGTCTCTTTGAGATACTGAAAGGTAAAACTATATAGGAAAAAAATATTCAAATCAGATCAAAATCAAAACAGTTGAAAACATTTCCTTGTGTAGCAACTCTGTCACTTTAATTTCATTTTATAGATTCTAAGATGCTAATAATCACAGGAAAAAATATTGAATTTCCAATTAGGTTAAACTGGGATTTTTTTGGGGTTTTCTTTGGGTTTCCTTTGGAAAAGTGCTACATAAAACAGTATTGGGAAAAAATCCCCAAAAAAATCCCAAAAAAATCCCAAAAAAATCCCAATTTAACCTATTGGAAATTCAATATTTTTTCCTGTGAATATTATCGACAAACTTGATTTGTCAGTAAAATGACATAAGCTTTAGCATAAATACCGTTCAGGAACACTAGAAAGGATTATATTTTAAATTTCAAGCTAGTGAATAACTAAATAGAAAATAATTTAATGAAAATAGTATGGAATTCTTTGCGATATTTAGTGTAGTTGATAAATAATATCTGTCATGGATAGATCTATCATCTTGAAGAAGCTAGTTGTACAAAAAAGTGTACACTACTTCAAATTAAACTATTCTCTATTTTAAATCAAGGTTGACTTTTAAACAAACGAAATAAAGTCAAAATTTTATCGAGATTAATTATTGATTTTTAAGTATTTGGATATCTTAAGGTAGAACAATATGAGATATATTTTCAACAACATTAATCATCCAGCTCTTGCAGGACGTGTTTGACGTCAAACAGAAATTATGATTCATTTACTTACTGATCTTCTGGCGGTGCACTTGACGCAAGTTCTATATTCTGTTCTTCGTCTTCAAGGATATCTAAGCCTATCTCGTCTTCAAAGTGGCCATCGGCTTCGTTCTCGCCTCCCAAAACACCATCTGAACCTAAGCTGCCATTTCGATCTCGATCCGCCATCTTGGTTTCCTTATAGTACAATGTCATCGCGGGCTCAACAGGATTTCGCAATAACTTCCGGGGAGGTCTGGAACGAAGGATCCACCTTCAATCGTCCTCAGTCTCCCGCTTACAGGCTCGGCCATTGTAATATAGAGGCTGTATGGAACTGTATAGGCCTTTCTTAAAGGGGCACTTGGATGAAAACGCCCCATTTTTTGAAAGTCCGAATAGTTCAAGTATTTAAGAATAATATGACTCAATCATGATTATGAAAACCAGATTGGCAAAAATTTTAGCCTGGAAGCCACTCGCAGTTGAGAAATTTTGGTTTAAAAACTAAAAGAACGATAGGGTTGAGTAAATGACGTCATTACTCACAATTTAGATGCTGAAAAAAATATATAATTTTTTCCCGCAAATTTTGAAGGTGAAGAAAATATGTTGCTTGGCTACTATTGGGGCCATATAGTTAAGTTTAACCAAGTTTCAAGGCATTTCCAATTTTCATCGATTTTCATCCAAGTGCCCCTTTATTAATATTTATGCATGAAGTCCTGCGAAAAGGTATGACCACATTTCGCATCGAAAAGCCTATGCTTGGAGGTAAGCGAATACATTTAATGTGGTCGCGTACCTGTGCGTGTCGCGCTGTAATGATGAATTAGCCGTTGCATCCTGAGCATGAAATCCCGGTTATAAGCCCCCTACCCCTCCCCTCCAAATCTCTTAGAAGCCTGGTTTTTGAAAATCTGGTGTTCATTTCGTTCATACACATAAAAGCTTGAATGGGAAAATTAAAAATATATATAAACGTTTCCCCGTGACCCCTTTTTTCCTCCCCGTTATAGGTCTCCAGGACTCCAACTCGGTCATAAGCCCACCGCCTTGACTTTTATCATTTTGAAATTTCACCAACCCACTCTATGAATATTGAAGTTTGTAACTGTATCCGTTTCATTGGCATTGGAATGGCTAATATTCATGCTTTTTCCATTTTATTTTATCCATCTTTCTTTTTTTCTTTCCCTTTCCTTCCCCTTTCATCCTTCGTTTTTTTTTTCTTTTTTTTTTCCCATCTTCCTTTTTCTTCCTAATGAATATTCTCCAAATAATTTGCAGATTGATCATGACGTATGCAGTAACTATGGCAACCAACTAGTTGTACCGTTGGCTGGGGTTGAGAATGATCCAAAACAGGACCGTAAGTTCGATATGGTAAAAAAAAATGTCTTCGCATTTTTGAAAAGCGAGAGGTACATTTAATCTTTGACTGAAAGCACAGAAGTCATGTCTTTCAGTTAAAGTGAACGAAAACAATTTTTTGTCTTCGCCAATTTCAATTTTTTTTTTTTCAATTTCACTTTCATAGAAGAAGTGGACCGGTAAACTTGGTTAATAGTATTCAAGTTCGTTAGAAAAAAACTTATAGAACGTACAGTCATATTGATGTTAACTAAGATTACGTAAAAAGTCGGCAAAATATGTATAAACCTCTTGATAAGTCTCCGGCAAATGTTGACAACAAAACTCGGACTGTGGTGGTTGTCTTTGTCTTCATTGCTAGTAACAGAAAAGCGATATTTGAAGCTTTGAATTTTTGTTTTTCGATCCCATTTGAAGAAAAAAATTAATATGAATATTGCCACTACGTACTCAATAAAACCAATAAAACTCGGTTCGATAACTTAGATCGGCGATTGTTAAAACAACAGGGTATTTCGAAGCAGGTTTTTTGGTTAAATGGATTGTAACTACGATCCTGGCTGAAAAAGATGTATTTTCAAGAAAGACACATTACGGGGGTAAGGTGTGATTTTAAAGCCAATGGTTAATAAATATTGCCACTGCCCATCTGCTACGCTCGTATTCATTCGCTAAACAGCTTGAACATAGATTAGCGATTGTTAAAACAATAGAGTGTTTGGAGAGCAGCAGTTATTAATTAGAATTTTCTAGTTTTTTTTTGGATATTTTGTTTGCCATATACCACATGGTTTAACAGAATAGCTTTGGATTTTTTTAGGTACCGTCGCAACCCCTTTAGAACGTAGTTTTGGATGAATTCAAATATTGCTGTTTTATATCGCCGCTATCTTTACGTTAACTTTTTTTAAATTTTACATTTTTATAAACTTCAATCTAAGTAGAATATTTTATATTAATTTGATAATAATCGAACTAAGAAAAGTTCAAAAAAGTTCGGTACGGTTGATTTGAAACAGCAGGGAAATACCTTAGATTATTAGAATGTAAAGCCGGTTTTAAAAAAAGATAAAGAAGACTGAATGTTAAAAGCATCTGAGATCACTATTTGTGTGAGCTTTAGAGACAAGAAGATCAGTTGTGCAAGTTCAAGCATGTTGTTGTCGTTCTTCTGATTCTATCGCTAATGAAAGAGAAAGAAGCTTTAAAATTAGCAGGTGCAAAAGGGTTGAGTACCAGAGGTGTAGCGAGAACCCAGAATCTGGGGGGGGGGGGGGGGGGAGGGGGCTTCTAGAATAAAAATGTAAAATTGCGGGGGCACGAGCCCGCCCCCTCCCTACGCCAGTGGCATTGCCATCATCCATCAAACAAAAAAAGGCTCGATTCAAAAATTTTAGGGGGGCCATCGCCCCCCCCCCTCCCCTTCGCCGCTGTTGAGTACGATATGTTGAATAAAAGAATAATTTTTCTTTCCTTCAATGCATCGAAGATGGCGTGGATTCAGTTTAGTCTCTAGAACTACGAACTTGATAGATATATTTAAATGTACTCGTATAGTCAGATGTGCAAAATCATTTCGGTGTCACATTTATCTAATGCACGCATAACAGCGGGACAGTTTTTTTACCACGCCTGCTCGAATGTATGATAAACGAATAGATAAGATCAAAGGATTGATAAGGGATTGCAGCGCAACCAAAGTCATCGTTATCGATGGAATCACATATTTGATGCTCCATTCTTCTAGATTTGCAAACGACATCAATCTAGTAATAAGGATTGGAACGTGAAATAGTACTGTAGCAAATGCTATCGTTACTAAAGCAAAAGTACGTTTGTATTCCTTGATGCTGTCTTTGATGATGCTTGGTGCTTGTACGGCTACTTTTTGGGCATTAATGGCTTTCATTTGTCGATGGGCAGTCTTGTTTACTTTCGTTAAGCAATAAATGATCACAATCGCTCCGATGCCAATATACAGAACTATTGGTATTTGTTTTATTTGGTAAGAATCATCGAACTTAAATCTTAAAATCAGGATAATCACTTCCAACAGCCAGGTTACTGCAAGAGCGGTCAATAGTTTTTTGGTGCTGACTTTAGCGTTATAATACAATGGATGCTCTATGGACAGAAATCTTTCGACGCTGAGCATCATTAAGGTACTCAATGACCAGCCAGCACCGAGACCTCCAAGAACTAAAAAAGATTCTAATAAATTGCAGACTGACGCACACTCAAGCGTAAAGCAGATATTAAGAGCAATAAATAACGGATTAATCACAATTCCTACCCACAAATCTAACAGGGACAGAATGGCAAGTAAAATATTGTAGTTGACACACCTGAGGTTTTCGCTTTCGAGTATTGTCCAAATCACCAGCAAATTGATCCAAAATGTTGGTATAGCGACAATACCGCTGATCGTACTCAAGGCGATCCATGTTGAAATGGCTGACTCTGGAAAAACTGTGGAATTTGATGGATCAAAACCTATGGTAACTGGGCAATCTTGGTAAGAAGAATGTAAGTCGGTAAAGTTTGCCGTCATTTTTGAAGCTCGTGTATTGCTGGACTGCGACTTTTATGTGATAGCGGTGATTAATCTAGCGTGTGAATGATCGCAAATAAAAATTCTTTTAATTTTGACTAAAACACAAATTTAATCTATTTTTCAAAAATACAATATTGCTTGTCACCAATAGAAAAAATGGCTATTTTAAATTAAGAAAATTCTGCCTTTGTGCACCCGGACAAGCGCTTTACGCCATATTTGTGCGGATACGGGCAGGGAAACTCTTATCATAATGACATGTTCGTGCAGCAATGGGATTTGCAACGGAGTTTGGAATACATATTTCCTTCTATTTCTATTAAAATAAGATGTCGAAAATATGGAACAATAAAATGGCGATTCTTAAAGAAAACTCTCATCAAAGGGTAATTAGGTTCGTGCAGGAAGGGGATTTGTTACTGAGTTTGGGAGTAAATGGATACAAAGAAAAGGAACTTTGTGTAAATACTACAGCTGAGAATAGGAAATTATCAGGAAGAACGGAAAAGCGTTAACAAAACCAGGGAAGTGGCAAAACCTGACAAAACCTGTGAACAGAAAGTATATGAGAAATGCACAATTCAAATCCTTAAATTAGAAAAAAAAGTCGATGGGCCGCAGGGCCGCTAAAAAACATTTCAGAAAACGGTTTTGAATTTAGCCTGAGAAAGCAGACGTCCTTTCGCTCCTCGTTCGATCCCCGGCGAAAATGAGTTTCGCGGGGGGACGGGCAGCGAAATGACGTCTGTTTTCTCAGGCTATTTTGAATTATCTCCATTTTCTATTTAAAAAGATCTGTCACTGACTTAAAATTTGATTATTTTGCACAAACGTTTCGGTTTTTACCATTTTTATATAATTTCTTTAATAAATTTACAGTCAAAACGGCTCAAGCGTACCCCTCTAGGCTCTATTATTTTTCTATTTTTTCATTGTTTAATAAATTTGCCAAAGGCAGGTGATTACACAATAGAACATTAAGTCCCCTACAAGGTGTATCACCCGAACCCAACCACGTAAAATATACTAAACATCCCTCAAAGAAACCCTTAAGAAAAATATAATTAATGAATAAGGAAATATAAGAGAAAAAATTTGCGAAAATTATATTAATTCTGTGTGGAAAGAAGACTGTAATCTATTTTCTATTTATAAATTAAAATCTATAAAAAGACCTTTCCCAAACTCGCCCGGACGACCACAAAACAGTGCCCCAAGTCGAGGCTGGCCATTAAGAAAGGAATGAAGGCCAGTCGCGCGCGACACGGAAACATTGCTCCGCGATCACCCAAACGAATTTGGGGAAGGCCCATTAAGCTCAATTACATTAGCAACAACATCCAGTTAAACTATTGATTTTACGGCATTTGCAACAGATAAGCTTATACGAACGAGTATCATCAAGCATGACGACAGTTCGTAATCTAGAAAAATAGAAAGACTTTAACTTATTTTTCAAAGAATTCATGTCAGATTCAGATTTTAAATCGAAAGGCAAAGCATTCCATAAATTAGATATTCTTACAAAAAACGAATTCCTGAAAAGAGATCAGTGTCTTAGCATTCAAGGTATTCAAAAAGCACCCTGCAGTACCACGGCGCGACCGCCCAGTACAAAAGGAAACATAATATTTGATACTACCTAATTTACATTTGAAAAAGAACAGTAAGTCCAGATATATATATTCAATCCAATAGTTGATGGGTAGCAAGTTAAGGCAGATAAGCCTGTCATTATGCGAAAGTGCATTGTTCTTACATATGAAACGAGTACAGTGAACTCCCTCTTAACGGACACCTGTATAAGACGGACACCTCTCTAAGACGGACACTAAATTTTGGTCCCTGCCGTTTTCCCATACATTTTCTGCAAAAAAAACTCTCTATAAGACGGACACCTCTCTAAGACGGACACTAAATTTTGATCCCTGCCGTTTTCCCATACATTTTCTGCAAAAAAAACTCTCTATAAGACGGACACCTCTTTAAGACGGACAACGGACACTTAAATGTCGCTAACGGACAGTTGAAAAGTGCTTTTTTTCGGCAAAAACTCCATTCTAAAAGAGAAATGTATGCACTAAATATAAAGTAAGACCTTTTTCCAGTGATTTGTACGTTTTGTATTGTTCAAATGCAATAACACTAATGGATGATTAAAAAGGACCCAAAACCGACTTATTTTCTCTGTGTATGTTCATGACATTACGTAATAGCATGTTGGTGTCATGTTACCTTATGTCTGTATAAAACGGACACCTCTCTAAGACGGACACTTTCTTCCGGTCCCGAAGGTGTCCGTTTTAGAGGGAGTTCACTGTAGTTCTTGATTTCATTATTCGAATATTGAGTTGATTATTCACTTTGAGTTTTCATTAAAAAATCGGAAGACAAACTTCACGTTCAATTCACAGCTATAAAATTCTAAGGGATGTCCTTTCTGGGGAATTTTTTATAATTTGGCATGGCAATTGTTGAAGAATCCAATCAAAACTCAAATAGATAACTTATTTTCAAATCTGGAGTCAGAGTGAATAATGAACTCAATATTTTAAAAATAATCAATCCATTAATGGATTCTAGGGGGTACGCTTGAGCCATTTTCACTGTTATCTATCTGCATGGTTTCTCTTCTTTTTTTCGTTTTTGCTTTCATATGTCCTTTTCTATAAAATTATCTAATCTATTCAAGGGGGACTGGACTAGTACGAAAATCGCTCAAAATTTAATTCGGCTGAAATTTTCTTGGAATAATCTTTAAGGGTCTAGTAAACACTGGTTAAATTTTTTTCTTGATATTCCGATATGAAGTATTTTATTTTTACGAATCTTTAACGGGGTCAGTGACGTCATTTACTCAACATCAAACATCGCTCCATCGCTCCATTTCTTTGTAAATAACTTCTTGATTTATTTTATTTCTATGAAGCCCAAAGGTTGGCTGAAAGACTTTACTGATACTTATTGTGATTACAATTGATTTTTAAGTTTCTTTTTTTTTTTCAGTATTGCGGTATGAAACGAGCGAATATTTTGATCACATAATACAGGGAAATGTGTAGAGCGATGTTTGGTGTTGAGTAAATGATGTTGGCTGTTGTATTACAGCGTTGGACAATCACAACAGAGCTGGGATTCAAAGTAGGTGAAAGCCCAAAGATCGAATTGGAATTTAGAAGAAAACGTTGATTTTTGCGGAGGGAGGAAAACCGGAGAACCTGCATGAGAAAAACCCTCGAAGCACAAGAGAGAACCAATAAACAACCCTAGTCACATACAACACTGAGCTCGGAAGGACTCGATACCGGGCGAGAGGCGAGCGCTCTCACCGCCACACCACCCGTGCTTCTTCTTGTAAAGACCTCGAATATCAATGGCATCAATAGAATCAATCAATCTATCAATCATTCAATCAATCTTAATTTTACGTCATGATAAGGGGAGTCGTGGCAGTGTATCCCCAGCCAGAGGCTAATGCTTAAGTATACAACACACTCCACACTCGCTGCCACCACATTTAAAGCTCAAAGCACAATTCTCGACTTGAATGAATGCTGATTTTCATTGCCAGAAATATTGGACATTGTCAGCGGTGTTACGCATGAATGAAAATGAAGTGGTTTTCTAGAGGAAAAATATAACTACATGGTTTCCAAGCACATATTTATATTCAACTATGATGTTAGTAAAACAATTCTTGCCAAAAAATAGTTACTTGACAATCAAAAGAACAACTATTATTTTTCTGTTGATAAGCCTCACCACAGGAAGCCCATGAAGGACAAGAAACAAGTTTCAAACGTAAATCGTTACTTTAAGCTTCCTTATTGTATCTCAGCAGTCAATAGGAGCTTGTAAAAACAAAATAGCGATATTTAGGGGGTTTTGAAGCTGTTTGGAGCAGTTCTCTGTGGTTTCTTGTCATTTTTAACTGAAAACTACGAGCTAACAACGCGTCGAATCGCTTAAAATTCAAGCTTCTTGGGAACCTACATTCTGAAGGCATGCTGTCTATTTTGAGCGGTTTTGGATTTATTAAACACTCGTTTGGTGATATCGAGGTGGAGCTCTCTTACTTTTAAATTTTTTCGAGCTCAAATAAGACGATTTTGGGGTCAAGTGTGGCCAGATTTATAGACGATGTATGGAATCTAGAGCTTTCGAAGCCTTTCGAAGGCAAGTAGTCCGGGAACCAATATGTCGCATGATTCAATGATCATTTTACGCTTATTTAGTAGCTTGTAGGGTGGGTTGTTTGTCGCGATGTGGAGCTCAGAGTAAATAAAACCCTATTCGCCGTAAATAGAGGAAGCTCTATATTCCCCATACATTTCCTATAAGACTCGGCGGCTATTTTGTAAGCTGAAACGCATCATTGCGCATGTATAAGCAGGCTCATGTCCCATATTTCTGGCAATGTGCTGAGAAACGAGACAATACACAGGTTAACTCTATTGATATGTGGCGTTCGTAGGAATCGAACCCGTGACCCGACCCGTTGGACTCACAGTGGTGATAGGCGAACGTTTTACCGCTACATCACGCTTGTCATCCGCCAATATGATTGTTGGTTCTTGGATTTGGCAATGCGCATGCGCGCTTTTCAGCAAGTACTTTTTCATACGCAAAAAAATTCTTTATTTTCAAGTAACATACGAAATCGTATAGACGATATACACTTTTAGAATTTGTGGGACCAAGTTATTTAACAAACCCACATAATGAAAGATTATGCTTAAAAGTTGAGAACTCACTTTGGTTATGGCAATTTGTGAAGTTCTTTTATAAAGCCTGATTTTCACTCGCGACAGAATCGGCCTCGGAGAAGCAGCTTATGACGAAGTTAAAACCCTGGCTAGAAAGTCAAAATCGCGTCAGAAGCGGAATCGGAAGGACAAACTATTCTTTTGCTTAGCTCGTGCTTATTACGCTTAAGACGGGCGGTTTTCACTTGCAATTTCATGCATGCATGAACTGGTTGCGACTCCGATTCCGACTCTGCTTATGTCGCAAGAGAAACTGTGTCACTCCAGGCTTAAAGGCAAATTTCGAGATCAGCGGCATTCAGCGGCTACAAGCAACTGGCAACCTATTTGGCAACTGGCGATCTAAAAAAGATTGACTCATAAAAAAGAGCGACCTTGATCAACACAGCTTTCCCGCATTTATTGTTCTACACCCCTAGTTACTGTTGCTACGCCGGACAATTCAAGCTAAAATGTGTTTTTGATATACAGCATGGAACAGACACCAATTGCTGAACACTGTTAATGTCTGACTTAGAATAAATGCATTCTAAAGATACGTTAAGAAAAAAATCGACAACTACTAAAATATCTTCTGAATAGACCCCTTGCAGCACGTAGGAATGCAGCTCAATTTGGAGGGCAAAACAAAAGAACTTTAATCTCCTGAGAATTGGAACCTATTGTATTGCCCTTCAAATTGAGCTGCATTCCTACGTGCTGCAAGGGGTCTATTAGAGTTTGTTTGTCGGACAATCTTTATTCCATTGGGAAAACAGCCCATTTTTTGGTGGTCACTCAAGCAAAGCCGGGATCAGCGTATTCAGTGATAACACTAGAGAAAAACGTTCACGCATGCGTACCTTTCCGCACGCTTTCCAAGAATTTACAAGAGTTTTAGTGAGAAAAAATGATTGTTTTCCCCGAGTATACAAAACATTTCGTGGGTATACTTTTGTGGGACCAAGATACTGTATTAATAAAGACAATATGAAAGAATTAGCCTTAAGTTTCAAGAACTGACTTTAAGTTTTGGCATTTTGTCAATTCTATTTTTCAGGCAAGTGTGAAAGTGAAATTTCATATTTTTACAATAGCACGAAGACGCTTTTGACTAATTTGATACGGACTTAGAGCATGCGCAGACGTTTTCAGGCGTGTCTTCAGTGATATCACACTCTGGTGATGTTACTTCTGAGCCACCGTATACTCGGAGCTTTAGCCTCCCTGCTTTTTACCTTTTGTGTCAATTGAAATTTCCAGGTCTCAGCCCTGTCACTTTTAATCTTATGCCGATACTATTCTACAATAATTTTTTTAATGTAATTTTCCCAAAGTCCGATGACTTTTTCGAATCGGTCTTTGAAAATAAATAATTTTTTTAAAAGAATTTAAATAAATAATAATACATTTAAGAAAATAATAAAAACCCAAATTATTTTAGGTACCTTACAAATGTTTTTTGTTGTAGTTTACGACTATTACAGATGCTAAACCTATATTCATATGAACAAGAGTCTTTATAAATAATTGATTTGAAGTTATTGGTTGAGAACATAGTTAATAAAAGCAAAACCCAGGGGGGGGGGGGGAGGAAGGCACTCCGGTCTAAAAGTATTCGAGATGTTCGTCCTATCTTTTAGGGGTTAACATTTGTAATTTAGAATCTTTTGTATACATATTGAAATTGAAACCCAGATCTTGTTATATGATTCCTTTGATATCTCTTAGAGTACCGAAGAAAAAAATCAAGTGTTTGAATAGAGGACTTTTCGTACTTCTGAGGCACTCAAAATTTACGTTCTGTTTTCGCAACTATTTCTCTTTTATGCGTACTTTAAGAGGTTGAAAAATACGTAAGCCACTATCAGTAAATACTTCAGGTATATTTTAGGGATATTTTGAAAATTTCAGACGAGCAAATCACAAACTTTTATAGACAGGAGTTCCTCTCCCTTGACCCCTAATTACAGCGCTTCCCAATATCATACGCGCTAATTGCTATCGCGACAAAATAAGGTTTTGTTGGACGTCAATCACAGTGTTTACTTGAAATTTTCTAAAAAAATGAAGAAGAAGAAGAAGAAGTTATGAAGGCACGTTCCACGTGCAATGTCATAGAAACGCCTTGTTTGATGTCCACTCCACCAAAACCAACTTCGCCGCGATGGCAAATTGTACGATATAGCGCTGTAAAACTAATGACATTTGGTCATTTCAGGCTATCAAATCTTTTTCATTGTCTGAGTGAACTGTCACATAAGGGAACCCCAATTGGTATGAAGCATCTGGCCAATAGGTGATGGAGGGCTTGAACTGAGGGAACTCCTTGGCTGCATACAGATAGGATGCAATCACACAAGCAAAGTATGAAGCGACGAAGATTAGGATGTGCCATCCACAGTGAAGATAAGGAAATGACATTCTTGTCCATACGTCACAAAATATACGATCATTAACCCAGAATACTATGGCGAGGACCCACCAAAGTAGGCAGAAGAAACCAAGACGTTTGACTTTCATATTGGAAGTCCTTTGAATAGAGAATATACCATTTTAGCTTGGATTTAAAGGGGCACTTGGACGAAAACGCTCCAATGTTTAAAGGTCCGAATAATTCAAATATTAGAATTGAGATAATATGACTCAATTATGATTATGAAAACCAGATTGGCAAACATTTTAGCCTGCAGGGAGCCAATTGCCTTTGAGAAATTTTGGTTTAAAATCTAAAAGAACGATAGGGTTGAGTAAATGATGTCATTTACTCAAAATTGAAATGCTAAAATAATTTTTCACGGTGAAGAAAATATGCAGACCATAAAGATAAAATTAACCAAGTTTCAAGTCGTTTCCAATTTTCATTGATTTTTATCTAAGTACCCCTTTAATGTTTTCCCATTTCAGACCACGCGTCATTTTCTTTTAAAATAAGATTCTTTGTTCGAGTTGTATCCATACTCATGTGTCTTCTCATACGCAATAGTTAATCAAAGAAATGATACTCTAGGGAATGAATGACACGTGGTCTGAAATGGGAAACCAATACGCGTCACCCGAAAAGGTCTATTGGTGGGCAAAATTGATCAAATAAAATAATGAAATGAAAATATTTTAATATTAAAGCTATTAATGATGATAATTATGATGATAAAAAAGAAAAGAAAAGAAAAGAAAAACAATAACGATATAATAAATTAATAGTAATTTGATAATTATCAATGACATCGCAGTTTGATTGAGTTTGATAAACTATGCAAACTTACCGACTAACTTCAACTACTATAAGGGTTACCAGTGGAATTCCTAATAGTAATAATGCAAACGCATTGGCTAATGGATAAATGAACCCCAGCAGGGTACCAAATATGCCGAAGAGTATCATCAGGTAAGCCAATCTGCACCTGGGAAATAAATATGAGAAATTTAATATATAAACCAAATTACTCTTACTACCGTTATTCACTGGGATGATGGAGCACAGTTATCCCCCCCTATAAATGAGTTCAGACGTTGCATATCATGTTTATGGTCCAGAGTTCAACAGATTTTGCATTACTGCCATTCTCAATACACGCATCAAGAGTTCCGCGCTACTGCTCTAAGCGCATGCTCAGGGGGTTAAAAAGTGGGATAATATTTTGTAAAATATGCAATTTTTCGGTATATTTGATACAGAATTCGCTTAACGGTACATCATCTTGAAAATTTATTGTGCTTGACAAAAAAAATACAACTAAAATATAGCATATTTTGAAAATATTATCCCACTTTTTAATCCTCTGAGCATGCGCTTAGAGCAGTAGCGTGGAACTCTTGATGTGTGTATAGCTCTGCGAGTTTCCCGTTGCAGTACACCAGTTACGTATTCGATGCAAACCGCTGTTTTTGAAGACCACAGGCTCATTTGCACAGTCATAAGTCAGCTATTCATAGACACCAATAAAAGTCAGAGGGATTTCAAAATAATAGCTGACCTTCAGGAACCTGAAATACGCATTTAGTTCGGCACATGTGAAATACGACGATTTTAAGAATGAGGCATGTAAGAAGTGCCATACATGTGCATGTCAAACGTTAGAAGACCACCACAGGGTACCAAACACGACATATACAACAAGCACCTGCCAGCTAGCTACCTTATTATAGCAGATTATCATCAATACACAAGGCCAAATATTAAACTGCCCTCACGTCACTAAAACGTTCAGTCTAGCGGGCCAAACGCCAAGCGCGCGGGCTGCAAATGCATTTACCGCCCTGCTTCGATCTGATTGGTTGAGAGAATGTCTTACGACTGCTGTGAGCCAATCAGATCTTAAGGAAATCATTTCAAAGCGGTTGCGCTTGATGTTTTCTCGCTGCGCTCGGACGCAAAATTGATGCTACTCGGGCCACAAATAAACAATATGCCCTCCAAAAGTCATGTTATTGTCCTATTTAAATGAAAATAACGCGATGGAGGCAAAGATAAGTCATCTGAAAGTGAAAATGAAGAGCTTGTAGAATGAAAAACGAAAATATAATATCCGAATAAAAACTGAAATGTTGTTGTTATTAAGTGACTAGCTGTAATGTAAGTTTTAAAATAGATTATTTATCAAAAGTAGATTAAATATAATATTACTAGAAATTGATATCGTGAAAATTAACGTGCCACTTTATTAATGATATGGAAATTAACATTAAAAGAAATGAACACGACTTAAATATTAACGCGATTTTTTGAAATTCGCGTTAATTTCATGGAGCGTTAATTTCCTATAATAATGTATACAACAAGCACCTGCTAACTATCTATAACAGGAAAAAAACATCAATTCCCACCATGGGTGCAAGTTGGGAAGTGAGCTGCTCCCAACTCCCAATCTTGGGATATAACTGGGAATAAACCAACCATTTTTTTTATCTCGATTATTAGTTTTAGGTATTTGAGACAAGTTTGATTTTAACTTGGGATTAAGTTGTCCTTGTTTGGGTATAGCAAGTAGTAAAAGTCATATTTGTAGTTACTGCAAGCTACTTGGGACAAGTCTGGATTTAAGTTGGGTTAAAGTTGTCCTCGTTTGGGATATGTTGAGAATAAAAACCCAACTTAATGCCAGATTTGTAGTTACTTGAAAATAGTTTGGGAAAAGTTTGGGTTAAGCATTCCTAGGAATTCCCAACAATTGTCAAATATGAAAATGAATTTTATTTTGGCACTTGACTTCTTTATGTTTAGAATTCCTGGGAACTTCTAGGAATCACACCTTCATGATTGAGAAAAGCTTGGAAATCTTGAGAGTATCATCATTACAACAGATCAGAGCTGAGAATTCTTAAGAATTCTTGAGAATATATTTTTTAAGATTGAGGCGAGCAAAGAAGTGAATTGTTCAGTTCAATCTGTCTCTACCTGGAAAAAATCGGCCTGTACATTTTCAAATAGATTTGAATCTTGTTAATACTTGTCTTAATATGCTAAATTATTAGTTTCCAAAATATGTCGATTTAAAAGAGGCCTTAAAATAATATAACAACAAGATTTAATCCGATGGAACAAGAAGTTAGAAGACTCCTACGATATGACCGCCATGTTGGAATGCAGTAGTATCGAGCGGGACTGGTACGAAGTTTCAACCATATTTGGATATCCGGTCAGACCTTATATGGATTACTGGCTTGCTCTGATTGGCTTATTCATCATTTCGAATTCGAGCGCCATTTTCATTCAGTTTCAGGTGTTAGAATCGTTTGTTGCTAGAAAAATATGGCTTGTTCTTTGATAAAAGTGGTGGTTTTTGGCCTAAAGTCCCTTGAGACAAACGGCAAACTACGAGCTAATATGTCATACTTCCTAACCTGGTATAGATCAAGTAATTTGCAAGAGATTTCCGCGAGGTAAGCAATTAAAATGTCTTCTATTTCCAAACAGGATTATTACGAGATTATTACGAGAATATTATTCATAAACCAAACTCTGATCACAAATCTAGAGAGCTTTTAATAATCCCTCACTTTTTATTTAAGCTACTATTAATGGAAAGTTGTACTGAGATTTGCGGTCTGTTTCTTTTAATAATACATCAATTTACCCTTAAATTTTTAGGTGTAACCCAACTGGTGATGGAGTGTTCTATTCTACCTTACTTTAGATAGACAATTTTGTTACTTGAAACTTATTTTTTAATTTATTTATTGTTAAAAAAACTAAGGATAACTAATCTAAATTAATACCTGTATTAGAATTAATTGAGGCACCCCAAATGTAAGTAATTAGTATACATATACTTGAATTACTAATACAAGTAAATATGTACATAAATGTTATCATTATTAACATGGTCATGCAGATCATCAATATTGTTCCAGTTTTTCATAGCACTGACTTTATTTTGTAGATTCCATCTCATAGAATTATAAGTAAAAGAACACCTTTAAAGGAAGATTAACCCTCAGAGATTATGAGGATTTGACCATGTTATTCAGTCCACCTTAAGTAGACTTTTTAAATTGATCTTCACTTTACCCTCGCCAACTGGATTCCAAGCTTTTCCCACAAGAGTAGTAAAGCTGCTGGGTCGTCAAGGAGAATTCATTCAAAATAGACCCAACCTTCATGGTGATAAACTTAGAAATAACTAGTTCCCTGTTTTTCTAGATATTGGGAGCAACTTGTCTGAAATAGACCCAACCTTGTTGGTAAACTTGGGAAATAAGTAATTCCCTGTTTTCCCAGTTATTGGGAGCAACTTGCGTGAAATAGACCCAACCTTGGTGGTAAACTTGGGAAATAAGTAATTCCCTATTTCATCCACATTGGGAAGTTGTATCGTTTTTACAAACTTGGGAAAATAGTATTTCCCAGGTTGCAATCCCAAGATAACCCCAAGATAACCCCAACTTGCACCCATGTTGGGAATTGATGATTTTTTCCTGTGTATGTTTTATGTGATTAATAGCAAAATTATTAAGCTTTACAAATAAATAGCAGGAGTCTTACCTTTCCCCATAGAAGGGACAGAATGTTACAATCCAACGGGGTGCCCACAGTGCAAATGCTGTCATGAGGACCCATAAGATTGCCAGTTCATCTAATAACTGGCCAACCAAGCTCAATGTTGCATGAAAGTATGCTGAACTTGCTCCGATGACAACTAATAGTACCCAGATGATATTGATACCTTGCCCCACATGGGTGGAGTAGGGGCGAAAAAGATATCTGCAAAAATAAAACAAGTGTAAATATAGGATATTACATGGTCGCGCGGAGATACAAATTTTATCTTCGAGTGTTGATATGATCTCTCACGAGTGAGCACAGCGAACGAGTGAGAGATAATATCAGCACGAGAAGATAAAATTTGTATCTCCAAGCGGCCATGTAATGTTCTGTTTATTATATGAAATCTTCAATGAAAAATAATGGAGAATTTGAGGCTTGCTGAGCAAAAAGTCGAAATTTGACACCACCAGTGTTGATATAAATCGTATCCCCACTGGCCACTGGTGGGAGTGGGGATATCAATTTTATCATTTTGATGTCACTCAATATCACACTCTATTTCATATAATAAACTATATATGTAATACACCATATATCTCAGTTATCATCTTAGAACCGAAAACAACATTAACATTTATAAGAAACATTTAAAGACTTTTTTATTTAAGCAATCATTTTAGGTACTTTATATTTATTTATAACACCTCTAAGAAATATCCTAAAGACTTTATTTTAGTAATGTAGATATTATATATACATTAATTTTTTGATATTTTTCATATTTTTGCTTAGAAATGTTTTTATATTATTTATCCTACTTTTTTTGGACATTTTATTTTTAGTTTTCTTATACATGTTTAAGCACTTTAGAGTATTGCATATAAAGCGCTATATAAATAATAAACTTATTATTATTAATAGCGAAGCGCACAGTTACTATTAATAGGCCAAAACTCAGACAAACAAACCAAAACTGAATTCGTAAGTAGTCATTTTCTTTTGTTGTAAATGCAAGAATGCTAAGAATAAATTATGAACTCAGACAAACCTGAATTCTGACGTCTGAGGGGTGCACCCCCCTTGATCGACTTTGTGCATTTTTTTTTAAGATAACCAACACAATACAATGTTTTCTTTCTTTGACTCTGAGGGTTGCACCCCTCCCTGGGTCAACTTTGTTCCCCCTGCTTTGCAACTGGTAAGATATCCAACATGCAAGGTTCGATTTTTTGGTTCGGCGTTTTCTCGGGCAGGTGCTCCTAAAATGCTGCATCCCCCCCCTGAACAAAATTCTAAGGATTATTAGTTCTAATAACCTAAAAAGTTGAACAAGTATTGGAAAAGCTTGAGCAATCCAAAAAAGTTCAAATAAATAATAAGTGAGTTATATATAGGAGAGTCTTCAAACTTTTGGAAATGAACGGGGGGTCCCGAAATAAATTGAGCATACTGAATGAAGGGAAAAACTGCATATATTTTTGCTATATTTCCACCCCTCCCCCCCCCCCGGATAAATAATGAACGGCTGGTCTCTAGAATAGATTCATATTTTACAAGAACATTGACACTGCAAGAAAGATACGATATTTAAAATCAAAACGAGCAATGTTTGATTTTGAAGAAAATCAATATATTTCCCCTTTGTTTCATGGTCGAATGCAGCTAATGCATATTGAGATTTTAAAGTCAATAATCTTTAAGTAAACTTTCAGCTTTTAAGCTACCTTTCGAATACAAGAAATACTACAAAGGCTGAACTAGCGAGCCAACTTGTTTGAACTGCTATGAAGCAGAAATGATGAGATTTATAAATACTATACTACAAAAAACCGTATAATTACATGAAGAGGTCCACGTATTTGTGACAGACGTTTCAGCCGTCAGTTCACGGGCGCTCGGCTGCTTCGTCGGTCTCTGTCTATAGATAGACACTATCAAACGTCCGAAACGTCACGTTTTCAAGACTACAAAAATAAATATATATCTTTGTTCTGCTGAAAACGCATTGCGAAATCTCGAAGTTGAAATTTATAATTTATTGCTAATTCTTCGAGCACTTAAAATTGAAGGGTTTCTCGATTAACCGATTTTCTTTACCAGTTATTGTTTCAAATAAATGATTTCGACATAGGGGACAGACAAGGAAAGGATTTAGCACCAGGTGTCTTCATATTTTGCTCGATCCTTGAATAAATTAAGTGTAGTCTAGAAAAGCCTTTCGTCGCTCATTTGGCTTGAGTTTACACGACCAAATTAAGGGAAGTAAAACAATGGAAATGCTGTGGTTTTTTTTCGACCATGAAAGATTATGTTTTATTGATAGCATGTAAATCAGAGAAATAAATTAACACTGCATTCAGAATAGTGTTGTAAAAAGACTGGCATATTTAACAGAGCAATCTCTGGTCATGGTCATAAAGATTTAGAGAGCTTGTTTTAATTTCCATAAAAATCGCAGTGAATGTAAAAATTCACACCAAGAAATACAAGGAAAATGTTCTAGTTCCAAAATAAATATTTAAACGCTATACACGCAGGTAGTTTGTGTAGGAGTAAAATTTCATATTAAGAAGCTGAAATTTTCGGTTTTTTTCTTTGAAATAAATACATCGACTATAGTGAGCTATCGAAGAGAAGTAAAGGAAATAAGTTCTGCTTTTAATTTCCTTATAAATAACGTCTTAAAAAAAAAGAACTGAAAGATGCATGCACGCTAGCTATCTGATGAAATTATAAACCAGTCGGCCATCAACACTGCAAAAATATATACTTACATGATAAATGGCGGGATCACTAGGTAGATAACATTACTAATCTGAAATAAAAGTATAATATGATAAGTTTTTATCAGTATCAACTGTATATCGTTTGTATTTTAGGTTAATAAAGCACATACCGTGTTGAAGAACTCAGCGATGCTCGGGGAAAACTCGTAGTTCGTCTCACACCAATCGACTTCTGAGCTTCCACGCTCAAAATGTGCCAACATTTCGATAAACTTAGCCTCATAAATGTTCATATTGTCATTTAGTACAGTAATCAACTATTTTTGATTTCTCGACTAGCTTCATTTTTGAACGAATTCCAAACACACGTGCAAATCACTTCACGTCGCCAAAATAAAATTTCGCTCATCGCTGTCAAAACAAAAGACCCACGTGGGTTCATAGCTACGTCACTTCCCCTCTTGTTCCAAGCAAGCGATAAACAGGTAACCCATACTGGTATTAACAGGTTCTTCTGGAGAATAAAGCTTCTGGAAATTATATATTTCTTTTTATTGGGCCTAAAAAACATAATGAATCACCTAGTTCAATGGAATAGAAGCTGCTGGCAATTTTCAGTAAGCAGCTTAGATTGAATGTTCGGTACTTTGAATGTGCCGCTTCCACAAGCCGGGACAAAGGGCGACACCTCAAGGTCTCGCTACAGGCGACTTTCGCCATGCAGTTAAGCATTGTGTTGAATAACAGACCGACGAATCTTTTATCTTAGCCTTGTCAAGCATTAAATCGATTTTCAAGCTACAAACGAAAAGAATGATTTATGATTTGGTTGAATTTTTGAATTTGGTTGAATTTTTTTGTTAAATTTTGGTCGAATTTTTTAAACTTGAAATTATGAGTTTTTAAATTTTTAAATGGAGATGCTTAAAAGCATGCATCTTTAATAATATCTCTTTCTCCTCCTCTGACAGTTCTCAGTGGAGCGAGTAACATTTGGAATAACTTCAGAACACTTTCCAAAGCGCTTTGAGAGGTTGCTGAACCAGCTGAGCGAAAAGCATTGTTGATCAAAACCTGCGGTCCTTCTCTCTTTGTTTTGAAAATAATTTTTTCGAGTGATTTTTAAATAAATCACAAATGAAATATTTCTTTGATTACAGTAAGAGTTTTGGACTTTTCTGAGACTTATATAGAATGTATTGGATTCAATTGCCAATAGTTTACAGGAAGAAAAAAGTGCTTGAACAAGTGCTTACACTAATCACAACGGACTGTGATTGGTTAGACAGACAGACAGACAGAGTATAATACACGGAAAACTGTTTTTTATTCCTTAAATTTCATCAAACATGCTAGTCTTTATTAGTAGCTTAAGGTAGTCTCGGGTAACTGGCAAGTAACTTAATACTCGTTAAAATGCGTTAGTATGCTCTCTTGTTCTAATTCATTCATTTTCTGTCCAACAACCTGGAACTTATAAGCGCAATGGGATAGATAGTGATAAAATGAAAAATTAAGATTCAAAAGTTAATATTGGAAAAGCATTTTAGGAGTGGTGAATACCATAGCCCTCACAATCAGAAGTACGTTGAACCGTTGTTAACTGCGTCCAATCTCAACACCTTCCTTGTGATCCGTGACAACTTCGATGGTCACGCAATATTCATATCACAGACTTGCATGGAGCTGCCTTGTGTTTTACAGTATTCGAACTTGGAAGATATTCGTCGAAAAAGAGGGCTTATTCAATTCCAGGAAGTTCTTATTCCATGTTCAGGTTAGCTGATTGCTTCACATGTGTAATAACCGATACATTTTATAGGAAATATTCAGTTGCCTACGCGATTCGGTCTCTTTTATGTAACAGCATCGAATACCGTTTGGTTATTCAATGTATCCTATTAAGAATTATAAGAATTCTGTCTTTGGTGCTTCTTCTCCGTGTTTTAAGCACAATATATTCTTAAAGAGCTTCTGCAAATCAGTGAACTGTTCAAAATCTAAGCTCATCACATGTCAACAACCCGCTAATTTTACTGGAAACATAGTTAATATGTCCCCTCTATTAACTATGCTGGAAATGTCCGTTTCACGAGCAATTTTACTGAATATTTTTGTAGTGCTGGCGAAAAAACCCAGAATAGTTTTAATGTAGGATTTGAGAACAATATATCAAAGCTCTGCTTAGCCAGAATTTTAAGCTAATCGGAGAATGGCCACATATCGAAAATATTTTTCACAATTTGGTCGTAAAAGTCACAGGTAGATCAGCCAGGTAAAAATCGCTCTTCAAAGAGAGTGTTTTTGAGGGTCAAAAATATCATTCAGAACTAAATTTAAACAAATGCGAGTGAGTTATAAGAAAAGAAATATTTTCCACAATTTGGTCGTAAAAGTCACAAGACCCCCCTCCTCACCCCCCCCCCCCCCACCGCCACCGCCACCAGAAGAAAAAGTTTCTAAAGCTTTTTTTTTCACCCCTCCTAACAATAAGCTACCCTTTTTAGCCGAAGCAATTAGCAAAACAATATGTTTTCCCCATTCACAAATTGGAGCTACCCTGTTCTCGAATCCCCGGGTTGAAAATAGTCACTGAATATGTTTTGGCATGCATGAGCCAGAATAATAATAGATACGTTACATATTACTTTTGAGGTCACAAAATGTCAATAAATTTGATATTGCTTTGCTATGTGCTGTACAAGCCATGAGTGGACTAAACTTCAACACAAATTCAAGAAATAGGGGTAGAAGAAGATCCTATGTTCACCAATGGAGTCTTCAATCAAGAACTTCAATCAATTCGAGAGATAACAACCAATCTTTGGTAAGGCGACTTGAATTTAAAATCACAAATCGAAGTTATAGTTTCCTTGTTGGTTGTCATGACTGGCATGCGTCGAAACCCATCATGTGTTTGTCAAAATCTTTTGTATTCTTGAACGTAGAGTCATGATAGATTCTCCATGATTCGGGAGATATAGATTTTGTTTATTTAGCTCTAAATGGATCAAAAAATACAAATGTTTCTGATGTTATTGTAACATTTAGCATTCAACGTTATAAATTGTGGACCACACTAAGTGAAGGTAACTCGTGATAGTCACGATCAAGACCTTTTAAGTCTTGTACAAATATTTTTTTAGATATTTTTCACTCAATTATATTTGAAGAGATACTATTAAAGGTACTTGTTGAATCCAATGACAACAAATTGACAAATTGAGAAAAATGGGAGCGATATTGTTGGAGTTCGGATTCCAGATCCTGGATCGATCTCCGGAATATACGCGGAAGTTTCATGACTCCGCCGCATTTTTGTGGTGTTTAAATTTTTTTGGCAGTGATCAAATGTCAGGCACGGCTATCTCACAGATCGAGCCTGAAAAGTTTTCACTGATAAACATTTAGTACCCACTAGTATTTAGTACCCAAATTAATTAGTTTAATCGACAATTATTTTTTCAGAGAGTAGCTCCAAAAAATGGCTGGATTGTTGAGAATTTCCAAAAGAGAGAATGTGCAAGGTTTATCCCGACTCCAAATGGCTCTGATAAGTAAGTGTATATATACATGTTTTTTATTGTAACTGCTTTCACTTCACCGTAAAAAAAAATAAATAAAAAAAGTAATTAAAGATAAAAACTCGACAACAACAACAAAATAACACGCGCGTCGCGGGGCGAGACTCGCGAGTATGATATTGTTGAAAAGTATGCTTGTTAAAACAAGGTAACGAGCTTTTCCCCCCAGCGATTTGAATATGTCAAATGAATATGTCAAAATTCACTTCAGTCTGGCTCAGATATATGTGACAGAATTTTAGGGATTATGATCTGTTCACTTGAATGTATTTAGTATGGTACTCCAAGCTAGAAAGAAATAGAAAACGCGCGTCGTGTATTCTGTGCAGTTATAGAGCAGATTTCGCATGAGTGTGAAAAGTCACGGCATGGTCACGGCGCGGTGCGGACACGGCACCGAATAGACGGCACGGCACTGACATGATCACGACAAGGCGCGGCCCGTGTCGTAATTTTTTCATAGTCATACGCCAACGGAAACTGCTCTTAAGCACGCGGGGATGGGCAGAAGACGAGAAAATTGTTGGTCAATACTTCTGGTCAATCTGATCAAAACTGGTCAACCTGGCTCTGCCTAGCCTTAGTTTGTTTACTGAGAACTCCAATACTCTTAACTTGTAACTACCTTCTACGTGCAAGGATCAGTGAATGAGTCGGTAGTTCAGAGATACCTCGGCATATCATGTAAGATGAAGGTGATGGACTAATATCATTAACAAAACTTGAACAAATTACACGATCTATTCTAATAATAACTAACTATGAGTTTAAAGCCTAGAGAATTATATTTGTGTTGCCATCTTAATCAGCACACCCTCGCGCATTTACACAACGTTCATCCTAACATGATTTACTCGATCTATGCTAGATGCTGTTGTGGCAGGATCAAAGAGTTGCATAATAAAGACGCATTGCTTCCACCCGCCTTACAAGATTCGACCTGGGTGTCTTCAAGACATACAGTACCTTCGCCAACAGATGCGTACGGGGAGATAGAATTCCATGGTGCTGGACATTGCAGCAGAGCTAAGGTCAGTATCAGACAAGGATGGTGATACGCAAAATCTCCGAAACTTTACAAAATCTTATTTCTCTTGGGGGGTAGGGTCGGGTGGAAATCATCCTCGCGTAACTTCAATACCGTCTTGGATTCTTTTTGACACCACTGCAAGTGACGTAAAATAAGTTCAATTTAGAGGACAAAACAAAAGAATTTCAATCTCCTGAGAATTGGGAACCTATTGTTTTGTCGTCCATGCAAAGGGGACTAAAGTTACAGTCAAACTAAGAAAACCGTGAACACCTAAAATATGCCTGGAATGTTTATGTGTTTGATCACAGCGCGCTCACGCAAAGTTTTTTCCCGTTTAAAAGTTTCAAACTTCATATTTTAGTTTTATTCTCGTGAAATTAGAGATTTCTATTCGAGGCAGACGGATATATGACAGAAGGATTCAAAACAAACTCTTTTCATGGTGGTGGGAAACATCTTTTTTAAAAGCAACGGTCTAAATAAACATTCCAGACATATTTTAGGTGTTCACAGTTTTCTTAGTTTGACTGTAATTTTTTTTCTAATCTTGCTTTTTTTTTTCTTTTGATTTTTTTGGTATATTTTTTATTACTCGTTTTTCATATATTGCTTGTCACAGCTCGCAGACTTTTTTTATATCATATATGAAAAACTCGTGAATAAAAACGTTACCAAGCTTTTAACATGTGATCATCTTAAATATTCATCTCTAAATATTCGTCTCTAAATATCCATCCCTGTATTTTGTCCAGTACATTCGGCTGGCGCACGACACGAATCCAGAGCTGGCCTACCGTCTTCTTTGTAGTGAGTGGCAGATTGGTTTACCAAAACTTCTCATTTCTGTCACTGGTGGTGCGAAGAATTTCATTCTGCAGAATAAATTGAAGCGTATTCTCAGAGATGGTCTTCTTAAGGTAAGACGCCGGCTTGGGTTGTAAATGTTACGCAAGCGCTATGATTCATCAATGGCCTTACTTTTGATAGAAAACTTGTTCATTAGTCACTAGCTTGTGCAGGGGCTTGGAAAAAATTCCAAATTGTACGAAAAGGTCGTGCGATTTTTTATTTATAGTTCACCCTGTTATAAAGGCTTTCAAATTAGTAAGATTATAAATTAATATATATGATTTGAAGTACAAAATACTAGAAAATAATTTTACATCTCAAGTAAAAAGCCATTTTAATGTTTACATGTTTACAACTATTGATTGACAGTACTGACAGCTAAACAGCGAATCAAAAAGCGACTTTTCTTTGAAAACTGTGTGAAAACTAAGCGAAAGTTGAGAGTTTACAGTTCGCTAAAATATGTTTTTTTCCTCTTACCAATTGCTAATAACTGCAAAAACACAATTTCAAAAATACTTTCTTTTAAAACAAGTTCGCTGGACAACGTCAAAAGGGATAAAAGCGACAAATATGTCGTGAACGAGTCGCCAGTGATCAGACCATGTGCTTTGGATATTATTCCCTCCTGTAGCTTGAAGAATTTCACTGCTATTTTCTTTGAATGGTGAATTATCTGAAGATTTTATTATTTCAAGACTGGATTGACAACTTAGAATCAATTAACTTGTGATAAATAGCTGAATTCGTCTCTCTTCAGCTACTCGACAGTTAGCCGGTAAGATTTGATCTTAACTAGTTTTAAACGAAAAACGAGCCTCCTACTCGCTGTTTTTTTTGCTGAACGAAAAGAAATTTGCTTTAAAGCTATTATTAGCTTTTTTCTATATATTGTAGATGTGGTTTTGAATTTATGTTTTGAGAAAACCACAGAAAGAACAGGTAATAAAACGAGAACATTCAAAGCTCCAACTCAAATTGTTTGGCAAAAACTAGAAAGAAAAAAACGACTTTCTACTACAAAACATGATTTATTACTTCTTGAACTTTTCTATTAATCATAATTTGAGGCCTTCCTATGTGTGTATTGAACAGTTTTCTGAAATTTTTGCATTTTAATCTATAAAACACTGATTTTTTGGGAATTTTCACTGGGGAAATTTGCCGCTTTTTACCGTGTTTCCATAGCAACTTAATAGGTACTCCTACGGAGTACAATTAACGCTCTAATCGTACTCCCCTCGACCAATCAGAATCGATAAATTTTGTTGAGTGTACTATAAGCTTTAAAACTATTGTTAGCTTTTTTCTCTATATTGTAGATGTGGTTTTGAATTTATTTTTTGAGAAAACCACAGAAGACAACAGGTAATACGTAAAACGAAAAAAAGCTCCATCAGTCAAATTGTTTGTCGAAAACTAAAAAAACAAACCATTTTCTACTACAAAACATAGTTTATTACGCCTTGAATTTTTCTAGTAATCACTAGAGGCCTTCCTATGTGTGTGTCAAACAGTTTCCTGAAATATTTGCATTTTAATCTATAAAACACTGGTTTTTTGGGAAATTTGCCGCTTTTGGCCATGTTTCCATAGCAACTTAGCGCTCTAATTGTACTGCTCTCGACCAATCAGAATCAAGAAATTTTGTTAAGTGTACTATAAGAAACAAAATGGAAATATTTATTGCGTTGTATAGACCCCTTTCACGTGACTTCAAAGCAGCTGAATTTGGAGGACAAAACAAAAGAATTTCAATCCCCTGAGAATTGGAAACCTATCGTTTTGTCCTCCAAATTGAGCTTCATTTCGACTTAATGCAAGGGGTCTATATCAGCCTAGTAACAGTGGTGTAACTATGATTTTTTAGGCTGCACAGACAACAGGAGCGTGGATTATTACTGGTGGAACAAACACGGGAGTCATGAAACATGTGGGCGAGGCTGTGCGCGGTCACACAGTCATGTCACGTGGTGCCCAGCTTAAAGACAGTGCTCATCAGGTTCATTTGATTGGTATTGCCAGTTGGGGTATTGTTGATCACAGAGATATGTTAGTAAATACAAAGGTAAGATGGTTTCTCTTATGGTATGTTCGGCAGTCAAGTGATAGTATAGGCATAGCTACTACCTTGGGGGGGGGGGGGGAGTGGGCATCCAAACCATTCTAACGAACAAAATCGCCAAAAAATAAATAGCTTCCCTACGATATTCCGGTTGAGTGATCACGAATAAAGCAATTCAAGACGATGCTTCGGGGAAACAATGAAGCAGGGGCGTAGCGAGGACCTAGGTTCCGCCAAAAATCGCCGAAGTAAAATAAAAAACAAAAAAACCCGCGATATTTACGACGAAATAGGAAATAAAACTTTCTCTACGAAAAGTGGGGGGCGCCAAGTACAACAAAAAAAGAGGCCAAAATAATAAAAAAGGGAAAAACAATCACCTATTTACCAAAAATTTGGGGGGGGGGGGAGGGGGGCACGTGCCCCCCGTTCTCCCCTCCCTACGCTAGTGCAATGAAGTAATCCTTATCAGTATATTCTATTATTTCCCCGGAGCCTCATCTTGAATTGCTTTGTGGTTGTGATCACTCAACCAGAATATCGAAAGTGGGTTATTGACTGTTTAAACTTAAAGAAAAGCCCAGTTCCCTAAATCTCCATTCTTGTATCGGCCTGCAACTACTGTAGTCGGGCTTTTTGAAATTCATATAATCCCAGACATTTGCAACTTTCAATTCTATTGAGCTAAACGTATTTTATCGTCGATATTTTCTGTTCAATTACGTGATGTGGCTTTCTAACAGAAATAGTCTGACTGTGCCCAGTGTACCTTCGCTGTTTTGCCTGATTTTTAGAAATATAAAGCTTTGCACAATTTTCTGACACGTACTTCTTGTTCTTGCTTCTAGGAACCAGTTACCTATCACATGACTTCTAGCATGAAATCTAAAGGGGCGTGCCTGGACAACAATCATTCTCATTTCATCCTTGTTGATAATGGTACCGTAGAGCAGTACGGTGTGGAGATATCATTCAGGGCTAATCTAGAAAACTGTATCGCACGGAAAACCATGGCAGAAAGTTGTGGTAAGTTTCACTAACTTTAGGCTGGACTTTGTCTACGTCATCTGTTCATTTTTCCTTCATTAGCATAAATGGAACTTCATAAACCAAGCAGAGGAAAAACCCAAACCCCAAACCCCAAACCCCAAACCCCAAACCCCAAACCCCAAACCCCAAACCCCAAACCCCAAACCCCAAACCCCAAACCCCAAACCCCAAACCCCAAACCCCAAACCCCAAACCCCAAACCCCAAACCCCAAACCCCAAACCCCAAACCCCAAACCCCAAACCCCAAACCCCAAACCCCAAACCCCAAACCCCAAACCCCAAACCCCAAACCCCAAACCCCAAACCCCAAACCCCAAACCCCAAACCCCAAACCCCAAACCCCAAACCCCAAACCCCAAACCCCAAACCCCAAACCCCAAACCCCAAACCCCAAACCCCAAACCCCAAACCCCAAACCCCAAACCCCAAACCCCAAACCCCAAACCCCAAACCCCAAACCCCAAACCCCAAACCCCAAACCCCAAACCCCAAACCCCAAACCCCAAACCCCAAACCCCAAACCCCAAACCCCAAACCCCAAACCCCAAACCCCAAACCCCAAACCCCAAACCCCAAACCCCAAACCCCAAACCCCAAACCCCAAACCCCAAACCCCAAACCCCAAACCCCAAACCCCAAACCCCAAACCCCAAACCCCAAACCCCAAACCCCAAACCCCAAACCCCAAACCCCAAACCCCAAACCCCAAACCCCAAACCCCAAACCCCAAACCCCAAACCCCAAACCCCAAACCCCAAACCCCAAACCCCAAACCCCAAACCCCAAACCCCAAACCCCAAACCCCAAACCCCAAACCCCAAACCCCAAACCCCAAACCCCAAACCCCAAACCCCAAACCCCAAACCCCAAACCCCAAACCCCAAACCCCAAACCCCAAACCCCAAACCCCAAACCCCAAACCCCAAACCCCAAACCCCAAACCCCAAACCCCAAACCCCAAACCCCAAACCCCAAACCCCAAACCCCAAACCCCAAACCCCAAACCCCAAACCCCAAACCCCAAACCCCAAACCCCAAACCCCAAACCCCAAACCCCAAACCCCAAACCCCAAACCCCAAACCCCAAACCCCAAACCCCAAACCCCAAACCCCAAACCCCAAACCCCAAACCCCAAACCCCAAACCCCAAACCCCAAACCCCAAACCCCAAACCCCAAACCCCAAACCCCAAACCCCAAACCCCAAACCCCAAACCCCAAACCCCAAACCCCAAACCCCAAACCCCAAACCCCAAACCCCAAACCCCAAACCCCAAACCCCAAACCCCAAACCCCAAACCCCAAACCCCAAACCCCAAACCCCAAACCCCAAACCCCAAACCCCAAACCCCAAACCCCAAACCCCAAACCCCAAACCCCAAACCCCAAACCCCAAACCCCAAACCCCAAACCCCAAACCCCAAACCCCAAACCCCAAACCCCAAACCCCAAACCCCAAACCCCAAACCCAACAAAAAGGATTTCGCGTTACATTTGATTACACAATAGGTGTATGAGGCATAATGGATGACGCTTTTAATACATGACTCTTATAGTCAGAGAGAACAATATTTGACTTTACACTTGAACATTTGTACATTTCTTTGTTAGAAAAAAGCCATGGAGTGCCTGTGGTACTCCTCGTATTGGAAGGCGGACCTAACACGATCCGTACAGTCCTGGAGTCCGTTTCCAGAGTTCCAGCTGTTCCTGTAGTTATCGCGGAAGGAAGCGGTAGGGCAGCGGATGTCTTGGCCTTTGCGCATCGTTACATCGGTCCATCTGGAGGGTAAAAAACATTGCTTGGTATTATTATAACTTAAAAAATGTGTTATTTTAAAAGAATTTAGGTTCGATTAATATCAATTGTGCTTCACCACTTTCAACTTGTCAAACACAAAGCATTCAGTCGAGGCTGCAAGGTTCAAATTTGAATTATCCTTTGAATTTACCTTGGAGCCTCGATTGAATGCCTTGTCTGTGACCAGTGAACCGATGTATTGAAAATGGTGAATTGCCTTGGACTCGCGACCTCCTGAATACCAATCAAACAGCTAGATATAACTAAATTTTACGATGAGAGCTTCTTTATTTGACACAAATCGTAAGAGTTCCTTGTACGACACACAAAGCAGTGCTTTAAAAAAACGTTTCTTAATCCTTTATAGGATGATTCTTGGTGCAGAGTACCAAGAGAATAAGTTCATATTCTCTTGAGAGACTTTGTTGTTGCAGGAGCAGGTTAAAACAGTGAAAAGATTTTTCGATTTATTTAGCGTTTTTTTTTTTCTGACCAACTACACCTGGAAGTAATTCACACTTCACAGTAGCTCCCCATTCATAATATTTCAGGCGATTTATTTCATTTTTGTGCCAGAACCTTTCACTATTTTTTTCTATTTTGTGCAGGGAAATGTCAGACGTGGCCGATGTCGTTGAGCATCGTCAACTGCTACACAAGATTGAGAAGGCTTTCCCTGGATTTGATGCTAAAGGCCGTTTAGCGCTCTATCAAAGTGTGCTAAAGTGCGTGGATAAACGAGAATATGTAAGTTCAAGTGAAAGATTACTCGATTCACTCACTCCGCACCAACCAACCCACCCACCCACGAACCAACCAACCAACCAACCAACCACCCAACTTCGTTCATTTGTTCATTCATTCGTAACTTTGTTTTCTCTTCATACAGATCACTGTCTTCAGCGTGGATGAAGGTGCTCTAGATATCGACAAGGCCATTCTGAGAGCTTTATTGAAAGGTAATAAAGAATGCGAAAACCTGGCCGCGCAAAGGCTACCAGCACCGCATGAAAAATACATCAAATTCTGTATGATTTTTTTTTAGTTTGAGTGTATCTACTTTATGATATTTTTTAGGCCAAAATGCGCTCCCCAAACATCAACTCAGCCTTGCCTTAGTTTGGGACCGAGCAGACATCGCTAAGTCAGAGATATTTTCTGAAGATATCAAGTGGAAGGTAAATCATTTAGAAGCGGAGGAGGAGGAAGAGCGTAAACGTTATTCAGCTGCCTCATGAAAAGACCTTGTCATGCAACAGTGGCGGCGGAAGCGGGGAAGCACTGAACCCCCCAATAATTTGGGGAGGGGCCTGCCTTCCCCCCTAAATCCTTTGGCTACCAATTGCAAAGAATTGCCCTTTTTTATATTTGCTGCGGCGATTTTGGGGATTTTTGCCCTTCCCCCATGCTTGATTTCGTTCCCAAGCCACTATGCAATAGTGTGTTTACTTGTCATTCATCATAGGAGGATGTTTGTTACAATACTTTCCTCATTAGCATAATATTTAAATATAAGGTCGAGGAAATTGCAAACTGAGTTTCAAACTTAATTAAAAGAGCTTGTTTACAAAAATGATCTACGAAATATTTAGCTCTTTGCGTGTAATACTGAAAGAGATGTCAGCTTTCACATTTCTGGGTGGCAAAAGTGTGTCAAGCTAAAATTTGTAGGGAGGACTTGTTTTGTCATGTCCTTTCGATATTGAGAGTTGATTTTGCGGTAGTGACTTTGTGGTACATTTAGTAGTGAAATGTGTGCGCCAATGAAGCAAAATGTAAACCTTGACCCCCCTATCGTATGTACCAAATAGGAATGATTCTACACAAAGGAAATATGATCCAAATTTTATCCATTACTTGTTTAATTTATTCATTTTATTTCGCAGACTTGTGACTTGGAGAATGCGATGATGGAAGCCTTGTTACAAGATCGAGTTGAGTTTGTTGAACTCCTTTTGGAAAATGGTGTCAGCATGTCACACTTCCTGACAGAAAAACGACTTGAAGAACTGTATAGAAAGGTATACATACTAGTTATACAATGGTTTCTCGTGGCATACCGGGGAATATCCCACTAGTCACTTGTAGTTTCTAGTATACACACGAGCCTTTAGGCGAGTGTTTATACAAAGAAAATACAAGTGACGAGTGGGATATCCACGGTATGCCACGAGAAACCATTGTATAACTGTTTTATCCCACACCATAAAAAAATACAAATGCATAGATTCAACACGCAGTGCATTATGGGAAGGAAGGGTGAAATACCGACGAATATACGACGGCTTTTCTGCTTTCTGATTGGCTGTATTTTCTATGGTGTGGGATAAATCAGAACATGGTATGGATGGATGGATGTAGTGATGGATGGATGGATGGAAGGAAGGAACGAAGGAGGGAAGGAAAGAAAGAAAGAAAGAAAGAAAGAAAGAAAGAAAGAAAGAAAGAATAAATAGATGGATTGAGGGATGGATGGATGGATGGATGGATGGATTGATAGAGGGATAGATGGGTGAATGTATGAAGGAAAGAATGTATGAATAAACGAATAAATGACTAAAGGATTATGTGAGGGAACGAAGTATAATTGGTCTATGCAACCACAACTGCCCCTGTTCTTGGTCTGTGTGTTGTACTCATATTGCATTGGAAGGGCACTCGAAAAGTTACATGTGATTGCCTTGTAATAATGAGGGGTTTCATTTTTGTTTGTTTCAGACCATCGATGTCAGTTGCACTCTAAAATATATTCTGAATAAATGCAAGGTGAGTAAGTCCCCATAATCTTGAAAACCATCCATCACTGCCACAAGTTCTTGGCTTGTTGTTTGATTTAAATGTTTAAAGATGCGTGCTGACCCTAATAATCATAATCACAATCATAAATCACATGTAACAATGAAATCCCTGGTCTTTAGTAGTTTCCATTAGATTCAGTTTGACTCAATAAGAACAAACAAACAACAACGACAATAGTCTCCTTTGCAGCTAGATATTAGTGTCGGTCTTAAAATTCATATTGTCTGGCTGCAAAAAGAAGCCGTTAGTGGAAGGGATTTTGAGACTGACACTAAGAACGGCTGCAAAGGAGACTACAACGGTAACTGCAACAACAATAGTTAACTAAGGTGTCGGACGTTAGACATGAGTTTACTACAAAGATGTTCCAATTACTCATATAATGCTTTAAATCTGTCTCTTTCAGGTTCATAATGCTTTTGTTTACAATGATCTGGGTAATATTATGGACTATCTGTTGGGAGTGACGTTTAATTTTGCCGAGAACACACATCAAACAGACTTTCTCAGTCAGGTAAATATACGTATATTAAGTTATACCATCACTGGATACCTCGTTTCTTCGCACTGATCTTACTCACAGACACTTTTCGATACGGTAGAATACCGCTGTATTCTATGATTACAGACTCATTTACTCAGCGTCAAAATATTCACAAATAACAAAAGTAAAGTAAAGAATGCACAATCAAGTGCCTTTGCGTTTACCAACGTTTACTGCGCCATCTTGAAAGGTAACCGGGCCTTTGCATCGAAGCGAGACGAACGGAGACCTTGCAATGATAGAGACCTTTTTTTAAACACTTTGGAAGATGATTCACATTTCTCTATCATTGCAAGCTTACCTTTCGTCTCGCTTCGATGCAAAGGCCCGTCTACCATTCAAGATGGCGCAGGGAACTGTGAAGGGGACTATTGAACTTTATAAAGCGTCCCATGTTTCTTTACCTCGACCGACACGCGTGAAAAACGTCTGCGCATGATGTAAGTCCGTATGCAAATTAGTCAAAAGCGTCTTCGTGCTATTGTAAAAATATGCAAATTTGACTTTCACACTTGCCTGAAAAATAGTCTTTACAAAATGCCAAAACTTAAGATCAGTTCTTGAAACTTAAGGCTAATTCTTTCATATTGTCTTTATTAAGACAGTATCTTGGTCTCACAAAAGTATACCCACGACATTTTTTGTATACTCGGAGAAAACAAGCATTTATTTTCTCACTAAACTCTATAAATTCTTGGAAAGCGTGCTGAAAGGCACGCATGCGCAAACGTAAAACTGATCTAGTGCATACGTTCTTTCTATTTCAGAGTCTAAGTATCTACAACGCCTTTCTCTTATCGCCTGCAAGTGATTCGTACCCTGAACACACTTTACGTTTCAAAACACCGTTCCATGAGCTGCTGGTTTGGTCAGTTCTCTGCAACCGCCGCAACATGGCTGTATTCATGTGGGAACGAGGGGAAGAAAATCTTGCCATGGCCTTGATAGCTGGACAATTGTTCAAGGCGATTGCAAAGAAGATGTCTAAGGATGACTTAATGGATGATCTTTGTGAAGGGTTGGAAATAAATGCCAAGTAAGGAAGGCCTAGGCTGCTACTCACTCAACTCACGAGGCGTTTTGATTCTCTTCTATAATCACAAACTTTATGGGTTTGTTTATAAGAAGCAGAGTTACAAGCCCTCAAAAGCGTTGAAAATTTACAAAGAATGTATGTTTACAGGGGACCCTTGTGGCATACATTCTTTGTAAATTTTTGACACCTTTGAAAGCCAATAATTCTGGTTCTTTTCATTCAATCATGTTCAAATTTGCTAGACTTACTAATCTTGAGATGCTTTATCAGATGACTTTTTTGCTAATTAGATTTAAATTCAAAACTCGACCCAATCCCTTGCTCGTTTCCAAAGTGGCCAATTGTGGCACCGCGTCATCAGATTGCAAGACAGGTTCCAAGAACGATTGCCTGGTCAACTACGCATTCATTTGTTATCAGTAAATGTAAGGTCAACGTAATACTGAACAGTAAACATCTTTTTTTTTTGTAGAGAATTTTATGACATCGCACTCGGCCTACTGGATGAGTGTTATCGTTTACACGAAGATGCGACCCAAAAGCTACTCACCTATTGTCTTGAATACTGGGGAGGTCAAACATGCCTGTCATTGGCTGTTGCTATGCAACATGAAGAGTTTGTAGCACATTCGTGTTGTCAGTCAATAATGACTGAGATTTGGATGGGTGCAATGAGAGCCGGGAAGTGGTCAACACTAAAGGTATTCTTCTCACTCGTTAATAATGACATCGATTTTATTAATTTTCCTGAGAGAACAAAAGTGACAATAACACGATACTGAAAGCGCCCAACGTGCTAAATTCCTTGTTGGAAATTACTCTAACCAGTGGCCGGGCGAGATGATTTCCAACAGACCTCAAGCATGATTTTATACCTACTATTCCAGAATCCCTTTCTTTAGCATTTTTTGTTGTGCTAATTTTCACGCACAGGTTATGTCAGGGTTGGATATACAGTTAATCGAAAAAACGTTGTCGTCGAACGACTACGCGACTAGCCCGAACGGGAGTATGGGTAAAAATCACTGATTAAATATGCGCAGTGCTTCCAGTACAAAAATTCGCTGGAGAAATAGTATTTTAATGACTTTTTCAAAATTGGGAACATCTTTGACTGAATATTAGTCATATAGACTTTTGTCTTCCTTTCGCAAAACCCGAAGACAAACGTTGAAAGGGTTGCTGCTTGTGTTATCTCATTAAAGTGTAAGCAAAAACTACTTCAGAGCGAATAATTAGCCCTTCAGCGATTTCTACCCATACTCCGTTTCGGTTCAGTCGCGTAGTCGCGGAGCCGGCCAGTGACAACCGTTTTTTTCAAATGACTATATATCCCATTAAGTTATCTGCGCTTATGATCAATTCCAGACAGTCCTTGGTATTCTTCTTCCGCCCTTCATATTTAGTCTGGAATTTAAGTCGCGAAAGGAAATGTCGTCCATGCCGGTCACCTATGAGGAATTTGAAGCAGAGAGAATGGATACTAGAAACCTGGCTCCACAACATGTGAATTACAGGAAGAGCAACTACGAGAATGGAGCTGATGTTGAACCTACGGTTCACTTAAGGTGAAATTACTACATGCATTTTCTTTTAAGAAAAAAAAAAAAAAAAACCGTTAAAAACTTAAAAAAAAACTTCTTCTTGGATGTTCTTAATCCCTATGTATTAGCATCCTGCGCAGCCGTTGTGAGGCGCTTCCGGTTCCCGGTTCTATGTGTATGAGATATGATTGTACCTGTGTATCATTGATTTGAAAAGCACATGATCTTGCAAACGCCTAAATTTTGAGGAGCTCAGGAACCTGGGCTGGACCCGTACCTCATCCATCCTGGTCGGGGGTAGTGATGCCATTAGCTATCATCGTTACCTTCGCATACCCTGATTGACAGCCGCCTATTTCCAAATTTCCCTGTATTTCGCGTCTGTTTCTCGATCTCGTAGCAGTGAAAACAACGATAATACTGTCCATGTGACTCACTCAACAACAGTCGAACATGATTTGCATAACTTTTACGTTTGTTAATTTTTTCATTGTGATTCAGTGGGAGGCAAGATGGCGATCGCATCAGCCTGTCAGACAACCACAACATTCAAGAGGCTCCTTCTCAGATCAGTTGGGTTAAAAAACTCTACGAATTCCATCGAGCACCAATCACAAAATTCTGGGCAAATCTGGTAATTAGTTAAGTATAAGATATCATGTGGAGCACAGATTTTTTCTGAGCTCTTCAGGTACATATAGACTCCTTCCAAGTGAAGTCAGAGCAGCTCAATTTGGAGGGCAAAACAAAAGAATCTTAATCTCCTGAGGATTTAAACCTATTGTTTGGCCCTCCAAACTGAGCTGCATTCCGACGTGCTGCAAGGGGTCTATACTAATAGGGATCGTTAGAGATCTTACCAGTATCAGGGATATTTTCCTGGTCGTAATTCTTGATAGGTAGGCCATTATGATATAACACCACCCATGGATAAAACTTCAACTTTGAAGCTCCACATATGCTAAGTGTTGCTGCGTTACCTCGGTTACAGTCCACCTGGTTTCTTATTCTCGACTTTGAGGGGCACTTTGCATAAATACAATAGCTTGTTATCCTTCACTGCACATGAAAACTATTGTGTTTATGCAAAGTGCTCCTCAAATGTGATGGAAATGACCCAAACCGAAATGTTTTATAGGTTGTAAGAAAGCAGCGTTGGCTGATGAAAAGTTTAATCCCATCTCATGTATATTATTCACATTATATATCACTATACCTTCAACATTAACTATCTTCATTTCTTCTTGTAGATTGTCTATGTTATGTTTTTGATGTTATTTAGTCACCTTGTGCTCCTAAAGCTTGAACCATTTCCCAAATCCCTTGAGTGGCTTTTGATAGCCTTCGTGGTAACGTTGTTACTGGAAGAGATACGTCAGGTATGTGTCTGTGAATCTCTATTATAAGTATATGAGTAAAATTCGCGCTATCGAATTAGGATGAAATTTAGGTTTTGATTTTGCCTGTATGTCATCGCACACAATTCCCCATCGAATAAGGTCATGACCGTGTTTGAATCTGTGGACGGCTAATTCTGGCGGCTATTTAAAATAAATACTATTTTAAGGCCATCTAAGTCAATATTATCAAGTTTATTTGCTGGCCAAGACTATTTAGAGAGCATTCTTAAAAGACCCGCGAAAGAAACAAGTTCTAGTACCCAGTTTCCACGCGGCCATTAGCGAGTTCACTGTAAATTTTGCGTGACCGTGAGATGAAAATCCATTAAAGTCGCCTGGTATCTAGATGGTAATTAGAAAATATCCCGGATATGACCTCGGATAGACGCATCAAGAGTTCCGCGCTGCTGCTCAATGCGCATGCTCAGGGGATTAAAAAGTGGGATGATATTTTGTATAATATGCAATTTTTCGGTATATTTGATTCAGAATTCGCTTAACGGTACGCGATGTTGAATGTACTTGACAAGAAAGATACAACTAAAATATAGCATATTTTACAAATTTTATCCCACTTTTTAATCCCCGGAGCATGCGCTTAGAGCAGTAGCGCGGAACTCTTGATGCGTGTATTGTGTGCGATGTATTGTAATGGGTATAGAAGAGACTGGTGTTTATCTAGACAATTTTGTATGGCCATGGAGAAAGAGTTGGTGGTTGGTTAGTTGGTGATAAGAGTAAGAATAAGAGCATTGGTATTCTATCATTTGTGCTTTGGTATTGTACTTCTAGATTGCGCAATCACTTCCTTCCCACCCCCTCAAGAAGCTCAAGGAATGGGCTTCCAATTACTGGAATATCTGTGATTTTTTTGGAATCGTCCTGTTTTTCGCTGCTGTTGTCTTGCGGTTCAACCCCAAGACTCTAGCAATTGGTCATGCGGTTTACAGCCTGGATATCATGCTGTGGATTATACGTTTATTGGATACTTTCTCTGTCAACAAGGATTTGGGTACATACGTTGTTATGATTGGTCGAATGGTAAGTCTCTGACACTCACATACCAAAGTACCCTTAAGAGAGAACCACTTTTAGTCTAGTATAGACCCCTTGCACGTGACGTCATAGCAGCTCAATTTGGAGGGCAAGACAAAATAATCTTAATCTCCTGAGAATGGACTACTTCGACGATACGACGGCTATTTTGGTAGGGGGCAAATATACAAATCTTTGTTACACTTATGGCGTCGTTTCACCACTTTTAATCTAGAATAGATGACCCCTTGCACGTGACGTTATAGCAGCTCAACCTTAGTTCTATTTCTAATCAGAGAAAAATTGGGCAATTCAAAAAATACCGGCATGAAGAAGAGATGGCGCGGAATTTAATTTTCATGTTCAGAGAGCGCTACCATGCATCATTGTAATGCAAATAAAACCACTCGCATTCCACGAAAAGAACGTGCAAGATACTCATAAATAATCATCGTACCGTCGGTTATTGTTCTCAACCATGCCTGATAGAAGAGTAAATCGAGGTAAACTTCGAGGTAAACTTGTCTTGAATGGTATTTTACTAATGGTTTTGACGGCTTTTTTTACACACAATAAATGTTAACCAAGATATGGTTACCCTTCTACTTCAGTAATTTGTCCGAGTGTAAACATGCCGTAAAGCTACCGTTTCACTGCCCTTAAAAGTGTTATACATATTTAGTTCGTTAACTGATGTTTTTCTACTGTAATATTTGCGTTCTTTTTCTATTCTTTTAGACAGTAGACATGTTATCCTTCCTTATCATCATGGTCGTGTTCTTGTTGGCGTACGGTGTTGCACAACAAGCAATTCTCTTTCCTAACGAAGACCCTTCATGGGAACTCATCCCCAAGATCCTCTTCCGTCCGTATTTTCAAGTTTATGGTGAACTCTTCATTGAAGATGTGAATTATCCGGGTAAGAATTAGAAATAGCAGCCTATATATTTCTAATTTAATCTAAATTATGTCATATATTATATATAGCAGGTCCACATCAGCCTGTGGCTGCCGATGCAATGTTCATAATATTGTTTATATAACCTGCTTTATCAAATAAAATATTGATTGCCTATTAAAACCCCACTGGGAGATACACGTAGCCAAGTACAGAAGGTACTCCTAAGCTTCTTTTTTTTAACGTCGGTAACTCGTGACAGTCACTTAATGTTATAATAATAATAATGATAATAATAATGATAAATCTTTATTTAATGTGGGTATCAAATACAGCAGAATATAATGAGCTGGTTTCCAATTTGGCCCACGACTAAAATATACAATGATAATAATAAAAACAACAAAAGCTAGCTACTGACGACCAGAAAGAAAAAAAAATGTAGATCTATGTTACTAATAAACTTGATTTTACTCAATTTTAACTGGAGTATTGAGCTGCACTCCAAAGTACTGCAAGGGGTGTATTGGGGTCAATGTCGAAATTTAGAAATTCAGACTTAAGACTTCTAAAAATCCTGAGCTTTTTTCTTCAGAAAATCCAGAGAAAACACCCTTCAATACCCAAAAGTACGATGCTTATGGAGGTAGCCTGGTTACCTTTATCATGGCTTTCTATCTGCTTGCGGCCAACATACTCCTCCTTAACTTGCTGATTGCTATATTCAAGTAAGAAATTTGCACTGTTGTCGTGTTCAAAATAATAAAACTTAGAAGTTAAGACCCAAAATGTTTGTGGGTAATCACCCAAGGACGCATAATACACCTTTCCCTTTATCACGTCTTGATTCCACTTCGTACAACCGGAATCCTCTTCGAATACGTTTTCTTCTTCAAATGTTTGAACTCCTTTGGGTGTCCCAAGATAATGGTGTTACTGCTATTTTCATAAACATGCAAACTCGGTAGCTGCGAGCTGCACGCTGAAATTTGGTTTTTCGCTTTCATCGATTAAAAATAATCAGTCGGTACCTTTTATGTTTTTGACTGGCGGCAGTGAAAAACCAAATTCCAACGGGCAACTCGCAACTACACAGTTCGCGTGTTTATGAAAATTGCAGTAATTAGACCAACAAAAGGAACTAGGAAAAAGATTCTGGTAGTAGAGGTATCAAGCGTAATAAAGGGAATTAAATCTAGAATATGAATTATGTAACATAGTTTCTTGGACAGTGGAACATTATTGTAGTCTTTGAACTGTGCAATGTGACTCAAGCAAGTTTTTTTTTTCATGCAACTTGAGCCGCGCGCAAAAAAAAAAATCAAGTTGCACACGAGCACACGTATTTTTGCTTTTGCAAGTTTCGGAAATTTGTTGAAAAAGTAGAAACCAAATCAACTTTTCGTGCAACTTTTATGTTTAAAAAATAAGTTGTACCAGGTGTTACCCACTAAAAAACGCTCCTTCAACTTTGCGCGCGGCTCAAGTTGCGCGAAAAAAGACTACGTGTGCCAGGGGCTTCAGTCAACAGCCTTTTTTATCATCAGTATATCACTAAAATTACTATAAATTTTCAAGAATTCACCACTTTGCATACATAGGTTCACTGGTCAACCACAAAGCATTCCGTCAAGTTTCAAATCTGAATAATCGTTCAGCAAGCAAATTTTATTTCTTTTATAAAATACAAATGCGCACGCGTGCTGTGTGGTCTCATAACGCACGCGCCATCAACCAATCAGAAAGCGAGATTTATGAGTTATTTTACAATATATAATATCGAACGTGACCCTATTCAAACCGCTGAATTTTGTTGAGATAAATAGAATCAATAGGGATAGGGAAATAGAATCAATTGTAGTAAATTCTCTGATCACCTTTTCCCTTCCAGCAACACATTTTCAATGGTACAAGCAAATGCGAACCAAATCTGGAAGTTCCAACGGTATCAACTGGTTATGGAGTATGCGCAAAGACCGCTTCTTGTCCCTCCACTCATCGTTCTGGGTCACGTGTATCGACTTCTTAAGACCTGCTGGAGGCGAAGCACCAATAGAAGGAAAGAAGCCGATAGAAAGTTAAGTACGTAATCTTTTTTATTATTTTCATCATATATTGACCTGAGTAAGTGCTTTGTGATTGGTTTAAATGATGGTGTTTCTTCAGAGCACGGTGCACAGTGTTAGCCCTATGCGTGCGCGTCAGTGCAGCCGGCTTTTCAAAAAACATCGCCAGAAATTCTGAACCATTTTGGGCGGAGCTTATTATTCATCATTTTTACCCTGTCAATCAAGCAATTGTGTAGATTCGATTGTGATTGGGCTATTGTGAATGTGACAATTGAATGTTTACCTTTCCGGAACGTTGCGATAATAATAGCGTCTCGACAAGAAAAAGGGTTTTATTTGGCATTAAATAGCACTTCCACAGTTGATATTTTACCCAAGATTTTAAACAAGATCGAATAAATGGAATAAACAACTTTTAGAAGAGTTCAGTGTGAAAATGCGCTTCATCTTGTACTCCAAAGTCAAGTTACATCTCAAGATGGAGGCAGAAATGGAAGCCCTGTTAATGCTAAACTTCACCTCGTAAAACCGAGACGAAAATTTAATTCTTTCTTCTGAAATTTCGTGAAATGCTCAAGACATACTTCCTCAATCGATTGGAAGTTCGGGAAGGAAAAAGTGTTTGACTATTTTGAGCTGAGAGCCGAAGATGTGAGACTAGGTTCAGGTATTCTTATGATAATCCACTGTAATGTCTGTCTAATATAGTCCTTGGCATTAAAATGTAATTACCGAGCTGAAAACTATCACCAACGGAATTAAATTGAGATCAAATGAAAGTTCGAATACACTTTATTGTATTTGAGGTTCGGGCTGGCTTATTTATCCAGTTAAAATTAAAATATTTTACTTTATCGAAATTTCTCAATACTTTTCCCACCATATTTGAGCCCTGAATTTTCTAAGTATCATGACTTTAACTGCGCATGTCCGTTCGGAATTTCTGGCGATGAGCAAAAGACAACTACAACCAAAACTGAAAAGTATTTCAAATTTCCTTTGCTACGGTCGGTGTTTTTTCTTACAATTCTTTCCGCTTTCGTCACTTCCTGCTTGCGATATTGGGGAATGAATTGATCGCGAAATGAAAAATTAGAAAAATCCGTTTTATTTGTAAAGCATAAAACAGAGTTTGCATGCCTTTAAAAATGATTTCGATCGTACAACGCATGATCGTTACACCGTTGAAAGCGCACAAGATTTGCTACAAGATTTCTTCGTTCATTCAATGTAAATCCAAGAACACGACACTTTCACGTTCCCATCACGGAAACGGCATATATTGGGGAATAAAATGAAACGTTAAAAAAAAGTTAAAAATATTTTGATCTTTCAACGCATGGTCGTTGTACCGTTGAAAACGCACAAGGGATTTCATGTGTTACAGGATTTCTTCGTTAACTCAACGTAATGGCAAGAACACGACACTTTCACGTTCCCGTCACATACGGCACGCCGGTAAAACAGCTTTTCGAGAAACACGTATGTACTGTTTTGTCGATTAGGCAATTTTGAAATTTCATTAACAATAGAATCCTCGGTTAGCTTTCGGATCCAACGAGGTTAGTGAAATGAAATAATAATATATAAAGAAATCAGGAACCTATCACGACCAGGAACGAACACATTGTGGTTACGAGAACACATTAGAGTTTCTAGCGTTCTGCAAGATGTTTAGGCAAAGAGTTCTTCTTTTTGAGGAGTATGGTATTGAGCAATCTTTAAACTTATTTCAGTGAACATACAACATGAAATGTTGCTAAAGTAGGATTTTTGACATATATTTCTTGGTGCGCGCCATTTTAATTTCAATCATTTCGTTATTAGATACCCCATTACCTTATCGTCAGCTAAAACTGGTAATATAGAATCAAGTAGTGTTTACTCATCTAGTTTATATTTCAAAGCGGCAATACTTTGTTAAAATGGTTCACCGGTAATTCATTTCCACTTAAGGAAGGGCGTTTTTGATAAAATCAGCAATTTTTCTGAATGTACTTTTCTTCGTAACATAATTATTTTTTATAGAATCTTTTATTTTTTGGTTGGCAAATTTAAATGAGAAAAGATACCTGACGTCAATGTTTCTAAACAGTGAACATCGCTATACGTGAGGGTCTTCTGTGAACACAAGATGCCTACCTAGATTCTCCTTTCTTATCTAAATCCGCCCAAATCCAGGATTACATTTCATTAAAAAAAACCCAGAAAGTTTAGCGTATTCAATTCTACGTGTCTTATCTTGGCAATGACTAAAACATGGACTGGACTGGACTCGAGAAAACATGGACTCAGATAGTAGTTTTGTTTTTAACCACCCCACCCCCTATATTTTTAATAACTGAAGTTTTGGTCCCCCACCACACCCCTTCTATTCTAAAAATAAATATTTTTCGAACGAGTCCATGTTTTCTGAGTCCATGTTATCTGAGTCCATGTTTTCTCGAGTCCAGTCCAGTCCATATTTTAGTCATTGCCGTCTTATCTTTCCATGACTTCTCAAAAACCTATGTAGATTAGTTTTATAAAAAGCTATCTGGAATCTAAAGTGTCGCTTATCGGATAGAGGAACTTCAATAAAGGTATTTTATCATGATTATATTTAAATGCTCGTTCCGTGCTATGACTCAGTTATCTGCTCTTCATTGGAAATGTTTTTAATCCATTGCTAACGGAGGACATCACTTTTAAGCTAACAATCCGCTTACAACGTAAAGCCAAGGAATTTGAATTTACGTAGTAACGGATTTTGTGTTTTGTCGACGTATTTCCAACGTGCATTATACGTGATATAACTCAGTTATCTGTACTTGGGGTACTCTACATATTTGCAATCCATCGATGAAGACATCACCTTACGTCAATTATAAATAGTTATCCACGTTTTCTTGTTATCCACGTCAGTTTTCATGTGTATTTTCCACGTGCATTACGTGATATAACTCAGTTATCTGTACTTGGGGTACTCTACATATTTGCAATCCATCGATGAAGACATCACCTTACGTCAATTATAAATAGTTATCCACGTTTTCTTGTTATCCACGTCAGTTTTCATGTGTATTTTCCACGTGCATTACGTGATATAACTCAGTTATCTGTACTTGGGGTACTCTACATATTTGCAATCCATCGATGAAGACATCACCTTACGTCAATTATAAATAGTTATCCACGTTTTCTTGTTATCCACGTCAGTTTTCATGAGTATTTTCCACGTGCATTACGTGATATAACTCAGTTATCTGCTCTTCACTCTCTAAAGTTTTCAATCCATTGCTGAGGACATCAATAAGTCTTTACGTTGACAATGTCACTACGTTAATTATATAATAGCTATTCATGTTTTCTTTGCATTACGTGATAAGGGTCAGCTATCTACACTTCACTGTACATGTTTTTAATCCATCACTCTAAGTAACACTGTTATAATCCATGTTTTTAATCTATTGCAAAGTGCATCTCTTTTGACGTTGGAACTTCTCCATCTGCCGATTTCTAATCTTTGATCCTCCATGTTTGTCCCTCAACCAGGTCTGTTATCTATGCCCGCTTTTGTTTCTCAATATATTTTACTGCAAGCATCATTTTTTTGTGTTAACCAGATACAAAATAATTACTAATAATATTGTTTTACTATAATATTATAATAATATTATTATAATAATATAATAATATAATAATAATACAATGATAATATTTTATTATTATTTTGTGTTTTAGACCTGTAGTATACATAGCATGTACGTGCAATACTTATTCTCTACTATGAAGACGTCTCTTTCATGTTAAAAAAAGATTGTAATTTGGATGTTGCACTCTATGAATGGCGTAGCGAGTGGTGGGCGAGGGGGGGGGGGGTGACTGCCCCCTTTAACATTTTCGGATCGAGCCTTTTTATCTTTGATGTATGACATGACATGACAATTTACTTTATTGGCTTCCTTATAAAATAAAATGAAAATGAAATTTACATTGGAGTTTGTGACCAATGAAATGTATGATGTCAATGGCTTTGGCGTGTCCCCCCCCCCCCCGATCCTGTTCCGCTACGCCTCTGTTCCACAGTCATTAATTTTGTTATTTCATTTAGGCAATTGAGAAAATAAGTTTCTTCCAAAGGTCAATTCGCTTTAAGAAATCCGAATAAACATATGAACTCGATGAATACAGCAGAGTGAGAACTGTATATACAGCTGGCACACTTAGGCTCTTTTGAGCTGATAAAAAGGGGTTTCATCGAAAGACAGCTTGCTTAATTAATAAATCATAACAAGTAAACATAGTGAATACATCACAGTAAAAAGTAAGCTGGCACCATTGAAATTGAATTAAAGATAACTCTTTCGATCTGAGGAAAAAATATAGTTTCATAGAAACGTCAGCTCAGGTTATGAATGGGGTTTGCTGACAACTGAAGAAAAGGCTGAAATTCAGCTCACAGCTAGTGACGAATGAGCGAAATTTTAACTGAGAGCTGACAGCTTGCTCCCCACCCCCATTCAGACCCTAAAAATCCAAACTTAGTGAAAAGTGTAAAGCTGGGGCCTTTGAAATTAAAGGGCAAGTCTCTTGAGACATCTCACTGAATAGTGCATTGAAATTTAAGAACACGTCTCTCTTGAGCTGAAAGGATTTTCATATGAAATTCAACTCGCTTTTCATCATCTCTTAATAGAAGCAATATTACACCTTTCTTCCATTCTAAACGTCATGGAAAAATATCCTCTTTTTCGTAGTGCTGATACTCAAGTGTTAATGGCTAGACAAGCGACATACGATATATACATAGTCTCATTTACTTCTTTCCACAGCTTTGTCAATGAAACTTTTCACGTCTCTTTTCACTTTAGCAAATACTTTCTAATAATAGGGCATCAATACCCAAATGTTTTTCCCCAAATGTCACTTTTACTTTTGGTGTAATGTTTTCCCATTTCAGACCACGTGTTATTAATTCCCTTAAACACATTTTTTTTGCAATGTTGGAGGTTGTATCGATATTATGATGTAGCTACTAAGTTTTAATAGTAGTAAGTACCTGAAGGAAGTAATACTATTTCCAAGGGAATGACATGGGTTTTTGATTATAGCCAAAAGATATCCATTACTGGATCTTGTGACGCAATGTGACGCAATCGATGTGACGTCACATACGGCTGTTGCTTCCTCTTTTTCCTCCCTTCCTCTCGTCACGTTTTGTGAGAACTAGAGTTGGTATCTCTGTCCTTTCCTGAAATGTGTCTAAGGTAATCCTAACTGTATCTCCATGTGACATCATATTTTTCTCTCTCAAAATACCATCTAAGCTTACAACCGTTCTCAACATCAAAGGTTCAGAATACGTCAATCAGAAGCGTGCGTAAACAATTGCCTCCAATCCACTAATTTTTGCTCGTGGTCGCTCGATGCCATTGAGTTCATAGCGTTTCCCCAGGCTCCTGCAGTGTTTGTAACGATGTGTGGTTTCAAAGTTTGTCTTTTACGAGTTTATTGGCCATGTGAAATTTTCTCAGCAAATTTTCTCGCAATGCTTGAAAATGTAGCGTTCTAGGTTGCCGAGGTGAAATGTTACACTGCAGCGCGATCTCAGCAACTTGCAGCCACTTGGAAAATATGCCTTAAAATTACAAGAAAAGTTTCTGGAGTGGTAATACACTGGGCAGTGGCGTTGCCAGTTGCTGCAATTCGTTGCAAAATGAAGTAGAACTGCGTTCTACCTGGTGCAACGCCGCACGCGCTACAAAAGAATTGCTACACAAACCCTGTTACACTGTGCAATTTGCCAGAAACTTGTGTCGCAACGGCAGTTTCTGAGAAAATTACAGATGTGTTATACGTATTTGAGTAGCCAAATTGAAAAAGGAAGTCCAGATTGTCATTCATTTAGACAAATCTTATCCTAGCTAAGTATTCAAGATGCCAAAACCGCTTATAAGTTTCGTTAAAAAGGATTATTATTTCAGCTTGAAGCTTTTAAGTAGGTTTATTATTAATTAAGGGTACGATGCTCATATTTTAGTTTTAATTATTTCTAAAAAAAATAAAAATTAAATTTTTTTTTCTTTTTTTTCTGTTTATCAAGCTTTTTGCCCCCTCTAATCATTTCTCTTTCCTTTTTGTTGCTATGTTTAGTTGCTTTCTCTTTTCTTAAAGATATTGTGGTAAATATAACGACCGAAATAGCTGGGAAATTGTAGTTGTATTTTCCATATCTTTTCTAAATTGAGTGCATCACAAATCATTACCTAAACTACTTCTTTTAAGGGAGATTTCTCTTGCCAAACTTCCGTATATTGATTGCCTCAACAACTGGAATCTCATTTTGAACGAGAAGTTACTAACAATATATTTTCAGGTATACAAAGTACTTGCAACAACTCAGAACCCTCTTCAAGTTAATTTGGAAATCAGCCTATCAGGCTTGAACATTTTGAAGAAATTAGACCATTTTCTTGAGAATATAAGAGTATCTTAATTTTGAAATAATTAATTTTTTCCACATTTTTGTAATTTGTAATTTTTGTAATTTGGATTTTATTTATTCTATTTCCAATTTATTTTTTTTGGATATTTTTTTCATATTCCCTACTTGTACAAATGAATACCACTTTTTGGTATTCGTTTCCGCTTCCAAGAGAGCTTCTTTGCTCATCCCCTCGAACGGATGTCATTGATTTAACATATCTATATTACTTTTATTTCATTTTTCATTTAAGGTGGCTCCAAGGAGCTATTTTTAAGTCTCACTTCCCTTTTTCAATCCAATTATAAATACTCTTACTTTAGCTCAATGAATCTGAATTTTACACAGATATTAAACTTGGATGAAAGTTTTGAACGATGGTCTTTTTATGCTTTTTATCAGCGTTTTCTTAGCAACGATAAACAGACATTTCGAAAAACAGTTTTTCCTAAATATCTTTCGAAATCGAGCTACTCTCGAAATGCGAATAATTTCACTATAATTGACACAGTGTAGCACACTAAATGGAAAAATTTTGAGAAATGTCTGTTTTATTTCGAAAAAATCATTTTAAACATGTTTCAGCGATGCACAGATGAACGGACTAACCGTGATCCCTATATAAACACTGATATGCTATATATAGTCTTAGTTTCCTAACCAAGCATACTCTGTCATGGTTGTAACGAATGATTTTAAAAGCTCTTGCATTGGTATTTAAAGTTTACTTTCAGACCGATTAAGTTCGAGATTCACTGTTGCAAGCCATCCTCAGATTAACATACAGGTTTGTGTTTGTCTCGCTGGGATACCCAATTAATCATACTCGAACAACGAAAAAAGTAAATTAAGACCATTTTTTAATTTTTTTAATTTGCTGCTCAATATTACTTTGCACCAACCCTCGCTTTTGTATATATCTTATGCCTCCTCATATTTAATCTAGAAACTAGAAAGTTTGGGTTTATTATCAAAAAGGACGTCAGAACATCTTTTTGAAAGTTGATAGGAATGATTTAGTATGGTATCATTATCTTAATGTATTTGCCTTTTTGTTCCCTAATCGAAAATGGGTCCGTTTTCCAATTTGTTTCTCTCTCTCATTCCCTCCTTACTTCCCTATGCTTTTCTTTCATTCTTCCTTTTTCCCTTCCTTCTCTCCCATTTTCTCATTTTAGTTGTTATATTCTACAAAAAATTTTTTTCTATGTTATATTTTAATTATTTTATCCTATTTTCCAATTTTTAAAAATCTTTTATTCACTATCTCTGGTACTTCCTGTTATCCTCGCCATCGTCTTCCGTCCGTCTATTAAAAAGTAACACCTATTTTTGATCGCAACAGATGTATTTTAAGATCAAATCAAAAGTTCATAGATCTGTCATTTGTTTCTGTGGTGATGAGACAGGATTAGAATTGAAAACAACACAAGAGAAATGGTGCCGGAACTGATTTGATTTTTCATCTAGTGCTTGTGAATTATTATCATTTCCTTCTGTTTTGCAGACGTCACCCTTAAATATCTCAAAGGGGTGCGAGAATGGCAGTTATTCTTTTTACTTGTAAATTATTTTTTTCGATTTTCTGCTACTATCAATACAAGCTAGGCACAAAGACAGATGAAATGTTTTTTTGTTATATATACATTTTCCATTCCAAGGAAGGAAGGAAGGAAGGAAGAAAGAAAGGAAGAAAGGAAGAAAGGAAGAAAGGAAGAAAGGAAGAAAGGAAGAAAGGAAGAAAGGAAGAAAGGAAGAAAGGAAGAAAGGAAGAAAGGAAGAAAGGAAGAAAGGAAGAAAGGAAGAAAGGAAGAAAGGAAGAAAGGAAGAAAGGAAGAAAGGAAGAAAGGAAGAAAGGAAGAAAGGAAGAAAGGAAGAAAGAAAGAAAGAAAGAAAGAAAGAAAGAAAGAACAAATTCGAACTAAAGAAAAAAAGAAACAAAATAAATGTTTAGCTAAAGAATGGATAAGCAATCTTTTATGTCAAACGCTGAAAGGTAAAGTGCGAAATATTGTTTATTTTGTTTCGCCTGTAGCAACTTTGATTGGATATTAATAGCTAGAAAGAAAGATACTGTCTAGTTGATAGCAGACTTTACAGCCAGATGGATTTTCTATCATCAAAAAATGAGTAAACTCCTTGAATTTCTGAACCATGAATGGAAGGTTTCAAAACCTGCAGAACCGTCATTTCAATATAACGATATTTTGGTTCTTCAAGATACTCAATGGATATCGTTGTCATCATTTTAAACAAATATTTATATAGTATTTTATTCACAAATATTTTTTTAAAGAATTTTTGATTGAAGGCTTATACTTTTTCAATATTAAATCCATAATAAGTTCTTTATCTTCTAAAAGAAAAAGCCTAAGACGGACCAGCTGGTACTTTGTCTATTATTGCATAAAATCTAATCCCAAAAGGCATTAGGTGGTGAAAGCGTGAGATCGAAAAAAGGCAAATTAGGTTAAGTAGGTAAAGTAAGGTAAATAATGGAGAGTGTGAGTGAGTGGAAAGTAGGTAAAGTAAGGTAAATAATAGAGGGTGTGAGTGAGTGAAAAGAAGGTAAAGTAACGGTAAATAATAGAGGGTGTGAGTGAGTGGAAAGTAGGTAAAGTAAGGTAAATAATAGAGGGTGTGAGTGAGTGGAAAGGAGGTAAAGTAAGGTAAATAATAGAGGGTGTGAGTGAGTGGAAAGTAGGTAAAGTAAGGTAAATAATAGAGGGTGTGAGTGAGTGGAAAGTAGGTAAAGTAAGGTAAATAATAGAGGGTGTGAGTGAGTGGAAAGTAAGTAAAATAATGTAAATAATAGAGGGTGTGAGTGAGGGGAAAGTTGTTAAAGTAAATGACGGAGCTCGAGGGTATGAATTTTGAAAATTTGAGGCAAATCGCATTCAAAATGCCAAATTACCTTTTTAAAAAACAATGAAATATGAAACTCAAACTTACTTTGAAGGAAAAAACTTAATAGTAAAGGGTGGAAACGATTTAACAAAGTAAAATTAGGCTGAGATATATCTTATTGCAATTCTAGGCAGGCATCGCCAGAAATTCCGAACCATTTTGGGCGGAGCTTATTATTCATCATTTTTACCCTGTCAATCAAGCAATTGTGTAGATTCGATTGTGATTGGGCTATTGTGAATGTGACAATTGAATGTTTACCTTTCCGGAACGTTGCGATAATAATGGCGTCTCGACAAGAAAAAGGGTTTTATTTGGCATTAAATAGCACTTCCACAGTTGATATTTTACCCAAGATTTTAAACAAGATTGAATAAATGGAATAAACAACTTTTAGAAGAGTTCAGTGTGAAAATGCGCTTCATCTTGTACTCCAAAGTCAAGTTACATCTCAAGATGGAGGCAGAAATGGAAGCCCTGTTAATGCTAAACTTCACCTCGTAAAACCGAGACGAAAATTTAATTCTTTCTTCTGAAATTTCGTGAAATGCTCAAGACATACTTCCTCAATCGATTGGAAGTTCGGGAAGGAAAAAGTGTTTGACTATTTTGAGCTGAGAGCCGAAGATGTGAGACCAGGTTCAGGTATTCTTATGATAATCCACTGTAATGTCTGACTATTATAGTCATTGGCATTAAAATGTAATTACCGAGCTGAAAACTATCACCAACGGAATTAAATTGAGATCAAATGAAAGTTCGAATACACTTTATTGTATTTGAGGTTCGGGCTGGCTTATTTATCCAGTTAAAATTAAAATATTTTACTTTATCGAAATTTCTCAATACTTTTCCCACCATATTTGAGCCCTGAATTTTCTAAGTATCATGACTTTAACTGCGCATGTCCGTTCGGAATTTCTGGCGATGTCAAGTATTGAGAATATGACGTCATCACGAATAATGGCCGCCATTTTTTAAACTCGAGTAGCTTTGGAGAAAAAGTAATTGAAAAAGGAAAGCGAAAACTTTGATTATAGTAGCACTTTAAATATCCACCAAGAAAGAGTAATTATATTTAATCGTACTAAAAAAAAGTGCTTATTTTTTTTGGTTTTCATTAGGGTTTCAAATAACTTCATTTGTTTTACTCATAATTTCACTCTAACTGTCTGTTAATTTGCGCAATGATTCATCATTTTTTGAAAGTTACTTCCGTTTCCAGATATATTTTATTTTCGATGTTAGTCCTAAGGTGATAATCCATAAGAGATTTTATTTATTAGACGTAAAAAAAATATAATCTGCAAAATAACGTTTCGTTAATAAAGGAAATTCCTCGGGGTAGAAGCATTGACAATATCCTAGTTTTTTCCTTATCTCTTTTTCCTTTGCTTTTTTGTTTACAACTAATTTCAAGAACGTTGTCATATATATCAGTACTTAAAAAATAACAAATAGGAATTTATTAGAAATATTCTTTGTTATTTTGATTATAAAACTCCCTAGATTGATGAGAATATAAGTGTTTTATATATTTATTTGGGCATACAGCTTGATAATAAACAGAATACGAGAAGATTTGTCATTTCAGTTTTCATTTCAGAATATTAATAAGGAAAAACAAATAGGAATTTATTAGAAATATTCTTTTTTATTTTCATTATAAAACTCCCTAGATTGATGAGAATATAACTGTTTTATATATTTATTTGGGCACACAGCTTTATAATAAACAGAACACGAGAAGATTTGTCATTTTTTAATTTGAGAATATTTCGCCCTTTCTCCAAAGGCCATTTTATTTTGCTGTTGATGGCCTTTGGAGAAAGCCCGAAATATTCTAAAAAATGAAAAATCTTCTCGTATTTCTGTTTATTATAACTGTTTTAATATACACCAACAACGGATAATTTCAAAAATGTGAAAAAATTACACCTTTTTTTCAAAAATAATTAATTCCTATTTCTTGTTTTTTGTTTTTATATGACAACGTTCTTGCAGTTTTTTTAATTGAATCTAATATAAATTTTACTTTACTTGCTTTCATTTTTGCCAGTTTTAGCTCTTATCTCCACGATCTGATTTGCACGACATTCTCTCAGACATTTTGTATATAGTCTTGATATATAGAATATAGTATTTAGTGATACTTGATTGCAGTAGTGTATTCTTAATGCTACAATAAGAGCTTGTTCATGTATCTCTGAACGTTTTCCTTTCTCGCTCACGTAATCGTGTTGTAAAACACTCGTAATGTTTTAATAGCAAGTAAATCTGATCTGAAATAATGTGGCACCTTTGCAATAGTGTAAACATGGCTTCATAAAAGGCTGTCTCACTTAACACTTTACGTTCTTGTAACTAGACTCTTTTCCTCGAGGCGAAATTTCTTCATTTTAAACATCATGATCTTAAGTTGCATCCATATTATGTATCTTCTCTAGCGTAATCAAAAGACAAATAAATAATTCTCAAGCGAAAGAAATTTAGTCGAGATTGAAATTCCCTCTGCAGTATTAACAGTCAGTCCTAACAAACCTGTGGCTCTCGTTCTATGATCAAAATTGAATTTAGAAATTGATCTGTACAGAGGGAGGAAAACTGGAGAACCTGACTAACAAGAGTGAATCAAAAAGTAACTCTACTCACATGGCCGCAGGTCTTAAGGACGTTCGCGGGCAAAAAGGTTTCCCATTTCCCCCCCCCCCCCCTTAAAACTTCGTATGGTGAAAAAAACACTATCATAGAAGTTCCATGAGCAAAAAAAAAAAAAAATGGGGGTCACTGTTCTGGTTTAGGAGTGAGAAAATATCAAAGTTCAGCCTTTTTCTTATCGAAAATTGCTTCCGCGCAATACATAGAAGTCGAGAAGTAAAGTCATTTTTTTTTTGTAGAAAAACTAAATGGATTGCTAAACACATTTTGAAACAACCGTCTAATAACCTATAGATAAATATTATGTGTAGATATTTATGAAAACATACAAATAACTTGTAGTTTTTGACTCGAATTTGCAGCCACCATGTACCATTGGGTGACGCTTTGGCCGTAATGTAGATGGCTTTGGCCGTAATGTAGATGGCTTTGGCCATAATGTAGAAGTTTTCATCAAAATACGGGTTTTTATTATGAATTTCCCTTATTTTTTCCTTCAAATTTGGAACACTGAGAGCTTATGTAATTCTGCATAGATTACTAAAAAAAATAGCCCATGAGCACAACGATGAGAGGCGGTGTATGAGCAACGTACTCCACCCTTGCTTATCAACTTTGGACCATGCTATTAATATATATAATCTTTAGTTAAAAACAGAGACTACGTGCCATGCGCATTTATAAGTCGTGAACTGCTAATGCGGTTCTTCAAATTTCAAAAATAACTCGATGACCATATTTTGGCAACAAATCGTTAATCTAGGATAATCTTTTACTCACGTAACCCCGAGAAAACGCAAATTTTCGCGAAGCACGGTGGCTTAGGTAATAGCGCACGCCTCTCATCAAAGCCATCCGAGTTCGATTCCCGAACTCGTCGTCGTTTGTGAGTAAAGTTGCTTGTTGGTTCTCTCCAGTTCTTCGAGGGTTGTTCTCGGGGTTCTCCATTTTTCCTCCCTCCGTAAAAACAAATTTGGAATTCCAATTCCAATTTTTTATTATTTTTAAGTCAATATTTAAGGCTAGTTTATTGAAATGGAGTCCTGATATTTCACTATTTCGAAGGTACAGACTGAGATTTTCTTAGTATATACTAAAACAGCTATTCTCATCAATCTAGGGGACTTCATCATAATTAAAATAAAAACATATTTGTAATTAATTCCTATTTGTTATTTTCTTATTTTTTTATTTTATATGTCAACGTTCTTGCGATTAGTTGTATACTTAAGATGAGATGAGACCCCTTCACGTTGGTACAACTGTTTTGCATAGTACCTTAACAAATCGTTTACTAAAATTGACCTCTTCCAAGATGAAGTTTCGTGCTGAGAAAGGTTTTTCCGTAAATCACTGATGTACTGCCAGTTCTTTCATTATTGGAAGTAAAGTTAGAAAAAATACAAGGTCCGCACAGGTTGTGGGTTAATCAATCGTTATCAATCGTGTCGTTATTAGCAATCCTGCTGAGTGTCATTATCTTATCATTAAATAAGATTTATGTTCCCTGAATTATGGTATTATATATTTGCATGATGGTATTTAACCAAATCTAGGCTTAAACAAATATATACATGTGCAGGCAAGTATCTCGGGAACGGATTAGCTTGCCGTTCTTCCAACTAGAAGTATGTTGAAAATCCAAAACAATCACAAATATACAATGTTTGATATTTCATATACCGTCTTTGTCAAAAAGGTTGTCCTGTGTAAAAAGATATTTCAAAATTGTTGTGAAAGTACAGATAATTTTGAAATATCACTCGTTGTATTTATGCAAAATATCACTACAAACCATGCTATTACCTATACTAATGATACGTCCACCTTAAATTGCCTAATGGAATAAAAGTATTTCGATTCATTAAAAACCTTGGAACGGACCACAATAATGAATACCCGCATTCTTGTTAGACCCCTTGGACTTGCACTCTTGGAGTCCGATCAAATTTGATTAGAGACGTGTTCCTTAGATCTTAATGCAGTTTTTATTATTATTGTTTTCGACCAAATGCTAGCGTAGGGTTTATTTGTTGATCATATAACATTGAGAGAAGAGATCGCGGTAAGCGTACATGGTGTGCTGCTGCTTAACTTAACACGCCAGCTTTTTAGAAAGATAGCGGGATTAGGATCTATAAATCATGTGCAAAAATATATTATGTGCTTATATAGAAAAGTAGTAATATCAGGGGAAAATTTTCCCCTGGTATTATCCGAAAAATAGTGTTTTTTCCTATTTGTTTTTCTAAGCATTAAAAATAAAAAGAAACAAACCAAAAAAACAACAACAACAGCAACAACAGCAATTAACAACTGTATGCTATGTAAATCAAAGTGCCCAAAATAAGATTCCCGTCCGCCACCGATAGTGCAAAATACTATTCAAATACCCCCAAATTACATGAATAGGTCTTGTTTTTGTTATTGCAAAGTTTGTTGTGAACGAAAGAATGTGAAAAAGCACAAATACTTGAAGAATATGTGCTCAGTTGTCAAATGCTCTAGAGTAATCTACGTCAATTTTTTCCAAAGTGACGTTTGCCGAGATAAAATTAAATAATAATCCCGCACTGAACATCCCCCAGTGAAAAAATATATCAAAATCAATGCCTATTCTACTTTCAAGCCCTTATCTTAGTCATGTACCTTGCTTTATTTTTGTACTTCGACAATACTGGCTCAAGCCGATATGACTTATATTTTTTTCTTTAGATTAAATTCAAGATATCAATAGAAAATCTCCTTAAAAATTTTGAATTTTCGTACATCTAAATCCCGTAATCTGTATTTATTCTGTCACGAATGTGATTGTCTTAGATCGTGATTGAAAATTAGATTGAGAAAAAGAAACGTCGGGTTTCTGAGAACCGTCAAACGATTACAATAATTTACAGGATTATATTTTTTACTTCGTTTGTAATCAATGACTCTTGCTCGTGTATTTTGTGCGACAGAGTTCAAATTTCCACTTTTAAAGCTCTTTAGCAGAATTACAAATAGCTTCCGTTCTGCTTCAATATCTTTGCATCCGAAATTTCTTTCCGTCTTTATTTCGCCTGCCGCATAACTATAATTACTCCATCATTCAATCTTGATTCCTATAGGGCGTCATGGATCTCTAAACCTTCCCTATTGGTCGACATTTGATGTTTTCCCCGCCTTCTCTTGTTTCTCATTGGTTGCTTGCTATATCGTTGCACTTATAAGGTTTTGTTGTTTACCGAGTATTCAGAAGAACAGCCGTAGTTTGGCGCACAACACTGACTCATCCATGGCCATATTTCTTGAGTAACCGGTATAATACAAATCATTCGTTCCAAGCGAAAAGATTTCGAGGACGTCGTTATATCCACATCTGAAAGATTGATAGTCAATTCCTTATTCAATACTTTAGTATTTGGTTCCTACACAGTGAATTTAGTGAGATTTGAACAGCTGGACATTGGCCAAGCAAGTAGACCATCCAAGAGAACGATGAATAATTCAACTGCAACTTTAAACACATCCTGTTACTTTTACCCTAACTTCCAACGAGCACAGCCACCCGAGAAGTATTTCATTTTCAAGGTAGTTTTGTTATCTATCCTGATGGCAAGTGGATTGGTGTGTAATGCTTTAGTAGTCGCAGTCATCGTTAAGAATAAACACCTTCGAAAATCTATAAACTGTTTTATTCTAAGCATGGCCATATCGGACCTTTTAATCCCAATCTTCGCTATTCCGCCAATTTTCGCAGTGGTCGTAGTAAGCTCCCCCAAATGGCTTGGCGGACTTGTTGGGAGTGTCCTTTGTAAATTGGTTAACTTCCTTTCTGAACTTAGCCCCTTGATCTCGAACATGAGTCTGGTCTTTATGACTTGGGATCGCTTCATCGCCATTGTGTATCCAACAAAGTTCCATCTTCGCACTCCTACATGCAGGAAACGTCTTGTTATACTCAGTTGGCTGATTCCAACGATCTACTGTTCTAAAAACTTTTACTCTTACAAAATAATATCACATAGTAGTTTTGTATTTTGTGGTCAAATGTGGTCGCCGGATTTCCCCCACGACGAAACAAATACCAAAGTACTAACAATCTACTCCGTGGCTTTTTTGTATATACCGTTCATTCTTCTTACCTTCATGTACAGTGCCATCATCTGTACCCTTCGTAAACAGCAGTTGATTCTTAAGAATAACATTACATGCAGTTTACAGCAAAATGTGAGACAGAAACAGCGACGAAGAGTCATCACGTTGGCCCTGGCCATTGTCTTTGGTTTCATGATATGCTATGGACCATTGAACTATATTTATGTCATGCATAGTTTGAAAGGTTGGCTGTACGACTCATCTGCGTCAACAAAAATGACTTTTTTCTCTTTAGCTCTTGGATACTCCAATGCCACCGTCAACCCGTTAATTTGCATGATTTTTCATAAAGACCTGAGGGTTTGCGTGATGAAAATAATTTGCTGTGAATTGAAGTGTTTTCGCAGTAATAAGACGTTTAATCTGAGACCCAATTACGAACTGAACACTCTAGATTTTGACAAGTCAATCGCCGTGATGACAAGTTCAATTAAGAACCTGTCAGACATTGAAGTAACTGCATCAGATCATTGAGGAAAACAATCTCAGAGACCTGATTCCAACCCGGATCTTAACTTTAGATTCCAGAGATCAGATAATCAAAATAGCCTGAAGACTTGAAGTGAACGCAAGGTCATCCTACAATGATTGGAAATAAGAACACTACATGTTAATAAGCTTGAACTTGAGAGAAGAGAGTCTTGGCGCCTCAAACAATGACATTCATCACATCTGCGTAGATTTTGCATCATTTTGCTCGCCCTTAACTAGAATTAACTGTCACTTGCCTATGTTCCTTATCGCTCACTCCCCATCGATGGTAGACCAATAAGATTTGGCATTTCGGGGAAAGTTTTGAAATACATCATATTGCATATTATGAACTTGCTTGTAGAAAGGTTATAGTATTAGTCTATTTCAAAAAAAGTTGTCGGCCGGAGGTCTAAAATCTAAAATCTGATATTAAGATCAACGATAAAACGTGGTGGCATATTTATATATCAACTTGTTGCAAACTACTAAAAAAGACAAAACACTTTCCTTCATATTTAAATTCATAGCTCACAGCCCACAATTAATTTCGGTCTCAGATTCCAGATTTAAGATAATAATAATGCTGATAATAATGATAATAATAATGATGATAATAATGATAATAATAATGATAATAATAATAATAACTATTATTATTATTATTATTATTATTATCATTAACACTATTATTATAAGTTTTAAAATAGTAATAATAATAATAATAATTTAATTCTTGAATCTCCGAATGACAACATTTGTTGAAATAATATATACATACCAATACTAAGAATACATTTGCAGTGATCCATTGATGCCTTTTTTCTCATATTAATATTTCCAAAGTCTTGTTATTGATTCATAAAGAACACTTTATCTGAGTGACAACAACAACAACAACAACAATTTATTTGCACTCTAAAGAAAATGAAAATGACCTTGAATAATATATAAAAATTGCAAAAAAAGAGCACAGTTACCTAAAATTGCTAGAAAGCTAAACGTGTTAGGCAGCTAAGGTGGCAGACAAGATATTGTTACAGAATTATTTGGAACTTTTAAGGCCGACAAAGTAAAAATGCATCGATAAATATCGTAATAATTCATTAATATCAGGCAATTCAGGATCTTATGTTGCAGAATCGTTAGGCAACAAGACAAACTATGTAAATATTATGTATGTATTTTTAACTTTCCACGTGTATACACAGATGTATTTAAGTGGTTTTTTTTTTGCGTGTACATTTGGACATTTGTTTTTCTTGCGAAATGTGTACAGCAACATCAATAAAACGGCCAATGTAAATATTTTTAATATTCCTCGGATGTGCAGGGACTTATTGTAGTAGGTTTTCCCATGGGACCTTTGTTTTTCTTGATGAATTTATTCTACAGTGCTTATGTAGTCAAAAGCCGAACACTTGTAAGCTTGTTTTGGCTTCTGCCTATCCTTTGTAACTTTAGCTTTCAAAGTAAACCCCTTGCAGTACCTTCGGAATGCAGCTCAATTTGGAGGACAAAACAAAAGAATTTCAATCTCCTGAGAATTAAAAACCTATTGTTTTGTCCTCCAAATTGAGCTGCATTCCCATACTGCATCAGTTGATGTGAAGAACAGCTAATAAGCTTACTCTGTTGGTTTTCTTGCATACCAGCCTTATGGCTGGGAAGAAATCATTGACATTAGACTTTACTTGTAATAAACTTATATTCGATTGAACTAAATTTGCTTGTGTTATACACGCATCAAGCATTCCGCGCTACTGCTCTAAGCGCATGCTCAGGGGATTAAAAAGTGGGATAATATTTTGTAAAATATGCAATTTTTTTTTTGGTATATTTGACTCAAAATTCGCTTAACGGTACGTGATTTTGAAATATAATGAAAATTGTGTTTGACAAGAAAAATACAACTAAAATATAACATGTTTTACAAAATATTATCTCACTTTTTAATCCCCTGAGCATGCGCGTATTCCCATGATGCCTTTGTCTTTTACTTATCAACTCCTTGTACCTTCAATATTTGTAAAAATGTATCTAAGGACACAGTTTTTACTCTTTACTCTTTATAGATCGTATCAATAGACCTTATGCAATGTCGGTCGCTCCTAATTTGCAGAAACGAAAAGCTTAAAAAAAGATTTTTGAAATATTTTTGAAATATTTTGAATTGAGAAAATATTTTGTCTTCACATGAAATACCATCAGCGAATTCGTAAATGTGTACAGTTTCAAAGAACAGTGATAACTGATTGCAGAGTTATAAGCATTTAAATGTGCCAAAAACATGAAAATGAGTCTGGTCGGGACATGACTGTTTTTCACATACAAATCCTTCTAATTTTAAATTGCTGTAACTTCCCTAGTATTTTTTCTAGAGCACTCAAATTTTGCTTAAATACTAATCTTAGCATATACTTTCGAATGCTGCCTGTTAGGACTTTAGGAGCTGATCAGCTCCTGAGTGGAAAACAATACTAGTATTGTAATCCTCATTGATGGGTTTTGCATAAAGTACATAAACGTATGTTCTAGTCTTCTGTGGATTTTTTACAAGCTGAATGACATGGTTTAAATAATCATGTACATGAAGGAATTGAGCATATACGGTGGAAATGTAGCTCTAAATAAATTCTGACATTACTCATTACTCGTGTAGTGGTAATAGTATTAATTTTCTTCTTTATTTTCAAACTCTTCTTCCATTTTCGTGTAAAATGGCGGATCTAAGGGGGATTTGTTTCAAAAAAAAATATTTCTTATATATTATTTATTTATAATTTATTTATGCGATTCAAAGTCTCCTTAAGTAAATCCTTTGGGAAGTTGAAGGTCAGAACTCTAGAGTCTTATCTGGATGATTATACTTCGTGGTATGAACAAATGAGGTTATTTTCCAGGTTTTTTTGCTATGATCGGTTTACTAAACTAGAGAATATTCCGTTTTCCGTCACAATGCCAACATACTAAGTACCATTTCATTAAAGGTAAAATTTTGTCGCGTGGGAAAAAGAAAACGCTTGGAGGAATATCCATTTGAGTTGCTACTAGACATGAGGTTCGATAAATTAAATCTAGTGATAATGTGACAAAAAAAAAAAAAAAAAAAAAAATCAGAGCCTCAGTCGTTTCCCCCCGCGTTACTTAAAATAAGACTTGTAAGGTTTCAGAGATGAGGAAATTGATAGAAAAGGTCAGATGTAACAACAAAAGCGCTTACAAAAAAAGCTACAACAATATAGTATTGCATAAAAGTTTTTTTTTTTTTAAATATTATCTTAGATGCGGAAACAGCAAAATATATGGCACAAATTTCATCCGGAAAAAAAGTGATTTCTTTTATATTTTTCGCCTAGACTCATATCTAAAGGGGTCCATTACGCTAATATTTACCGCAATTCTCTTGTAGCATATAAAATGCACTACAAACTCGGTTTTATCTGTGAGATTGACATTTAAGTGAAGTTGCTGTGCAATTCGGAATGAAACACCAAAAGTGGCCGCCATATTGACTCCTTCAGCTAATGTGTTTTTTTTTAATGTTACGGGTAATAAAAGGGGCCGGGATCAGCTTGGGCCAAATGTTTCTTTTATTCAATACAAAGCACGTGTTTCTCGATTAGTGTTTTTACGATTGCTGGTAAAACTTAAGGATATTCACCTCTTCTGTTTTGGCTTCAAAACCTGCTTCATTTAAGACCACTCGACATTCTCTCAAGTATTGTTGCTTTAGTTTGGCGGTGAAACTTACAGCGCGACGCGCAAAAGTATGACCACTTTTAATGTATTCGCATACTTCTATGCACGAGCCTTTTGCTCCAAACGAGCTTTTACACGCCTTATTTAGTAAAACCAGACAGCTTGGCATCAAATGTGTCTGTTTAAAGTACAAAATCCCGTGCATAGAAGTATGCGAATACATTAAATGTGATAATACTTTTGAGCGTCGCGCTGTAAGGACATACAACTCTTCTACTTTGGCTTAAAACTGCTTCATTTAAGACCACGTCTAATAGCCAATGTGCATGAGCTCGAAATTCTAGCACAAAGCATGATGGGAAAGTGAGTTCTTACGCTTTTTTGGCTCCTCTAGAAATTCATCTGATACTTTTTCCTTCGACATTTTCTATGGAAATAAAAGGATTTCAGCAGACGAAAATAACAGAGTAATTGGCGGTAGAGCTTAAGGGCATAGACCTCTTCACCTAATGTGTTGTCATTTAAGACCGTATGTCATTCCCCCGAGTAGTATTAATTTTTTGAATCACTAATAAATATAGGTAAGGATGTTACTGACATGGTCTGAAATGAGAAAATTTTCCGTGTCAGAATCTCAAAAGGCCTACTGGTTTATTTGTCAAGCTGGAGAAAATCAATAAAAAAAATCTCTTTTTAGACTCAACTAACATGGTATCTATGACGTCACATCTCCATGCCATCCTATCAACCAGGCCATAACATACTCTCAAATATCTTTCAGATCTGTAGTTATTTTATACGACTCATTGAGGGCCAGTTTTTTTTGGGGGTATCAAGTGCAATGCATTACTTTGCATTTGTTTTCAATTTGTTCACAACATCACGATTAAATGGTCCAAACCCGCTTTCGAGTGTAAAACCTTAATGGGAAATATAATCTACAATCTCGTGTTTTTAAGCTTTTTTTATTTTACCCACTTGATAAAGTTGCTTGACACTTCCTAATAATTATTTTAGGAGAATTTAGTAGATTGTAATCGAACTTTAGAGAGAGATTATATCGTGGAGAATATTTAAGATGCTATTGAAGTCTATGATTATCAGTCACATCATGAGGAAAAGTCACTTTTTGATAAAGAAAAAGAGCTAGCAAGGATCATTTAATTGCGTGGATTTTAACTTATTTGTTTGCCAAGATTCTCAGACTATTAAAACCTGTGATATTAACTGCCAAAACCTTGAAATTCAAAACGAAAACAAGTCGTTGTTTGATCATCAGCGACAAATTACAGTATTCAAATACAATCCTTTTCAAGGCATAAAAATAGATTATTTTTCTTTAGCGTACCAACGTTCATAATTAGAGAAAATGTCTCTTTGATAGATATTGTCAAATGAATTCAGTAGATTGCTAGCAGGTCTCTCATAGATGTAATTTTAAAAATACTTGAAGTATATGAAGTCAGTAAAAATGTCAAATTTTGGCATAAAGAAACATTTGATGCGCATACGTATAAAATTAAATTTGTTTCCCTAAAAGCCATTAAACCTTTCATGCATGCTTTTAATGTCTGGAAGGCAGGGAAAAAGAGATAAGGAGGGAAAGAACTGAAAAAGAGAGTAAGAGAGAGAAAGAAAGAAAGAAAGAAACTAACAAAGAACTAACAAAGAAAGACAGAAAGAAACAAAGAAAGACAGAAAGAAACAAAGAAAGAAGGAACGAAAGAAAGAAAGAATGAAAGAAAGAAAGAAAGAAAGAAGGAAAGAAAGAAAGTAAGAATGAAAGAATGAAAGAATGAAAGAAAGAAAGAAGGAAAGGAAGAATGAGTGAATGAGCGAATAAATGCAGAAAGGCATGAAGGAAAGCTGATCGAGAGGAAGAACAATTAATTATTATTGGTGGATTCATAGACGGGGAAGGAAGGAAGACAAAGAAGTATTTTGTTTCTCTAATCTCCGTGTAATTCGAATCGAACACAGCAATATAGCTCTTATAGGTTCCATGGTATCACGATCACTATATCACATTATGTGTAGGAGGGGGCCTTATTCTCGAATCTACTTTTCATCTAATATAAAGAAACTTCATTGGAAGAAACAATTGAATATCCGAAACGTCTTGACTGTATTTCCTCTGTAGGGCTCTTTCTTGACGAAATAGGTCTTGTCTATCATGTCCAATTTCTGGCCTTATTTTGATGATAATGATGAGGAGGAGGAAGAGGAGGAAGAGGAGGAAGAGGAGGAAGAGGAGGAAGAGGAGGAAGAGGAGGAAGAGGAGGAAGAGGAGGAAGGAGAATATCATTATTAATAATAATAATGATAAGGGTGACCATGATATTATTATTATTAATAATAATAATAATAATAATAATAATAATAGAAATAGAAATAAAAATAAAATAAATAATAATAAAATATATAAAATATTATCATCATATTAATGATGATAATTATAATAGTAATAATACGCAATAATAATTTTACACTGATTTTAACAAATGATAGTAAGCTGCATTACAAGCTAAAGTATTTAGCGATCAAAGTAACACCGAAACACCGAACACCAATCACAAATTACTTAGCTTTGAATTTCAGTATTTCATCCTCTTTGTATTCAAATACGTTATGTGAATGGACGAAATTTCCGCCTATAGCTGGGTTTCACTTGACGTCATTTCCTGTCTCGTGCGGAATGTTCCTCAGCTGAATCACAAGTTTTCAATAGAATTCTTTCTGGTTGACAGCACATGGTGGTCAGTGTTTGACCACCATTTAGAGCAGATAATGAGATTCATGGACTTTTTTCAGCTGATTGAAACCCAGCTATATAATATCCATTTGTTTCATCTTCCTACTCAAGTTATACAATTTATTAATGTATGTATGTATATATATTGTGCGCCATACAGCGCTTTCCAATCACACGCGCGAATCGCCGTCGTGAAAAAATAAGGTTTTGGTGGACGTCAATCAAAGTGTTTCCATGGCATTAGTTGGAAAACCCAAAGTTATCAAGGCACGTGCCATGTGGAATGCTCTGAAACGCCTTGATTGACGTCCACGAAAACCAACTTCGTCGCGACAGAAAGTTGTACGATTTCGCGCGTGTGATAGGAAAGCGCTGTAACGGAAATCAGTTTTACTGAGCGCCACTATTTTTTGTGTTGTCGTACAAATGCATACAAAATGAAGATAAATTCAAATACGTATCATAGATGGTTATTTTCACTCTATAATCTCTAAAAAAAATTGTATTATTCTTATTTGTGTATTGGTAATTCAGTCCCTATAAGATTTCAAAATAATTTTTGGAGCGCTGGGTTGTTGTAAGTTGGTTAATTGGTAAGGCGAAGTATGACGATCATTTCCTTAAAACAAGATTAGAGCAATTCAATGACGATACTCTCTGTCTCAATATTTTCCCCGCCATAATAGGCGAAATACTACTAGTACAATATGTATATTGATGAAAGCAAAGATGTGTAGAGTGTAATTCAATGAAGAAGTTCAGTATACTCTCAGTAATTTATCGAATGGTCTCTGTGTCTGTATTTTCCCCGCCATAATAGTCGAGATATCACTGGTACAGTGTTTTTTTTGCTTCATGAAAGCAAAGACGTGTAGAAAAATTCAATAACAAAAGACTCGTAAAAAACGCATATCAGCTCTAAAAGGTATGGAATGGTCTCTGTGTCTCTCTAATTACCCCCGCCATAATAGTCGAGATATCATTGGTACAGTGTTTTTATTGCTTCATGAAATGAAAGACGTGTAGAATAATTCAATAACAAAAGACTCGTAAAAAACGCATATCAGCTCTAAAAGGTATGGAATGGTCTTAGTGTCTCTATATTTCTCCCGCCATAATAGTCGAGATATCATTGGTACAGTCTTTGTATTATTCCTTGAAAGCAATGACTTGTAAAGTAAATTAGAATCGTGGAAAACCTGTATGTGCTCTAACAGTTCTTTGGCTGTGTCTCAGTGTTTTTCCCGCCATAATAGATGAGAAACAGCCACGTGGGAGGGATTATTTAAGGTAGAACAGGTGGCGGAAATCCATCTTGACATTTTCATTAAGCTTATAGCCGAGAAAGTAGATTTCTTTCAAATTCCTTTTAACTCTCTACGAGGTTTGTGTTTTTATTCTCTTAATCTAGGCTCACTGGGCGTAGTGTGTAATGGAGTGTTGTCGGCGACAGCAAGTCAATTCACCTGTTTTCTGTAGTTTCTGTTCTCGTATTACCCTGTCATTATATTGTCATTAACTATTACTCATAAATGCACACCCACAATTATCGTTTTTAACAAGATTAATGTTACCAGCAATAATGACTGGAATATTCGGTTATTAGTACGGCTGCTCAAAATGAAAAATTTCAAAATGGAAAAACAAGAAAGCTTGCAAAACACTCTGTTTACTTATTGTTATTTTTGTATGTTGTTGGAAGGCCGTAGCCACCATTTGGTCGTACAGTGGTCCAGTTTCAAAAAAACTGTCCGGTTTCCTCGGGTAATAATAATAATAATTTTTTTTTTACGAGGGTAAAGCTGCTCAAAATGGAAAATCTTAAGAAGAAAACTGGCGAAATACTCTGTTTTCTTATTGTTATTTTTGTATGTTGTTGCAAGGCCGTAGCCACCATTTAGTCGTACAGTGGCCCAGTTTCAAAAAAGTTGTCCGGTTTCCTCGGGTAATAATTTGTTTTTTCTTACGAGGGTAAAAGTCAGGTTCTGACGGTAAAAAGTGGTCCGGTTAGAACCAGCCAACCACACTGGTGGTTACAGCCATGTTTTGTTGTTGTTGTTGCTACTGCTGCTGTGCTGCAGTTAATAATGTATTGATATGTAATGCTAACGTTTGGTAGCATATGAATTGTCATGCTTTATATCGTCGTTTTAGCTATGTTACTATGTTTGGTTATTTCATTGTAGTTTCACACTATTCACCATTTTTATTCTTTTTAGAGGGCAGGGTTCTTTATTGTCGTCAACGTGCCAGAGTACTTAATTTTTTTACTTTCTTGTCCACATTTTTCATTTCACAGATCAATCGAAAAATCTGAAATGTTTAAGATAACTAAATTCATAGGATCTTGAATGAATAATTACTGATATGGAGTCATCATCAATTTCAAAAGCATAACTTCGCATTATCATAAAATACGAAGTTTATAATCTTGTAAAGCGGTCAAAACTACATATACTGGTCTCGTTTCTAGGCTGTAGGTCATTTGGTTGTGGAATTATGAGCGAGCAAACATGACGCGATTTTTGGTTAAAATGTACGGAGCAGCCATATCGGTGTTCCACTCTGGTGCATCAATATGGCGGACGAAACTTCGACGGCTGAAAATGATAGGATATTTAATATTTTCGATTAAATTCCACTGAAATACACTTGAAATAGAGATTATAAACGCACACAAAGCAAAATCTTTCACCTAGGAAAAATTATTTTTGATTTTTATCATTCTTCAGATACACGTGACGGTCAATGATTGCGTGACACAAATTCAACCTTCATAACTCGGGAACCAAACATTAAAATGACTTGAAACTTTTTCCTGTGACTTATATCACTGATTTCTAAAACATATTTTAGAAATTTTATAATGCGATGTATAGTTTAGATTTTGAGTTTTTGATGACGTCACATGGAAGCCAGCAATTTTGCTTCTTTTTTGCTTTTAATTCTCGCTCTTTTCTGGAAATCCACTATGGGGGGAAATAATACCATTATATTTTGGATTTTCAACCAACAAAATTCTTTTTGTAAATATTGGTACTAGACTTTAGTCTTTATTTTAACCGGATTTAGATTTCTTATACTTTGCCTCCTTCACTTACCTTCTTTTTCTCTCTTTATTAAAGAGTTATAGATTAAGTTTTAATCATATAATTTTTTTTCTGTCACGGAGTAGAATATTAGTTTATTTAGCGGTAAAGTAAAAACAACAAACGGTATATTTCCTTCGCTCGGATGTCAAAAGACTTACTAAGTTTTATTTCAAACGGCAAACAGCTGATAAAAACAAGCAATTAAAAAAGCACAGCAAAAACAAACCAGGGATGTTGAACAAACAAACACAAACGAATAAAATAATGATAATAATAATAATAAAACGAAAACTACAAGCGAACAAAAAACAACAGCAATGAGAAAAAAACTCTCGGAAACAATTGCAAAGCAAAACAACAACAATAACAACAAAAACCCGATAAATAAACAAAACAGCCAACCAACCCACCCACAAACTTAAAAATCATTTTTTTGCATAAACTTCCTTATAATTTCTAATCTTCCATTCTATCCTGAGAGCTACCTGCTCCAACAATCATCCCATTCTCTGTGGACGACAGCGAAAATAATCCTGATCGACTCTGTTATCACGGAAACTAGAAACTCAACGTGAAAGCTCGATGAACATTCTTTCTGTCAGTGTCATGGAACTCATATTTTGTAGCTGTCACAAAAGTCTGCAACTGATCAGTTGCAGACTTTTGTGACAGCTACAAAATATGAGTTCCGTTACAATTATTTTCTACATTGATATTAATATAAAGACGGAAATTGTGTTCAAATTTCATCTCTCCACTACCTAAAAGTCCTGGCTAAAAGGTTGTTATTCCGTCAAAAAGTGTATTCAATATCAGACGTGATAATTTTGGGCAGCTTTAAAGAGAGCGCTGTCGTCTTTTTGGCGCTGAACAATATTTTTCAATAACACTATACTTTTGGAATAAGATATATTTGGTAATCTTGAATCATATTAGTACGTTCTCATATACTTCCGAGTTTAAAGTCAAAATATTTTTGTTTCATGATCAGCCCTCGTTACTACTGATTTGCTAATCCATTTATAATATTTGTGAATGTTGACTACCAATTAGATGTCACAGTGTTGGTTCACATCCAATCATTAGCCGCATAGCTATCACGTGTTTCCAACTATTAGCAATTATGATAGAAACAGGGCTCCCTTTAAACCAGCTTTGCGGAACGGGACAACCCTGTAAAAAGAATGGATTAAAAATAAAAATAAGAATAAAAATATAAATCATAATTCAAATGAGAGCTTAGAATTCAGTTTCAACACGCTCTTTTCAGCACGCTTATTTCACAATGGCAGTCGTATAGCGTGGTCATAAGGAGAGCGTTAACTGTACTCCCTAAGTTAAAAAAAAAAAACACCAATTTTCACCCCAGATAAACAGTTATATCCATCACAACGACCTTAGATTCAAAGGGCCGAAACTATATTGCTTTTGAAGGATTATATGCTTGTGATATAACGATATAAATGTTATATTGTCTTTCTTTGATATGTTTAACGCCGTTGCTGCCGTAATAGAGGTAAAAAATCATCACCACTCCCTGGAAAATGTTCCAGAACAAAATGGAGTTCAATCAGCTAAGGAATTCTCTAGATTATGGTTGTTATATTGATTTAGTTTATTTTAAGACTTCGTAGAAGATAAAGTAATCAGGTTTAACTTTGGTTTTTGATGATACGCGCTTTGCAAGCTGAAATCAAAGCTGAGATCTTGAACATTTTTGAAAGATATCGACGAAAGTAAGGGGTTGGAACGGAAGGATAAAGGAAGAGAGAAGGAGAGGGAGAGGGAGAAGGAGAAGGAGAAGGAGAAGGAGAAGGAGAAGGAGAAGGAGAAGGAGAAGGAGAAGGAGAAGGAGAAGGAGAAGGAGAAGGAGAAGGAGAAGGAGAAGGAGAAGGAGAAGGAGAAGGAGAAGGAGAAGGATGATGATTTCGTTATATACGTAGATTTTATCTTTCTAGTTTGTTCATTTTTTCAGTTCTTTCACGTCGAGTTTTTAACAATTTAACAATATTTGTTACCCAAGGTTTTTGGGTCATCGAACTGCTATCAGAGGATTTGAAAATATTTTGAAAATATGAATATGAACTAAAGCTTCTAAAAAAGGTTCTCTTTAGCAAGTCCTATTTTCTGAGCCTTGATTTTTATGCTTATGAGTTTCATAAATTTTATATAAATAGTCATACTTATTACGGATTGATAGCACTAAATTAGAATATCATTTCAGAGCCGTAGCCATCATTTGGACAGTGGTCTATTTTTAAAAAGTGGTCCGGTTTTGTCGTTATCAAAATGTGTACCTAATACTTTTTACAAGGGGAAAAAAAGTTCTGGCGGTAAAAAAGTGTGCAAAGCACTTAATATAGCATTTAATTTCATAGCCTATCATTTATCTTTTGTTTACCAACAAACTTCACTGTAGGCTATCTAAGAATTAAGGAATATATGTCCAAGTCGTAGAATTTGCAAGCATACAGTGAGTTTCTTATTGTAATTATGCCACGGTAAAATAGATTTCATGATTCCGCTCTCAAAGCTTTAGGGTTTAGGCTTTTTTCAGCGACAACGTTAATTTAAGTAGCTATACATTGATATAATTATCGTCTTTGGGCAAAATGACTAGTTTATTGCTGAATCGCAAAGTTTCTTCTTTCTTTCTTTCTTTCTTTCTTTCTTTCTTTCTTTCTTTCTTTCTTTCTTTCTTTCTTTCTTTCTTTCTTTCTTTCTTTCTTTCTTTCTTTCTTTCTTTCTTTCTTTCTTTCTTTCTTTCTTTCTTTCTTTCTTTCTCTGCACACTGCCCTAAAGATTCTAGAACAAGCTTTGCCGCTAATCAATATATTTAAAGATAGTTTTATAAGATAGAGACAAAATAGAGACAATGCAACGTAATATGACTAGCAGAAACTATAAGCCTAAAAATATCATAAAAATAACCGAAAAATACTTTTTTTTATCTCGGATATTGAGTTCTAAAGAAAAAGCAGCCGGGCGCCCGAATTTTTTTCTAGAGAAATCGGCTTAGAATGCACGCCTCCCTGTGAAAGAGATTAGAAATGATAAATATATTTTTTGTCATTTTCGTGAAAATATCCATCCTTTAGGCTTACGGAGGTTACATATTATAAAGTAGCCATCCAGAGTATTGAAAAAACACTTATCGACGAAAAAACAACAACATTTGTATAACAGTTCAAATTTAGCCTCGGTTGAACGTGTCGGAATTTCGTATATCCTGTACCAAAACTCATCCGTCTAAAGATCATATCTTGTTTGAATGAGGCGGTGTCTGTGATAAAGAGCGCCGCTTCAAGACATTGTTGAAATTGTTTTAGGTATGGGGGAAAAATTGGAGCATTTAAGACACATTGAGACTTTTTGGGAGTAGCTTGCTAAGCAATAAAGTTATCATTATCATTATCATTATTATTATTATTTTTATCATAAATTGGATATAGTACTCTTAGAAAGCAATATTTCTAGCTCATTCCATTTTGAGCGGTTGTGTTTGTCGGTGCTTTTTTTTGAAAAATACTTTAAAAACACTCAAATACACAAGGACCATGGCCCCAAAATAACTAGCCCATACCAAAAACTGTCGATGTTTGAACATCTATCTAAGTTACTATGGTATCATGACCTTAGAAAACATTCCCCTGAAACTGTTGAAATGTGAAAAAATTCCCAAACCCATAATTCTTATGCGTTGATGGTTCACACCTTTGAGATAGGACTGGTGAACCATACACGCTTCGTGGGAACTTCAGAGAAAAACAGAAGTAAGTTTAGAAACACAAGGCGTGTTCAAGTTTTATCTTGTTCTGGAGTGCTCTACAGCTGCTGCAAGTGTGATTTTATCACAGACAAAGAAGCAAGCCGCTTTTTTTATGAATATTGCTTTTGAAATGTGTATATGATATATATTGCTTTTATGAAATATAATTTCTTTTTGTGATTTTTTCTGTCATCTGTTCAATCACTAATGGGAACCAGGAAATGAACGCGTGCTTTATATCTTTAGTGTCTTTTTGAAAATATATTTAGATATATAGATGATTGATAAGATTGCTTGCATATCTCATCTTTCTTTTGTTAAAAGATTAAGTGATAGATTAATCGAGATTCGTTGTATACCCGATAGTCCATTGTTTTTCCTTCTCTTTCTGGATTTTTCCAAGTCTAAAGAAAAATTAAATTTGTCAAACAATTATTTTATTCATTGAGCAACATTCATTGAGCAATATTCATTAAAAAAAAAAACAAAAAAAAAACAATAGTAATAATCATTAATCAATTCATTTTAGAAAAATTCATTTCAAAAAACAAAAAAACAATAATAATAATAATAATCAATTCATATTAGGCTTGATAATGACGTTAAGCAAACGTCGAAACGTCGTCTTTTATTAAAATGTTTTTAAAAAAAGTTTTCTATCGCTAAATTTTTTATTGAAATTATATGGTAAGCCACTATTAATTCGAATAATAATAATAACAAAAAAACAACCACAAAACAACAAAAAAAAAATGCTTTTTTGTAAGACAGAAATTTAACTGCTTGTATGTGCAATACCTTTTCCCTCCTTTATGGATCAATAATGGTACAAAGCCGTGTGGTGAATCCATTCAGGGCATTTTTAGGCTGGTTTTTCTCATACAACCAATATACATAACTTCCTTTAGATCGAGGGAGGGGAGGGCTGGGGATTTTAATAGCCAATGAAGCTCTCTCTCTCCAACTCATAGATTACTGGTACACAATTAGTTAAATAGAACATGGCATATGATATATTCTTGGGGTGCATGTTACGTCACTGGCCGCCATCTTGGTTTACTAAAGCATTAATTGTTAATTTTTTTTTTGTTATATTAACCAATCAAATAATCATTATTATTTATATCTCAAGGGTTTTAAGAGTCATGTGCTTGCAACTAAAGAATATAGAATTGAGTGAATTGTTCTCGATTAAGATGCTTTGACAACTGGCGAATTCGAAACATATTTACAAAACAAAGCCTAATTTTAGAATAGTATTATAGATGTTTCCTAGATGTTTATAACGTCACTTCGATTGGCTCTTTGCCTCGCTTTAGCGTACTTGCATGAAAGCATGTTCCAATGGTAGCGCACCTATATCTATTGTATTGTATCCACGGTATCGTATATCTATGGTAATATGTATCCATGGTGATTTGTATCCATGGTAACTTGTATCCATGGTTTGTTGCATGAAAGTGTATGTCCTAAGAAAAATGTAAACACTTATTTGGAGTATTAAAGTTTTGTCACCTTTTTTCCAGAGTTGTTTTTGACCAAAGATGAACTCAACAAGTTAATGCTTTTTGAAGAACAATGCACTGAGAGTTACTTGCAGAAAAAGGCTAAGGTGTTAAGCGCTACCCAGGAAGAGCGAGTCAAGGGAATATCAGACAGGTAAGGATAACGTTGTATGAAGCTGTCTCTACTCTTGATCTGCAACAAATATTTTTTTTGCGCACGGAGTGGTAATGCGAGCAACATTTTCATTACAAATTGCTTGGAAACAATGTTGCGCGAAAAATTGCACGATTTTGTAGCTCATATAACCGCACCTTGGAAGAATTGAGAACAAAAGAAAGATTTCAACATCTCGTTTTAATCCAACTATGCGCCTTGTCGTAGTGAGTGGCACCATTCAGGATGCGCCGCGTTCATAATCACTTTGTCACTTGTGTCGTTCTTAGAAACCTCCAGCAGGGACCACTACCTATCGGTACGTTCACGTTACTTTTTTCAACAATCCTCATATATCTTTAATTCTACCTTTCAGGGTTGACTCGAATGCGTTTCACCTTGACAAAATATCTAAAGTAGTTCATTCTCTGGAAGATCGACACATTAAACTAGAAGAATACACTTTGCAGATACTAGACGTCGTGGGACATCTACAGTTAATGTTTCCGCAGACCGTGACCGTACACGTTGAAGAAGCGCACGACTCAGACGGTAATGAGGACGATGATACGAGTGGACATAACTTAGAGGGTGCTGGATACGATAGGTACATTATCCAAGATGATCGTACAGGCACTGTTTTGAATCGTATGGTCAGTATGCCTGCCTATATGCACCAGCAAGTCCCTTCTCCGCGATCAAGTCCCCGAATGTACTTTAGGAACAAGTTGCCCTTGACCAATCCTTATCAATATCGCAAACAATTCAATACTGGTAGAAGCAGCGTTAAAAATGCCATTCAGAAATTCCGTAGTAATACCCTACCGAGGAAAATACCAAAGTCAGAAAACATTCTCCCAGAAACAAAGAAAGAAGATGATCAGAAAGATGGTTACTCTGCTACAACAAGGGGAGGATCAAATCTTAGTCAAAAACGAGCTGAAAGTTTGGACACACCTAATGAACTTAAAGGTAAAGACCTCATCTATGGGCTTTCTTTCGTTTATAGACCGGCCACCTGTCATTCCCTTGAGTAACATTTCTTTGTTTATAAGTAAGGTTAGAATAGATACATTAAAGTAACAACCCAAGGATGCAACCCAAACTAAGATCGTTAGTATAAGCCAGTTCACAGTTTAAGAATCGTTTTCAGTGCGCATGCGATTTTATCCCGAATTTCTAACTTTTTTTTTAATTAAAGACAAAAGAAGTTTTAAACAAAAGAAGGTGAGAAATTCGGGATAAAATCGCATGCGCACTGAAAACGATTCTTAAACTGTGAACTGGCTTATTAAGATAATGATACGTGGTCAAGAATGGGAAACCATTACACCCGGCCCACTGGGTGGTTTTGGTCTACAAGGTCCTACAAGTCTACTGTTCTAAAAACCTTTCAAGCTTGGTCCTAATGTTTTGCTTATTTCAGACTACGTGTCATTCATTCCCTTGATAATCATTTCCTTGCATGTTTACATGCCAATAAAACGAAGAATGCTATTCTCAAAGGAATGACACGTACTAGTCTGAAATGCGCAAAACAAACACCCAAGCTAAGGAGGTATATTATTGTTATTGTTATTTATGTTAAAAAAAACTTTATGATTTTAAGTTTGTTTCACATCCATACTTAAATATCACTTTAATAAAGCCTTGCCAATAAACAATAAGAAAGGGAGAAAACACGCCGTAGAAAGGTCTTATATTACAAGGGTCTAAAAAATCGCTGACAAATATCTAAACAAAAGAAACTTATTATCTTAATATTTTCCAGTTTTAAAACTTTTATGCAGCATTCGTCCAAGATAAAGCATCTTTTTTTGTTTTCAGTGCCACAAAGACCTGTTCGTCCTCGTTCAAGCAGCACGCCTTCATCTTTCCATAATCCTACTGAATACGACGATATATCACGTGATCATGATCTACATATCAGAGCGAGGCAGTCACCTTATCCTAACTCTGAGCTTCATCGCTACCCAGTACCTGACTTCCTCGTTGATTGGCAGGTAAGAAAGGATTCTCTTTCATTCGTTTGATTGTTTGCTTTTTGTTTTTCTGTTGAGTGAAAGTTTGCCAATAGGCCTAATGAATTTGTTTATATTATACTTATAAGCTATTATATTTTTATTCTTAGATGCCATTTCCTGGATATTTCCCTGTCAATCACTCGGATCCCTCTGTTAGTGTCAGCCTTGACTGGGCTGATGTCGATATATCACAGTGAGTAACCTCCTACATTATATATTTTTGTTTGTACTTTATACAAATATGAGGAAACTGGGCGGTAGTGATATCCCATAAACAAGGGACCTCCCCAAGCGACCACGGAGATCGGGGGCTTTAGCGGCTTCCCACCTTTATCTTATATCCATTAATCCCCCTCCCCCTACCCCTCCCCTCCCCCTCATCCCCCTCCCCCTCTTCCTGCCCCATACATACACACACTTGTAAGGGTACTCCGTAAATATTTGTGATCAAAGGGAAAGTACATTCTCAAAAATACTTTGTTTTCAAGTCCCTTATTCCAAGATGTACAATTGAAGTTCAATACTGTGGATAATGGCGTAGACAGGAGAAGCCACATTGGACTTTACGATCTGTTTGATGGAATACCAAGGTAAGTAGTTTTTCTTATCTTATTAAAGTCAAACATATTAAAATAGACCCCTTGCACGTGACATCAGGGCAGCTCAATAGGCAATGTGCATTAACGCTCCCAAAGCACTCTGGGAAACTGAGTCCTGCAAAAATAGAACAGATATCAGAATCAAAAAAGATATCAGAAAAAAGTATTTTGTTAATTTTTTTTCTATTGAAATACTTACATTTCCATAGAAAACGTCAAAGGAAAAATCTCCGTGGTGTCAAGAAAATTTGAATTTAAAAATGTATTCGGATTTAACACTTCAGGGTTAACGCAGAGCCTTACAAGTTTTGCAACGTACTTGATAAGGCAACTGATAGATCGAACTAGAATATTAAGATAATTTATAGAGGGTCAGTCTCGTGGTCAGATCCAATTTAAAGAAATGGTCAGTCCCGCAACTCGTGTTTTGATGTTATAAATGTAATAAATGAAACATCCATTCTCCTCTCCGTAACCACCTATTCATTTATACATTTGTCCGTTCGTCCGTCGGTCCGTTCGTCTGTCTATAATTTGTCTGTCTGTCTGGACAAGAAATTGCAAAACAAAAAGGAAAGAAATGAGAGGGAGAAAAATTGATGTTGTTATCTATCTGCTCCGATATATTTTATACTTGAATTATTTGTGTGTTTCATGAAAACCTTCGTTGTCTTTACCACAGGAATCCCATGGGAAGAACAGGCCTTGGTGGCCGAGGACTTTTTGGGAGATGGGGACCGAATCATGCCGCTGATCCAATCGTAACGAGGTATAAATTTAATGTGACATAACATGTGACGTACTGGACAATCAGTACACTCGATGATGCATGCATTTAAAAGACACTTTCATCTTTTATCCAATGATGCGCGCGGCCTGTTATAGACCACTTTCAAAATAATCTTGGAAACGATGCTAACAGGAAAATGCAAAAGAAACGGCCAAATTTATTTGCTTTATTTCGAATCAATAAAAAAAGTTACGACAGATTGCTATGCATGCAGTGTAAAATGGTTTTGTTATTATCTTAGGTGGATGAAAAACGAGGAAGATGAATTTTTCCAACGCGCCGGCAAGCGTGTTCTGGAGTTCGTTGCCATTCAGCGATGTGACTGTAAAGAGTGGGCAATACCTGGCGTAAGTATCTCTCCTCAATCGGGAACATTCGAAATTTCAGACCACGAGAGGTGCTGTTTAAATAAACTATACCACATTTGCTACTTGTGTGTGTTTCTAGGGAATGGTTGAAGTTGGCGAAACAATAAGTGAAACGCTTAAGAGAGAGTTCTGCGAAGAAGCACTGTCTTCCATCGAGGACACCGTAGAAGAAAGAAAGGAAAAATGTGCTCGAATAAAACAGTTTTTTGCAAATGGGATCGAGGTAAGAAAGTGTCATAAATCAAACAATCAATCAAATCAATCAGTCCACTTCTACAAACCCGTAAACCCGCCAACCAACTAGCCAACCAGCCAACCAGCCAACCATCCAACCAACTAATCAACCAACCAACCAACCAACCAACCAACCAACTAACCAACCAACTAACCAACCAACCAACCAACCAACCAACCAAACAACCAACCAACCAACCAACCAACCAACCAACCAACCAACCAACCAACCAACCAACCAACCAACCAACCAACCAACCAACCAACCAACCAACCAACCAACCAACCAACCAACCAACCAACCAACCAACCAACCAACCAACCAACCAACCTACCAACCAACCTACCAACCAACCAACCAACCAAATAACCAACTAACCAACCAACCAACCAATCAACCAATCAACCAATCAACCAATCAACCAATCAACCAACCAACCAACCAACCAACCAACCAACAAATCAACCATACGACCAACCTACCTAGTAACTTAGCGACAATAAACCAGCCGCTAGTCATCCAAATATTGGGGTTACATTTTCCGCCATAGCGTCAATAGCAAAACTAGTGTTTTTATCGATGCGATTTCGACGCCATTGGTTTATTGCAGAGCCAATTTTAAAAAAGGCGATAAGTTTCAGGCACGATATCTTCGGTTAGTAGTACGACAGCACTTAAAAGGTATAAAGCTTAAAGATGGAATTCTCTAACGACAGAGCCTGTTCTTCTTGTAGATTTATAAAGGCTACGTTGATGATCCACGAAACACTGACAACTCTTGGATGGAAACTGTTGCTATCAACTTTCACGATGAGACTGGAGACATTTTGAACAACATCCAACTTAAGGTAGCTCTCCTTTAATAAACTACTTCTACCGAAATAGCTTATGGGTGACATGGCTGTAGTGTATTCGCCTCTCACCTCTGGGGTCTCGGGTTCAATTCCTGGACTCGGCATCACATGTGAGTAGAGTTTGTTGGGTCTCTCCCTTGATTTGAGGCTTTTTCCATCATGGTTCTCAGTTTTTTCCTTCTCAGAACTCAATATGCTAAACTCATATTCGATCTGTGAGTTGATTAGCCGTGCCATGACTTTGATGAGCTCATAGTTTGTTGCATTCAAGATTTGACAAAAATTAGTTTTGGTCCCGATTCAACCTCCTGCCCCCTCCCCATCCCCTCTCACCAGACACAAAATCAAAGGGAAATGCTCTTTCTTGGTGTTGCAGACACCTGAGACATGAACACAATAAAACAAAAGCCAAGAAAAACGAACTTATTTTAAAAAACAAAATAATACCCTGCTATGCAATACAAAGAACCCTGACCTTCCTGCAACACCAAGAAAGACCCAAGGAAAAACAAAACGACCAAAAACTGTAGCGTTTGCGTTTTTCAGACATCTGAGTACAGAAGTTCAATTTGAATTCAGTTCTTTTACGGCCTTTTGCTTTCTTTAGGCAGGAGACGACGCCTGCAATGTTCGATGGCAAGAGGTCAGCAGTTATGGCAAGCTGTATGCTAATCACTTGCACATGTTAGATCTGGTCGCTAGGCATCATGGGGCATATTTTTGATTGACAGCTTCACTCACTGAAAATCATTTACTGAACATGAACCCCGCCGTCATGCAGCAACATTTCAAAATATATTGGATATAGTGAGAACATTTTTTGAGGAAAGAAAACGAGAAAAATCAATAAGTGAAGTATAAATTAACAGTAAAATATGAAATTAAAATTCATCAGCCTAATTTCAGGTTGAACTTAATTTGACATTAATTCCTAGTGAAAAAAACTGATAATAGAGCCTTTATGTTAAAACTAGTGTCTTGGCAGAGTATCGGCAACTTTTTCGAGAATTTGAAAGCAACCATAGCTTCAATGAATTTTGGCACCTTATCATACATGACAATTTGGCGACACTATTTTTTGGAAAAATCAGTGTCGCGAAAATAGACCCCTTGCAGCACGTCGTAATGCATTTCAATTTGGAAGACAAAACAATAGGTTCCAATTCTCAGGAAATCGAAATTTTTTTGTTTTGTCCTCCAAATTGAGCTGCTCTGACGTCACGTGCAAGAGGTCTATATGACCTTCAGTTTCTGGGAAAACAAAAAGAATCGATGTCCCATGTTAAAAAGCAGGGATAAAAGATGTTACACCAAGTAACTAATAGAATTTTTTTATTTTTGTTGTTACTATTAGGCATTGTATTTGAAAACAAACACGAATGATGTATTCAATGAAATCGCGAAAGTAAAGTGATTAAGAATAGGATTTTAGTGCAAAACCGCGAAATTTAAGTGTCGCGAAATATGCGACCTCCGAAATCGCGAAATTTTAAAAGTGTCGTGAAAATTTCATGTAATAAGGTAGGTTTGTTTCCATACCTTGAAAATTTTATTTCTAAATAAGTAAAAATAGTGCCATATTTATACAACGGCGTCTTTTTGAGTTTCAAATGGTGATGATACTTCAATAGTTCCACTATTGGTGATCTTTACTGGTTCAATAGGCTTGTCATGAGTGTCTGTTTGGGATTTCGCAATCTTATTGACAACGTCCTGAAATGTAACGCAGACCAAAGTGATAAGTTGGATAATAATGTACACTCATTTAATGAATTCTCTAGAATTAATTTTGTGGAATCGGAGGTGAAATAAATTAAAAACATATTTTCTTCCGTTTATCACCAGTGCTGATCAGGGGGGTATCATGACGGGGGGGGATTGCTGATCAGGGGGGTATCATGACGGGGGGGGGATTGCTGATCAGGGGGGTATCATGACGGGGGGGGATTGCTGATCAGGGGGGTATCATGACGGGGGGGATTGCTGATCAGGGGGGTATCATGACGGGGGGGGATTGCTGATCAGGGGGGTATCATGACGGGGGGGGATTGCTGATCAGGGGGGTATCATGACGGGGGGGGGGTGGTGGTGGTGAAAACAATTCATGAGATGCAAAACTCCGAAAGTCTTTTTAAACTCTTTGTAACATGATTATTGTTGATAACCTCCTCAAAAAACAGAACTGATTGGCATACCTTAGAGTCTCAATTTCAACATATTGTGGTAAGTGTTAAAACCCGTTCTAAAAAACCTCCAGCCAATTTTATGTGTTATAATATTTTGGTCCCCCAAAAAAACTTGTTAGTATTCTTCGGGAAAAAATAGGCGATAAAACTCAAATGATCGATATAAGTAGATACTGATGAGGTAATCCAAAGAGATGCTAGCTGCTATAGACCCCTTGCAGCACGTCGGAATGCAGCATAATTTGAAGGACAAAACAATAGGTTCCAATTCTTAGCTAGGAGATTGAAATTCTTTTGTGTTGTTCTCCAAATTGAGCTGCTTTGACATCACGTTGAAGGGATCTATTTCATGTACTGCTTACCATTCCTTCTATGACTTTCCCAAAGCAAGTGTGACTGCCGTCCAACCAAGGAGTCTTAACAAGGGTAATATAGAACTGAGAGCCGTTGGTGTTTTCACCAGCATTAGCCATGCATAACCATCCAGGACCGTAATGTTTAATGGTGAAGTTCTCATCGTCAAAGTACTGACCATAAATACTTTTACCTGGAAAATAGTTGGAACATGAGCCTCGAAATCAAGACTTGCCTTATAGCAAATAACTATTCTGCAGAACGGCGCGTGTAAAGGGGGATATTGGGAGGGAGGAAGGGGAGGATGAGGAGGGGTGAGAAAGGCTGGACTGATTTTCAATCTGAAAATACCTGAATTTCCCACTAGTTGCAAGGGGGCAAAATGCAAGGGGGAGAGTGCATAATCAACAATCCAACTTGTACTTCTAAATCTTCTGGAGCATTATATTAAAAAAAAAATGGGGCTGGCCGTGGCCGTACTAACTGTTGTTCACATGCAATAGGCATCAAGAATGATGACGTTTTTATACCTACATTTCCAGAATCCCTTTCGGTAGCATTGTTTGTTGTGCTAATGTTCACTATTGTCTTGGTATTCTCAAAGGAGTTTAACATTTGAATATAGAAAACATATTTTCAAAAGGCTTGTGGTAGTTTAGGTATGAAACATCATTAAGGTTTGGGTCTATTCCATTACAGCACTGAATATAGAACGTTTTGAAGGAACCCTGCATCCCTTGACTTTCATTAGCACAAAGGATGTTTAAGGGTGTTGATAATATTTGAAAAATAAAATGGCGATGCAAATCGGGGAAATATATATCATTACTACACTGTCATGGATCAAGATGTGAGCCGTATGAAAATATTAACATTTGAACTGCAGCCTACCTCCTGTTCCATCACCATTAGTAAAATCACCTCCCTGAATCATGAAGTTCTTAATGACACGATGAAAGGACGACCCTCTGTATCCAAAGCCATACTATAATAAAGAAAGAGAGTTGAAAGACATTAGCAAGGGACAAGAAAGATAAAAGAAAAAGGAAGGAAGGAAGGAAAGAAGGAAGGAAGGAAGGAAGGAAGGAAGGAAGGAAGGAAGGAAGGAAGGAAGGAAGGAAGGAAGGAAGGAAGGAAGCAAGGAAGGAAGGAAGGAAGGAAAGAAAGTAAGAAAGGAAGGAAGCAAGGAAGGAAGGAAGGAAAGAAGTATAGAAGGAATATTACAAGGGAATGAATCTTGAAATGCCCTTTATTGAAAACCACGGAAAACATGACAACTAAACAGATTGTTAAAACCCCAAAATACTAAATTTTCTTTTGATTGATCTATAAACTAATTTTAAACTTATATATCCCTCCCCATCCTCCAAAGAAAAATTTAAATATATTTTTTTCAAATGATGTCAATTTATTTTAAATTACAAAACAGTGGTTTTCAAACCGTTAAGGATATTTTTGAAAAAAATCTCTAATTGATAAATGTCACTGAGAGCGGGTGTTGTGTTAGTCCAAACAATCTCTTCAACCCAATTTCCGAAAAAACAATTCCATCGAAATGTCATATAAAATCTAAGTTTTTCCAATATATTTTGAGTAGGTATTGACTTCATTCAAGTGCCTCACCTCCTGATCAGCCAAAGCTACAAAGTTAGCCACGGTTTTTGGCGCTGTATTTCCAAAGACTCCCAAAACGATTTTCCCCGCCGGTTGCCCTCCAATATTGATGTCCATAAACACTTCTTTTGTAACTGTGGCGGTTTTATCAGTGTCGGCTGCTACGAGCCAGACTTGGCAGGCAATTGCAACGGCTAATATTCGAATCATCGTGGTCTTAAGGCAGTGATCCGAGTTATAATTGTCTATCGAAAGTCTAAATTAGCGGAGTGTCAGGAAATGTTTTGATCTAAGAAATTAGAGGCCCCGAGGAACACAAAGAGATCAAAATTTTATGACATGTGGGAACAGTTGAATGGCTTTTTGACTGCTTACCTGCTAGGGAATGTGTCAGGCTGTAGGCTAACAGCAGGTGAATTTTTTTCCAAGGGGGGTGGAGAAGGGAAGCAGGTAAAATAGATACCAGTGAATGCAGTGGATGGAGTTATCATGTTGTTGTTATGAGCGAGAAATCAAAAGACTACACAGAAAATGATAGAATTAGATCTAAAAAAAAATATTAAGAATTTTATCTGAGCTTGAGAAATGATTAATCTCCTCTTATCAAACCAGCACAATTGGCAATTAATCATAAATTCAATCCCATTCAGCAAGATTTATGTGAGATTATTAGTACAACGCTTTTGGGCACACAGTCAATAGTTCCAGTAATACACAAACAGAAAACTTAGAAATATAAGCCAGTTCAAAGTTTTCAGTTCTCATGCGATTTTATCCCGAATTTTTCACCTTCTTTTGTTTAATTAAAAACAAAAGAAGGTTTAAACAAAAGAAGATGAGAAATTCGGGATAAAATCGCATGCGCACTGAAAACGGTTCTTAAACTTTGAACTGGCTTATAAAGAGAAAATACTGAGGAATCCAGTAGAATAAAAACTCTTGTCAGTAAACGGTTTTCAGGCAGCTTTTCAAACCAGGAAAACACAGTAAGTTCTAATTTTCGGATCATAATTGCTTAATTTAAAATCTACAATACAACTCTTTGCTTTATTTCCTTGGAAGGTTTTTCTGGTAAAAAAAAAGGCTCAGTTACAGTCTGTTTAAGATGTTATTTTGCTGATAAAGTTCAATGTTTTGAACTTTAAAAATATTTTTGGACCGCTATAAAAACAACAACAATGCATTGCGCGCCTTATCCGAGATCACCTGGTTTTGTGTTTCGTATTTTTCGCCGAGTTGTTTGTGAGGATTCCACAGGCAGCCCAAGCAAACTGTCTGTGCATGTTTTATAGGGTAATGTATGGGTCTAGGATACAGATAAAAAAATCAATCTTTCACTCAACATTTTTATCTATATCCTAGCCCCATACATTACCCTATAAAACATGCACAGAAAGTTTGCTTGGGCTTCCTGTGGGGATTCTTGTCTGTGATGAAATTCCGCGCATATCCACGGCTTGCTTTTCGAATTTCCAAAAATTATTTCTCGGCATCAATAGCTTGGGCTACCTGTGGTAATATCTGAACCCTGGCTTGAAACGCTTTCAGCTAGAAAATATTATTGCGTATAGTCACATATGTTATATTTTTCTTTCGTTTTCTTATACAAAGGTCAAAGGTCGAACTTCACATGAGCCAAACCTACTGAAATCAAAGAAGACCGCCTTATTATCGATTGTTTTCAATGCGTTCGTAAAGTTTCACCTTAGCTTAAGTAACATCGATTTTTTTGTTTTAAGTGGGTTGTAATAGCGGAGCTCCCGCGCGGGCCACCATACTTAAGAAAAAAATGGTAATCCATCGAGTTGATTTTTCATGGCTTGATTGCGCCATCGTCTTGTCCATACATACATACGTCCGTCCGTGTACCACTATGCACAGGGTTCCCGCGCGCTTTGCTTACTCACAAATGCACGGAAAAAATCGCAATAATGTAGTCAAAAATGGATCAAAAAGTAATTTTTCTTATTTTTGCAATGCGAAAATAAGTTTAATCGAAGTCATGTCTGTCTTAAAGTGAATAAAACAATTTTTCGACTTTAGCGACTTGCTAAAGAAGATTTAGCGAGGGAAGATTCTTAATCTTACGATGAAGTTTCGTGACTGAAACTTCAGTGAGAGAAAAAGTGGCCTGTAGACCAGAAAAACCTGATTATACTGCAAGAATGATATTTCAGTTCCGTAGAAAACACTTCATAGAAGGTAAATTCATTAATGTTAACTAATATTTCGTTACAAATCGACAAAAAATGTGTAAACAAGCTGGAGAAACTCTCATCAGACAAGCCAAAGACGTTGCTTCGGCAAACATTGTCAGAAAAACTTGGATAGTTTGTCGTTTTTACTGCATTTTACATTTTTATCATCTTTTTGTTCATTACTTGCGAACCAAAAAAGCGATATTTGAAGCTTTGAGTTTTTGATTTTGATCCCATTTCAAGAAAAAAGGCTAAGACTTAGTAAAAAGACTTAGTTCTTTGAAAAAATATATTTGACGGCCAGCGAGCCTCACGCGAGGAATTCTGATGTCAAAACAAGATTCCATATTTCATAATCATATGTAAATTTTGACATTTTTATAAATAATTAATTTATTCTAATGTTGAATGAAATATGAAAAAGGAATACATATCACACCAAATATTTGCTATTCATCGGGTTTTTCCAGCTATTATTATTATACAATCGCAAAAATGATGGGTTTTTTTTTTTTTGGATAAGCTTATGTTAGTTTGTAAGATATTTCGCTCGATAATAAAGCCGTTAAGAATAAATCTGAAAAAAACTTTTCAAAGACAACTTACTAACAAAGAAAATTATTATCTTGCATTAATGAATATGTCTCTTGTTACATGTGAAGTTCAAGTGAATGTAAGCTTAAGCTTTTTAATATTTTTCGACAATTTTCAGTGTAGTTCACTTTCCATCTAAAAAACTTATAACTTAAGATTTGCTGATTAAAATCCTTTGTTCTATACATGTATTCATATGTTCTACAATCTATAATTATTTTTCTTCGATTTGAATAAGTTTTCTAATGCTTTTGAAGGCTTAAAATAAGGGTTTTTCTTTTAGATTTTCCTTCTGGGTTCTGGTAAAATCAAAAGAAGTGGTAACGCTGTAACCGGCGTTATGCCACGTCACACAATTGTCACGTTTTTAGCACTATATATACTATTTATGGGAGCTCCGCTTTTAGGCAGTGCCTAAATCTATATATTATATCTACCCTGGGCTCTAGAGTCCCACACTAGAAGTACGATTACAGGGGTGGCGGAAGTGGGGTGGCCGGGGGGGGAGCACTGACCCCCTACTTATTTGGGGGGGGGGGGCAGGCCCCCCCCCCAAAAAAAATTGTGGTTTGGATAAATCATAAACTATAAATCATAAATATTTTTAAAGGCATTTATATTTTGTATTTTGTAAAAAAATAATAATAAAAATAAAATATATTGTTGTGCCCCCAACCCCCCAATGATTTTCAGCTACCGCCGCCGCTGGATTAACAAGCTAAGAATAAAGAGAAAAGAAATCCAATGTATAAATAATTAATGAAATGAAATATTAATTATATTATCGTGAGTATCATAGACTTTCCAACTCCTTTTTGGTAATTCACTCGCCACTAATGACACAATACTCGATGTGAAATGCTATCCCCTACAACTGACAGATTCCTTCTGGTTGGTTTATTCATTTCTGTAGTGACCGTCAAAGGTAAATTCTCTTGATTGCTTGTTCAAAATTTGTATAGTTTCACCGCAATAATTTTACCAAAAACTTCGCGAAAATATTGAAAATATTTACAGTGAGGACACTCGAACAGTGAACACTTTGAGGTTTTTTCACACCTTTTTTTCTCCTTTATCCCTTGTGTGAATCGATTGGAAATATGATTCATTTTGAACAATAAGATTATTTGAGTTCAGTGCTTCATTTTCAGAAGGTTTGAAGCAGTAGAGAGTTTATAAAATAAAAAATATATAAATATCAGGTGTTCGAGTATTCTCACTGTAAGTCAGCATGTTTTCTATTAGTTAAGCTAACCTTAACTCATCTGGATAAAGATAGTCATAAGCCTGTGATATATAGTTAATAATACTTGTCGACTTTAGGCAAGAACCAAATTATGCGTGTTACACTTTGTGATCTTTTAAGATGAGGAATAGGCAGATTCCTTCTTTCTCCTTGGTTTATTCATTTCTGTATTGACCGTCCAAGGTAGTTCTCTCATTTACCGTAATAATTTTACCAAAAACTTCGCGAAAATATTGAAACTGTTTAAGCCAGTGGAACTGAACTCATCTGGATAGGGATAAGGAATTTTTACAGGTATCTAAATAAGGGAAGACATCTTTTGGATCTTTTTAATTTAGAAAATAAAGATGTTAGATATGCAGGCCGATACTTTTAATACGACGTATGACAACATTTAATGAGCGATGTGTCGTAGACGTTAGTCTGGCTCGAGTTAGAAAATTAGCAGCTAAAATTAACAGGTACCAGACAAAATTTTGAACAGCTCAAAAACATTTTTTACCAGTACATTCCATTTACACTGAACCGTCTCTTTAATTTTCCACGGCTAGGCGTTTGAATTTTTGTCCGGATTATTTACCTCATTTCCGTGTAAACTAGTCTCCTTTGCAGCCGTTTTTAGTGTCGGTCTCAAATCCCTCAAAATCGAGACCGACACTAAAAACGGCTGCAAAGGAGACTACGTGTAAACGGGATGCCTAAACGAACACTTGAAGTTTTTAAACGGTTGATGTTCTCTCTATTCTAATTTTGGTTATGTTTCTGATATGGAAATCTTGAAGTCTTTATTGTATGATGGCTTACTGGTTCTCGTGCCGTTAATTTTCGATTGTACTGATTCGGAAACAATATCGAATTTCGCTTACCTCCTATACTAAATGAGTAACAACGACAATGACTTTATTTTTGATCTCAGAAGTTTGTTGATTTGACCAGAAAACCTTGGTATGTTCAAGAACTTGAGTTTATTGAAGATTTCCTTTGGGAACGTGGGAGGGTGCCATCGTCTCAACTTTTTAACAATAGGTTTTGAATCGAAACTTTGTTTTGCATGATTCTCCTATCGCTTTAATTCAACAGTGGTGTTAAGTACAATTAAGTTCATTAAGCACCTGTCTCGTGTATTCTTTACGCATTGTCGCATTTCCTTTATTATCATCCACTCGGGATGTGTTGTGGACGTTTTATACCTTTCGTTTTTGAATATTTAATTCAGTTAAGCTGTACGTCGGAGTCTAGGAGTTCAGTTTTGTAAGTATCTCTGTTAAATCAATTAGCGAATCCCTATTAAACGTATCTCGAACCGTGAACTCGTGATCGTACAGGTGGTCTCTTTTTTAATCAAAACAAATGAAGTCACTATGTAAACACTTCAAAATATTACGCTCAATTATGTTTATAAAACAGTTCAGATATAACGCGCGCTCTGATTGGCTGATAGCCGTGTTTCAGAGGTTTGGATGAGTTTGGAAATTTGTCAAAATGTTTTTTTTTTACTTATTTTCTTGTTCTTAAACATTAACTTTGAAATGAAAAAAAACCGTAATAATATATGAAATATTGCATTAAAAGTTAAAAATCTCTGATGCATTGATGAAAAATGGAGAAAAATCCTTGCAAGTACTATTACAATAATTGAGACTGCAGTTCGTGCATCATCCGCGTGGATTACAGACAGGAATGCAAATAAAAATAGGACTTAATTTATGACTTTTTATTTTACATCTAAAAATCATCGCCTCCTTTATCGTCAAAGACGACTCACAACTTTTTCGTTTTACAAATTTTGACTCTTTCTTATCGAAATGCCTTTTTCTAAACGATTTCCTGCACCATCCAGTTCATAAGTACTTTGTTGATGAACATCGATCTCTTTAAAAAACAAAATCTCGCACACAGATTCTACGAAAATATGCTGACACTTGGATTCAAGCAACTAATTACATCACCAACACGCATCCCGTCCGAAACATGTATCGACCACATCTACACCAATGAGCCTTTAAACGTTCTATCGATTAAGGTTCCTGATATTGGCCTCTCGGATCACCGTCCAATTTGTGCTGTCAGGAAACACAATGGTAAGTTCATCCAAATGTCAAGTCATAAAACAATCCAATATAGATCATTCAAAAACTTTGATGTCAACAAGTACAGAGAGGATTTGAAAACAATACCATGGAACGTGATGAGTATAGTTGATAATCCTAACGACAAATGGGACACTTTCTATAATATCTTTATGGAAGTTGTGAACAGTCATGCACCAATTAAGCAAAAGAGAGTCAAATTTAATCAACAACCGAAATGGTTCACTAAAGAATTAAGTGGAATGATGAAACAACGAGACTTTTTTCTTGCCAAAGCCCGCCCCTGTAAAAAGGACTCTACTAAATGGCAAAAATATCGTGAACTTCGTAACAAAGTTCGCTACGAGGTACGAAAAGCAAAACGTGCATATTTCCAAGATACCCTAACAAAAAACAAAGCAAATTCTAAAGAACTGTGGTCTCACTTGAATAGCTTTAACCCAAAAATGTCCAATGTTGGCCCATCGCCCAAAGAAACATTAACCCAAGGTAAATCTGAAGACGAAGATATAGCAGATCTTTTCAACGAACATTTTACATCTTTAATGCTGTTTCAGAATTTGAACGATTCTACACCAGATTATCAAAGTCTTCAACAAGTTATTAACTCCAAAAAACCTTTAGAAGTCTCCCTACAGTTCTCATTACTCAATGAAAAGTTTGTCACCGATCAAATAAGAAGTATGCCTGAGAAAAAAGGAACTGGACTTGATAAAATCAGTGTCAAATTACTCAAAGCATCGTTACCATTCATAGCCGAGCCACTTGTTGATATTATGAACACCTCGATAAGATCAGGAATTTATCCATCTCAATTCAAGCTGGCTAAAGTGTGTCCTATATATAAAAAAGGAGACGCTAACGATCCCAATAATTATAGACCGATAGCAGTATTGCCAATCATTTCAAAGATCATGGAGAGACATCTACACAATGAAATTACATCATACCTCGAAAGATTTAAATTATTGAGCGATAGTCAATCTGGATTTAGAGCTAGACATTCATGTGAAACTCTGCTCATAAAATTAACGGATAACTTTCTCGAAAATATGGATAAAGGGAATATAAATACAGCACTGATGCTAGACCTAAGCAAGGCCTTTGATCTAATTAACCATCCTGTACTGCTGAAAAAACTCGAATGCTACAACTTTGAAAATACGTCAATGAAACTTCTACATTCATTTCTTGATGAAAGAAGGCAGATAGTTATATTTAGAGGGAAACACTCGAAAGAACGCAATAATCAAGCCATTGGTATTCCCCAAGGAGCAATTCTCAGCCCACTTTTATTTACGATCTATATGAATGACCTCGCACTTCACGTCAACAATAGCAACATCGACTCATATGCAGATGATATCACGCTGTACACAGCAAAGAAACAGCCCAAAGAAATAATATCTGGTCTAGCGTCCGACCTCCAACCATTAACCAACTGGCTTCAAGCTAACCGTTTGGTCATAAACAAAGCCAAAACTGAAACGCTATCCATTTGTACAAGACAAAAGCAGAAACTAAGTGAAGACATCTCCTTAAAGATTGACTCAACTGAAATAAAAAATGTGAATTGCCATAAACTACTTGGCCTTTATATTGATAACAACTTAACGTGGAAATCGCATATCACTCATGTAGTAAAGAAAATTAACAGCAGATTGGCTCTGCTAAGACGCATAAAATGTTTCTTACCAAGATTTGCTCGTGTGCTTTTCTACAATACCATGATTCAGCCAATCATTGACTACGGCCTAGTCATATACAGCACCTGTGCTAAAGAAGATCTGAAGCGAATCCATAAAGTGCAGAAAAGAGCAGGTCGTGCTATCCTAGACATCCACAAAGCGCGTGACATAAGCACGGTCGAGTTATTTGAACAACTAGACTGGCTTCCTGTTGATGAAAGAGCGAACCTTCTTCTTGGGACTCTCACATACAAATGCATAAACAACATGGCACCACCTTATCTAAAACACAAATTTGTCAACAAAAGTGAGCGTAAAACACGTAGCAAGACTAAAGGGGACTTAACTATTCCACTATTCAAAACCAACTCTGGTCAAAAGACGTTCCACTACCGTGGAGTCACCCTATGGAACGCACTATCTCTAGACGTCAGAAACAGCTCTTCTGTTGAACATTACAAAAAACATTATATAAATCATATGTATTCTAATATTTATCTGGAAAGATTTAATTTAGACAATTAGACATGTATTTAATCATTATTTTCTTTTTATTCATACATATTATATATAGATTTTCTTTTAAATTTATTTTATTTTATTTTATTTTATTTTTTTGCCATATTTTCCTCAGTACTTAATATTCCGATCCTATTGTGCTTAGTTCCTTTTTTCTCTTACATCTTCCAAGTACTAAGTAATATTTTTCGATCACTATATATTTTTTACATTATTACATCAGATTCTATAATATTTTAAAATTTTATATATATTGTATATCTATAGTTAAGAGGGCCACCTGAAAATTATCAGCCTGGTAACGGTGTACCCTGTCCAATAAAGTTGTTATTATTATATGATTATCTTGTTCATGTTAGCGGTTATACTTTATAAAAATCGAATAAATCAACTGCTTTTTTCGTTGCTTCGTGTCAAAGTTTTTCGTCGCTTTTTCAATATTGGAAAGGCGCCGTTGAGGATTTCTATCAACGGACGTGATTGGTCGAGATTGTCTCCTTGCACGTAGAGAGAATCTGGAGTTTCATATTCAAATAAATTTCGTGTTTTCCTGCTTTATTATTCTATTTATTTTATAAAACAAATAGAAAACGTTTTGCCGTGTTTCGGCGTTGTAGGTTTTGGTAGGTTGTAGGTTTTACTACTTTTATTGAAATAAGTATACAAAAAAAAAAAAAAAACCAGTTTTGAGAAAAATTTTAATCGAGAATTCCATATCGTGTTTTGATCTTTAAAAAAAATTTTTTTTTTTTTAGTTCACGTTGAATGCAGGGAGTGATTAATCAGTCTTCGAAATCCGAGCCAAAGACTCATGTTTAAGCTTTCGACGCCAGATCCAATTGGAATTTAGAAGTTGATTTTTACGGAGGGAGGAAAACTGGAGAACCCGGGAAAAAAACCCTCAAAGCACAAGAGAGAACCAACAAGTTAAGCAACTCATGACACCGATCACATTTGAGCCCGCGATCGCCTGCGGATTTACCCAAACATTATTGAAGACAAGTTTATATTTACTACAGTAACTGTAATTATACTCAGCTCTGAGATGTGAGAGCAAGGGCACTAGGACACCCGAAATAGAGCACTGATGGAGAGAGGCGGTAAAGTGCACAGCGTCAGCTCCTGATAGACCAGCTACTAGCTGAAGGAACACTGACGTTAAATAAGGCCTTTACCTTCACCTTTAAATGCCGGATCAAATAAAGGGCGGATCCCGGGGGGTTCCAGTGTTACACCGGACACCCCACGAATAAATCTAAGTACAAAATAAGTCAGATCAGGATTATTGGTGACGTCACTTTATCGTCACTTTTTTTCACCATTTTGGACACCCCTGCAAATGCTGGGTAAAATATTAGGAACGAGCCTTTACACCTCGTTTACACCTGGCTTAAGCTACGACTGATTTTAAACAAACTAAAATTCAATGCACAATGCTCCTTTCCGTAGTCTTCCCACAATCCCTTATGATCCCATCTCGAGCTCGAGGTCAGGTAGAAATTTCGGGTTATATTATCTATAATCATTAAAAAACTTGTAAAAATCAAACAATGAATAAATCTTCTGTCTTTAATATCTACTCTGCCAATCTACTCTACTCTACTTATCTACTTATCTACTGCCTGCTGCCTGCTGCCTGCTGCCTGCTGCCTGCTGTGTTTTTGCTCCAACCAATTCCATAACTCTCTCAATCATTACCCCTCAAGATGCTGATTGCAAGCAATTTTCGTCAGTACTACAGTTCCTCCCTGCTTTTGGTGATCGCCAAGGATTTTCGTGTTACCTCATGGCCCTATCACAGGGAGCCCAATGTAGATAAAAGTAAAAGTGGAAAATAAAATTGGAAAAAATTCGCGTTTAATTAATATTTTTTTAATTCAAGGTCAAGATAATGTCCTCTATAATACGAACGATTTTATTTTCAAATTTTAACTTTTATCTTAATTGGGCTCCCTGTGGCCCTACGCTCGAAAGCAGATCTCCCGGGCATTCCACCTCGCTTTACGCCTTACCAACTCCCAACTCTAAAGGCGTTTTCTGATGATTATCTTTGCGCAAAATTAAACTATAAAAATACAGCTGTCCACGGCTGTTTAGAAGCCCGTCCTTTTCATTGGCCACGTGATTCACATTCTCCGAAGGGGTCAATTAGTGTAATTTACCCCTTTTATGATGGATATACACGCATCAAGAGTTCCGCGCTATTGCTCTCAGCGCATGCTCAGGGGATTAAAAAGTGGGATAAAATTTGTAAAATATGCTATATTTTAGTTGTATCTTTCTTGTCAAGTACAATTTTCACTAAATATTCAAGACCGCGTACCGTTAAGCGAATTCTGAATCAAATATACCGAAAAATTGAATATTATACAAAATATCATCCCACTTTTTAATCCCCTGAGCATGCGCATTGAGCAGCAGCGCGGAACTCTTGATGCGTCTATAATTATGATATTTTGGCGAAAGGAGAAAAGGTAAGGAAAAGGCAAGCCAAAGCTTCCATATTGACCAGCATTTGTCTAGAAACTCATCACATAATTTATCTTTGATAAACAACAACAGCAACAACACCATTTTATTGTACTTTGATGACTTACATTAGCGTCCATAAATATAATAAACATGAGGACTAGAACAAGTGCAAACCATTTGTGATAAATGACCATAACAAGGGCGGATCCAGGAATTAATTGAGAGGGGGTCCAAACGTTGAGAGGGGGGTCCAAACGTTGAGAGGGGGGTCCAAACGTTGAGAGGGGGGTCCAAACGTTGAGAGGGGGGTCCAAACGTTGAGAGGGGGTCCAAACGTTGAGAGGGGGGTGCAAACGTTGAGAGGGGGTGCAAACGTTGAGAGGGGGTCCAAACGTTGAGAGGGGGGTCCAAACGTTGAGAGGGGGTCCAAACGTTGAGAGGGGGGTCCAAACGTTGAGAGGGGGGTCCAAACGTTGAGAAGGGGTCCAAACGTTGAGAGGGGGGTCCAAACGTTGAGAGGGGGTCCAAACGTTGAGAGGGGGTCCAAACGTTGAGAGGGGGGTCCAAACGTTGAGAGGGGGGTCCAAACGTTGAGAGGGGGGTCCAAACGTTGAGAGGGGGTCCAAACGTTGAGAGGGGGTCCAAACGTTGAGAGGGGGGTCCAAACGTTGAGAGGGGGTGCAAACGTTGAGAGGGGGTCCAAACGTTGAGAGGGGGGTCCAAACGTTGAGAGGGGGTTGCAAACGTTGAGAGGGGGTCCAAACGTTGAGAGGGGGGTCCAAACGTTGAGAGGGGGTGCAAACGTTGAGAGGGGGGTCCAAACGTTGAGAGGGGGTGCAAACGTTGAGAGGGGGTCCAAACGTTGAGAGGGGGTCCAAACGTTGAGAGGGGGTCCAAACGTTGAGACGGGGGTCCAAACATTGAGAGGGGGGTCCAAACGTTGAGAGGGGGTGCAAACGTTGAGAGGGGATCCAAACGTTGAGAGGGGGGTCCAAAGGTTGAGAGGGGGTCCAAACGTTGAGAGGGGGGTCCAAATGTATACTTCATACAAAATTTACTTCAAACCTGTGGCAAAACTAAATTTTACTGGATGAAACAAACAATGTAACCTTAGGTATGACATTTTATTGTACTTTGATGACTTACATTAGCGTCCATAAATATAATAAACATGAGGACTAGAACAAGTGCAAACCATTTGTGATAAATGACCATAACAAGGGCGGATCCAGGAATTAATTGAGAGGGGGTCCAAACGTTGAGAGGGGGGTCCAAACGTTGAGAGGGGGGTCCAAACGTTGAGAGGGGGGTCCAAACGTTGAGAGGGGGGTCCAAACGTTGAGAGGGGGTCCAAACGTTGAGAGGGGGGTGCAAACGTTGAGAGGGGGTGCAAACGTTGAGAGGGGGTCCAAACGTTGAGAGGGGGGTCCAAACGTTGAGAGGGGGTCCAAACGTTGAGAGGGGGGTCCAAACGTTGAGAGGGGGGTCCAAACGTTGAGAAGGGGTCCAAACGTTGAGAGGGGGGTCCAAACGTTGAGAGGGGGTCCAAACGTTGAGAGGGGGTCCAAACGTTGAGAGGGGGGTCCAAACGTTGAGAGGGGGGTCCAAACGTTGAGAGGGGGGTCCAAACGTTGAGAGGGGGTCCAAACGTTGAGAGGGGATCCAAACGTTGAGAGGGGGTGCAAACGTTGAGAGGGGGTCCAAACGTTGAGAGGGGGTCCAAACGTTGAGAGGGGGTCCAAACGTTGAGACGGGGGTCCAAACATTGAGAGGGGGGTCCAAACGTTGAGAGGGGGTGCAAACGTTGAGAGGGGATCCAAACGTTGAGAGGGGGGTCCAAAGGTTGAGAGGGGGTCCAAACGTTGAGAGGGGGGTCCAAATGTATACTTCATACAAAATTTACTTCAAACCTGTGGCAAAACTAAATTTTACTGGATGAAACAAACAATGTAACCTTAGGTATGACATTTTATTGTACTTTGATGACTTACATTAGCGTCCATAAATATAATAAACATGAGGACTAGAACAAGTGCAAACCATTTGTGATAAATGACCATAACAAGGGCGGATCCAGGAATTAATTGAGAGGGGGTCCAAACGTTGAGAGGGGGGTCCAAACGTTGAGAGGGGGGTCCAAACGTTGAGAGGGGGGTCCAAACGTTGAGAGGGGGGTCCAAACGTTGAGAGGGGGTCCAAACGTTGAGAGGGGGGTGCAAACGTTGAGAGGGGGTGCAAACGTTGAGAGGGGGTCCAAACGTTGAGAGGGGGGTCCAAACGTTGAGAGGGGGTCCAAACGTTGAGAGGGGGGTCCAAACGTTGAGAGGGGGGTCCAAACGTTGAGAGGGGGTGCAAACGTTGAGAGGGGGGTCCAAACGTTGAGAGGGGGTGCAAACGTTGAGAGGGGGTCCAAACGTTGAGAGGGGGTCCAAACGTTGAGAGGGGGTCCAAACGTTGAGACGGGGGTCCAAACATTGAGAGGGGGGTCCAAACGTTGAGAGGGGGGTCCAAACGTTGAGAGGGGGGTCCAAACGTTGAGAGGGGGTCCAAACGTTGAGAGGGGGTCCAAACGTTGAGAGGGGGGTCCAAACGTTGAGAGGGGGTGCAAACGTTGAGAGGGGGTCCAAACGTTGAGAGGGGGGTCCAAACGTTGAGAGGGGGTTGCAAACGTTGAGAGGGGGTCCAAACGTTGAGAGGGGGGTCCAAACGTTGAGAGGGGGTGCAAACGTTGAGAGGGGGGTCCAAACGTTGAGAGGGGGTGCAAACGTTGAGAGGGGGTCCAAACGTTGAGAGGGGGTCCAAACGTTGAGAGGGGGTCCAAACGTTGAGACGGGGGTCCAAACATTGAGAGGGGGGTCCAAACGTTGAGAGGGGGTGCAAACGTTGAGAGGGGATCCAAACGTTGAGAGGGGGGTCCAAAGGTTGAGAGGGGGTCCAAACGTTGAGAGGGGGGTCCAAATGTATACTTCATACAAAATTTACTTCAAACCTGTGGCAAAACTAAATTTTACTGGATGAAACAAACAATGTAACCTTAGGTATGACAGGAGGTCTGGACATACCGTGGCATACCGTGGAATATCCCACGAGTCACCACTGTATAACCATTTTATCTCATACCATAGGAAATAGGAGGGGAATTCAACATCTATTGCATGCAGTTTTTTTCAATTCTTTTTGTAAATAGGTAAATAGACCCCCTCACATATGGAGCATAAAAAAAGAATGAATAAAAGAATGAAAGAAAGAAAGAAAAGAAAAAAAGGAAAAAAGAAAGAAAGAAATTAAGAAAGAAAGAAATAAAGAAATAAAGGAAGAAGTGTCTAGTCTCCTAGCAGTCCACGAGTAGAACACTAATTGGGGACACTATACTAAACTAATATTAAAATTACATATAAATAAATAACTAGTAAATACAATGTTCTAAATATTTAAGTAATTCTAGGGCCCGGTTTAGACGTCGAATTACACACGCGCCGAGTGCAACGCAAATGAACAACCAATTGTTTGAGTTCATTTGCATTAGACTCAGCACATGCGAAACCCGACGCCCAAACCGGGCCTAAATTAAATCTATTATAAAATTTCTAAATATTATAAATGATTCTAAATCTATCAGACAGCCCATATTCATTCAATTTAAAAGAGTGAAAGAAAGAAAGAAAGAAAGAAAGAAAGAAAGAGAGAAAGAAAGCAGTAAAAGCAAGACGTTTCCCTTTGATTGCCGAGTTTCAGTCTTTAGTGAGTATAGAGCTTAAAAGTGTGACACTTAAAAGTGTGACGTCAATCGAATGAAAAAACGACTTCCGGGTCCAAAACGAAAAGCAGTTTCATAAAGATTTTTCTTACTTTTTCTTCATGACAGGATTTGTTGTCTAAAGTTCTAATTGTTCCAGTTGGAGGTTAAATCATTGAAAACAATTTTCACTTATTTTAGTGGTTTTTGTGAGCAGTTGGACCCGGATACGTCAGCTCTATAAGCCAGTTCAAAGTTTAAGAAGCGTTTTCAGTGCGCATGCGATTTTATCCCGAATTTCTCACCTTCTTTTGTTTAATTAAAAACAAAAGAAGGATTACTTCACTTCACATAAAGAACAAAAAGAGCTATACCTAACGTCGCAACTGATTCTAAGCTTAAAGTGCTAGTCTTATGAAAATGACACTGTAAAATCATCACTTTTCTGTGATTATTATCCACAAATAGGTCGTATAGTTTACGAATTAACAAAAATCGGATAGAAAAAAAACAATTAAGGGAATGAATTTCGTTCTTAAAATCGCTAAAAAGTGCGTCCGCCATTGTTCGGTCAGCTGGGTTGTATTTATTCGTGACGTCATATGCGCACTTCTGACTTTGCTCTCCATATACTGACTCTATATTCGACCCCATATATTCTGAAATGGCGTGCGTTTTAGATGAAAATTCCTGCGAAATATCAGCAGAAAATGACAGGGAAGAAACCTCAACTTTAAAAAAAATTTTAATCGTTGCGCGTATGACGTCACTTTCGTTGAATTGCTACCACTGACAGGAACGCATTCGTTTAATGGCGGACCGAAAATGCCGAACTTTACAGGCTAAATACAACATCTTCCCGGTCTCGTATCGAAATAAAAGTTTGACAATTAACTATGTAACATGTCTACTTTTATAAGATATATTCTTTAGGGATAGTGTCATTTTCGTAAGACTAGCACTTTAAAACAAATTTAAAACGCATAGCACCATCACCAAACTGAAATGCCATGCTGACTACTGCATCAGAAAAACAGGCATATCATAAAATCAATTTACGACATGACTTTCATCTTTGTTTCCATTCTTCACATATCTGACTTGACATGCTTGTCAGCCACAATTGCGGATTTGATCACGTGATCTCTAAGTAGATCTTTCTAAAGACTAGACAATCTTTGGATTTTCGCTGCCAGAGCCCGCGATCCTTTTGGTCTCTGCAACCGTTTTCAGATTGGCTAATATAATTATGGAAAGCCGTGAAATAATGATATTTATCATATGACCGTATTTCACTGTACGCGTGATTCTAACAAAAACCTTTGGGGAAAATGTCGTCAGCAAAAAAAGTACGCTTTTCCGAAAAGTGTAATAATTTCCCGTTCGGACTCGCCGTTCGGACTCGCTGGCGTCAATCATGTAAAAACTACGCATTTTGATTCGCATTTATTAAAAACGCTTTGAAATCGATTTTTTATATGTGGTCATATGATAAAATGCTTATTGACTGAGTTAAGGTCGGTCCGAACGGGAAAATATTTGGCTCTCGGTCCTTGGCACGGAACTCGCTGCGCTCGTTCCGTACTTCAGGACCTCGAGCCAAATATTTTCCCGTTCGGACCTCCCACTCAGTCAATAAGTACATAGTAAATTAACAAATATTGGGTTCAGGACTTCTGGTTCGACAAGGGTAATGCTTTTGTTTATCGACGGAAACCAAAACCATCAGTAATAAAATCAATAATAAAATAACAAAAGAAAGACTGCCTTCATCTTATCTAACAAATCCTAATCAACTGTTTGTAGTTTGTATATGAGTTAGATCAGCGAACAGCCATAAAGCTCTATTCTCATAGCAATAGTACCAAACCACTGTTGTGCAATGACACGAACGTGTTGAGCCACTATCGGTATGGCAAACTTCTTCTTCATTATTGTGTCCCGATCGTTGTTTCCAGGAAATTTCTAAAGAAAAACACAAATACAATGAATAGATTAGACAGGTTTTATGTAGAAACGAGGGCAGTTTGTTATGGTTATTGGCACTTGGTATGTAGGGAACATCTTATGAAGAAACCATCTCGCACATTTATAGACCTTTTTACCGTTACAACGGCCTTCTTGAATTCTATTGTTGAAAGTAAAACCTTATGAGATGCCAAGGGGGCAAATATTGAAAAATTCATAGTATGTTATTCAATGAGGAACACATCTCAAATCCAATTGAATTTGCTGGTATTTTGAGCGATATGTGAAACACTAAAGCGTAAAATTATCTAAGAAAGTAACTTCGCTACTCTATGCTTTACAAATATTTACACGTTTGTCCCCTTGGCATCCCATATTTCAAGATGGCTTCCGTATTGGTAAAAAGGTTTATTGACGCTTGGTAATTAAAATTGAAAATTAAAATTAAAATTGAAATGTTGCTTATATATTATTCATCTTATTTTCTGCAATATAGCTATAAAACGATGCATCTAGGTAGATAAGTAGCTAGGTAGTTAGGTAGGCAGGCAGGCAGCCAGGTAGGTAGGTAGCCAGGTAGGTAGGTAGGTAGGTAGGTAGGCAGGTAGTTACGTAGGTAGTTAGGCAAGTAGGTAGGCAGGTAGTTAGGTAGGTAGGTAGGCAGGCAGGCAGGTATAGGTAGGTAGGTAGGTAGGCAGGTAGGTAGGTAGTTAGGTAGTTAGGTAGTTAGGTAGTTAGGTAGTTAGGTAGTTAGGTAGTTAGGAAGGCAAGTAGGTGGGCAGATAGTTAGGTAGGTAGGTAGGCAGGCAGGCAGGTAGGTAGGTAGGTAGGTAGGTAGGTAGTTAGGCAGGCAGGCAGGCAGGCAGGCAGGCAGGCCGGTAGGTAGGTAGGCAGGCAGGCAGGCAGGTAGGTAGGTAGGTAAGTATGCAGGTAGGTAGGTAGGCAGGCAGGCAGGCAGGCAGGCAGGCCGGTAGGTAGGTAGGCAGGCAGGCAGGCAGGTAGGTAGGTAGGTAAGTATGCAGGTAGGTAGGTAGGTAGGTAGGTAGGCAGGCAGGCAGGCCGGTAGGTAGGTAGGTAGGTAGGTAGGTATAGGTAGGTAGGTAGGTAAGCAGGCAGGCAGGTAGGTAGGTAGGTAGGTAGGCAGGCAGGTAGGTAGGTAGGTAGGCAGGTAGGTATAGGTAGGTAGGTAGGCAGGTAGGTATAGGTAGGTAGGTAGGCAGGTAGGTAGGTAGGTAGGTAGGTAGGTATAGGTAGGTAGGTATGCAGGTAGGTAGGTAGGTAGGTAGGTAGATAGATAGATAGATAACTTTATTGGCATGACCTATGAATTTACAGGTATTGCTAAAGTATTGTGATATAACATAAACTCTATAGATAATTACAAATTGATTGAATTACAATAGTTGACTAAAAATATATCAATATGATTTTGCTTTTGAACTTCAAACTAATCATATTTATCATGAATAAATTCTGATAAATTTATATTATTTTTTAACATCATTTTGCGTTTTGCTATTTCTAAGTTCAAAAGCTTTCAAAATGAATTTAGACACATAATAAAGAGCTTGATTTTTAGAACTTAGTAAAGTTGAAATATCTAAATTAATTATATCTATTAGTTCAGTCAACTTGTTGCATAGATTTGATCGTAAATTTGAATACAGAGAACATTTTAATAGCATATGTTCTTCTGTTTCGATTTGATTATGATTACAAAAGATGCAAAGTCTCTGTTCGACCTCCACCCTTTGTTTTCCATATCTTCCTGTCTCTATAGCTAATTTATGATTACTAATTCTTAATTTTGTGAAACATCTTCGTTGATCAAAGTTTTGTATAGTATTTAAGTAATCTTCTGTTTCATAGGTTTTCTTTATTGAATTATATACTTCTAATTTTCTTGATTTTACTAAATTAGATTTCCATGCCTTAATATAATGTTTTTTCATTAATTCGTTATATTGTTGAAGAGTGACGTTAGTAATGGGATTAGTCAGTCTGTTTGAAACGTCTATGTTGTACGATCTTAACATTGAAAGTAGATGCGTATGATAACAAGGTTTATGTTTCTCGTGTAAAGATTTTGACATGAAAAACGCTTGTTTAGCGAATGAAGAATCGGGCAAGCTAATTAGATGATTAAAATACTTAAGTATCAATCTGTCGATAAATATTTTTAAAGGAAATCTACCTAATTCAGCCCGACAGGCTATGTTCGAAGCTTTACTACTAACTCCTAAATAATATTTACAAAAACGTAAATTTACTTTTTCTGTTTGACTTTTCTCCCACTTCTCAAAATCATGTTTTCGATAAACTCCCCATACTTCACTAGCATACGTAAGGATTGGAGATACCATACAATCAAAAAGTTTATTGGCCTGATGTGCTTTAAGTTTTGTAAAATCAACTGTGCGATTGATCCTAAAGAAAGCATGTAAAGCTTTTTCTCTCGATTGAAGTAAATGAGCGTCAAAGTTACCCGTTGAAGTTAACTTAACTCCTAAGTAAGTGTATTCCTTGACGGTCTCGAGTGGATTGTTTTGTAACGTAAAAGAGTGTTGTTTAGACTTTTTGAGAGTTTTCTTAGAGAAAATCATAACTTTTGATTTTTTCTCATTGATTGTCATTTGCCATTTTGTGCAAAAACTTGTTACAGAATTAATGCAATTTTGCAAACCTATAAGTAGGTAGGTAGGCAGGTAGGTAGGTAGGTAGGTAGGTAGGTATAGGTAGGTAGGTAGGTAGGTAGGTAGGTAGGTAGGTAGGTAGGCAGGCAGGTAGGTAGGTAGGTAGGTAGGTAGGTATAAGTAGGTAGGTAGGTCGGTAGGTAGGTAGGTAGGTAGGTAGGTAGGTAGGCAGGTAGGTATAGGTAGGTAGGTAGGCAGGTAGGTAGGTAGGTAGGTAGGTAGGTATAAGTAGGTAGGTAGGCAGGTAGGTAGGTAGGTAGGTAGGTAGGTAGGTAGGTATAGGTAGGTAGGTAGGTAGGCAGGTAGGTAGGTAGGTAGGTATGCAGGTAGGTAGGTAGGTAGGTAGGGAGGCAGGCAGGTAGGTAGGTAGGTAGGTAGGTATGCAGGTAGGTAGGTAGGTAGGTAGGTAGGCAGGCAGGTAGGTAGGTAGGCTGGTAGGTATAGGTAGGTAGGTAGGCAGGCAGGTAGGTAGGTATAAGTAGGTAGGTAGGCAGGTAGGTAGGTATAAGTAGGTAGGTAGGTAGGTAGGTATAGGTAGGTAGGTAGGCAGGTAGGTAGGTATAAGTAGGTAGGTAGGTAGGTAGGTAGGTATAGGTAGGTAGGTAGGCTGGTAGGTATAGGTAGGTAGGTAGGCAGGTAGGTAGGTAGGTAGGTAGGTAGGTAGGTATAAGTAGGTAGGTAGGCAGGCAGGTAGGTAGGTAGGTAGGTATAGGTAGGTAGGTAGGCAGGTAGGTAGGTAGGTAGGTAGGTAGGTAGGTAGGTATAGGTAGGTAGGTAGGCAGGTAGGTAGGTAGGTAGGTAGGTAGGTAGGTATATGTAGGTAGGTAGGCAGGTAGGTAGGTAGGCAGGTAGGTAGGTATAAGTAGGTAGGTAGGTCGGTAGGTAGGTAGGTAGGTAGGTAGGTAGGCAGGTAGGTATAGGTAGGTAGGTAGGCAGGTAGGTAGGTAGGTAGGTAGGTAGGTATAGGTAGGTAGGTAGGTAGGTAGGTAGGTAGGTAGGTAGGCAGGTAGGTAGGTAGGTAGGTATGCAGGTAGGTAGGTAGGTAGGTAGGTAGGTAGGCAGGTAGGTAGGTAGGTAGGTAGGTATGCAGGTAGGTAGGTAGGTAGGTAGGTAGGCAGGCAGGTAGGTAGGTAGGCTGGTAGGTATAGGTAGGTAGGTAGGCAGGTAGGTAGGTAGGTATAAGTAGGTAGGTAGGCAGGTAGGTAGGTAGGTAGGTAGGTAGGTAGGTATAGGTAGGTAGGTAGGCTGGTAGGTATAGGTAGGTAGGTAGGCAGGTAGGTAGGTAGGTAGGTAGGTAGGTATAAGTAGGTAGGTAGGCAGGTAGGTAGGTAGGTAGGTAGGTAGGTAGGTATAGGTAGGTAGGTAGGTAGGCAGGTAGGTAGGTAGGTAGGTATGCAGGTAGGTAGGTAGGTAGGTAGGTAGGCAGGCAGGTAGGTAGGTAGGTAGGTAGGTATGCAGGTAGGTAGGTAGGTAGGTAGGTAGGCAGGCAGGTAGGTAGGTAGGCTGGTAGGTATAGGTAGGTAGGTAGGCAGGCAGGTAGGTAGGTATAAGTAGGTAGGTAGGCAGGTAGGTAGGTATAAGTAGGTAGGTAGGTAGGTAGGTAGGTATAGGTAGGTAGGTAGGCTGGTAGGTATAGGTAGGTAGGTAGGCAGGTAGGTAGGTAGGTAGGTAGGTAGGTAGGTAGGTAGGTAGTTATAAGTAGGTAGGTAGGCAGGCAGGTAGGTAGGTAGGTAGGTATAGGTAGGTAGGTAGGTAGGTAGGTAGGTATAGGTAGGTAGGTAGGCAGGTAGGTAGGTAGGTAGGTATATGTAGGTAGGTAGGCAGGTAGGTAGGTAGGCAGGTAGGTAGGTAGGTAGGCAGGTAGGCAGGTAGGTAGGTAGGTAGGTAGGTAGGTAGGTAGGTAGGTAGGTAGGTAGGTAGGTAGGTAGGTAGGTAGGTAGGTAGGCAGGTAAGTACGGTAGATTTAAAAAAATGTATAACAACTTTATTAAAAGTATAAAAGATATAATAATTAATTACAAATGTCGTGTTATTTCTACGATAGAAAAAACAACAAAAACAATGAAAAATGGCAATCTAGAAAAAAGCTATTATAGCTATATTTTAGTTAAAAAAAATTAATTGAAATAGGTATACGTTTTGCTGGCCTGTCGAAATTGACTAAAAAAGTTTTAAAAAGAAAAAAAAAATACTTAAAATGTAAGCCAAAGAGACGAAGCAGAGCAATCAAAATATCGCCTGGCGTTTAGCTTAAAGTCCTCTAAATAGTGTAACACCGTTCTGAACTGGTTTTCGATCCTCTTATAGGGTAGATAGCTAGAGTTATAGTAGGGTAGAGTTGTATAAAAAATCATTGTATAAAAAAATATTTTCAAACCTCAATGCAGTCTCCTTCATAGTCTATCCAGGTGATGGTATCGTTTGAGTAAGAAACTGTATACTCAGTTACCCATTGTGGATAATCTTGTCTCCCTTGTGTGGCGACTCCAGTAATCATCTTGACGCTGCCAAGATCAACCTGTAGATATTCTCCTGCAGATTCAGATCCTGCAACCCATGCCCCTGTGCCTGCGAGTTCGTTTGCATAGCCATTCAATCGCCCCCTTGATGGTCGATAGACGTTACGCGAATGTGGATAGACCGATGATGCTGTTATCTGTGAGTCAGAAATCTTTCCATTTTCCATCCCTAATGGATTATCACAACCTATGTCGAATCAAAAACAAACATTTCATTTTCATTTATCCAACATAGATAACAAAAAGTTACACTAGCATTTACCGTGTGGAGCAGGGACTGGTATAATGCATTTCTTTGTCTCTATTCCTGGTCCAGTGCAGTTCGCTCCATTATTCTGAGGGGGTGGGTTTGTGCAGTTTCTTGTACGGGTGTACGGACAGACTGAGGGGTTGCAGTTGGACCAAGGACTCCATGACGTCCAACCTCCATCTGCAGGTGAGAGATACAAACATCATGGGTTAATTAACGAACTGTTTACAAGGTTCAACACAGGGAAAGAGACACCCACCCACCCTCCCACATACATCATGGGTTAATTAACGAACTGTTTACAAGGTTCAACACAGGGAAAGAGACACCCACCCACCCACCCTCCCACATACATCATGGGTTAATTAACGAACTGTTTACAAGGTTCAACACAAGGGAAAGAGACACCCACCCACCCTCCCACATACATCTGCTCTGAACCGATATACTATTGTCAAATATCAAGGGTCAAAGTCCATTTTTCTCAAGTGTTCTAAAGTGTGTCACGTGACATTCATCATATATATTTCACTGTTTCCCCACATCAGTTTTAAGGAGTGACATTCAATTTATGCAACGGGAAATAATAATTTAATTCGGAAGTGATTTAACTATAATTGCAAGTTTTCTCTAAATTTTTCAAAATCCAATAATCAAAGAATTGTTCTGCGTTGTTCAGGTGACACTTAGTATATCACAAAACATTTATTTACCAAAACCTTAGGAAATCAGTGTATTTTGTGCTTCCACAACCCAACAACCTCTATCAACATGCGAATTTTAGTCCAGAAATCGATCCCGAGACAAGTGCACCATCACTGCATCACGTTTTATCATTACGTCCCTGATACTCACCATCACAGCTGAATGTGTCCCATGAGAAGTCTGGCTTACACATCCTGTCAGCTGGACAAGGATTTGATGAACAGGGACTCTGGAAATGTGATAGTATTGATGAGATTACATGCACGTCATACTCGATCATGCTTTATTATATTTTAAACTATACTTTGGGAAAAAATGTAAAAGTTAAATAATAGTTAACAAGCTATGTGCTTTCCTCTCACCCTGATAGGACAGTATTGGAAGCCATCTTTGGGTACCTCCTGAACAGGACGGGTCCAGTGATCAGCATCATTCAGTTCACATGTTCTCGACATTCCTTCTTCTGGGCCCAAGTTGTACGAAATACATTGTCCTTCGAGAAAACATTTGTGCTGACATTCCTCTATTCCGGGAGCTAGAATTCTGAAGGACTTGATTGTGTGATTGATGAAGATGTAGTTTTTCCAGCAGGGAAGAAATACGAGTCCTCTACATCCACCATCACCTGTGTTGGGAAGAATAATCATAATCACATTCATCGTGATCATATTCGGTATTTAGTATAGCACATTTGAACCCGCGTTAAATCAGCAGCCTCGCCCCATGGAGGTGAATTGAAAAATCAAAATTTTAGCTTTTAGTAGGCATGTTTGTTACCAAAATCTTCCCCGCCTTGAAGCCTAAAGAAAACACTCGCAATATAAATGAAGGCTTGACTCCCGGGCTTGGTGTCATGAGTTGCTTAACTTGTTAAATCTCCTGTGCTTTGAGGGTTTTTTCCCGGGTTCTACGGTTTTTCTCCCTCCGTAAAAATCAACTTCTAAATTCCAATTGGATCTGGCGTCGAAAGCTTAAACATGAGCCTTTGGCTCGGAGTTCGAAGACTGAGTAATCACTCCCTGCATTCAACGTAAACTAAATAAAACATTTTTTTAAAAAGACCAAAACACGATATGGAATTCTCGATCAAAACTTTTCCCAAAACTGCTTTTCTTGTATACTTATTTCAATAAAAGTAGTCACCAACTAAAACCTACAACGCCGAAACCACTGAGGATTATGGGAAACATTTCATTTTAGAAAGCAATCGAAGCTTTTGATACAAACTGCAGCTTGAGGATGCTCGCTCACAGGAGATATCGATAAAACTGTATCTCAGTGGTAAAAGATCTCAAGCCCATCAATAGTCGTTGACAATGTAAAATGTTATCTACTATTAACCATAATTGGTCTGAATTCTTGAATAAATTTATTGAAATTTGTTTTAAATTTGCGTATACCGATCAATTAAGATAGGATGATTGCATATGGCTATGTTTGCGTATAGCTTCCAAGAAACTGATCCTTGGTGATACTGAATTTGTTGTTTAGTTTATTTGTCGACTTAACGCTTAAAAATAATCCGTCAGCTGCCCGAGAGAACACGACTGGAAACATCTGGCTCTACAGGAAGTGTGGGGTATTAATTAAAACATATAAATTTAGGCACTGCCTAAAAGCGGAGCTCCCATAAACAGATAAATAGCACTGTTGTAATGGGGAAAGTTTTAGAGCTATTTGGAAATAAGGGAAAATCATATTTTGATCTCGGTTCACCTCACATTACTCCTGTTGTTTAGTAATGATTTGTCAACAGACAATCTATTCTGACACGTGCCCAGCCAATAGCAACTCGATCATAATGACTTGTTTATTGGTTGGTCATTTAACCTAGTCAATGTTTGCTTCATGACAATTACTTTCTAGTCTTCATCTAATTGAAGGAGGGCTTCCGTAGATAACAGCTGCAAACCACAGTACTTTTCCAGTACAAACTAGTTTTAGTTTTGTATAGGTTTGAACATGCGTACTGGGAAAGGTAACACTGTTTGTTTGGTAAACAGATTGTTTGCTAGCCGTTTTCTGAGCCTTCGTTTAATGTTATATTGTTTGGAACTACAAAGTATTGTTATTGTGAAATGTTCTTTACTAGTTCAGCTAGCGAATTCTATTGCCGGTTTGGTTAGGGTGAGTCTTGCAGGCAAGTGCTCTTATTTTTTCACTAAGTAAATAGCTACCCTCAAGCCTTACGTCATATGCTGCATGACTAGTTGTGCCCAGTTTGACTTGGCACAAACCGGTTATGTGACGTAGCCCCTAGCTGTGCCAATATATACGAGTTTGCTAGTTGCTACTAGTCAGTCAGTCAGGAGAAGTAGAGAGAAAAAGAGAAGTCAGAAGAAGTGTAACATTCAACAAGAGCCCACAATAAAAGTATCAAGTACAACCAAGAAGGCCTATGTCTTTGTGCCACGAAGGGACGAGCTAGTTTCCCACCGCAAAGGCAAAAACCTTCGTGACACTGTGGTCTTGATTTTTAGATAAATGAAAAAAAATGTCAAGTAAAGTAAAGTAAAGTAAAGTTAAGTAAAGTAAATCTTTATTCATTCATAAAACATACATTACGAACGTTACAGGGAAATATTATACTTAAAGTGTAAGCGATTTATAAAGCTGTCTTTGAAACGTTCTGTGCTCACTTTAGGCATATAGCTAGATACACTCCTAAGATCATACTTAACGGACTTTTTCTTAGGGATCATTTCGCTTAAAGGATGCCTTTAATTTGATTATCACGAACTTTACAAACGATAGACCTGTCAGTTTTCTCCACTAGATTGTAGATATCTACTCTATTTGTGAGATATTTTCTTCTATAGCACCGATCTAGAAATTCCTGAATGGTGGTCAGTTCAATAAACAGTAAAGATACTGAAAGAAATATACGCATAATTTCGTGCAACTATATTGAAAAGTCAAATTGTTAGGGTGTTTACATAATGACGTCATTCGCTTTGATTAAAAAAGAGACCAAGTTGAAACCGTATGGAGAATCACGCAAAACAAAGTTTCAAAACCTATTGTTAAAAAGTTGAGACGATAAAAGTTTTTTGAACTTGCCAAGGTTTCCTGGTCTAATCAACAAACCTTAGATTAAAAATAGAATCATTCTCGCTAATACTTATTTAATATAGAAAATGCAAGACCTTATGGATAGCTCGAAAGAAAGCGCGTTAAGAAACCGAAAAGACATCAAGATTTGTGTATCAGAAATAGAACTCTAGAGAATTAGTATAGGAAATCGCACGACCTCGAGTACAATTTGGAAATTAATAGGTACGAGTAATGTTTTGAAAGTTCTTGTAATTGCACGAGCCTTTAGGCGAGTGCAATTAAAGAACTTTCAAAACTTTACGAGTGCCTATTAATTCCAAATTGTACGAGAAGGTCGTGCGATTTTTTATTTATAGTTCACTCGACAAAATTTTATAAAACATGCGAAGCGAAGGCATTCATCTATCTTCATTGCCTTTGCTATAACCGACCCTTCTCCAAGAAAGCTAAGTCAAGAACAGCATAGAAAGTGTTAACGTTGCTGTAAAACCTTTTTAGATTAGTATTTTATGTATGATTTGAACTACAAAATACTAGAAAATAATTTTACATCTCAAGTAAAAAGCCATTTTAATGCATGTTTACAACTATTGAATGACAGTAATGACAGCTAAACAGCGAATCAAGAAGCGACTTTTCTTTGAAAACGTACTGTGTGAAAACCAAGCGAAAGTTGAGAGTTTACAGTTCGCTAATATAAGTTTTTTTCCTCTTAGCATTTGCTAATAACTGCAAAAACACAATTTCAAAATACTTTCTTTGAAAACAAGTTAGCTGGACAACATCAAAAGGGATAAAAGCGACAAATATGTCGTTCAAGTTAAAAGTTTTGAAGTACAGCTTGCCGTGAACGAGTCGCCAGTGATCAGACCATGTGCTTTGGATATTATTCCCCTCTGTAGCTTGAAGAATTTCGCTGCTATTTTCTTTGAATGGTGAATTATCTGAAGATTTTATTATTTCAAGACTGGATTGATAACTTAGGATCAATTAACCTGTGATAAATAGCTGAATTCGTCTCTCTACAACTACTCGACAGTTTGTCGGTAAGATTTGATCTTAACTATTTTCAAAACAAAAAACGAGCCTCTACTCGCTGTGTTTTTTCGCTAAACGGAAAGAAATTTGCTTTAAAACTATTGTTAGCTGTTTTCTACATATTGTACAATTATTGTAGTTGTGGTGTTGAATTTATTTTTCGAGAAAACCACAGAAGACAAGAGGTAGTAAAACGAGAACATTCAAAACTCCAACTCAAAATTTTTGGCGAAAACTAGAAAGAAAAACGACTTTCTACTACAAAACATGATTTATTAGGTCTTGAATTTGTCTAGTTATCATAATTTGAGGCCTTCCTATGTGTGTATTGAACAGTTGTCTGAAATTTTTCCATTTTAATCTATAAAACACTGATTTTTTTGGGAATTTCACTCATTTCACAGGGGAAATTTGCCGCTTTTGGCCGTGTTTCCATAGCGACCTAATTGGTACTCCCGCGGAGTACCAATTAACGCTCTAATCGTACTCCTCTAGACCAATCAGAATCGAGTAATTTTGTCGAGTGTACTATAATTATCCATATTTATCAATATGGGACCTAGATCGTGACACTTACAGTGCGATGCGCCTAACCGTCGCCACCCAATTAAGTTTTAAACTCGCTCAACTATTTTGTTTCTCGCGCTTTAAAAGAAAAAAAATCGAAAGCTAATACGAAGTTAAAGATGTTTTAAAACATGCCGGCTCCTACTTTAAAAACGACGTATTATAGAAGCATTAATTTAGGGTGTATCACCGATGTGTTGTAGACGTTACTTTCTAGCTCGAGTTAGAAGGTTGAAAACTGGTATCTAACCAAGTACTTTTCAAATCGATATAACTGGCGTGTTTGTTCAACTTATCTTTAGAAAACTACCATTTTATAGGGCTCGGCCACCCAACTAATTTTTGTATAAGTATTTTTACATGCTAGTACAACGAGAATTTGTACATTTTCACGTGAGTTCAAAGTCGTGTCCGCAAAGATTTTATTTCTATTCGCAACAGAAAGAACCAAAAACATGCCAAGTTGAAATAGTTTTGATATTTCGGCGAAGTTTTTGGTGAAATTATTGCGGTGAATTATACAAATTTTGAACAAGCAATCAAGAGAATTTACCTTTGACGGTCACTACAGAAATGAATAAACCAACCAGAAGGAATCTGTCAGTTGTAGCGGATAGCATTTCGCATCAAGACCGGCCAAGTTGAAGTACTGCGTCACAAATTAACCATGAGAAGTGGCGAGTGAAGTAAAAGAATAACTAGGTTTGATATCGGTATTACTGAGATGCCTGTCATTTCATTAGCAATTCAATATTAATTATTAATCCTTTCTTTTCCTTGCTATTTATATTTCTAACTCTAGTGTGATATTACAACCACCTTGAAACAGAAAATATGAGTAATAACTGATAGAAAAAAAACCAAAAAACTCACACACACACACACACACACGAAAGTTAACCTTGATTCTAAATTCTACCGCCTTTCTATTAGATTGCCAACTATTTTCCGAGGACTGAAGTACAATAATTCTCGTTCTCGTTCTCGTTTTCCATCTCAGTACGTATTATGATATTATGATATATCGTCGATCTATAATAGCGATAAAGATTTTACAAACTCTTATGAACTAGTAAATATGATAAAAAGTGATGCACATAACTCACTCCTCTTCTAATTTATAATTTATATAGGTACAATGCACTGAACAAGCTAGTATATTTCTTTCTCGTTATATTATTAATTAATGCTTTCATTAATTCATTCTAAAAACCATGAAAGGAGTGCTTTTCAAAGTACACGAATTACAAAACTGACTCTGCTTTCGGATCAAAAGTTATAATGTTCAAAGTTTTAGTTGAAAGATCGCCTGCGGCTCGGTTTTACACAACAACTCTCGACTTCTCCCAAACTTCTCTCGTGTTTATATCAGGCTACGTAAACACGCCAACTTTTTCTATTTGTTAAATATTACCCACCCTTGGAGTTCTTTGTCGTTGAACAATGGTCGTGGAAACGCAATAAAAACTGACTTGCGATAGGATATTTTCGCTAATGATGTGCGACTTGGATATTGAAAGTTTACAACTGAAGTATAATTTTGATTATTAAACAAAATTTCTGACAAGATTATTGAGAATTATAAGAAATAAATGTTGATTTGATGTTGAGATATAGAGGTCAGCTAATATGTACCCTTTGACCATTATGATTATGACCAAATTCTCGAAATTATAGACATCTACAGTAGGGAACTGATTTATACTGAATTAAGTCACGCAACTGAAACTCACAAGAGATTTGCTGAGAAAACGCAATGATAGCATATAAAAAGATAAAAACCAGAAAAACTTGCAAGTTTAGTATGACTTACCACAGGGATCCCACACATTATGTCGATATTTCTTCCAAAAGGTCACGTGACACAAATTTTCAGATGAGAGTGGATCAAATCAGAGTTAATCCTCTATTAACTCTGATCAAATGTATTGTCTATCATTATTATGTAGTTTTTTAGTCAAAATGTGATAATTAAACAAGTTTAAGCAGGGTTTAAAATTGCAGCCTCATTTTCATGTTTGATATTTTAGGTCATGCGCAGTACTCGACAATGAGTGCAAGTTTGGGTTGGCTCCATATCCAAAATTGTTTCTCTTAGTGATATTAGCATTCTGGCAAAGTTTCATGCTTTTATCATCAAAGTGAACAATTCAGCATTTTTTTGGTCGATAACAGCCGGACTATGATTGGAGTTGGTGCTATTAAATGAAAGATAAATAAAATATTTTTCCCTGTGATTATTTAAACAGTAGTTTTTTTCGGGTGCTTTTGGTATATTGCAAAAGATGAAAAATTGCGGTGTGAGCAAAAACAAAAACGGTTATGAAAATCAGTGCTTACGTTGACAAAACCATTAACTGATATCCCTAGAAAAGCGTTCTCTTACGATAGTGCCGGCTAGAGTTTAGAAAATACAGTGCATGGCACCTTATTATGCTGACCCCTTATTAAGAGTGGCTGTCCGTAACGGTCGAGAATGGCGGGACAGTTGCAGGATTTTCAAATTTCTCATATTTTGTCAGAAGATACCCTTTAGTAAGATCTTTCAAAAAACCAGTTTAAAACTTCGAGCGCGCTTTTATTTTTGCAAATTTTACAAAAGTTTGAAAATCGACTTCCGGTCAGCTCTGGACAAGTGTGAACAACCCAAAATAAGACCCATATTTAAGTAAAAAGGCATGGCTCGTTCAAAAATACTCCCACCGATCTGATACTTTTTGAACCTTTGAACTAGCTATCAGACTCCAAAACCAAAGTAAGATATTTCTAGGAAAATATTTTTTTTTCGTGTTCTTGGCAATTTCTCTGATGCTATACTAAGCTGCTACAGCTCGAAGCAAATTTTAGCCTAATTTGAATGCCCTTAATCATCACCTGGTATATGATTTTTTCTCATTAAAAGTATTAGCTCTGAAAGCTTGTTTATTGTACTTTATTTCTTGAAAGTATCAGCCTCGGAACGCAAATCCAGGCAGCTAAACGACTCTTCCATGTACCATACTCAGGTCTAATTTCGGCTTCAGAACCAAAGCGCCCGCTCTATAAATATTCATAAGAATTAAAAAGAGCTAGAATAAAATGAGGAACGACAGACTATGTTGGACTTATGTACCTTTTAATGTCTGGGCAAGCAAACTTGAAATTACCAACTTTCCGAAGTCCTGTTAAGGTTCTCTACCGCTGTACTCCTTGATTAGTCACTCATTTACTCTGGGTTAGCCTCATTTCAGCCCCAGGGGGTACTCCCTATAATTGACTATACGGGGATGCTCCACCCGAAAGGGGTACATTTTCCAGACCTTAGGTATAGAAAAAGGGACAGAATTTGTGAATTTTGGTATAAAAAGGGGTAGTTTTTCTTCAAAAGTATATGAAAGGGGTACCTTTTTCCTGAAATTTGGTATATCAAAGGGTAAGGGGTCGAGAGTCCGGGCGGGGCATCCCCGTATGAAACGACCCGAAGTACCCCCCCCCCCCCCCGGGATTTCAGCGTCAAAATATTCACAAATACCAACGATAAAGTAAAGAATGCACAACTTCAACGAACAATACAAATACTTCGAAATTCCACGGATCTTAACTGGAACACATGAATATTCCACACAAAATCGAGGCTAACCCTGAGCAACAGAGAACGAAACTCGAGTATTCTCTCGCGGCGAAAAGATGATAAAAATTGAATGTGCAGGGCAAATCCAGGGATGGTGACTACTCACCCCCCTTTTAATATAAAAAAAAGTGTTTTTAACTGAAAACGATTTCTCTAGATAAACTTTCACTCGATTTCCTTGAAGCTCTCAAAATTTAATTTCTGTCAATTTGAGACGCCATTTTTTCTTGATAATTTTCTCGCCTTTTATACTTTTCTGTGGTAGAGTGCAAACAATATATCTGTGAAATACAAATGACTAAATAGTAAATTTAAATAAAATTTAAACAATAGAATCTTGATCAATTGTAAATAATAGAAAAAACGGATATATCGTTTGCACTCTATCGGCACGAGGTACCCTGAACCAGTCACTCCCCCCCCCCCCCCCTTAAAAATCCTGGATCCGCCCCTGCCTGTGACCTGATCGCCTAGTGACTGTATGTCGCGAGCTTAGGGATCCATAGATCCAGCTCTGTACTAAATTATTGACCTAACATTATATGGACATTTGTGACAAAAATGTTTTTATTTAAAGAAGTTCAACACAAAATTCCATTTATTTCTATTGTGCGTCATCCATAGTGACTTCAAATGGCTTATCAACAGTTAATGCCCCAGAGTCAGCAATCTTGACCTCACTCGTTGGTCTGTCAGAATGGTTCGTCTTGCTATTCTCGATCTTACGTACAACATCCTAGAATATTAAAGATTATCAAATAAATTATAAGGTTGTTTTTTTTTTGTGTGAGTTTTATTGTTTTTGTTTTGTTGTTTTTCTAAAACTCTAAGTAGTTCATTGGTTTATTTAGGGACTGGTCATTATTTACAGAGAGGGGGAGAGGGTGGAAGGCTGTTGCATTTTGATTTTCACTCGCAGAAATTTTCATAATCCCTCCCCCCAAAAAGTACCCTTTGTCTCTCGTAGCCCTGTCCTTTGTTGGACATAAAAAATACTGCCCCCCCTCTATTTGCATCAGCCCCCTCCCTGTAAATAATGACTGTCCCTTGGGATTCCAATTTTATTGGTGTCCAGCAACAAAGCATAGTAGTATAGTACATGTAATTGCCATACTTGAAAAAATCTGGAACAAAGTGATTATTTTAGGAGTTATTGCAGTGCAAAGTGTGTAAATGACACCAAAGCGAGGCTAGTCAGTATTGATCAGCAAAATCTAGTACTTATATCTGTAAATTCATTCCATAATAACTTAAAAGAAAAAATGCCACTGCATTCAAACTTTTCCTGCTCACTCACTTCTGGATGCTCTTTCATGTAAGATTGATATACTGATAAAATTTTTGATTGACAAAGTTTAAATAGAAAAGTGAACAATTGCCATTTTTAAGAATCAGTTTCACACACTTACCATTCCACTGACAATCTTTCCAAAGACAACATGTCTTCCATCAAGCCAGGGTGTCTTGGTGGTGGTAATAAAAAACTGTGATCCATTGGTGTCTTTACCAGCATTAGCCATACTCAGCCAACCAGCGCCATAATGATGGAGCTTAAAGTTTTCATCTGCAAATTTTTCACCATAAATACTCTTGCCTAGAGGAAATGAATAATTCAATGTTCATGTGAATAATATAATAATAATAATAATAATAATAATAAATAAATCTTTCGTCAGGGAGCCCACTCACAATAGCGATTTTCAGTGAGGCCCTGAGAAACACACACACACACAAAGTAATAATAACAAAAATAATAAAAGAAAATATAAATATAGGAATTTAGAAGTACAAAATATATATAAGTAAAACTCAAAACTATGAATGCATATTAAATAAAAGTCAATGATATATAAAACTATAAAAAAAAAAAATTTAAGTATTGCTAATAGCTAACTTAAAAAATCCATTTTTACTGTATTTTAAAGCCTATTAAGCTAAGTTAATTGATAAAAATTTAGGTAGCTTGAGATGACTACTGTATGTGTGTTGGGGTGATGGCTAAACATGTCACACCTTAAAATTACTTGTGTCAATTCAAATCACAGGAAAAACAATATAAAAAATGAAACATTTTTTGGGTTTGTACAACAGTGTCCTTGTGGCCACCATCAGTACTGTGTCAGTCCCAGATCCTCATGTGGGAAATACTGTAGTCCCCTGCGTGTTGAATCTACGCATTTGTATTTTCTATGTTGTGGGATAAAATAGTTATAAAATGGTTTCTCGTGGCATACCGTGGATATCCCACTCGTCACTTGTATTTTGTTTGTATACACACTCACCTAAAGGTTCATACATGTGTATACTAGAAATAAGAAACTACAAGTGACTCGTGGGATATTCTATGATATGCCACTCGAAACCATTGTATAACTAGTATATAATTACACGCAGAAGGGTTGTAACAACCATAAATATTTATGGTAAACACAAAATACCTATAAAAATACACAAAATAAATATACGCATGCATATATCAGTTAATATTTACCTCCAGTACCATCACCATTAGTGAAGTCTCCACCTATATAAACAAGACAACAAAACAATTCTTTGAGAAACAATATAATATTATTACAAATCATAATTTCAACCACATCAAAATTGATTAAAAATGAACAACACACATGAGATAAGTTGGTAACAAGCGGTACTATGCTTATCAGTTGAGCTTGGAATGACTGAGGTTTTGTCACAAAGTTTTGTCATTGATAAGTACATGTTGTCAAGGAATTAAGCATAATACTGATTATTAAGCTCATGACATTTTTCCACACTATATGGTTCAATACTTTTGATGTTGCCCCTGACAACATGTACTTTTCAACAACAAATGTTTGTGATAAAACTTTGGTCATTCCAAGCTCAACTGAGAAGTGTAGTAAGCATGGTGATAAATAGCATTAGCTAGCGCTTCGGAGAGCTCAAGCAAAATTGAAATAAGAAATTAGAGTCATTGAAGTCATATAGATAAAGAGATCAGAGTAAAATAAATGAAGATAAATATAATATAATATTTAATATGGGAAAGCACAGGTGACATAGTGGTGAGAGCACTGATGCCTCTCTTACAAATGTGACTGGGTTCCATCCCTGGACTTTGCGTATATGTGAAATTAGAGCTGTTTGTTAGTCCTTTACTGTACTTCAAGGGTTTTTTCTCTGGGTTTTCTGGTTTTTACTTACTCCATCCGCAAAAATCAACTTCTGGTTTTCATTGACCTTTTTGGCGGCACTGGCAATCACATGTAGGTAGATTTAATCATAATGGAGCTGAGTGTAGAGCCGTGAGTACTGTCTGGTATTTTTATCAAACTTTTCTTATTATTGACAAAATGTAGGAATGCTGTATAGTATTTAGTACATTATATTCTTACCAATAAATGTACACAGTAACAGTGAAATTACTTGTCTTTGTTTTATTTTTATCTTTGCAAATATAAACAAAAGGCGCTAGTTAAAGCTAGTTAATGAGGAAATATGCTGCGTGTATTTTTCCTTATTTATTACACGTAATATCGTGCAGTCAACGCACTTGCAGGCAATACACGCGTAAGAGTGTACTACACTAAGTGTACTACACGCGTTTTACACGCGTGTTATGTTAACATTCCCGTGAGCTGTACTGTATTTGTTGATCCTTGTGATTGTCCCATACATGAAATACTTGCCATACAACTAAAGCATCACAATCAAGTCTGAATTTTAATATAGCAGTATGGCCTATTTTTCTCCTACCTTGGATCATAAAATCCTTAATGACTCTGTGGAAAGCACTCCCTCTGTAGCCAAATCCTTTCTGCAACAAACAAAAAATACTAAAATTAAAGCTTAAAGAATTCTATTGCTAGACTAATTAATGAATAAGGGTTAAAATACCTAATGCGTAAATATTTACGGTGTTCAGCTTACCCATGAGATTAATATCGCCCTGGACCCCCACAGTTGCCACATATACAACATTGCCTGGCTGCGTAACCAGCGTGGTTGGTCCTTGTAGTGTAGTGATTAACACGTCGGACTAGTATACCGAAACCGTGGGTTCGAGTCCTGCCAAGGGCATATGATATTTTTCTCTTAATTCTTTATTCTATTATTCACACTGAACGCATTTCATTTCACTGTTAAAATACCTAGGGAAGAGATGTTTTTTCTCCTGGTAGGGCAGAATTTTATGCCAGCATTAGCTTGCCAGGTTGTCAGGTTTAACTTAAGGGTTAAGTTATTGCAGCTAAGACAAGGGGTATTCTGGGTAGTCAATATCCTGGGCATTTGGAGAGTGTTTGCATACAGACACATGCATGAAGACTGACAAAATGCTTTGTTTAATTTGGTAACTTGAATCATTCTTTGAGAGCTAAAAAACTAGATAATTTGTGCATATTAACCTCATTAACTTTTACCAAGAACACTCTTCACTCTGTGCTTCTATGTTTTAACCCTTTTGAACCTGACAACAATTTTTGATTTTGGTGTTGATACTTCAACAGGTTTGCCTATATTTGTTACATGAAGAGTGAATGGCTTACCAGTATTTATTTTTCTGTGAAACGTGATTCAAGGTTTAAAATCTTTTTATGTGCATGTTAAAGCAGCTTTAGATTTTGCATCAAAGTGAAGGAGATTTTGTAATGATCCATGACAAGTAAAAATATCAAATATTCTTGAGCTGCCATCATGAGATTCAAAATCCCTTGAGATATAAATAACAATGAAATTGCCACCATCTTGGTTGATATAACAAGATAATCTTAATGAGGAATCCTTTGTATGGTCAACTAAGATAGTGGCCAGTGACTTAACATGCACCCGAAAAAAATTTAACATTGTTTCAACACATTTGATATTCACTTTAAAACTAAAGAAATGGGCTACCTGTGGTAATTAAGATGTTCGATATTTGAGCAAAGTTATAGTCAGTTACTTTATATTGATAAAGGCAGACGATTTAAAAAATTTAAGACATGAACCGCTGAGTTAACTGGATGGTAAGTAATGTGTAAATAACGGTACAAGTCATTACGACCATTACACAAGTCATTACACGTGTCACATTCGCATTGATACCCGGCCGGATAACGCCGGAAAAGCGAAAATCAAAAACTTAGCTGTTACGTCTATGAAGAATAAGCTTATATACTTAATGCAAGAATAAATAGCTAGCTGTGAATAAATAATCAAATAAAAAAAATGCAAAGACTTACCTCGTGTGTCGCCAACTCAAAGAAATTCTGTGCAGTCTTTGGTACGGTTTTGCCAAACAGTCCTATCTCAATCCTGCCAGCTTTCTTCCCACCAATAGTAATGTCAAAAAATACCTTCTTAGTTACAAGAACATCTTTAGAGGCATTTACTGCCACTACAAATAGGGTAAAAACGCTAAGAAAAGCTAAGAAATTCATCTTTTGGACCGGGTTCTGAGTAGAAAAGAATTCCGTGAGATTTGCTCTGAACTAGTGAACAGGATTCTATTCATTATCATACAACCAATCAGATCACTGCTTTGGGCTTGTCTGACCAATCACAAGCAGACACGCTAAGGAGTCCAAAGCAATTCATAAAAGGACGCATGTACGTAAAAGAAACAAAAAGTTTAATAAAACATTAAAAGTTGTTTATTTAGTATTTTGTAAATTAAAAAAAAAACAAATTTAATACACTATCAAAAAATCGCAAAACAGCGAATAGAAAATAGAATAAAAATAAAAAGCGAAGCTAACAAATTCCTCAAGACAGTTAAACTTGTGAATTCGGCTTACTTGGCTTACTTGAGCTTCGAAAGTCTATTTAATTCAGCATTCGTGAAGAAAAAAAATTACTATCATCTATAAGTGGTCTCCCTGTGCCTTTATGTTTCCACAGTACTTCCTGTTTGACATTTTGTTACTTCCGGTACAGCGCGCAAGGTTTTCTGGGTAAGCAGCTTTTAATAAAGAGTATATTGTTGTCCTCGAATGAGGAGTATTTAAACCCGGTGTATGGTTTCAAGGCGTATGTTGCCTACAGGATCGCTCCTGAAAATCATGAAAGCCTTAACTGTAGCTGGTATTGTTGTAGGGGTAATCGTCTTCCTCCTTCGTCCTAATGAATCTGTTGCCAAGACAAAGAAAGGCCCTTTGGTAACTTCGAAGGTGAGCTTTCATTTCACTCTAAAACTTGATTCTCCTAGATTCTCTCAAAACTAGTAAAAAGTTCTTGTTTTAGTCCCCAGATAAGAGATTATACTCTGAGAAACTTATGATCTCTTATCTCGGGACCTTAGAATAAGAACTTTTTACTAGTTTTGATAGAATCAAGTTTATTAACGGTGTGTGTGTATAATACTTTGTAATACTGCTTAAAACATCAATTTTCTTCTAAAAAATACTGCCTTTGAAGGCTAAAAAAGCATTCATATGGCTCTACTATGAATACTTACCCTCAACAAGTTTATGATATGCTTTTATGCATTAAACTATTAGTATATATAGATTTAGAATATTTTTTTAGTTGTACACGTGTGCTCTTATTCTGTAACACATTCCTTTATAGACATGCAATGAGATCATCTTACAGTGTCTACTGGTTTAAGTTTATTCGACCAAGTAACGTTTTATAGTCCCATGCAATTAAGAGTAATGCTATGTACAACATTGTCTTGAAACTTCATTCTTTCTGTCTAGATTAAACGATATACTTACTGTATATTATAGATTTAGAAGGGACACGTACGTACATGTGCTTAGTGTTGTATGGGTATAAATATATCAATCTGTCACTTTGATAAGTTCCCCTGGGTCAATGCAAAGTAATGCCTCACAGAAAATCAATTCAATTTACCCTTTTCAAATATGGTGCAGATGATGTCAAACGAGGATAGATCCTGGGATGTCTCAGGTGTTGTGAGTGAAACCTTGTTGTTTTGACTCTTCCGAGTTCTTTTAGACTGACATATTTTTTCATTTTTTTTATGGGGATTGCTGTTTTTAATTTATAAAGGTTCGCTGACCATTGACTATGTAAGGAATAGAAATAATAAGATGGCCAATCCTCGTTTGACATCATCGGTGCCATATTGGAAAAGAGTATATACTGTATACTTGGTATATCAAGGGAGGCTGAGCTTGAGATTAGAGGTGGATCCATAATTTTGCAAGGGGAGTGTCCAAAATGAATAATGTGCGGATATAGTGACATCATCAATAATCAGGACAGACTTATGATTTTTTTTTTTTGGGGGGGGGGAGGGGGTGGGGGATGTCTGGTGCACTAATATGGACACCCTTCTTGGATCTGTCTCTGGGAAGGGGGGTTAATATTATTGTTAGGGAGTTACTTCTCTCATCCCCCCCCCCCTCCCCCCATATACACGCACACAAGAATAATTGTACATTGCTTATTCTCATGACACACCTTGGAATATCGCACTTGTCACTTAGTAGAAAAGGTTTATTATGGTAACCAGTGAAGGCCCTGTATGTGTCAGGATGCACAAAGAGGATACATGTAGGTAATAGGTAACACTTAAGCCTGCCTAAAGGGCTGTCTGTGTACTGGAAAATAAAAGTGACTTGTGGTATATCCCATGGTATGCCACTCAAAACCATTATATAACCTAGTATAAATTATATTCATACCATGAGTGACTCACCGATGTAATTATTTAGTGATATTTAAAAAACGAGCTTAAGTGTTTTAACGTGAGATATAAACACGAGGCCGAAGGCCGAGTGTTTATATCCACAATAAAACACGAATGCAAGTTTTTTACATGACTTCTAAAACCCATGAAGAGTCAAAAACATTTTTGAGCATTTGTATTCAAGACTATAATAAAAAAATATATTTTGCAGTATAATCTGGTGCTACATTATAGGTTTTAATATCGTGTGTTTCATGAATAAAATTACAATATGATGTCTGTAAGGAATAGAAATCTCAGGAGGCTCAGTTAACATTTGTGTTACTTATTAGGGCATAAAGCTTTTGAAAAACCTTTCTTTGTTAAACATCAATGCTTTGTTATTTAGATTTGCTTTGTTTTTTCATGTTCTGTTTTTTCGTGTGTCATAATGACAATGCAGCGCTTTCGGAAGGTACAAACCTCTGAAAGAGAAAGCTTTAGTAGATTCAGTACCTTCGAGTACCAAATATTTTTCAAAGTGGGCCCATAACATTTTTGAGGATTGGAAGAGATTTAGAGTCAAACAAAATCATGCAAAATCCTTCAAAGGAGATTATTCCATGGCAGGTTGAAGATATCTTTCAGTTATACAAAATGTTAACACACAGTCACTAGATTTCTGGCTGGTGATGTTCATTCATGATCATCATGAAGTCGCGAAACAAAATGGTGAGCTTTATCCACTGAAGAGCTTGTATCTCATAGTTTGATTTAAGCTTTTATTTTTCACACGATATTTTATCGTGAATACACGTTTCATGTTTTGACGATATTTTGTCGTTTTTATTCGAATAGTAGTTCTAGATTATTGAACTTTTTCCAATACAGAAACAATGGTAATTAGAATATGAACACTGTTATCAATCAGCCAATCTATAAAACTATATTTTCAATGTTTATAGTTGAGAAAAACGCTAGTTATAAGTAAATTTAGATAAAAAGTTGTACACATTTGTTTGATATTAGTAAATCTATTTCCTCTGCTATGGATTGTCTTTAATTGTCTTTATTTTATTTTATTCTATTTTTTAGGTATAGAGGTTCATAAGAGAGGGCCGTTTTGAGCTGATTTCGGGAGAGTGCAGGTTTGATTAATAATTCATATACGTGCTGATACAATGCATTTGTCTTTGATGAATTGTTGTAGATATTGAACTGTTTAATAAACATGAGTGTTTTAACTGCAATGAAACTGTAGTTAAAACACTCATGTTTATTAAACAGTTTTATAACTACAACGGTTCATCAAGCACAAATGCATTGTATCAGCACGGATATGAATTATTAATCAGCCCCGCACTCCCCTGAGATATTCAAAACCGCCCCCGACTTTTAGTTTGATGGACCTTTATCCTAGTATAAAATCTACGTCACGTGATTAGTTTGGGCGACACGATTGGCTCTTAGCCTCATTGAATATTAATGAGTTTTAGAATGGTATATATTGTATTTCAGGGTTTTAAGTAGGATACTGTATATATATAATACATAATCTTTTTTTATTTCAAACATGCATGGCCGTTATTGAATCTGCACTTGTACTAGCTACACATGCTGCGCGCAGTACAGTATCTATATTTACTAACGAAAGTAATTTTCCATCTATAGGTGTTCTTTGATATTGAAATCGGCAAGAAACCTGCTGGAAGGATTGTGATTGGTCTGTTTGGGAAGACTGTCCCTAAAACTGCTAGAAATTTTGAGGTTCTGGCTACTGGAGAGGTAAAGAGATAAATATATATATATTTTTTTAAGATTTACCATCTGTTTACAATATAACTCATGATAATGATTGCCATACAATATTAGGTCTGTATTTGTATGCTTTAAGTTGTAGTTAGCCAGGGGAGTAGAGAGGTCTGTACCATATGGATGATGATCACTGAATATTAGTGTTATTATAATTATTATTAGAGAGCTTGCACTAGCTAAATAGCACTAATTAAGCAATAGGTCAGTTTTGGTCAGTGTATAAATGAGGAAATAAATCACCAGCTTACAATACATGTATCTTCTGTGCTGGGGGACTGCCACCAAAATATGATCATCTACATTGTACATGTAGTAATTTGAATCATGCATTTTTTTTAAACTGAAGTTTACAATTTTTGATTTTGAACAGAAAGGGTTTGGATACAAAGGAAGCCTTTTTCATAGAGTTATCAAGGACTTTATGATTCAAGGTTAGTGCTGATGTGATTCTAAGATTAGGTTTACAGTAGGTTTACAGTAAGCTTATATATTAAGAAGACCCCTACAATATTATACACAGTACACTAAACAGGCATTACAGACCACTTAATTTTCATGTAAATTAATTTTTGATTCTTAGCCCATGCAGCTAGTATATTCTTTATAACAGATTTATGTCCTCTTTTTAAAATCAGGAGGTGACTTTGTCAATAAAGATGGAACTGGAGGTAAGATCAGTTTTGTTGGTAATGCAGTACATATTTTAATTTATTATGCAACTACATTGTATATATACTCAGTAGTTTACGAATGCCTTGTGATAGTAGTCTGCGTAATCTGCAATGAGAAAATTTACACACCGTGTGTCAATTTAAATTTCAACCCAATACAAAATATAAGACAGTGGAACCCAGTTAATACGGCCACCAAAGGGACATACCAAAGTGGCCGTAATATATAGCCAGGTGTCCGTATTAAGCAGGTAAATTTAATAGAAAATGTGTTTCATTGGGACCTACAAAACTGTATGTAATAACCGGGTGGCCGTAGAGCAGGGTTCCACTGTAATTGAAAAGTGCATACTATCATTTGGTAAAACTGGAAAGCTTGAAATGGTATGGATAAAAAGCACCAAAGTTACAGTTGACCAAAGTTAAATGGCTTAGTTTAAAGGAATGTATGGTGGGTAATTGCAAGCTCATGCCCATCAGCATACCATACATGTACATTCCTTAGAAAAGAAAATAAGCTAATGATTATGTGTTTGCTAGCTAGTGAGAATGACTGTTAACAATTAAAAAATCCTGCTACTCCAATTGCTTAAGTTAATATATGTTTACAGTGTGACACAAAAAAGTATATGAGCACATTTTATGATTTTGCACACTTCTATGCACATGTACAGTAGGCTTTTTGCTGCCAAATGAGCTTTTACACCTTGGTAAAACCAGCCAGATGTGTATTGAAATTTGTCGGTTTAACATAAAAATATGTGACAGAATACAATTACACTTACACAATTAATTGAAATAAGCACCGGTCATGCATGATAACAGTCCAAATTAGTTTTTGCTTGGTCATACCCCGTTTCTGGCTCAACATCACTGGTCAAAATGACCAACAAGGCAAAGATACGACTGCATACACTGTAGGCAAGTTTCGATTCTGGCCAGACATTGTCCATTGACTGGCTGTTACAAGCCCTGTTACTGTAAATGTGGTCATACTTTTATATGTCGCACTCTAACTGATATTTTGTTTTTCAGGCCGTAGCATTTATGGTGATAGGTTTGATGATGAGAACTTCAAGCTAAAACATTATGCGGCAGGGTATTTGAGCATGGCCAATGCAGGAAAGGATACAAATGGATCTCAGTTCTTCATCACTGCAGTCAAGACCTCATGGCTTGATGGGAAACATGTTGTGTTTGGGAAAGTCCTTGAAGGAATGGTATGTCAAAAATGATCCTACTATATATGTATGGGCCCTATGCAAAAATATTGTAAGCCCCCTGGGTGGCTTATTTATTTGAGGCACATTTGAAGCTGGGGGGGGGGGGGGTTGCAAATTAGAGAGGGGGACCTAATAGGGGGGAGGATTATTAAAAACGCTAAGGTATTACAGTGCAAATCAAAAAACAGTTGGCACCTAGAAATATTCCAGGATGTTCTATTATTCTTTGGCCAATCAGAAATGACTCTCTAACCACAAGATGATGGAAAGATAAGAATAACGTTTCTGATTGGTTAAGAAACATTCTTGAAATATTTCTAGGTGCCCACGGCTTTTAGATTCACACTGTAAAATTATAAGATTTTCCACTACATTACGGTTTTAACAATAAAATAGCACTTCATCAAGGGTCAAACTTTGGAGAATGGTAATGACTGTCTCATATCCGGGGGGGGGGTACTTCGGGTTGTTTCATACGGGGATGCTCTGCCTGGACTCTCGACCCCTTACCCTTTTATATATATACAATACACCCTGTATTTTAGCAAAAAGGTATCCTGTTTTATACCTTTTTGCCTCAAAAGTTACCCCTTTCATATACCTTTGAAGAAATGTTACCCCTTTTAATACCAAAACACACAAATTCCACCCCTTCTCCATACAGTACCTGCAGCCAGAAAAATGTACCCCTTTTCAGGCAGAGCAGCCCCGTATAGTCCATTATAGAGATTAACCCCCCTGGGTCTCATATAAACTTTATACAGTAGACATAATATTTTATTAAGGATATTTTTATCATACACATGCAGTGTTATATTTCTTTAGTTGTAAAGCTAAAAGGAGGGAATGGGAAAAGTTGAGGGGGGTGGGGCTTAATAACTTTATTTCTTCCTCTAAATATGGGGTTATTAAAAAGGGCTCCTATATTGGTGGGAAAGGGGGAATTACTGCAATTCTCAATATTCTGTGAACTCAGACATTTCAACGGCTTGTTGTTAAATTTGTTTTTCACTGCCGTCAATCAAAACTAATAAGTACCTTTGAAATTTTTGACTGGCGGCAGTGAAAACCAAAATTTCAACGGGCAACTCGCAACTACAGAGTTCGCAGAATATTGAGAATCGCAGTAATAAAGGATTTGTGGTAATGTTACAATGATTACAGTATCTGCAAATAACTTGCTTTTATTTTGTGTCTTTCTACAGGGCGTTGTTAGGAAAATAGAGAATACAGCATTAAGTGGCAGCAAACCTGTGAAGGATTGTACTATAGTAGATAGTGGCACCCTTCCTGTAGATCAGCCATTCAATATAGAAAAGGAGTAAGGGAATGACAACAGAACAACACAGGAAACCCATGTTCTTCTTTCTAGGCTATGAGAGCATTCTAGTTATCTGGGACTACATTTTGTCCAAGTAACTTGAACTGCAGAAGGTTGGGATATATATTCTAGAGATGAATCCACTTTTATGGTGCGCACCTTTTTACTCAAAATTCATTTTTTTACTTAATTGGAAATTGGAATTGTATTAGAAATTGGAATTGTACAAGAATTGCAATAGTTTTCTTGGTAATTACTTGCATGAGCTTGTGTTTTCCTTTTATTTCTGACACAATTAGTTACTGAGCACAGCAATCTCCAATTTAAAAAAAAATCTTACAGTAGATCTAATCTATATTTAAGAATATTGGTTTCTTGTGTTTTTTTTATGCATGTTTGGTCATCAAAATAAGTTATTGTTTGAGGAGGAACAATGCTATATCCACTGTTTTATATAAGTTATAATAACAGAAATAAAAAAAGTTTAAATAATTTTTTGACTTTTTTAAAATCGTGTATAAAATTGGTTGTCTTGCTGAAATTCTGAATTGGAGGGGAGTGGGAGGGGGTTGGGGGACAGCAAACAATTGATTATAATAACTAGTTCGCTGTGCCATCTTGAAAGGTAGTTGTGCATTTGTATCAAAGTGAGACCAAAGGTGAGTTTACAATGTTAGGTACATGTGAATAGTTGTCCAAGGTATCAAGAAAGGTCTCTATCATTGCGAGCTCACCATTGGTTTTGCTTCAGTGCACTTTCAAGATGGTGCAGGGAACTGTGAAGTGGAGTAGCTATTATGCAGGGGCTATGTAAAGGGTCAGTTTTTACCTGAAAGCCATGTCTTGAAAATTTATTTCTATCAATGCTGAGCCTTGAATGAGTCACATTGTAGCAGGTGAAGAAAAAAGAGGGTGTGTAGTCATTAGTGTCACCTGTTAGACTGCCCCTTATGATGACCACAAAGGTCTATTGGAGGGACCTGTGGGGCATCTATGGATACTTTTAGTTTAGTGCAATTTTCGATTTTGTGAAGGACTGCATTAAGGTCCAATATGAGCATGTGTGTACCAAAATACTCTACTGTGATTTTGCTTGATTTCCCTGTTCGCATGTATTAGCACACTTTCTTAGCCTCAACCAAATTTTTCAAGATTTTGTATTTGTCTAGCACTTTTATTTAAAGGTCTTTTATAAATTGGGCTCCCTGTGGGTGGTCTGTCGCTCACCTGCACTAACAGTTCCTCCAGCCATCGAAGAAACAAAGATGTCCTGGGGAAAGGTAAGCTTAAATAAAGTTGTCGGTCTTGCATTTTATCAGAGTTCAAAGTTATTGCGATAAGTAATATGCATACACGAATAATACTCCTGCAAAATTTCAGCTAAAATAAGACGTATAACTTAACCTCCAACCTCATAGCTTAGGTTTTGTGTTGGCTCAGCCTAGACTGGTGTTCATGTAGAAGATTTCTTAAAATCTTGCTGTAAAGGATGCCATATCCGCAAGTACAAAATGCAGACAAGAAAATGCAGACTGAGAAAATGCAGAGCAACTTTGAACTATAAGGTAAAAAAAATTCAAAATTGAAATGAAAGTAGTAAACTTTATCTTGTGTTATGCTGTACTCGCTTCGATTCTCGACTGTCCGGGCGCGCGAGTCCCGGCGAGTACTACTCACTCGGTCGAAGAGGTTAATTTTCCATAGAAGCCCAGTGGCCTTTCTGAACTTTCAAGAGAACCTATCGAATACAAAGATGTTGTTTTGAACCTTGAAATCACAAAATATTCGCCTGAGCACGAGTGAATTCTCGAAGCGAGCAGGTTTATTATCCATGTATCCATGCAGTTGTCGTCTCGCCTTGGCCTTTGCCATGCAATGGATTATTTGGCGCCTAAACTCAAGGGAAACAATATTTAGTACAAATATTTTCCCAGTCTGCATTTCTGTGCATTTTGTGGTTTGAATTTTTTCATTATTGTTATTTATCTTATCTTTACATATCGTGTGTAGTGGCGTCGTAATGGCCTCCACCGGCAGGAAAAAAGTGCATACGAGTGCAGACTGATAAATTGCAAACCAGTCATATGCATAATGATTTGGCGCCAAGACGGAGTCCAAATACTTCCGCTTACCTTAGGTTTGGGGGTCACAAGATTATTTGGGGCGGGGGGGGGGGGGGGGGGGGGGCACGCGGGGAGAGGAAAAGTAGCTTCAAACTCGCCCCCACTCTCCGCGCGTCCAAGGCAGGGAAAAACCCGGTTCGACTGAGTTAGGAGGGAAAGAGGGACTGTTCACAGTCTAAGCTTAGGTGTACGTAATGGCATTTCCCCATGCATTTCAGACCGAGTTCATTCTTGCAAGAACTGTAACAGCTAGAATCGGGCCGGTTCAGCTAGATTAAGATTTTCAGTTTTCCAAATTGCAAAAGCATGATTACCATATGGTTTCATCATAGCGTTGGCATTTCATTTCTTAAGTGATACGTTAGCCGATTACCTTTAATTGGCCACTGTTCCTTTTAGTTCGCACGTCTTTTCTTGCTGAAAGAGGTCTTTTCCTGTCCTCCGTTTTGGCTTTAGGTCGCTCTAAGAAGGGGAAGAAAAATAACCCCTAACCCCTGCTCGCAGGCTAATTCTTGCTAACCAATCACGTTGGAAAAACGCGACTCCCAAAATGATTGTGTTACCCAAAACATTCTCATGTGGCTTGATATTTTACTCAACAGCAAAACTTGAATACAAAAAGAAGGAGTCGATCTCTCTTGTCGAAGCTGCCGAAATACTTGAAAACTGCTACATTTTAACGACACTTGAAAAAGAAACAACTGTTTACAAATTATTTTCTCACTTAAAAAGCTCTCTTGAAAAAAATGGATTATTCTTAGAAAAAATCCTCGATTTCTCCATCATGTAAAATTTGAAATGTATGTATTTTTATTTCTAGACACCTTACCAAGGAGAAGGTCCAGTGTTCGGTGAGTTTTACTGTCCTCGATGCGGTCGTGAATGGACAAGTACAAACAGTTATGTCAATACTGGACAAGAGTGTAACCAATGCCAGGAAATTGTCTGTCCTTACAAACAAAGCCCGTTATTTGGTCTTCACCACGACGGAGGTTCAAGTGAATCTGAATCTGATGATGAGGATCGGTGCGATATTGAAGATGAACCCTCACTGGTACGTATATGTTAACAGTCCGAACACAGGCAGCTAGCCCAAGCTGGGTTTAACGTTTCTGTGGTGTCATATTAGAAGAAAATGTATGGCGACTTAAAAACCTCAATAAAATCGTCAAAGTGTGAAATAAAGTAAAGAAATCTTAGCTGACCTTTGAAAAGTAATATCTCTACCACCCTGCGTGGTTAGAATTCGGATAAAACCAGTTTTAGCGTTTTTTCCCTCCTCTATCTTACTTTGTTTTCTCACATTCATTATTTCAGACACCTTACCAAGGGGAAGATCGAGTTTTTGGAGAGTTCCGCTGCCCAGCATGTGATCGTTTCTGGCAGAGTGGAAACAGCTGGGCTAACGCTGGTCAGAAATGCATAAAGTGTGATATCATGGTCTATCCTTACGAGCAGAGACCGTTAGAAAGAAGAGATTCTGAATCTGAATCTGATTCTAATTTTGATTCCGATTCTGATGATGAAGATTTCATCGACAAGTCTAAACCACACCCCCAGGATCTCTGTGAGAAGTGTATGCAACTTGGGTATTCTTGTCGAGCCGTTGTTGATTAAAACCCATTGTTACTGAATGAACTCAGTGGATGATAGTGAACCGATCTAGACTTGATTGTTTATAGCTTATAAGGTACATTGGCCTCATACGTAGCAGACGTTCATTATTGGGTCGTCCTGTGGTATTCGCTGACAGTATCTCATTCGTTCATAGCTAGCCAAGTAACGTACTCCTAATTTCACCAGATATTTGCGGCAGCAACTCTACAATGTGCAGGTCGATCCATTATTTTGCATAGTTGAGTAAAAAATTAAATAATATTGAGTAAAAAAATGATAATGATAAAAAGAAAAGAAAAAAAAAAGAAAAAAAAAGAAAAAAAGAAAAAATTTAAGTGCACCGGTTTTCGATTATTTTTGCGTTTCGTTTCATAAATAGAGATTACTTCATGGAAAGTGCGCGCGTACGGTTTTTATTCACGAGTTGTGAAGTATCATAAAACGAACAAGCGAGTCTTCGAGCGCGTGAGTTTTATGATACGAAACAACGAGTGAATAAAAACTGTACAAAGCACTTTCCATGGTGTTTTCTTTTTATTATATTCATACCGAGATTTTCAATTTGGTTTGAATTAGAGACTATTTTAGTTTACAAAGTTTGTAAACAAAGCTCAGTTTGCAAACTAAAAATTGTATTGCAATAATTCTTTATTTTACAACGCTGTTTTACAAGCATAATAAAAACTTATTCTTATTAACTTCTAATTCGGTTTCTAAGTTTAATCTTTTCTACTTCTAGGCTTTTAGTTTACACCATAAATGATTGCGAAAGCTTACCGAAGTTTCTGTCGCCTTCTTACACGACAAAGCTGCCTTTCAATTCCTCGTTGTTGTTTAATACATTTTTAAGAACTTTTCCACGAGATTTACATCTCGGTCAGCTTTTCCTCTGCTCTACTATTGGTATTTCATCGATTTTCTCTTTGGTTTCGTCGTCTAAGTTATATTTTCATCCATGTTTTGAACTCAAACTTTCTAGTTTAGGTCTCACCGAATTGAAGTCGTCTTCTTACAAAAGCAACTGAAGCTGACTTTCTTGTTGTTGTTTAAGTTTTCAGTACTTTTAAAGAACTTTTACAATAGATTTACATCTCAGGCAGCTTTTTCTCCGCTTTACTATAGGTAATCCATCGATTTTCTCTTTGGTTTGTCGTCTAAAATATAGTTTCATTCATGTTTTGAAATAAAAACTTTCTAGTTTAGTCGAAAGTCTCACACGAAAGAGCAGTGGAGCCCGTTGCTGCCGGCTTCTGATTGGACGTATCGTTTTTCTCACGCGTGAAGAAAAGCCGTACGTGGCTTCTGATTGGACGTATCGTTTTTCTCACACGTGAAAAAGCGATACGCGCATTGTGATTGGTTGGGAAAAGTGAACGAACGAACATTTATTACACAGGATTTTACTGAGTAAATCTCGGTATGTATATAATAATTATCGTTTCATAATTGTCGTTTCATAATTGTCGTTTCATAATTGTCGTTTCATCATTTTCGTTTCATCATTTTCGTTTATATGCGCTCAAGTCTGAGACATGTAAAATATAATGTAGTTTCGTGAGTTTACAAATTATATTGACAATAAATTGTTGTTATTTTTTTTTTCTTTTCTCATTCATTGTCTTCCATTGTTTTGCAACTGGATGTCTAAACAATTACTAGTGTCGTTTCCGCGGATTTATTGCCACCATGCAATAGACTTAATTTGCCAAAATTGTTATTAATGGTCTGTGACAGTAAAAATAAAAACCCGGGTGTTGCGTTCTAATCGGTAAGTCTGCCATCCTCAGTCTTACTTGATTCAGTGGCTCTTGATGCAGTCATTTTATATGAGTACTGCTAACATGTCTAAGCGTGTAAGACCTTGCTCGGGATTTTATAAGTCCATTCTTACTGAAGATTTCGGTGTTTCCTTAAGCTCTAAGCTTAAACCCCAATCTAAAGTCGTTGTGTTACCAGAGACTTACGAAGTCGAACGTGTTGTAGCGAGAAGAAGCCGCGGCAGAAAACGCGAATACTTTATCAAACGGAAGAACTACAGCTCAATAGAGAACACTTGGGAGCCAGAAGAACACCTGCCTAAAGAACTTATCACTGCCTTCGCCCAGCCAGATATCGACCCTATTCGAATTGAGGAATATAGAGAACGCTTGGCTTTACTCCTTGAAACTCGTCTTACATCAAAAGCCATGGAATGCAACGAAAGTCTCGTAATGAGACACCCCGGGGGGGGGGGGGGGGGTACTCCCTATTATTGACTATACGGGATGCTCCGCCTGAAAGGGCTACGTTTTTCAGGCCGCAGGTATAGAAAAGGGGTGGGAATTTGTGAATTTTGGTATAAAAAGGGGTAGTTTTTCTTCAAAAGTATATGAAAGGGGTACCTTTTCAGGCAAAAAAGTATATAAAAGGGGTAACTTTTTACTTAAATTTGGTATATCAAAGGGTAAGGGGTCGAAAGTTCGGGCGGAGCATCCCCGTATGAAACAACCCGAAGTACCTTTGTAAATGAGTGCGAGCAGTCAAGTAGAACATTTAAATTTGGCGCTTTTGAGCTCATGAATGTCCCGGAAGTGACGCCTCATTCTACGCGATGAGATCTATGAATTTGGCATTATTTTTGCGCTATGTGTAGTTTTGGAAATTTGAGTCAAAGGGCTTTGGAAAGTTTTGGAAAAGGTTTGGAAATTCTCAAAGGGGATTTTGTACGAACCCTGTATCTCAGTTTGGGACCTTAAGCAACTCGAAATCTAGAACGAGGACGTCAGTATCTGAACGAAAAAAAAACATGACATCGTTCTTGCCTGAATGCGATATTCAGCATGTGCATGTCGTTCACGTCTTGGATCAAGAACTAATTCACCTATTTTCAGATCTTCCTCTATCATTAAATCACAGTTCTGAAACCTCGGGTCACACGTCCCAATCCTAGATTTCGAGGTCCTAGATTTGTTAGGTTCCTATTATCTGCTCCAAATAGTGGTCAAACACTGACCACCATCTGTCAAACATAAACAATCATCTAACAAAAAATAACTGAATAAACGACATAAAAATGGCATCCAAAAGGTCGAAGCAGAAATTTATTTCGCATATTAAAATTTAGGGACATCTAATTTTTAATTATCATACAAACAAAATAGTGTGGCACAACTTCAATATCTCCAGCAGCAACAGCCTGTGGGTTGCCTGTGTGATATTTACGGTTTCTAAGTTATGTATTACAGAAATAAGAATACAAATATTGACTATTTTGTATTGCAGATCAAAAGGTTAGGGTTTTTAGAAATGCATGTTGCTGTCGTTGGTATAGCGAAAACACCAATTGCAAAATCTAAATAGTTTGATTTCGTGTTTAAATATTGCAATATATATAAATAGAAATAAAACAATTATATACGAATAAAAAGTTTTCGATTTTGCGAGTTCGCAGGTGTAAACCTCTCAGGTTGGAAATATTTTTACTAGAGACGTCATCTTCGTACTTCTGTCTGGTTTCTTGTAAATGTTGTGATAAGCTTGTCATCCATCCATGACATTAACCAATCAAAAGAAAGTCCAACCGTAGCAAATTTTGCGAAGTATTTAATTTAGCTGCGTCATATTTCTTGTTCAATATCATTTCCACACAGCGAAGTTGGCTGAGAAAAAGTAGGCATTATCAGTATTTTTCAACTAAACCTCTTTCCCCCAAAGTTTTTCGATTTTGCGACTGAGTTTGAACATGTAAACCATGGAAAATGTTTTTACTAGAGATGTCATCTACGGAATTCTGTCTGGTTTCTTGTAAGTGTTGTGATAAGCTTGTCATCCATCCATGACATTAGCCAATCAAAATAAAGTTCAACCGTAGTAAATTTTGCGAAATATTTAATTTAGCTGCGTCTCATCTTTCTTGTTCAATATCATTTCCAACGAGTGAAGATGTCTGAGAAAAAGTAGGCATTATCAGTATTTTTCAATATAACCTCTTTCCCCCAAAGGTTTTCGATTTTGCGACTGAGTTTGAAAATGTAAACCATGGTAAATATTTTTACTAGAGATGTCATCTACATACTTCTGTCTCGTTTCTTGGAAATGTTGTGATAAGCTTGTTATTTATCCAAGACATGATCAGCCAATCAAAAGAAAGTTCCTGTAGCAAATCGCTGCAAAAATATTCAGTGATTTGCTGCGTCATATTTTTTCTTGTTCGATAACATTTCCACAGAGCGAAGATGTCTGAGAAAAAGGTAGGTAATATTATCAGTATTTTTCGATATTTTTCATCAAATATCATTACAGAAGGATATCATAGAAACTGGGACGTAATTTTTCCTTTCTTTTGGCTTAGAGTTCTGAATAAATACCATAACATGTATCATGATTTCTGAGTGTTTAAATTTGTTATATATTTTAGTGTCAATAATCTAAGAGAAATGTAGTTAAAATGTTATCTAGCTTTAGCTTGGAAGTATTAAATAAAGGTCTACTCTGGAGTCAATGCAATGCTGCTGCGACACAATTAATGCAACATTAAGCGACTTCAGGCGATATTGATATATTACTATTTTAGCATAAGGAAGCAGCAAACATATCTTGCTGGATATCATAAAAATAAAAGTGAACTATATATAGGTTAGGTAGTCCTAGGGGCATTCGGCGTCAGTAAGCGACATTCGTTTTTATTTAAGATCAAAATTCTTTTTTATTTAGAAATTAAATTAAATTCAGTGCTTCTGAAAAGTACTTCGTAGATTGTAAGCGATTTGCATTTCCTGTGACATTGCTATGCCACCTGTGAATTTTTTAGAGACAAAGAAAAATATTATATATATTTACAACATAAAATATTTCGATTCTTAAGAGAAGTGGCTGATATAAAGATATGCTGGTGGACCACACGCTATAATAATACACGATAATCCAAAAATCCCTGACACAAGATACTTTATACTTTATAATGCAGGGGTTAATAAATATGCCCTGATAACATATCCGAAAACCCTGGTCGGGTCGGGCCAATGGATACAAATATATTTTGTGCATTCCAATAAATTGAGCGTTTATTATAATTTATCGCCATGCATTTGGATGAGGGAAGTTGGAGGTGTAGTAACCTGGGTCCCAGTCACGTGACTAGAGCGCGGGCACCGACAGAGCGGCCATGTTATTTACAGAGTTCAGTTGTTGTTCAGGGGATTAAGTAGATATGAAAAAGTAGCAACCATGAGGGATAAGATATGATGGTGCCTTACGGGATGCCGTAGCAACAAAAATTCTCCAGCGATAAATAATGACCGGTCCCTTAATATAATTTTAACTTCTCTCTTGTAACTTGATTTCCGGGTCCCTATCTTACTTTGTTCTCTCATATTCATTATTTCAGACCCCATACCAAGGGAAAAACCGAGTTTTCGGTGAGTTCCGCTGCCCAGCATGTAATCGTTTGTGGCAGAGTGGAAACAGCTGGGCTAACGCTGGTCAGAAATGCATAAAGTGTGATATCATGGTCTATCCTTTCAAGCAGAGACAGTTAGAAAGAAGAGATTCTGAAGACGAAGATTTCATTGACGAATCTAAACCTCACCTGCAGCATCTCTGTGAGAAATGTAAGCAGCTTGGGCATTCCTGCCGTTAATACTTTGGCCTCCGAGGGACCGAGGGAAGAATATAAGACTGTTATATTAGAACTACAAGACTTAATAATCGATGGAATCTATTCCTGATATTTTTTTGTTTTTTTGATTTTCTCCAATTTTATTTTGAACAGACCCAAACCTTAGTGACGTTTCATACCTAAACTATCAAAAGCCTTTTCAAAATATCTTTTCAATATTCAAATGTTATAACTCGTTTGAGAATACCAAAACAATGGTGAAGAAAAACAAGAAAGCTACCGAAAGAGCTGAGATTCTAGGTATAAAACGTCATCATGCTTGAGGCCTATTCGTCTAACACTTTTCTATAAATTGGGATCCCTGTGGTTATATTGTTGTATCTTTGTTTTTCTTGATTATGAATCTAGTAGCTGCGCCTGTTTACTGCAACTGAAATACTGAAATAAAAGACTTTTAAAGACTTTTTAATCTGAAATTTGTTGTGCACGTGATTTGTAGCAATCTTCTATTTAATCAAAATTTAATTGAACTATAGATAAGATAAAATTCCGGATTGTTTGCAATCAGAATACTCCCGTTTCGAGTTCTCTTTTACGCTGTGTTAGCCTCAAAACCGTGTAATATATTCTTTTATTCAGTAACAGCCCGTGGCAATTCAAGAGATCTGTGTGTAAAGAAGACAATAAAAATACTTTGAAATTTCACGAGTTTTATCTAAATTTCTGCATAATTTACGCACAATTGAGGCTAACACAGCGTAAAAGAGAACTCGAAACGGGAGTATTAGGACAAAATGTGGGTGTGGCTTAAAATCGCCACAAATAGGTCGTGTACTTAGGTACCAGGGGACCTTCGCGATCGATGTTCATAAATGAATCGTAGCGCACAAACTACTCATCGAATGTCTATAAAACTATATATTTTCTTGAAGCTGAGTAAGTAGTTTGTAGAGTATAGTTTGTGCGCTACGAGGTATTTGGTGAACACGGTCGCAATGGTCCCCTGGTACCTTAATTGGTATCACAAAAGCAGTGGAACAGAATGCATTTTGAAAAGATGCCCTGCTGATTTACCTTCAGCTGGAAAAATGATTCTGAATCTCAAAAGATCTAAACCCGAGGTTAACTTCACTTTGTTATTACTCTATATGCCTCGATGTTCAAGCCAATGATCTCCCGTCATGCTTTGTGATCTCGCTTCTTGGAAATGTCATTCGCCCACGTCTTGAGCCAAAATTCTTATAACAAATCTCAGGAATTTCCTATAATAAAGAATTGACTTAGCTAGTCGAAAATATGGCTTCAAGCAATGAAAAGACAACTGAAAAGGTGAGTGATATTACTGTGAAGTTTTTGTAAACTTTATCAGCTAAAATGCTAACAAATTGAACACAAAATTTGACATTTGAATTCCGAATGTTCTCGGCTGAATTATGCAACATGTAACTCAGCAAAAAATAAGAAAATTAAGAAATATTTCTGTAGCATTCATGTTTTAAGATTACACTTAAATTATCACCAATGACATTGCTTAAAAGTAAGCAATTAAGAGAATTATGAAAGTTTAAAAAATTTCCGTTTTCTTCGTCAGCAAAATTGAATAAAAGTTGATATGTGGTTCAGTTTACACTGGATGATCTCGACTGTGTCCAAGAAGTGCAACTAAGCAAAAATCTACCGAGTTTAAATCGAATAAACTTTTGGTTTTTCTAAGGCAAATGGCCGTCAAGAATGTTAACGATGGAAGTTAAAGTCGGTATGGAAATGACTCGCGAATTCTCTTCTGTTGATTCGCGATAGGAAAATTATCAATTTCTTGCCTGAATTTTAAGACGAAACCAAAGAAACATCTTGAATATTTGGCGAAAATTATATTACGAGCACCTTCAAGTTTGTTGTTTTTTTCTTTCTTTTTTTCCTAGCTCGTTCTTTCTCTCTCTCTCTCTCTCTCTCTCTCTCTCTCTCTCTCTCTCTCTCTCTCTCTCTCTCTCTCTCTCTCTCTCTCTCTATCTTTGTCTTTCTTATCCTTATTTTCTTCATCGTCCGTTTCTTCATAGAAATTCATATCGTGAAAACTAACGTTCCACTTTATTAATGATATGGAAATTAACATCAAAAGAAATTAACACGACTTAAATTTACGCGATTTTTTTAAATTCGCGTTAATTTCATGGAGTCTAATTTCCTATAATAAGGTAGTTATATATATTTTTTATCTCCATTAGACGCCTTACCAAGGAACGGGTCGAGTGTTCGGTGAGTTTCGCTGCCCCAAATGCCTTCGTGAATGGAAAAGTGGTAACAGTTATGCCAATACTGGGCAAGAGTGTTACAAGTGCAAAATAACTGTCTATCCTTAAAAACAAAGCCAGCTATTGAAATTTGACAGTGAGTCGAGCTCTGATTCCGAAGAAGATTTTTACGACTATGAATATGATAACGACAAGATCACGGATTATACTGATCCTGGTTATGATTCTGACGATTAGTGACGTTTCTTCTATCATCGGGGAGGGGGGGTACTTCGGGTCGTTTCATACGGGGATGCTCCGCCCGGACTCTCGACCCCTTACCCTTTGATATACCAAATTTCAGCAAAAAGTTACCCCTTTTATATACTTTTTTGCCTGAAAAGGTACCCCTTTCATACACTTTTGAAGAAAAGCTACCCCTTTTTATACTAAAATTCACAAATTCCCACCCCTTTTCTATATCTGCGGCCTGAAAAACGTACCCCATTCGGGCGGAGCATCCCCGTATAGTCAATAATAGGGAGTACCCCCCCCCCCCCCCCCCCGGGGTCTATCATGGACTGTTAACCTTCCCTCTTCGGTCTCTATTGGTATTTGAATCCTTGGATCCACCAAGGAAAGAAAAAATTGTAATCTTTGAATTACCAGCTATCACTTAATGACGCTTTAGTAGAAACATGTAGAAAGTCTTTGATAGCAATATACACTGATGCAATTAATAGGACACTGCAGCTGTACGCTCTGGATGGATGCTTTACTATATAATTTTCACTTTTTTTATTTGATTATTAATCAAAATCTTTATTCAGAAAGCCTACTTTTAAGATGATTTTCAGTAGGGCTCTGGAAAAGGGAAAATATATATATATATACGCACAATTAGAAAAATGTTTTTAGGCTTCTGTAGTAAATAAAAAATCATGAAGCAAAACGTAGACTGTTTTGATACCGAGGACTGCATGAGGGACGCGTCTGACAAGAAAGTCACGAGCCGTCATGAATAGCTTGCGTAGCGGCGCATTTTTGCCAAAATGCCCAGCTACTCAGGCTACGTCATGAATTGAAGCCAAAGTCAACATGGAGCGTGTTCACACTGTATCATAATTTAGCTAGCTTAGTTCATTTTCATGTTTATTTATCTGTCATCACGTTACAAGTTAAGGCAATGGGCTCGCGCACTCGTGCGCATCTTATGCGCATTTTTTTATTATTCAGAATTGTATAATATATTGACCAAAATGTGAAACAATACACTGTATTTATATAACTTGACAATTAGTCGCATGGCAGTCATTTTGTGTATGTTCGATGACTCGAGGCATGCGCGACAAAACCCATGGATTGGGCTACCTGTGTGCTTTCCGTTTGTCGCTCTTCATTTTGCGTTGCTTTACGACTTATATCTTGTAAATGAATACGGTGACCTATACATTTTTTTCCTGAATTCGATGTCTTTTAACTAAAGCTAGTACATATCGAAAAAAATAAAAAATCTATCGGTTTGTTTTCGAGAAAATCGTGAAACATCATCTAAAAAAGACTTGACATTTGCACGTAATTTCGACTGTTTTTCAAGTTGGAAATGTCAAAACTTAGCACTTTTTCTGAACTTTGTGACATTAAACTGTTTTTCAAGGAAGTTTATTTACTTTAGTACCTCTGAAAGCCTCTGTTTTTCATATTGCAGCCACCAGAATTAAACTAGACGTAATACTTTGAGAAGCGTTGTTTTCGTTCTAGACTCGCTGGGGAGTGCCGTGTTCAAGCTAACATAGCGCAAAATCTATGTCGATGACCCCCCATTTTTGTTGTTGTTCTGTTTTGTCCATCTCAAAAACTATCTATATGCAAAATTATAGGAAAATCTATCGGTTAAATTTGCGCGAGCCCATTGCCTTAAGCTAGTTAGCGATTTTTTGACGTTCACATTACTAATGTACAAGCGAGTTACCAAACAACAACAGTAATTTAATACGTATTTTGAACTTTTGGCGGGATTTGGCGGGATTTGTGTTCATTTCAAACATTTCAAATACCAGGATAAATAACTCTGGAAACTTGTTGAATATTACCGGCGAAAACGTACGTAAAACCAGGTAAAAAAGTAGCAAAACTTCAACTAAACTGGTCAACACACGACGCTTGCTTAACTACAACTCGAAACCACGCACCAGTTGACCGACATAATGGACAGGACCCACCGCATAGCAAACAAAAATCTGTCAACGTAAACCCTTTTAGCTAGCTTATGAGCAAAAAAAACATGTCCCGACATGGTTTGATATTTCCACGTTTCCGGTCAAGTTCTAGCTAGCTAGAAAAACGCGTTCACACTGGGTTATCGTATTAGCTAGCTAAATGTTATTTTAAGCTAGCTTAAAGTTGCAGTGTGAACACGCTCATGGTAACAACAGACTGACAACAGACTGGTGTGTGTTTTTTTCCTTACGAAAACAGTTTTTAAATACTTGTTGTGTTCCCTTTCTAGCGCATTTGGTCGTTAACTACGATTTTTTGATCAATATAAAGCGTTGTGTAATTCATTTTCGTCTATAAAACCTATGCCCGTCAATGACAACTCGTTCCCGACTACTTGTACTGAAGCAACAACTCATGACCGACAACCGCTTTACCGACAACTCGTGAATTCTGAAAAAATATACTTTTTTCTACGTCATCCACAGAAAAAAATATTATAACTGAGTTAATATAGCGCTTCATGTGGCGAGACTTTGATCGAGACTTTAAGAAGCCTTAAGCGGTGACCCTATTAGCATCTTTGGATAGATTCTTTTTCAGTGAGGTGACTGAACCAAAGATTAGTACATAAAGTTTATGGTTTTCATGTCTTAGATAGAGTCAGACTTCCGGGCTCTTAGCAGCACGTGCACAGCCACCCACACCAGACCAGGCAAGTGCCCCCCTGATGCCGTCTTGTTCAGGCTTAGATCTCCCTCGTTCAATAACATTTCCGCCTACCATCCAAAGAACGAAGATGTTCCATAATAAGGTAAAAAAATATCGAAATATATTTCTTTATCAGTGTTCAAAGTCATTGCGACAAGTAATATGTATAAACAATGTATACAACTGGAAAATTCCAGCCAAAATAAGACTTGAATACCTAACTGTCAAGCCTTAAAGCTTAATTTTTCAAAAGCGTTGGATGATCTGTTTTGTCTTACTGTCGTAATTATTAGATTTTATTATCTGACACTTAAGATAACCGTAAAAGATAGAAAATAGCTTACTTAGTAGATAGAGTTTTCAGTTGAATTATATATCGACTTCTGATCAAGAGTTCACTGAATCCTAAATAACTTGCAGTGGCCTTTATTGCATGTGGATCTAGAGTTATTCAAGGTTATCGTAATTTATCGCATGAAACGGCAAGGGTTGAGCATCAACTGACTTTCGATGATAACAGAAAGCATCTTTATTTAGCACTCCTTAAAATTACAATACAAAATTATCTAAAAGGAAAAAAATATATGTGTGGATCGACGCCAGCCATTTAGAAATAGCAGAGCTAATCGAGCTAAATGGCTAGGTCAAACGGGAGTTATATTAATAATTATATATAGGGAGTTCAATTTAGAAACATGAATTACGTAATGAGATATGCTGTAATAAAACATACACAGGGAAAACAAGCAAAACAAAACAAGGGAAAAAGTGGAAATGAAAAAATGTTAGATGAGAGGAAAATTAATTCCCTTCGCGGGTAAAATGTTTCTAAAAAAAATTATTTCACTAATTAAAAGTTTCTACATTAATCTTTCTTTTTGAACAATTTTGAACAATTCGGTTACTCTTTGGATTTTCCCGCGTGATGAAGTTCGTGTCCTACCACGTTTCGAAACTCTGGCGCTTTCTGATTTCGTTTGCGTCTTGAATACACTATACTTTCGATACCTTTGGGAATTCTACATTCTTCTTGTGTCTTTATTAAAAGTTTAGAAAAAGTAGGCATTATCAGTATTTTTCAATATAACCTCTTTCCCCCAAAGGTTTTCGATTTTGCGACTGAGTTTGAAAATGTAAACCATGGTAAATATTTTTACTAGAGATGTCATCTACATACTTCTGTCTCGTTTCTTGGAAATGTTGTGATAAGCTTGTTATTTATCCAAGACATGATCAGCCAATCAAAAGAAAGTTCCTGTAGCAAATCGCTGCAAAAATATTCAGTGATTTGCTGCGTCATATTTTTTCTTGTTCGATAACATTTCCACAGAGCGAAGATGTCTGAGAAAAAGGTAGGTAATATTATCAGTATTTTTCGATATTTTTCATCAAATATCATTACAGAAGGATATCATAGAAACTGGGACGTAATTTTTCCTTTCTTTTGGCTTAGAGTTCTGAATAAATACCATAACATGTATCATGATTTCTGAGTGTTTAAATTTGTTATATATTTTAGTGTCAATAATCTAAGAGAAATGTAGTTAAAATGTTATCTAGCTTTAGCTTGGAAGTATTAAATAAAGGTCTACTCTGGAGTCAATGCAATGTTGCTGCGACACAATTAATGCAGCATTACGCGACTTCAGGCGATAATGATATATTACTATTCTAGTATAAGGAAGCAGCAAACATATCTTGCTGGATATCATAAAAATAAAAGTGAACTATATATAGGTTAGGTAGTCCTAGGGGCATTCGGCGTCAGTAAGCGACATTCGTTTTTATTTAAGATCAAAATTCTTTTTTATTTAGAAATTAAATTAAATTCAGTGCTTCTGAAAAGTACTTCGTAGATTGTAAGCGATTTGCATTTCCTGTGACATTGCTATGCCACCTGTGAATTTTTTAGAGACAAAGAAAAATATTATATATATTTACAACATAAAATATTTCGATTCTTAAGAGAAGTGGCTGATATAAAGATATGCTGGTGGACCACACGCTATAATAATTATAAGTAATAGCATGACTTGAGGGTGATTAATAATGGTAATAGAACTGAGTGGAGTGCAATTTGGGCTGAAATCGCAAGAGTGATTACAAAATTGCACGACCGCGCAGCGGGAGTGCAATTTGTTAATCACGAGTGTGATTTCTGCCCAAAATTGCAAGACACTCAGTTCTATTACCTATTAATCATTTCCATTTTGAAACTTAATATATTAAAATACTCAACAGTTATATGTAGCTTCAAAAGTGATTGTTTGACAAAATGATGCAATTAATGATTCAAAATAGTGCAATTAATGCTTAAATCGCACACTTTGTAGCCAATCAGATTGCAGGATTTGCTAATGATTTCAAAATGGATATGATTAGTGATTAAATGTCCCCGAAAGCCGAGGGAGCTTTTGTTGAAGTCCCGACGCCGAAGGCGGAGGGACTTTAACTAAACCTCCCGAGGCTTGAGGGGACATTTAATCACTAATCACCCGAAATGTCATGCTATTAGTTTGTAATATTATGATTACCAAGGAATAAAACTGCTCTTAGGAAATATGTTAGCTTTCGTACGATGCATAAATTACAAAGTTTTACAAAGCTGTTGATATGCGGCATACTTAAGGGAATTTGCCTTTGTTAAATGCGACAATGGCGAATTGAACCAGCATTCATTCATTCGTGCTGCTTTATTCTAATTCACTTTGGTTGGCCTAGAGCGGTATTAATGAAGTGTTTTAAAACCGTCTTGATTACGTCACAAATAGTAAGAAAAATTATCGGCTAGTCAACGTATGCGCAAAGATTGTTCAATGGATCCCAAAAGTGCTGGGGTGTTCAATGGTTTGTAGTCCAGAGTCATTGCGCAAAATTTTCGATTGGGTGAATGCTACCAAGCCATGGTCCCGGTGATTGTCATATGAGGGACCATGCCTCATGAATAGTGATGAGGGATATTTAGTTACTAAATATCCCTCATGATTATATTCATGAGGGATATTTAGTCTAAATATCCCTCATGATTATATTCATGAGGGATATTTAGACTAAATATCCCTCATCACTATTCATCCAGGGGGATGTTAGACCTTAAACATCCCTCTGGAAACAATGGATCCCGAGGTAATCATGATATTATACACGATAATCCAAAAATCCCTGACACAAGATACTTTATACTTTATAATGCAGGGGTTAATAAATATGCCCTGATAACATATCCGAAAACCCTGGTCGGGTCGGGCCAATGGATACAAATATATTTTGTGCATTCCAATAAATTGAGCGTTTATTATAATTTATCGCCATGCATTTGGACAAGAGAAGTTGGAGGTGTAGTACCCTGGGTCCCAGTTACGTGACTAGAGCGAGGGCACCGACAGAGCGGCCATGTTGTTTACAGAGTTCAGTTGTTGTTCAGAATAAAGTGATAGATCGTAGCAGTACGAGTGTTACTTCACTATAGGAGGGATAATTATTTTTTAAAATAAGCTAGAGGGCGAGACGACCTAGTATATTTTGAAAGGTATCAAGGGGGGATTAAGTAGATATGAAAAAGTAGCAACCATGTGATAAGATATGATGGTGCCTTACGGGATGCCGTAGCAACAAAAATCCTCCAGCGATAAATAATGACAGGTCTCTTAATATAAATTGTAACTTCTTTCTTGTAACTTGATTTCGGGGTCCCTATCTTACTTTGTTCTCTCATATTCATTATTTCAGACACCATACCAAGGGAAAAACCGAGTTTTCGGTGAGTTCCGCTGCCCAACATGTAATCGTTTGTGGCAGAGTGGAAACAGCTGGGCTAACGCTGGTCAGAAATGCATAAAGTGTGATATCATGGTCTATCCTTTCAAGCAGAGGCCGTTAGAAAGAAGAGATTCTGAAGACGAAGATTTCATTGACGAATCTAAACCTCACCTGCAGCATCTCTGTGAGAAATGTAAGCAGCTTGGGCATTCCTGCCGTTAATACTTTGGCCTCCGAGGGACCGAGGGAAGAATATAAGACTGTTATATTAGAACTACAAGACTTAATAATCGATGGAATCTATTCCTGATGTTTTTTTGTTTTTTTGATTTTCTCCAATTTTATTTTGAACAGACCCAAACCTTAGCATATTGACGTTTCATACCTAAACTACCAAAAGCCTTTTCAAAATATTTTTTAATATTCAAATGTTATAACTCGTTTGAGAATACCAAAACAATGGTGAAGTAAAACAAGAAAGCTACCGAAAGAGATTCTAGGCATAAAACGTCATCATGCTTGAGGCCTATTCGTCTAACACTTTTCTCTAAATTGGGATCCCTGTGGTTTTATTGTTGTACCTTTGCTTTTCTTGAATCTAGTAGTTGTACCTGTTTACTGCAACTGAAATACTGAAATAAAAGACTTTTAAACACTTTTTAATCTGAAATTTGTCAACTTGTTGTGATTTGTAGCAATCTTCTATCTAATCAAAGTTTAATTGAACTATAGATAAGATAAAATTCCGGATTGTTTGCAATCAGAATTAGGGCAAAATGTGGGTGTGGCTTAAAATCGCCACAAATAAGCCGTGTACTTAGGTACCAGGGGACCTTCGCGACCGATGCTCATAAATGAATCGTAGCGCACAATCTACTCATCGAATGTCTATAAAACTATATATTTTCTTGAAGCTGAATAAGTAGTTTGTAGAGTATAGTTTGTGCGCTACGAGGTATTTGGTGAACACGGTCGCAATGGTCCCCTGGTACCTTAATTGGTATCATAAAAACAGTGGAACAGAATGCATTTTGAAAAGATGCCCTGCTGATTTACCTTCAGCTGGAGAAATGATTCTGAATCTCAAACGATCTAAACCCAAGGTTAACTTCACTTTGTTTTTACTTTATGCCTCGATGTTCAAGCCAATGATCTACCGTCATGCTTTGTGATCTCGCTTCTTGGAAATGTCATTCGCCCACGTCTTGAGCCAAAATTCTTATAACAAATCTCAGGAATTTCCTATAATAAAGAATTGACTTAGCTAGTCGAAAATATGGCTTCAAGCAATGAAAAGACAACTGAAAAGGTGAGTGATATTACTGTGAAGTTTTTGTAAACTTTATCAGCTAAAATGCTAACAAATTGAACACAAAATTTGACATTTGAATTCCGAATGTTCTCGGCTGAATTATGCAACATGTAACTCAGCAAAAAATAAGAAAATTAAGAAACATTTCTGTAGCATTCATGTTTTAAGATTACACTTAAATTATCACCAATGACATTGCTTAAAAGTAAGCAATTAAGAGAATTATGAAAGTTTAAAAAAATTCCGTTTTCTTCGTCAGCAAAATTGAATCAAAGTTGATATGTGGTTCACTGAATGATCTCGACTGTGTCCAAGAAGTGCAACTAAGCAAAAATCTACCGAGTTTAAATCGAATAAACTTTTGGTTTTTCTAAGGCCAATGGCCTTCAAGAATGTTAACGATTGAAGTTAAAGTCGGTATGGAAATGACTCGCGAATTCTCTTCCGTTGATTCGCGATAGGAAAATTATTGATTCCCTGTCCTGTATTTTAAATGACGAAACCGAACAAACATCTTGAATATTTGGCGAAAATTATATTACCAGCACAATTTTCGACAACTGGGGTACGAACGACTGTTATGTATATTAGGTTCGCTCGTAGGAAGCCGCTATTTCATGACAGTTCTCGAAACAACACACAAACTTTCCCTGATAATAGAGGAACGTGTGAATGTATAAATGTTCAAAGGCCAGCAAGTTAGAATTTTACTTTTAGACGATTTTCGAATGTGTTTTGGCGTGTTAACTTTGTTTTTTCATCACGCCTCTTTTCATTATGTCACGAATCCATCGATTACTTTAGCCAAATCGTTCACCCAGCTCACTAAAATAATAATCATTTGCATTTTTATTATCTGACAAATTAACACTAAAGATTAGACAAACTTTGATGCTTTGAGAAAATAAAAAGGGTCTCCGTGATACATCAAAGCCTGGTCAGTAGATAGAGTGTAACGTAAGAAGATTTCTTAAAATTAGTTCAAAACCTGATGACAGTAATGTATAAACCTCGACTTCGCAGGAATTCAATAAAATGATTGATGATGACGATGATGACGATGATGACGATGATGACGATGATGACGATGATGACGATGATGACGATGATGACGATGATGACGATGATGACGATGATGATGATTGTTATAATACTTGTCGATTGTAGGAACATTAATTAGCGCGTTTTTAAATGTTTACATACGGTAGGATGCTTTCTTTATGACCTAGTCAACACGACAGTTCCATTTTCAAATTATTGCTGATCATTATACCCAAAACTTTCACTTGTCTAACGAGTTTGAGTTCTTTACTATTATCGGTCAGAGAACAGCATTACGTAATATTTCAAAAACGAGTACGAGTGTTTCATTAGGGTTTCTAAACACGAGAAAACATTTGAAAGCACGAGGCCGCAGGCCGAGTGCTTTTATTGTTTTCGAGTGTTTGGAAACCCTAATGAAACACGAAGCACGAGTTTTTGGAATGACTTCTCAATCGAGAAAATAATTCATTATGCAGGAATGGAGATAGTTCTTTATACTATAGTACGTCATTCATTATGTTGCCTGGGATTATGAGAGTTCTTTTGAATTCCTCTCGTGCGGAATTTAGTTGATTTCGAAATACTGTAGGGCTTATAAGGAGTGCTCACTGGAGTGAAGCAGTTGTGTTCTCTTAAGTATAATTTCTGATCAACATATGCAGAGTATTTGGTGGCGTGGGAATAAAACTTTGTTCAACAATATCAAAATATCAAAATTTGGAAGCATTTCTGTGTTTTCTTTGAATCGATTCTAGACCACGTCTTGCCAATATTCAGCTTATTTGCGTTCTTTGACGTAGAAACAGTCCTCAGTGGAATGACACGAGGCACAAAAGTACCAAAGCTAAATCGGGCATTAACGGCGACATCTGCGTAAAATAGACCATTTTCGAGATGCGCGAGCGCTTTCGAAAATATCGCAGGCGCAGACATGAAAAATAGGCTTTTCCGGGCAAGATCACGCGCGCTAATGACTCTGCCCGAAAATGCCTCGAGATCATGTACGCGCCTGCGATATTTTTGAAAGCGCTCGCGCATCTCGAAAATGGTCTATTCCTACCTATAACTTGTTTTCCGGGTCCCTATCTTACTTTGTTTTCTCACGTTCATTTCTTCAGACACCTTACCAAGGGAAAGATCGAGTTTTTGGAGAGTTCCGCTGCCCAGCATGTAATCGTTTCTGGCAGAGTGGAAACAGCTGGGCTAATTGTGGTCAGAAATGCAAAAGTTGTGATATTATGGTCTATCCGTACAAGCAGAGACCGTTAGAAAGAAGAGATTCTGAATCTGAATCTGATTCTAATTCTGATTCCGATTCTGATGATGAAGATTTCATCGACGAGTCTAAACCACACCTGCAGCATCTCTGTGAGAAGTGTATAAAACTTGGCCATTCCTGTCGTGGGAAGAATAGACTCTCTTAGTTAAGAATAAGCATTTTGAAAGATTATCCTTCTAAATTTAAAGAAATGATTCTGAATATCAACCGATCTGAACCCGAGAATAACTTCACTTTGTTTTTGCTTTATGCCTTATTGATCTCCCGACAGCTTTTGATCTCGCTTCTTGGAAATGGCATTCGCTCCAGTCGTTGGATATCGATGTGAGCCAAAATTCTTATACCAAACCTAATCAGAATTCATATAACCAAGAATTCAAACACTGGATCGTTAACTTCATCAGCTAAAATACTAGCAATTAGAATACAACATCTGACATTTGAATTCGAATTTTCTCAGCTGAATTAACAGCGTGCTTCAATATAGATACCAGTATATTTCTGAGAGTATTTGACGAACGTCATCCAAACTTTTCAGTATACTGGTACTCAAACCATGTAACAAAAAAAGCACAAACTGTGTTTACTATGGCAACCATAGTTTGAGCAAAATGATTTCATAGAATGATTTCAGGAACTTCTATGACGTCACTGCAAAACTGAGTTGTAATGAAGCATGCGAAAATTGACTAATATAAGTTTTTGATGATGATGATGATGATAATGATGATGGGATAATAATAATAATAATAATAATAATTTATAATTTTTATAGCGTTAATATCATGTAAGTCCAACAACTCTTTACAGTTTTTAAATAGATAAGACACATTCACATTTCTTTAATTGTTACTATATTAATGAAATACAACAATAATTCAAGTAAATACATAGAAAAACACTTTACAATATAGCAACAATTGACACTTACAGCGCGACGCGCAAAAGTATGACCACTTTTAATATATTCAAATACTTCTATGCACGGGCTTTATGTTACGAAACGAGTCTTTACACGTCTTATTTGGTAAAACCAGACAACTTCACATCAAAATCCCGTGCATAGAAGTATGCGAATACATTAAATGTGGTCATACTTTTGCGAGTCGCGCTGTAATTATCAATAAAACATTTACATATCAATTCAATAAAAACATTTATTAAAACTCATGTAAGAGAGAGAAAGAAAAAAATAGTAAAGTTGTGTGTATGATATGAAATAACGAGACCCTGTGACCAGGGTTAACTCGTGCCCAAGGGAATAATGTTGCTGTGTGTTTAGCTTGGTATTGGAGACCTTGCTGATTTGAAAGGAAAAGGTCAGATTTCCATACATCGGGGTTTCGTACTCTGTCCTTTAAAAAAGACGGGGGACGCTAAACCTATTGTAAAGCAAGTGGGACCACTGTTATGATCTATCAACCACACAATTAAGAATTAAGCTAGTTAAAAATTCGAAGCAAACCGATGTTTTTATCGGCAGTTAAAATTTGAAATCGTATCAACAAGACACACTTGTAACTGTGGCAAAACAATAAATAAATCTGATGTCGAGGGACCACTTTAGGGCTACCAGAAATCACTTGAGGAAATGAGTAACCTTGACTGGGGCACGACCTAACAGGAGACATTATTTTAGGTACGAAAGTGTAAATAACACGCGCATACTCAAATTGTCCAACAACATAGAAACACAATTTATTTATTATATGTCGATATAGAGGCCTGTAATTTACAGAATATAAATTTGAAATTCTTACTACTAGCCTTGACTGGTAGGCATTTCTTTAAATCATCTACGATGTGTAACAACGTTGGAGGAATAGAGGTGGTTTGCGTAGTTTTGTAACATTTTCCTTGCATGTTTTGAGTGACTTTGATCACGAATATTTTGTAATCTAAGAGCTTCACATTGGAAATAACCATACACAGCAATAACGATGGAGATAGACTGTCGATTCTCTGTGATGGCCTTTCTCCTTATGTCTATATATGATACGTAGATCGCCAGCAAATAATTCTACGACGACTGAAAACACAAGCAAGATGGCGGCGGCTGCGAAGACCTCTGTACTGGGATACTATCTCCAGTCCCTCTCGACTGCACTTTTCCGACGTGGAAATTCAGAAACAAAAATATACGCGCTGCATTTTTAGACTCGTGCCGGCCAAAGGCCTGGGCACGAGTAATAACAGTCAATAATTAAGCATATGCCTTCTTGAAAAGATATAACCGTTCCCCAAGTCGTTGGGCTACTTACGATGCCACCTCAGTTTTGCAAATTTTATCGACCCTGATTGGCTAATATTTTTTTCTCAGGTCAGCTGGTAATGAGTATTCGAAGTCCTTCAAATGCCTCCAATTTGGATTTGACGGGATTCCAAAGTTCTCACGATAAGTTGGAATTATTGTTCGTACTTTGGAATTCAGTCCGAATTGTTATTTCATTCTTTTCGGAAAATTTGCAAACCATATTTGTGTCTGTAGCAAGTCCTAGTGTATCCTTTTTAAATCAGCGAACAGCCATACAGCTCCATTCTCATAGAAGGATGTCGTTTCCACTGCTGTACAACGATACGGATGTATCGAGCCACTACTGGTATGTCAAACTTGTTTTTCACTATTGTGTCTCTGTCAACGTTTCCTGCAAAATGCTAGGAAAAAGAAGATTAAAGGGTTTGAAATGAGTCCAGAGAAGATAAAACACATAATTCATAATAACAAAGGTCAATTTGGCACGGTTTAGACGTCGAAATTCACGTGCCGAATGAACTCAAACAATAGGTTTTGCTCATATGAATTAGATTTGGCAAATGTGAAAGTCGACTTCTAAACCAGGCCTTATAAGGAGATTGCATTTCAATAAATAAACCAGTGACCAGAACCTTTGGAGCCACAGTGGTGAAAGACGACGCTAATGTTTCTTTGTAGATGACAGATAGTATCGCTAGATAGTTAGCTCTCTATTTTTCCTTTCAAATTTCTTCATGTATAACTCTACAATGTAACAACCCGGGGGGGGGGGGGGGGGGTACTCCCTATAATTGACTATACGGGGATGCTCCGCCCGAAAGGGGTACGTTTTTCAGGCCGCAGGTATAGAAAAGGGGTGGGAATTTGTGAATTTTGGTATACAAAAGGGGTAGCTTTTCTTCAAAAGTATATGAAAGGGGTACCTTTTCAGGCAGAAAAAGTGTGTATAAAAGGGGTACTTTTTTGCTGAAATTTGGTATATCAAAGGGTAAGGGGTCGAGAGTCCGGGCGGAGCATCCCCGTATGAAACGACCCGAAGTACCCCCCCCCCCCCTCCCGGGTGTAACAAGTCATGCACAGGGGACACAATCTACGATTTGATATAAATCTACCTGTAATGTTGCTGATTCGAGATCTATCTTACACAGATCACTTCGTATATTTAAGAGTTTCACGAACCTGATTACAGTCTCCTTCATAGTTTACCCAGCTGCTTGTATCGTTAGAATATGACACTGTATACTCAGTAACCCATTGAGTTGATAGAGAATGTCGATAAATGGTTGTGGATCTTCCTTGTGTGGCGACTCCAGTAATCATCTTGACCCTGCTAAGATCAACCTGTAGATATTCTCCTGCAGATTTAGATCCTGCGAACCAACCCCCATTGCTATCGACGCTCACATTTTTATTCAAACGCCCATGTGATGGTGCATTTACTTTGTTAGATCGAAAGAATGAAGATGCTGTTATCTGCGAGTCAGAAATATTTCCACTTTCCATTCCTAACGGACTATCGCAGCCTGTATGACGAACTAATATAGCACAATTAATTGGTATATTTTCCTTGATTGTTTGGTTTGATTGTAACTTATCAACTGGCCCTTACAAGACAGGAAAATAGTTATACTGCATTTACCGTGTGGAGCAGGGACTGGTATAACGCATTTCTTTGTCTCTATTCCTGGTCCAGTACAGTTAGCTCCATTATTCTGAGGGGGTGGGTTTGTGCAGTTTCTTGTACGGGTGTACGGACAGACTGAGGGGTTGCAGTTGGACCAAGGACTCCATGACGCCCAATCACCATCTGCAGGTAAGAGATAAAAACAAGCTCGTCTATGTAGCGTATTTAATCCTCAAATAAGACATTGCCACAGTAATACAAACAATAGCTTTTCTGATGTTAAAGCTCTCCTTCATATTTTAATTTTATAAGATGAAGCTATGACCTCCAACCATCCCTTACCATACATTACAGCGCGACGCGCAAAAGTATGACCACTTTTAATGTATTCGCATACTTCTATGCACAGGTTTTTTGCTGCCAAACGGGTTTTTACACACATTTTATTTGGTAAAACCAGACAGTTTGGCATCAAATGTGTCTGTTTAAAGTACAAACTCCCGTGCATAGAAGTATGCGAATACATTAAATGTGGTCCTACTTTTGCGCGTCGCGCTGTAATGGTTCTTAACTCACCATCGCAGTTGTAGCTGTTTGACCTGAAGTCAGGCGTGCACAGCCTGCTTGCGAGACAAGGAGAGGAAGAACAAGGGTTCTAGTAAAAAAAAGGACGGAATAGATATTATTGTCGAACATCTAATGCATTATATTGTTATCTGTACTGTTATTAGATTTATCGTACCTTAATGGGGCAGTATTCAAATGCTTCCTTAGATACCACGTGACCTGGATGTGACACGTGATCAGCGTCATTCAGCTCACATGATCTCGCCATTCCTTCTACTGGACCCAAGTTGTACGACACACATTTGTCTTCAATATAACATTTGTGCTTGCAGGCTGTTAATCCGGGTACTGAGATTTTGTAAGACTTGATCACGTGATCTATGAATGTCTTGTTTTTCACGCAGTCAAGAAAGTCGAGTACCTTACAACCACCATCACCTGTGTAGGGAGGGGGAAGAAAGACACATTAAGCATTACGGGTTTACCAAGCTTTTCATAAGTATGCCTATTTTTACGGAAGAAATGTTGATCGAAGTAAAACAACAATATTTTTCGAACATAACGATGCAACGTTAAGGCATTTTAAGCAACATTAAGGCATTTTAATTTTGGTCTTCTTTTCTACTTTTATGTAATACACAAAGATGTGTACTAAACAACAGCACAGCCACAGAATATTTTGAGAACGAACGAGGCACTAAGCAGGGAGATCCAATCTCTCATATCTCTTTGTACTAGTGATTGAGATTATGGCAGCAACGATACGTGATAATCCAGGAATTAAAGGTTTTAGTCTAAAGGACTTTCCTGTCAAAATCATCGTATTTGCAGATGATACCACCTTCTTTCTGAAGGATCTGGGCTCTTTAACGAGAGTTCTACAACCCTAAGACTTTATTCCTGCTTCTCATCTCTAAAAATAAACCTGGAAAAATCGGAAATAGGATGGATAGGACCACAAAGGTCAAATATGAGCACAGATGAAATCCCATTAGCACAAAAGCAATTAAAGTGGGTAAACGTTCATGAAACAGGTGTCAAAATATTGGGAATGCATTTTTCGCATAACAGAAATTACCTCTATAGAAATAACTTTGAAAGTACTTTTGAAAAATTTAAAACCTCTCTTGCTATTTATTATTCTGCTTTGTTGAAACTTTATGAACGCATTGAATATACAATAGCAGAGAAAAATGAAAAAATGTCATTCCATCTGACTAAGTTTGGGAATCTTATAAAATTTATTAGAAATATGTAAATAGCATTTAACAAGTGGTTGTTAGATATCGAATGTTGGGAATTTATGTAACTGTAAATTCGTGATCATAATAAAATGTTTTTAAAAAAAACAATAAAAAAAAAACGAAAAAAAAACAAAACGATGCTTTATTAGGAGTAAAAAATATAGATTTGAAGTCTGACAAGTTTTCAAGTTGCTTTACATCGAACGCAAGCTGAGAGATTCAGGCTGTTGTGAAACTTGTCCAAAATGCTCAAACATTGCTCAAAATGCAAAAAAGTTCTCAAATGTTGCCCAAAATGCGAAAAAGAAAAAATCGATTTCTTATAGAAAGCTATCCCATTTCTATGGCATGCAATTTGAATAACTTTATAACAACACACGTATTTAGGCTGAATAGCACCTGCACCCTGATAAAGAATTCTCGTCAATTTCTGTCCAAATTGTGATTATTCAAATGGTTCCTTGATTACAATCTCTACAAGTGCCAACTATTCTATTGTTTAGCTTTTCTTAACACGAGAAGTGTTATAACACCTGCATACACACTAAATAATGAATCCCTCAAAAGTAAACTGAATATCCTTAGCTATGCTTTAGTGATACACAGTCTCATTCATGAGAGTAAAAAAAAAAAAAAAAAATAGAGAAAAGAAAGCAAATAGTAAAAAGAAATAAAGAAAAAAAAAGTTAAGAAAAAGAGAAAGAGTTTATAAAGATAGATTCCTATAGAAAGAGAAAGAGAAAGAGAAAGAGAAAGAGAAAGAGAAAGAGAAAGAGAAAGAGAAAGAGAAAGAGAAAGAGAAAGAGAAAGAGAAAGAGAAAGAGAAAGAAAGATTAAAGAAAGAAGAGAGGGACGAAAATAGGAAAGAGAGAGAAAAGAAAGAAAGAAAGTAAAAAGATAGGAGGGAAGAACACTGATAGAGATTTTGAAAAAAAAAAGCACAAATAAAAGTTGTTTTTACGCTGTTTAGTCACGAGCCATGTTAATGGCGTTTTTTAAAGCATCCACGAAACATTTAGATATTTCAACATTTAACTAGTACGTTGGTTTGGAAAAAGAATTAAAATAATACAGTGTTAATGCTTGAAGAATATTTCATCCTGTCATGGGTCTGTTGAAATAGTCGGGTTTGTAGTATGAAGTCTGTTTTCCCAGCACAAAATATTATTCTTTTTCCTTATAAACTTCAATTTTTGAGGAGCCTTCATCTGCATAAAGTGATTAGTGCTTCGTGTTTGGTTCGGCTGCATTCATTATTGTGAAGAAAAATTTAAAGAAAAAAAACGAAGACGAAAAAACTGAGTAAGAACCAAAGAAAGACAGAACGAAGGAAGGAAGGAAGAAAGAAAGGAAGAAAGCGGAAAGGAAGAAAGAAAAGAAGACAGAAAGAAATGCTTGAGTGAAAGAAAGAAAACAAAAACAAACAAAGATATAAAGAAAAGAACGAAAGGAAAGGAAAGGAAAGGAAAGGAAAGGAAAGGAAAGGAGGGAAACATTAGAACAGCACATAAGCTTTTTAAAATGAAAAATATAACTATAATCTATAGCACTGACTTCTTCATACTATTCACCATGTTGCTAATCACCATTAAGTCCAGAGCGCTCAAGAAAAGCAGAATAGACATGCTGATTGAGATTGTAAACAGACTTTACCTTGAACAGACGTGATGTACAATACAAACAACACAACTGAGAAGTCTTGCATCTTAAAACAAACGATGAATTCCACAACTGCAAGATAATCCTGTGAATTGTTCTCACGAAGTCAATAAAGCAACTATTATATCATTCGGGTGATTCTAGCGTTTATTTTGAACATGAATTAGTAATAATCCATCAAAAGGGTTTGCCAAAAAAAATCATTATTTTCTGCCTGTCGATGGCCACAGGGTGATTTTAAATTTCTTAATTCTAAATTAAATATTCAGATTTTTTGCTGTTGACATTTTTGGAATTTCGAAAAATAGTCGAAATGTGGGAACAAACTAACCTGGTCCTCAAAATCGCACTGTTACAAATATATCTGAAAGAAATTTCTGGGGCACTTCTAATGTTGCATGAAAGCTGGAAAATTCAATATGTTCTACTGATATTAATTAGCATATATATATTTATCATCTGCATTTAAACTACGGTACAACAATTTAAAGAAATTTACTACTACTGGAAAGCCAATGTCTTGAAATATTTTCTATGGCGATTTGAAGTTGTGCTCGTGATCAAAGGCACCCTCACAATCGTACGGGAAGTTTCCGTCGCGAATAAAAAAGGGATTTTGTTGACGTCACTTGAAATATTCCCTCGTCATTTTCAGAACAGAGAACGTTTTCAAGGGCACGTGCCTATGGAATGTCATGGAAACGCCATCATATTAAGGGTCATAAATAACAGCAAAAATATCTCTTGAAAAAAGTTTAAATTTTAAAAATTCGACAAAAATTGAGTGAAGTTACGGGAAGTGAAAGCGATCCAGATTCCTATCTATTTTGCCGGGTTTGCCCCAATTCAAAATGGCGAAAACCGCCGAAAAACGCAAAATGATCTATAGTGTAGGCATTGTGTAGGTGTTTTGAGAAATGAATATGAAGAAATTTCATTACCTCACTTTCCCTTTTGGTCGTGCAATCACCAATCGCTAATCAAAGACAGACCTGTTAGTACGGCTTATCATCGGCTTAGTTATGATATTTTAATTTTCTAGATCACACTTGCTGATGTAATATAAACTAATGTATGATGATGACTTGAATTCTTCATTCAATAGCAGATATGAGATTTATTTATTTATTTATTTATTAACTTTACAACCACGAGAGCCTAAATACATAAATATCAAAATACAAACTTACAGTACGAATTACAGCTACAAGAAAATGAACCGAAAATGAAAAAAAAATAAAAAAAATTATACTATGTGCTGCTCGATTGGTTGAGGGTCTAACCAACAGCACACAGGTCCCATACAAAGGTCAGCCAATATAAAGTTACAAGTTAAAACAATAATAATGAAATACGATATTAATATTTACATTTTTATAATGTAATAAATTATAACTAAACTGTAATAAAATATAACTAAGCTATATGTGATAATTAGTAATATTAGGAGCAGCAGGTCGGATTGTAGGAGCGACATTTGAAGGCAATAACTCTAATATCTACTAATATGTATATACCCTTTTGTATATTCCAAAAATAGGTCTCCAAGTGGTTCGTAACGGTAAAACTAAACATTTCATTTTCGAGAGCATAAAAAACATAAAAATATATTATAACACTGAAGCTAATAGTATAATATTGATATATATTATAGTTCTATTTGTTTATATTGTAATCATATTTTTCATCATATTATCCCTCCTTATGTGCTAGTTAAATCAATATATTATAATATCTTTATTATCTTCTCGTATAGTCTTTAGCCATTTATCTTTTTATTGTTGTATTGTACGTATTACTTTCCATTTCTTTTTCTATATATATATATTTTTTCCCCTTTTGTATCTCCCTTTTGACTGAAATATTGTTAATAAGAAAAAAGGACTAACTGTCCCGTCTATCCTCTGGCTATTACAGTTAGCTCACTATCGTATCTTTTGTTTTAAATGATGTATAATGAGAAATTATAAACTTCAAACCGGTAGCAAATAAAAATTGATTGATTGACTGAGAGCATTTTGCAAAAAGAAACCTTTTCGCCACGAAACTGAAAACCTTGAAGTCTCAATTTACGTGGATAGAGGTTACCTCCAAAGCCTGTTGGATACATTATTGCTTCAGAATATATGCACAATGCTACTAATTCACTTGCTCGTGGTTTTCATATATTACGTTTTTCCTACTGGATACGTTTTAGGTAAGTCTTTTATCATAATTATATCTGTTCAGTTCTTATTAAAGTCGCCAAGAACATTAATTTTCCTTGTCATAAGATATACTAGTTCAGTGTAAAAACAGTACCTAAATGACTAAATATATTCTTATGCAGAAATTTGTATTCCTCAAATATCATTCCTCAACTGATAGAAGTGCTGAAAAAAGATAGATAGTTCTGCTTGTGTGTTGAAGCCATGTAGATGTACAAATTAGTGTCCTGCAGTGTTTGTTAAGTGATATCAAATTTGTATTGAAGCCTGTCAGTCGTGTCTCAGAAAAGTGTCCGGTGTTCCGCTGGTTGTTCGTGTATACATATATAATGAGCGAGTGTCCTTGTTAAGCGTATACGCTGTAAGCCTGAATTAGTATGGAAATCATTTCATACGATGGCGGTAAATGGCCTATTGCTGTAAACGAGCTTTTTCCTCAGGTGAACAGAATCTTTATATATATATAACTTTTCTATAGTTGTTACCTTAAGGCCCTTAGTCCTCGTTTCATTCTTTTTTTAAACTAATCTCCGGCTTAGAGCGTAAGCATGTACTGTATGATAAAGAAGATGATCATGATTGCGCTTTCATTTTCGTGTAAGCACGATTTCGATCTCACGGTGGCAAACTAAACAACACATTTTGTACAGTATTTTTTTTTTTTATCAGAGGTTGTATATTTCCCGATATGGCATATCAGTTTATCGCATGATTTAATTTTGCAGGCTGTGGGGATAACTCTCTTGGGATGCAAAGCAGCGTCATACCAGATGACAAGATTACATCATCTTCAGGAATAGCAGGTGACCAGGCCAGACTAAACTACACTAATGGACCATCGTGGTGTGCTATGGGAAATGATGCTAACCCTTATCTACAGATTGACTTTGGGACACCCCACATCATCTGTGCTGTGTCAACACAGGGTGACCATCAGGGGAAAAAGTGGGTCAAGGCTTTCCAGCTCGATTATTCTAATGATGGAAAAACTTATAAAGCATATATGGGGAGCAACAATACACCAAAGGTACCTATTGTCGTTGTGTCATCATCATCATCTTCATCATCATCAGTAGCAGTAGCAGCAACACCACCTCATTAATAAACCCTTTCTCGTACCCAAGCCCTTCTCAGCTTGGTAAAGAAAAGTTCAATTTTCCGTTAAAAAGCTGAGAAGGGACTGAGTACCAGAATGCTTTAAGCCATTACGAAATACGATAAAACATTATTGAAATTGCTGAATTCTTGATGAATTTTGTTTCCAGACGTTTTATGGTAACGTGGATGGTTCTGGAATCGTCAAGCAGATTCTGAATCAAGGAATAATTTGCAGATATCTACGTATCCTACCCATGTTGCACTACGGGGCAGTGTGTATGAGAGCTGAGATATATGGAATACAATTAAAATCAGGTAAGCCTTTGATCGATAACTAAAATTAGAAATTTACGAGAAAGAAAAGATATACAAAGTTCTCATTTTTCATATATAACGAGTTTCATGACAGCGACGTACAAAGGCAGGAATAATGCATTGCTTTTCACCTGAAAAGTTACAGAAGGATCTGTATGAGAGTTTTAAAGTTTTCCTTTCCAGTTCTTTCTATAAAGTGGTCTTATGAAAGCCATGTTTAAGGACAGGAATAATGCATTGCTTTTTAAAGAACATTTATTTCCAAAAGGAGAAAATCCCAACGGTTTTGTCGTACAGAGGGCATTAAATTTTTCTATATACCCTTTTCAAGTTTTGAAAACACTTCGTTCTGAAATCATTATCAACCAGCATTTCAAATGGCCATGCCATATTAGCAATGGAGAAAACTTTCAGTGCTTTAATACCTGAAAAGTTACAGCGTATCGTAATTACTCGTTAACCGGCAAAGATTTATATGCGGAGAAACAGAGCTAAGACATTACCCGACAAATATAAATGTTTGTGAATCAATATGGAATGGGGCTGCGTGGCAGTGACGTCAAACTCAGACAAACAAACCGAATTTCTCATATATTTTTGAGTCCGGTTTCTGCCGTTTGGTTTTTAATGCAGACAACTTTTTTTGAAAAGCAATGCTTTGTAATAAATGATAGATAAATAAAATGTGTTTCTCCGTTTTCTTTTCAGTATAATATTACGCTTGTCTGAGTCATGCATCTATTTTTAGAATAGCCACGCAGCCCTATTGTGCACATATACTAATTTAGTCATAATCTTTCACTTGGGCACAAAATAATTATCTACTGTAATCCACATATATTTTGAGTTATGCAAATTAGGGACATGCAAACTAGAGTTCTAAATATCACTGGATACATATTTAAGATTAGACTTTTTTATTTCAATATACAGAAAACCTGGCAATAAACAAAACAGCAGAGCAATCTAGCACCATTAACAATGGCATTGCTTCAAAAGCTGTTGATGGTAATCGTGATGGTAGTTGGTTGGGTGGTTCATGTACACACTGTGATGGAAGGAATATACATGAATGGTGGCGTGTTGATCTTGGCAAAACTGTCGAAGTGGAGGAGGTTTCTGTGTTTACCAGAACACATCCTCAATGGGGTCTTCATTTATGGAATACTACATTTGAGCTTCGCATTGGTAAGAAGGAATGATCTATATTATATATTGTGATATATTCTTGATAGTTAATATATTTGGTTATTCATAAGTTTATATATTAATGTTCTTTCATGGATTTTTCTCACTCTTTTGGTTTAATTATACTTGCTTACTTGATTGGTCACTTAATTGTTTTGTGCGTTGGCTGAGTTGTGTTTGTTCATGGGTTGGTTGGTTGGTTGGTGTGTGGGTTAGTTGGTGGGTTGGTGGGTTGGTGGGTTGGTGGGTTGGTGGGTTGGTGGGTTGGTGGGTTGGTGGGTTGGTGGGTTGGTGGGTTGGTGGGTTGGTGGGTTGGTGGGTTGGTGGGTTGGTGGGTTGGTGGGTTGGTGGGTTGGTGGGTTGGTGGGTTGGTGGGTTGGTGGGTTGGTGGGTTGGTGGGTTGGTGGGTTGGTGGGTTGGTGGGTTGGTGGGTTGGTGGGTTGGTGGGTTGGTGGGTTGGTGGGTTGGTGGGTTGGTGGGTTGGTGGGTTGGTGGGTTGGTGGGTTGGTGGGTTGGTGGGTTGGTGGGTTGGTGGGTTGGTGGGTTGGTGGGTTGGTGGGTTGGTGGGTTGGTGGGTTGGTGGGTTGGTGGGTTGCTGGGTTGGTGGGTTGCTGGGTTGCTGGGTTGCTGGGTTGCTGGGTTGCTGGGTTGCTGGGTTGGTGGGTTGGTGGGTTGGTGGGTTGGTGGGTTGGTGGGTTGCTGGGTTGCTGGGTTGCTGGGTTGCTGGGTTGCTGGGTTGCTGGGTTGCTGGGTTGCTGGGTTGCTGGGTTGCTGGGTTGCTGGGTTGCTGGGTTGCTGGGTTGCTGGGTTGCTGGGTTGCTGGGTTGCTGGGTTGCTGGGTTGCTGGGTTGCTGGGTTGCTGGGTTGCTGGGTTGCTGGGTTGCTGGGTTGCTGGGTTGCTGGGTTGCTGGGTTGCTGGGTTGCTGGGTTGCTGGGTTGCTGGGTTGCTGGGTTGCTGGGTTGCTGGGTTGCTGGGTTGCTGGGTTGCTGGGTTGCTGGGTTGCTGGGTTGCTGGGTTGGTGGGTTGCTGGGTTGGTGGGTTGCTGGGTTGGTGGGTTGCTGGGTTGCTGGGTTGCTGGGTTGCTGGGTTGCTGGGTTGCTGGGTTGCTGGGTTGCTGGGTTGCTGGGTTGCTGGGTTGCTGGGTTGCTGGGTTGCTGGGTTGCTGGGTTGCTGGGTTGCTGGGTTGCTGGGTTGCTGGGTTGCTGGGTTGCTGGGTTGCTGGGTTGCTGGGTTGCTGGGTTGCTGGGTTGCTGGGTTGCTGGGTTGCTGGGTTGTTGGGTTGCTGGGTTGCTGGGTTGCTGGGTTGCTGGGTTGCTGGGTTGCTGGGTTGCTGGGTTGCTGGGTTGCTGGGTTGCTGGGTTGCTGGGTTGCTGGGTTGCTGGGTTGCTGGGTTGCTGGGTTGCTGGGTTGCTGGGTTGCTGGGTTGCTGGGTTGCTGGGTTGCTGGGTTGCTGGGTTGCTGGGTTGCTGGGTTGCTGGGTTGCTGGGTTGCTTGGTTGCTTGGTTGCTTGGTTGCTTGGTTGCTTGGTTGGTATTGGTTCGTTGGTCGGTTGGTTGTGTGGTTGCTGGGTTTGTTGGTATATTCATGAGTCCAGATGCAATTAAATATTCAACTGAACATCATTTCAAATAGCTTCCCATGGTTAAATTCATTTTCTTCTGTACGCGCATTGCTTTCCTTCCAGAAAAGAGGAAAGTACTCGTCTATCTATGAAATATTAATCATTTTACTAGGAGATTTTAGTGATGAAACGTTGTCCCTTTTCAGGTGACACTGATACTTCCTCAACGTCTAATCCAACGTGTGGTATTCAGTATGGTATAATGCCATCAGGCAGTACAACCATTGTTTGTAACCCACCAATGAATGGAAGATATGTTAGTATAAGGCAACTGGAACCCTATCAACAGCTTTCCTTGTGTGAGGTGGAGATATATGGTCATGGTAATCAGATAACGATGTTTTCTTTTTCTGTATTGTTCTTACGGCGGGGATGAAATGATTGGACATAATTAGAAAGCTGTTTAGATATTTTATAGCATGTTTCGCGTTGCATACCAAGGTGATGTGAGGCAATTAAGTCACATAATATGAAATCTTTCCTATCATTGTCTGTATGCTAAGTTGCAACATGCAACATGCAACATGCAACATGCAACATGCAACATGCAACATGCAACATGCAACATGCAACATGCAACATGCAACATGCAACATGCAACATGCAACATGCAACGTGCAACATGCAACATGCAACATGCAAAAAAAGAGCAGACAGACAGCAGGTTGTGATAAGTAAATAAAGAATATAGTTCAAAAACTCCTGTTAAACAGGAAAGACTTGAGTGCATATTTAAAGGCAGGAACAGAGTCAGAGTACTTTAAAGCATCAGGCAGATTATTCCTACGTACAGGTGCAGCTAGAGTAAGGCTTCTGTTACCATGCAAAAATACCTTCACCAACCTCTTTTAAAATAGCTGTTAAAATTTAAAATTTATGCCACTTTACCACTCTGGGGTGGACGGAAAGCCTTACAGGTCTAGGACCCAATTACAAGGCAACCGATAGATCGAATTAGAATTTGAAAGGTGATTTTTGCGGAGGGAGGAAAACCGGAGAACCCGGAGAAAAACCCTCGAAGCACAGGAGAGAACCAACAAACAACTCTATTCACATACGACACCGAGCCCAGCGAGGCTCGAACTCTGGTCGCCTTGGTGAGAGGCGAGCGCTCTCACCGCTACGCCACCTGTGCTTCCCTGTATACCAGCTGTATACCTGTATAAGTCTGACTGTTGATTAGGATTAGTTTTATAAACAACTATTAGAATCTACTAGAGTGATTCAGTAATTCTTTTGTCTGTCACAGAATATCCTGACCTTAAGACAAAGCAACTCACGTATGACAAGAAAGATGGATGTATAGCTAATAAAGACAGTAAGCTGTGGTTGATGGTTGATCTTGGTCATAGTATACCAGTATACAAAATCCACATAAATACCTTATACACAACCAGTAGCATCTTTAAAATGTTTCAGATTCGCATCGGTAGGTGTGTGCTATTTCAAATTTATTAATATACCCGGTAAAATCCCTATCATAAGGCCGTCTGGTTAGAAGCTGGCTAGTCTGCTAACGCAAATATTCTCGCATGCGCAGTTATTAGCTTTCTCCCCGATTATAAGCTTACTATGCTACAGACGGAAATATTTTACTGGTTTTAAGCTAGCCCCCTTGGCATAAGATCACTTATCTGCTTATGCAAATATTCTTCCAGTCATAATTCCCTCCCCCCGGTTATAAGCCCACTAGGCTACAGACGGAAATATTTTACCGGTTATAAGCCCCCTTGGCATAAAATCACTTGTCTGCTAACGTAAATATTCTTCCAGTTATAATTCCCTCCCCCCGGTTAAAAGCCCACTAGCCTACGGGCTCAAATATTCTACTGGTTATAAGCCCCCTTGTTATTAGATCACTTGTACATGTCTTCTAGCACAAATATTCTTACAGTTATAACCCCCCCCCCCGGATATAAGCCCGCTAGCCTACAGGTGCAAATATTCTACAGTTATAAGCCCCCTTGTTATAAGATCCCTTGTCTGCTAGCACAATTATAATCCCCCCCCCCCCCCGGTTATAAGTCCTCTTGTTTCTTAATAAACTTCTTCTACTTTTGTCTTTTACCCAGGAAATAGTGGCAATAAAGGTGGCACGTCCAATCCAAGCATCATATTTAAAAATAAAGAATTGGATCAGCAGCATCTCATTTTTTTAAGTTCGATCATGATTGGACGTTATATAACGATCCAGGGTAGAGGCATTTACAAAGAGTTCCCGATTAGAATATGTAAAATTGAGGTGTATGCCAAAGGTAAGTTATACTTCATTATTGTCATTCATTCATTCATCCATTCATCCATTCATCCATTCATCCATTCATCCATTCATCCATTCATCCATTCATCCATTCATCCATTCATCCATTCATCCATTCATCCATTCATCCATTCATCCATTCATCCATTCATCCATTCATCCATTCATCCATTCATCCATTCATCCATTCATCCATTCATCCATTCATCCATTCATCCATTCATCCATTCATCCATTCATCCATTCATCCATTCATCCATTCATCCATTCATCCATTCATCCATTCATCCATTCATCCATTCATCCATTCATCCATTCATCCATTCATCCATTCATCCATTCATCCATTCATCCATTCATCCATTCATCCATTCATCCATTCATCCATTCATCCATTCATCCATTCATCCATTCATCCATTCATCCATTCATCCATTCATCCATTCATCCATTCATCCATTCATCCATTCATCCATTCATCCATTCATCCATTCATCCATTCATCCATTCATCCATTCATCCATTCATCCATTCATCCATTCATCCATTCATCCATTCATCCATTCATCCATTCATCCATTCATCCATTCATCCATTCATCCATTCATCCATTCATCCATTCATCCATTCATCCATTCATCCATTCATCCATTCATCCATTCATCCATTCATCCATTCATCCATTCATCCATTCATCCATTCATCCATTCATCCATTCATCCATTCATCCATTCATCCATTCATCCATTCATCCATTCATCCATTCATCCATTCATCCATTCATCCATTCATCCATTCATCCATTCATCCATTCATCCATTCATCCATTCATCCATTCATCCATTCATCCATTCATCCATTCATTCATTCATTCACTCATTCACTCATTCATTCATTCATCCATCCATCCATCCATCCATTCATCCATTCATCCATTCATCCATTCATCCATTCATCCATTCATCCATTCATCCATTCATCCATTCATCCATTCATCCATTCATCCATTCATCCATTCATCCATTCATCCATTCATCCATTCATCCATTCATCCATTCATCCATTCATCCATTCATCCATTCATCCATTCATCCATTCATCCATTCATCCATTCATCCATTCATCCATTCATCCATTCATCCATTCATCCATTCATCCATTCATCCATTCATCCATTCATCCATTCATCCATTCATCCATTCATCCATTCATCCATTCATCCATTCATCCATTCATCCATTCATCCATTCATCCATTCATTCATTCATTCATTCATCTTTCCATCCATCCATTCATTCATTCACTCATTCATGCATTCATTCATCCATCCATTCATTCATTCACTCATTCACTCATTCACTCATTCACTCATTCACTCATTCACTCATTCACTCATTCACTCATTCACTCATTCACTCATTCACTCATTCACTCATTCACTCATTCACTCATTCACTCATTCACTCATTCACTCATTCACTCATTCACTCATTCACTCATTCACTCATTCACTCATTCACTCATTCACTCATTCACTCATTCACTCATTCACTCATTCACTCATTCACTCATTCACTCATTCACTCATTCACTCATTCACTCATTCACTCATTCACTCATTCACTCATTCACTCATTCACTCATTCACTCATTCACTCATTCACTCATTCACTCATTCACTCATTCACTCATTCACTCATTCACTCATTCACTCATTCACTCATTCACTCATTCACTCATTCACTCATTCACTCATTCACTCATTCACTCATTCACTCATTCACTCATTCACTCATTCACTCATTCACTCATTCACTCATTCACTCATTCACTCATTCACTCATTCACTCATTCACTCATTCACTCATTCACTCATTCACTCATTCACTCATTCACTCATTCACTCATTCACTCATTCACTCATTCACTCATTCACTCATTCACTCATTCACTCATTCACTCATTCACTCATTCACTCATTCACTCATTCACTCATTCACTCATTCACTCATTCACTCATTCATTCCTTCATTCATTCATTCATCTTTCCATCCATTCATCCATCCATCCATCCATCCATCCATTCATTCATTCATTCATTCATTCACTCATTCATTCATTCATTCATTCATTCATTCATTCATTCATTCATTCATTCATTTATTCATTCATTCAGTCACTCAGTCATTATTGTCATTGATTCATTGATTCATTGATTCATTCCTTCTCTCATTCATTCATTTAATTCATCCATTCATTCATTTATTCATTCATTCATTCATTCATTCAGTCAGTCAGTCAGTCAGTCAGTCAGTCAGTCAGTCAGTCAGTCAGTCAGTCAGTCAGTCAGTCAGTCAGTCAGTCAGTCAGTCAGTCAGTCAGTCAGTCACTCAATCAGTTTATTCATTTATTCACTCCGTTTTATTAATTCATCACTTTTCCCTTGCATCCATCCACCCACCCATTCATCCATCTATCATACGTCTAGATCTATGATTTACGTGAATCTTAACTCAACAGCTCCCGTCTGCGGAAGGCAGAGTGTTGGCATCTCTAACGAACAAGCCATACCCGACAACAAGTTGAAAGCAAGTTCTATTTATAGTAACAAGAGGTCTGAATCCAAAGCCAGGCTTTTTGGTAACAGTTCATGGAGACCACTTGACGATGATACCAACCCTTGGTTACAAATAGAACTTGGACAGATTTACTACGTGTGTGCTGTTGCTACACAAGGTGACCCGAACAGTGAGGAGAGGACAAGATTATACAAGATAAGGTGGAGCTTTAACGGCACGTGGGAGTTCGTGAAAAACAAAACTTCGAAAGCTATAATGGTATGCAAGAACAACTATGAAACATTTTTTCAAGTGGAAAATAATCTGTTTTGTTTGCCTTCCTTCTGATTTACAGTTACACCTTACGATTTCTTGTGCAACTTTTCTTGCCAAAAAAAAAAGTTACACGAGACTGTGTATATACAAAGGTGTGTATCATACGCTTGCGCAACTGGTATTTTTCAATTTTATGTTGCAGAAAAGTCAACAATTAATTTTCGTAAAAACGTAAACGTCCGCGTATTATAAGAATGTGCATCATAATAATTTTCTAACCAATTCAAAAGCGAGAATCTCAATTTTCTCAAACTTCTTGCAAGTCCATAATACGACGGATAGCAAGGTCCGCTCTTTTCAGACGAGTTTTCCTCTTCCATTACATCCAGAGCTTTTATTTTCTAATTGTTTCGAATTACACGTGTAACTTATAACAGTTTTTTTTTTCGCGATACAAGTTGCAACGGAATTAACGCATGTAATATAGTTTCGTTCAACCAGAAACAGTTATATATTTTTTTAGCAAGAAAAAGTGGACAAGAAATCGTAATGTATAACATGGTTTTTAAGGTGTTGCATATTTTTCAATTTTTCCCCTTTTTTATTAAGATATTTACTGGTAATAGAGACGGTTTCAGTATCATCAAGCATATCTTCACCACACCACTAAAGGCCAAGAAGATACGGTTCTATCCCGTAGAGAAAAACAAGGCACATGCTCTTAGAGTAGAAATCTATGGAGTGAACATACAAGGTATGACTGTGTGCACGTTTTATATATAAGGTTCCTCTAGTCTTCTAAGCTAAAACTATAGTATATTTTTGTGACTAATTCTACGTAGTAAATGTGTAGCTTATAACTTATAAGAGAGTTACTCTCTCGATACGGAATATCAACTCCTAATAATTTCATTGCTTTATTCTGCATAAGACCTCTTTATCTTGGACGTAATGTCTTACCATTTCAGACCACGTGTCATTCCCTAGAGCATCATTTCTTTGTTTTATGGTTGCACATGAGAAGACACATGAATATGGTTACGACTCAAACAAAGAATCTTATTCTCAAGAGAATGACACGTGGTCTTAAATGGGAAAACATTACGCCCAAGGTAAAGAGGTCTATTGCAGTTCATTTATGCGTGATCATTGTGCATAACTAGCTTGATACAGTATAGATGGGTTGATAAAGGGGACCATGATGAAACTTACGAACAAATAGTCCCCTTCACAGTGCCCTGCGCCATCTTGAAAGTTAGCCGTGTGTGTACATCGAAACGAGACATGAGGTGAGCTTGCAATAATAGAGACATGTTAGTAATTGTCCAAGGTGTTAAAAGATCTCTATAATTGCCAGGTCACCGTTGGTCTCGCTTCGATGCAAAGGTATGGCTACCTTTCAAGATGGCGCAGGGATCTGTAAAGGGGACTTTTGAACTGAAGAACGATACATGCTATGTATTTCAACATATTTTGCATTATCTATAGGTCCACAAAAGCCTAATCTTACCTATGAAAAAGAGCTTGATCCAAAGTATAAATCACATACAGACTTCGTTTGCAGAGCTGATAGAGGACTGAGCATTAAATGGTATCATAATGATACCGACATTACAATTTACTCCAACGATACAGTAAGAACAGGACCAACACTCATATCAGCACTACGTGTAAACTACACATCAGCTGATGACGTTTATGATAAATATTCTTGTGGAGAAGCTGTTGACCGAAAAAGAGATTGCACCAGTCTGGATTACATATGTCAAGTCGATTATGGATCATACAGAAAACTGCAAGCACATGGGAGAGTCACAGTAGTATTAAGTATGTTTATATATTCTTATTTCGTAAATGACTAATTTGAAAAATGTTTTTGGTACAGTGCTTCTAAATCACATGCGCGAAATCGTGCAGTTTGCTGTTGCCATGAAAATAGGGTTTTAGTGAACGTCAATCAAGGCGTTTAAGTGACATTTCATAGGCAAGTGCAGAAGTGGATCCCCACCTTTCACACAAATGAAAGAAAAAAAACTCTTACTCGTTTTACTTGAACTCAATTCCGTCAATTTGAAATATGAGAATAATGGTTTGCTGGTATTGGTAAGAGATATCATGTAATAGGCCCCTCTTCTAAAAACCCTGGATCGATTGCCCCTGCATGAAGTGCCCTTGAAAACGTTGTGCTCTCCGACATTATGTCATGTTAGCACTTTGATGGACGTCCTCCAAAACCCTATTTTATCGTAATGATAAATGAAATAAAGATTATTAATATATTTTTATTGGATATTTGTTCCCTAATAAATGATGCAGGAGTTCTCAATCCACCTATCATCCTAACAACGCAATCTTCACGCTCAATCCTTGTAATGATAAGACGTAACAGAACAGCAGACCAAGGGAACATCACAAAGTATTCAATCGAACTCAATGGACAGAAAAGAGCCGTGACAAATCGAACAGCTTATAACCTAATACACTTGAAACCCTATACTGAGTATGCAGTTAGAATAATGGCCTCGAGTAAAATTGGTATCAGTGAATGGAGCTGGCCATTGATAGTTACAACACTACAAGCAGGTTAGTCTAATGGATACACCTATTTCAAAAAAAAAAAAAAAAAAGACAAAGAAAAATAAGACAAAGAAAAAAGGAAAAAAAAGTTGTGGGTCGAAGATCTGAAATCTGAGACAAAGGAAGTGGGTGAGAGGCGAGAACAACCCATGCTTCTCTTTCAAAGTTCGACGGGAAATGAATTTTTTTTGGCCAAAATAGAACAGAAATAAATGAATGAATAAAAATGATTAAACAACAACAACAACTCAACAAAAACAACAACAACTTAACATAAAACTGTTTCTACAGAGCCATCGGCTGCCCCGAAAAAAGTAAGAGCTACAAAGATTAAAGATGGCAAGTTTAACATATCCTGGGATGAAATACCACAACAAGATGCTAATGGTAAAATAGTGGCCTACGAGATTAATTGGAAGCCTGTAAAGTTGCAACGCAAGCCTCGATCTCTATTACCATATTCGCGAGCCAAAAATGCCACCAAATCCCCTTACATGTTGGTGCTCTTGTCACTAAGTGAAGCATATAACGTCAGCATTCGTGGATACACCATTTCTGGGCCAGGTCCAGCTAGCATACCGATAACTATAAATAAAGGTAAGATGATGGTTATCGTAGTTTATGATATAACACTGACATAGTAATAGTTATTTTCACAAAGTGCGTATTTTATCTTGAACAATTTTCGCGGCACGTAATTGACGGACATCATTTGCTGAACGTTTTTGACCATTCATACTAGTGTACGCTACTATTTAAAGTTTTCGTATGACTATGAAAAACGTATGGCACGGACCGCGCCTTGCCGTGACCGTGTCAGTGTCGTGCCGTGTATCAATACATTCGACTGACATTGGCTACCGCGCCATAACCGTGCCGTGTGCTGTAATTTGTCATACTCATACGAAGTCTGCTGTATATCTTCTTGCATTGTCAATAAAGACTTAATAAACTTTCCAAATAAACTTTCTTCACTCACTTATGATTTTAAGCTCGCAAAGTATAGTAATTAGCTACCTTAGCTGGATCGATCCGATTTTCATACCAGATGTCGGACTAGAATGACGTTTCATATGAATGCTGCCTAGCCATAGCTTACAAATGCATGAATGCATGCAAAGCTATTTCCACAGCCCGAAATGCTACAATGGATGATGTGAATGCATGTGCGCAATCAGCAAAAGGTCGCAACAATATAGACTCTCGGAATTTTCCCAAACTTTGTCTGCGCGTTTGTTCGCCATTTTTATTTTTTTAACATTTTGGGCTTACTGCAATTTTCATAAACACGCGAACTCTGTAATTGCGAGTTGCCCGTTGGAATGTGGTTTTTCACTGCCGCCAGTCAAAAATATAAAAGGTACCGACTGATTATTTTTAATCGATGGAAGCGAAAAAACAAATTTCAGCGTGCAGCTCGCAGATACCAAGTTCACATGTTTATGAAAATAGCAGTAATTGGTATGTAACATGCAGTATGCAACAAAACCTTCACCAACCTTTTTGAAATAGCTGCATGAGAATTACCATTTTCCTTATAAAGGTTGTTTTAATTTCTTGTTTTGAAGCGATGGGAACGAAATTCAATGATGACTCATCATTGGCATCATCATCAGGATCATTTCTGCTGATCATAATTATCGTTGCTACCGTACTCCCAGCTCTCATCTTAGTCTTGGTTGCAATTACAGTTATCAGAGTGTTGAGAAAAAGGTTAGTAGATTTTGCTCATTTGCATTAGATTCGGTACATATAGAAAATGACGTCGAAACCGGGCCTGACATTGTTCTTGCTGATGTTAAAACATTTGCAGACGTAATAAGCGAGAAGAAGACACAAAGCGAGTGCATTATACAGCCCGTGCCTCAGAACCCAACGATGAAGTATCGATGATTGAAGACAGCGGAGAAAAAGGTCAGTTTGAAGTTCAATATTTTTTGCTCAAGTTATAGGATATACACCAGTTCATATATTTTTCTAAAACCAGACATATGATCAGTTGAGCTATATCAATTCAGACGCAAACTCAAATTAGATGAAATTCTTATAGTTCTTCACCATTCTTTCCCCATCATAAACAAGCTGTGATGTCTTATGTGAAATGGGGCAAATAGTTGGTCACTGGTTTTAATCTTCATGTATGAAAAATAAAACCTTGATAACCAAGATCACTGTAGATGTTTGATAATTTGCTAAGACAAACTGATTATGTAATTTTGACAGACGATGTGACCTTTTTTGAGAATATTATTTCTTCCATTTGCATCCAAACAAAGAAATGTTACTCAAAGGAATTTCACGTGGTCTGAAATAGGCAAAACATTACGTTCAAAGTAATGAGGTTTATTTACAAAATGGATCTTCATTTTGGTCCCATTTCAAACCCTGTGTCATTCCCTAGAGTATCATTTCTTTGTTTAATGGATGCACACGAGAAGACACATGAATATGCGTGGATATAACTCAAACAAAGAATCTTACCTAGAGAATATGAACTAGTTCATTTCTCTTGATCTTACTCTTAAGTAAATGACACGTGATCTGAAATGGGAAAGTATTATCTCTAAGTGGATTGGGTCCATTATTTTCATTACTATTAGAAAATATTATTCTTAAGAAATTGTCTTTCTTAGATGAACCAGATCAAAATAACAAAAACGATATTGAAGACGCCACAACATCTGGTGTTATATGTGGTAACACGTTGAATCAGGATGCAACATTAACGAAAGCTCCAGTTCCTGTTGAACAGTTTGTTGAGTACATGTGTAAAGTTGGGAAGGACAAAAACGAGATACTTAAAAAAGAATTTCAGGTACACAGTATAATTAACGGCAGTATTCGCCCCTTGCACGTGACATCAAAGCAGCTCAATTTGGAGGACAAAACCACCGAATTTCAATCTCCTGAGAATTAGGAGCCTATTGTTTTGTCCTCCAAATAGGCAAAGTGCATCAAAGCTCACAAAGCATTCTGGGAAATTGAATACTGCAAAAATCGAACAGGGAAATCAAAGGAAATATCAGAGAAAAAAATACTCAGTTATTTCCGTCTCCTGTAATACTTACATTTACATAGAAAATGGTGAAGGAAAAATTGTCAGATGAATTTTTAGAGGAGCCAAAAAAGGCATAAGGACTCAGATTCATATCATGCTTTGTGCTAGAATTCGATCTCATGCACATTTATTTAGCTATTGAGCTGCATTCCGAATTGCTGCAAGGGGTCTATATATCAAACACAGCTTTCGCAATCATCACAAAGCACTAATGAAGGTCTTTGTTGAAAGACCGAAAACGACCGAACAAAAAACCTCATACAGATCCCTTGCAGCACGTCGGAATGCAGCTCAATTTGGAGGGCAAAACAATAGGTTCCAATTCTCAGAATTATTTTGTTTTGCCCTTCAATTTGAGCTGCTTTGACGTCACGTGCAAGGGGTCTATAGGATATTTTACAAAATAACGTCCCACTTTTTAATCACGTGAGCATGCGCTTAAAGCATTAGCGCGAATCTCTTGTTGTATATGCCAGAGACAAACCTTTTTGAATGTACCATGAATCCTGACTACCTCAATCCTTGTGAGTTCTTTCCATATATTCATCGTGTTTGAAGCTTATAATCTTGTTCTTTACGTAGGACATGGAAAATAGTCAGCAGTTCCCTTCAATGGTTTCTAAGAAACTAGTCAACAGAACTAAAAATCGATATGGCAACATTATTCCATGTGAGTAAACTTTAAAATTATTTTCATTTAAAAGCAAGAAATTCAAATTTTATAATAGTTATCGTAAATTTGTGTTATCTGTAATTACATAACATGCTGATAGGGAGACTGGAATACGTTTCGTCCGAAGTTCTCCAATGAGGACCAGTTCAGACGTCGAACGTTTACCTCGTCGAATCTAATTGCCTTTGAGGTTGAGCGCTATTTTCCCTTAAACTAGTAGAAGCTTGTAGACCAAACTTAACACATATCGTCTCCTGGGGCTAAGCAAAAGAGCTGATGTCTTATATGGTAGTTCTCGGCGTTTTCTTAGCCGCTTGCTTCAAAGGCAATTAAATTTGGCGTGGCAAAAGTTCGACGTCTCACCACAGGTAGCCCAAGCTATAGTTCTGAATATATATAGAGAGAATGTATGGCAGATCAAAAAATTTCTTTAAAATAAAATACAATTCATATTTTATTGTTTCTTTACCGGTATATCAATGTTTTATTGCATGTTTTGTGGTTTCCTGACGGTTTGGTTGCATTTTAAGGCGATTTTAGGAAATTTTATCTCCTCTCTAAAGACTTCGTCAGGAAACCACAAAACATGCAATAAAACATTGATATACCGGTAAAGAAACAATAAAATATGAAATTTATTTTATTTTAAAGAAATTTTTTGATCTGCCATACATTCTCTCTATATATATTCAGAACCATAGCTTGGGCTACCTGTGGTCTCACGGTACTGGTCCTAAGCTGTAATATTTCATGTCGTTTTATAACTATTGTTTCTCACGCATTAGACGACCACTCTCGAGTCGTTATGGAGAAAGTCAGTAAGGAGAACGAAGACTCGGATTACATCAATGCCAGTTACATTCGGGTAAGTCCATGCTTTACGTCTGACTCAGTAGTTTACGTTGTTAATGAGGGTGGATGTTAGCCTACTCCGCAGGCAAATATTTCCAGATCCTCGGGCTTCCTCTCGTCCCTAGTTCTTCTCTGCTATATATTTCAACACAGAAATTCCAATTGCCTTCTGGAGAATAAATTATGGAGTAGCCTACGGAGGATGCTAGGTAGATGCTGTGATAAAATATATTCTGAAATGTTCTATTGGTTCTTTTTGTTCAGGGATTTGATGGAAGACATATTTCCTACATTGCTTCTCAAGGTTGGTAATTTTGTTTTATAATCTTTGAAGCGAAGCGCTCATGCTCGCGGAGCAACATACTTCAGAAAAATTTGTAACCCATAAATTTGATTTTTCATGGCTTTTTAGTCCTTATCCCTACCTCCTTTTGTAATTCATGCCTCTAATTTCTTTTATTTTCCTACGCGTTTGCGTTATGCGCTTGCATTAATTAACTTTGCTACTTGTAAATACAGCTGATTTAAAAGACGCTGAATTCTGAATACTGATCATGAATAGTGCATTCCAAGACCAAAGAGCATGGTGGGTCTCATTAATTTGAAATAAAAACTGTAAATATACAGTAATTTGTTTTCTATATGTAGCTAGTATATTGTTTCGGATGGAATGCACTAAAAATAAAATAAGTAATTATTATTTACTTTACTTTAGACAATATTACATGACCCACAATGCCCTTTGGTCTTGGAATGCACTATCCGGTGTGCATTATTCAGAATTCAACGCTTTTCGAAACAGCTGTATACGCTTCTCTTGCTTAGTTAGTTTTCCCTATTTTTCGTTTGCTCTACTATCTCAATTTTAATCACTCTTGACTAGTATTAATTTTCAAACACCTATATTCTATTCATATTTATTCAGTTAATTCTTACTCATATATATGTATAAGATATATTTAGATATATCTGTTCAACAATCACAATATCATTATCTCTGCCATATTTTCCGCAGTATTTAATATTCAGATCCTATTGTGCTCAGTTCCTTTTTTCTCTCTCACCTTCCAAGTACTAAGTAAAATTTTTTCGATCACTATATATTTTTTACATTATTACATCAGATTCTATAATATTTTAAAATTTTATATATATTGTATATCTTTAGTTAAGAGGGCCACCTGAAAATTATCAGCCTGGTAACGGTGTACCCTGTCCAATAAAGTTGTTATTATTATTATTATTATTATTATCTAGTTCTTTTATTCGTTTATTTATTGTATTTAATCTCGTGTCAATGTCTATTTTATACAACTAATTCAAAGAAGGTTGTCTTATGAAAATAAAATATAACAATAGGAGTTAACTGATTATTTTTGCAAAACTGACGTAATTATTTCACTGTTTTTTAAAAAGGTTTAGACTGCTATTTTTGAGATTATCTTGTTGGTATATTACTAAGCAGTTAGTCTTATTAATCTAGGGGGCTTTAGAATCAAAATAAAGAAAAAATTCTAATTAATGTCTATTTGTAATGCTTTTATATTTTTATTTTCATATGACAACGTTCTTGTGATTAGTTGTATCAAGATGATTTATAATGGTAATAAAACTGAGTGGAGTGCAATTTGGGTTGAAATCACAAGAGTGATTACAAAATTTGTTTATCACGAGTGTGATTTCAGCCAAAAATTGCACGACACGAAGTTTTATTACCTATTAATCATGTCCATTTTGAAATCTCAATATATTTTAAAAAAACTCAACAGTTATATGTAGCTTCAAAAGTGATTGGTTAACAAAATGATTCTATTAATGATTCAAAATAGTGCGATTAATGCTTAAATCGCACACTTTTTAGCCAATCAGATTGCAGGATTTGCTAATGATTTCAAAATGGATATGATTAATTACGGTATCTAGCGAATTTTATTTGCCAACGTTCTTGCGATTAGATGTATACAGCTAATCCAAAAAAGGTTGGTGAGGTTTTGTTGCATGTTGCAAGCTTGAAATGCATATGTATTTTATTTATATGCTAAGGACCTGGGGGAGGGGGGTACAAATAGAATATAAACGTAATGGGGGGAGGGGCACGTACCCAACTCCCTCCCTACGCCAGTGGCATTGATATCATCCATCAAACAAAAAAGCCTCGATCCGAAATTTTAGGAGGGGCGATCGTCCCTTCCCTTGCCCCCCTTGCCCCCCTTGCTCCCCTTGCCCCCCTTGCCCCCCTTGCCCCCCTTGCCCCCCTTGCCCCCCTTGCCCCCCTTGCCCCCTTGCCCCCCTTGCCCCTTCGCTACGGTACTGAAGCTACAAAGCTAAGAAATACTAATTTGGAGTTTACTCATCAATAGTGAAGCCAAAATGTTTTTTTTTTGAAACGTTTTCTTCGAAAAAAATAATAGTATCAAAGATTGGCTCATGACATTGTTTGGTTGCAATTTTGAAGTACTGATTGTGTTATAGTGTTGAATGGTTGAAATCTATTAATACCAAACAGAAACTCTATTACCCGAACATTCTAACACAAACACTCGACCATCAGCTATAACTACTACATCAACAGGACGATTCATCTGACCAGCACCTGAACCACGGCTACCAAATGACCTTATAAACTGACCTTCTTGTGTGAAGAGTTGAACACGGTGATTATTATTATCACAGACAAGAATCATGTCTGGACCATAAACAGCCAGCCCACGTACACCATCAAACTGACCGTCTCTTTTTCCCTGTTCTCCAAACTTGTACAAGAAAACTCCATTCACATCAAAAACACGAACATAGTTTTCGCCATAATATGATACAAAGTATTTCCCGTTACCATAGGTGATGTACCTAGGCTGTTCATTATTATCAGGCATAACAAACTCATGAACTAAATCTCCTTGTTTACTGAATACCTTGATACATTGTTTGATACCCAGTTCTTGTTTTCTCAAACAGCACACTGCGATGTTTTTATCATCGTTAACACACATTCCACGCAGTGCAAACCATTGTTCAGGTCTGTGGATAGGTTTTACATCAGTACCGTTCAAGTTAAATTCTTGAATCCGGCCTTTACCAGCTGGGCCATCATTGACAACTATTCTGTCTTCATTAAAGACCACTCCACGTGGAGAATAGAACTGTTCTTCTGCTCTCCCTTTGCTGCCAAACTCTCTTAAATGGTTTCCATCAAGACTGAATATTTGAATACGGTTATTATGACAATCAGCAATGGCTATCTCTCCATCATCACTGACTGCTATCGAACATGGATTAATCAACTGTCCTCTACCACTTCCATATCCTCCAAAGGTTTTCACAGGTTTGAACAACTCCTTCACATCGAGTATATCTACATTCTGTGGCGAGTTCTTGATCCTTTCTCCTCCAATATTCACATGGATTTCGAGTGGTCCAGTCTTGTGCGGTACAAGACTCACACGGTATTTTCCAGTTTGCTCTTCAGACACTTTATTTTCCACCTCGTTGCCCTCCACATCTTTGATTCTAACATCGATAGACTCGATTCTTGCAGGCCACACTTGCCCTTCTGTATTCCTGGTGATTATCTTGCACTCGTTAATAAAACCAGAAGGACCTTTCTTCACTGATTCAATTGTGGACCGAGCAGGGTCTGTCACGTTCTTCACAATGCTGCCGATGTGTAGCAGCGATTGCATGAATTGCGTTGTCGCGGAGTAACATATTGTCACGTCACGCTGGATTGGTTGACGTGACAAGAACGAAGGTTGTTTTGATAACATTTTAGCTCTTTCTAGAATCATATCCTTACTTTCGATTTCCTCATATGCTACATCTCTCTCCAACAGTGCCTGGCAGTGTTGTACAAATTCATCTGAATCTTTTAATCTTGTTTTAATAGCCGTTTGTTCTTCATTATTTGCTGTTAGTAGTTCCTGCAGCGTCTGCCTCAATTCATTCTTCATCGCTTCTCCGTGCTCTTTGGCCATATCGCAAATACGTGTAACTGTATCATCAACATCTCTCCTTGCCACGTCAATCTCTCTTTGAATTCTCTCTATGTTTTCTTTAGATTGTTCCAATTCATGGCCGTCATTTTCTTTCCGTTGCTCGACTCGATTTATCGCTCCTACGATCCATTTCCTTGAGTCCTGTCCGGCGTCTTCTAAGCTCTGCATTTTGTGGTTTTGATGATTTAAAGTGGCGCATTTTTGGCAAATGCTAAGTTTACATGTCCCCTCTTGACAAAAGTATTCGAGCTTTTTTTTCTCGTGGACCTTGCACAACATCTGGTTTTTGATGAAACTGTTGACGTTTTCCTCCTTAAATTGATCAAGCATTATTTGCTGGTGTTCTTCTCGTATCTGTTTGATAGTTTTGTGGGCCTTGACGCAATCTTCACATATCAAGCCATTACACTGTGCACAAAATGCAACCAAGACTTGCGGTTGCTCACAGCTGACACAATTAGATAAGTCTGGTTGATTAGCTTTGCTTTTTATGGCGTGAAGTAACTGTAGAAGAGAATCGAAGTAGAACGAAGGTGGTAGCTTCGAAGGATCGCCGTCTGGCACAACTATCGTCGTCTTGCATACCGGACAATCGATTTTATTATTGAATGGATTCCCGCTCGCCTGATACCACTGAGCGATACATCTTGTACAATAACTGTGAAGACATGGAAGAGTTTTAGGATCGGTGAATACATCTAGACAAAGGGAGCAGGTCAGTTGATCTTCGAAGGTGTCTCTTATGTCTTTGAACGATTTGATTGCAGCCATTTTTGAAGGGACGCGGAATAGGAGTACAGTGAGTCAGATTTCTTGAAACTGGAAGAGAGGAGGATGGTCACTCATCTCAACACAACAATTTCTATGTTTTGAATGCTATACCTTCTGGAACTGGAAGATTATATTCAAAGGGGTCACATGAAGACCATGTGGAGAATGCGTCAAGGCCCGCGCCGCCTTTAATGACCATAATCTTGGAGATTCTTGACGTCCTCGTAGTGAATTCAATCAAATATATTTTTAAGACCACAAAGAATGCAAGTTTTAAGATGGCATTTGCACGAATCTTTTTTGCTATTTTTATATTTGATAGTCGCTTATTTCACCACCTTTAATATTGACTGCAAAAAAGCAAAATAGCACAAAGATTCGCAGCTATTTCAGTTGTAGGGACGCAATTTTAAAAATTATAAACTTGCGATATCACGTAGCATTTCTGTCTTTTTCGGTGGACAACGTTCATGACATTGACTCAGGCCTGACGTTGACTATATATTTTTAGCCCAGCTAATCGTAAAAGGGAAATCCCCTAACTCGGTCCCTGTTGACCTCGTAGTCGACAGATTTCTAAATGTTTTGGTTTTATTGTAATGGTAATGTTTATTGCCATTACGAACCTTGCAAGAATGTAACAGAATGGCCTGTTTACATAGAATTAAGATTTATCCCCAAATTGCGGCGAAAGAATAATTCACATGATTGACTAGCTTTGGTGATTTCGGTATTTCAGAATACGTCAAATCTCATATATAGTTTTAGATTTGGAGCAACCCGAGAAATGCACTAGCCTGCGTCACGCTTGTCACGCGTGCATTTAGCACTATATATATATATTTTTTTTTTTTATAACAATATTTAATCAGGAAACTCTATCACTACAGTGGTTTTCATAGAGGTCCTAATAACTAAAATAAATATATACAAAAAAGATATATAAGAAATATATATATATATTTACAATTCAGAAATAAATGAATGATAATTAATAATATAATTAATTAACAGATAAATATTAAAAAAATAAAAAATCTAAAAAGAAGAGAACAAATTTCTCTTAAAAATTGCTAAGCTAGATGACTTTCTAATGGAATTGTTAAGACTATTAAAATCATGTACTCCATGATAGGCTAAGCGTTGTTTTCCCCAGTTTCGTTTAACTCTTGGAAGCCTCAAGAAATCTTTATTTCGTGTATTATATGAATGGATGTCCATTTGCCTGGACATAACTAGAGAATGATCAATTTGACCCGTAATACATTTGTAAATATAAATACATCTATGGTATTTTCTATATTCTTGCTTGAAAAATTGAACTGTGAGCTCTGCTTTTAGGCAGTGCCTAAATTTATATATATTAGCCAGCACATAGTCTAGTTTCAACCTTCCAATTTTTATCTCTACTCTGTCATCGTTTAAAACGAAAGTTCGCTTACATTACGAGTCACTCCTCTATTCAGTTTTTGATCCTGACCGAATAAGAACTTTTAAAACCATTTGTTCTAAATGCAGATCTGTTACTCCGGCAACAGTTTGTTGTCGATAGATTTTTTTTGTTCCTTTATTATCCATGTCATGCATTGTTAGTTGTTAGTTATGTATCTGTTGTAAATCGTATTAATTTGTATGTGTTTATGTAAGTATGGGGTATGTCCACATGGACTACGAGTCTATCCATGCTCTGTTGAAGCTATTAAAAAAAAAAAAAAAATAGAAAATAAATAAAAAGCAACGTCTCGGCTGCTTTAAGTCTGATCACAAACTGGAATTTTGTTTGTTAGTATAGCAGTAGTTTATCTGCCACCTGGGGTCTTGGCCCGGGGGTCTTGGTTTCCTGGATTTGAGTCTCTTGGGTAATAGCAGGTATCAGTTTCTATGCACTTACCATATTGTTGACCCAAATGCCTCGACTTGAAGCAATAGACCAATATCACGCTAGCGTAACATCATAAAATATTTGATAAACAAGAAAAAAAGAGTTTACTATCTAATCATATACATACAAAAATTTCTGCACTCTGATTGGCTGAGAGCACCTCAATTTATTCTAAATTTGCTAAGGCAGTGCAAATTTTGAAATTTTTGAGTGCAAATTTTGAAATTTTGAGTGCAAAATTTGAAATTTTTCAGTGCAAAACGTGAAATCGATTCTGATTGGTTGGTTCATATATGATTAACAAATAATCGCATGATTTTTTCGCTCAAAGTCATGCGATTACCTATACAAATTTGTCACACCATAATAGTAAAATTGAAAAATTTCGTAAAAATTGCATTCTAGACACATATATACATATTTCTTTGCAAATAAAATTCTACAAAATCCCCAAAAAAATTCATAACTTCATCAATTTAAGAGCAATCTTTACGAAACTTTGCACTTTTACTATCATGGATGTGAAAAATTTGAAAATGTAATGTCACATAGGTCTACTGTTTGAGGGCAATAGAATGTAACTGATAAATTTGACGGTTGTTCTTCTCTGGGCTATCCGCTTTCGTTCTCTCTTTTAGAGTTTGCGCAAAAACACGCTATTTTTAAACTTTATATAGTGAAATAGCCGTGGCTGACTTAATCAGGCTATGCGCTATCTAGTTCCTTTCCGTAGTCTTCCCACAATCCCTTATGATCCGAGCGTGAGATCGAGGTCAAGATAAAATTTGCATATTTTTTATACATTTTTATGCAAATTTTAACCTGACCTCGACCTCATGCTCCGATCGTAAGGGATTGTGGGAACACTACGGACAGGAACATAGGCTGCTTCAGAGTTTTAACTGCATGCATGTACATTTCAGGTCCCATTCAACGAACTGTAGTTGATTTTTGGCGTATGATTTGGCAAGAAAAGACAACCGTGATCGTCATGTTAACGGGTCTAGTAGAAAGACACAAGGTAATAGTTATTATGAGAAGTTTTCATTGCAACATGATTGAATTTGCAAGTGGATATGATAATAACCGAAATAATAACACAGTTTTGTGTTAAATAGTTTTGCAAGGAATAAATTTCTATAAATAAGTTTTGATTTTAATCTAAGAATATCCAGCTGATATGAGAAAAAAATGAAAGCCAATCAAAATCGAGAAAATTTGCACTTTATTTTCCCAATCAAAAAAAAAAAATGAATTTCCCAGTAAATGTATTTAAAATATCAAATACCTTTCCTGAAAATCTAGATTTATCTCAGATATAAACTTTACAAAAGTCAGTTTTCGCAGGCTTTGTGACACCTTAATTTTGCAGTGACGTCATTTCTACGTCACTATTTTAGATCCAGTCACACGTGCGAACCAAGGGCACTCAATACACCTAAAGTGGTTGGAATTTCTATAGTTTTCCACCTATTATTTGAATCAAATGAACGTTATACTTGTTTACTTATCTTGTGTTTGTGTTCCTTTGCTGCTAAAATGTAGTTTTACTCCAAAGGTAAAAGGGTTTGAATAACTGATTTGTACTTATTCCAGTAACGTTAATATAGTTAATGAAATTCGTCTTCATTATCATTTTAAAACACCTAACTTATATTCTATCATGTTTAGACCAAATGTGAAAAATATTGGCCAGACGATTGTGATACGTACCTCGACATATATGTTCAACTGCAGAAGACTGAAGTGTTTGCTAATTACTCGATTCGTTCTTTCTACTTGACAAAGGTAGGATTTTTGCTGAAAAAGGACATGAAAAGTCAAAAGAGTTTCTTTGCATAAGTTCTATCTATTAATCCCTTTCACGTTACGCCAAAGCAGCTCAATTTGGAGGACAAAACAAAAGAACTTCAATCTCTTGAGAATAGACCATTTGCAACAAACAGTCACGTGCTGATATATCACTTTGATAACGAATCAATTCAGCCCGAGGTCCCTTGGGGAAGGCTCTGCTGGATGACAAAAAAACTTGAAGTTGATTCGTATCTTGAAATCGAAAAGCATTTTATAAGACAAAAAAAATATTTTGGAAAAGGTCTTGGATATGGCATTAGTATTCCCGCAAAAGTTTTTAAAATAAAAAGAAGTCCTATTTTTTTTGCCATCCAGTTTTTTATTATTATTTTTTTAATTCTATTTTGAGATTTGCCCGCAAGCTGGTGTTGCACAATTGAACACGAGGTCCCCTCCCATACCCATCCCACAGTAGAGAGACGGGACCGCCATTTTACGTGGTCATCCGAGCCACGGGAAGGTCTAACCGTTTGTAGATGTAATTACAAAGGCAGCACCTTCTCCTCAGTTATTTTAAGACCCTGAGTGTTGGTCCGGCCGGGGCTTGAACCCACGACCTTCCGCACGAAAGTCCGGTGCTCAACAAACTGACCCAACCGGGTGGCGGTTTAAACAGCCACGTGACTGTTTGTTGCAAAAGGCCTATTAGAAACTATTGTTTTGACATCCAAATTGAGCTGCATTCCGACGTGCTGCAAGGGGTCTATCGTGTCACTAGCAGAAAAGGAACATTCGCAAAGGATTGAAACGTGGTCTGAAATCAGAAATCATTACCACGGTTCATTGCCCTGATGCATCACTACAGACTCTCACCATTCTGCTAATTAACTCATTATAAGTTATGATTATTAAACTTTGTTTTCCACAGATGAAATCAAATGAACAACGTTGTGTCTTCCAGTATCATTTCACCGCCTGGCCCGATAAAGGTGTCCCTCAACATGCAACACAGTTATTGACCTTCAGAAGGCGTCTTGTGTCAGACACAGCGATGGTGTGTCCTTGGGTAGTGCACTGCAGGTATAGTATAATGGCCGATAGTATAACACTGGGTAACTACATTGAACCTCAAAGAGTATCGAGTCCTGAAACAACGTCTGGGTTGATCAACGTCAGGACACTGCTAACTTACAGATGGAATCTTGATGAAACCGCTGGGCTGATCTACGTCAGGGCACGCCTTAACTGACAGATCGAACGCCTGAAACAACTTCATAGCTGATATCCTTAGTCAGAGCACAGCTAACTCACAGATATAATTTATATTTAGTGGGTTGGGTTTTTGGAGGGATGAAGACTAAATAACCCAGAGCTAGAAATACATTTAAACTTTGGTGTGAAGAATATTTTTTGTGAGATTTTTTTCACTGTTAATTATCTATTGGACTTTGATGTATCCCTTTTTAATCAAAATTATTGCCATACCAGCATTATTTTTTTCATAATATATTTTTTCAGTGCCGGTGTTGGACGAACAGGGGCCTTTCTTGCTGTTGATGCCATGTTAAGACAAGCACATGAAAAGAAAACCATCGATATTTCCAACTATGTTAAAACGATGAGAGAAAATAGACCATATATGGTGCAGACACCGGTGAGTTATATGCATTGGTACAACATCTCATATAAAATATTTTGATTGGCTGACAGCTATGATCAATAAGAGGACAGACACATAGACGTAACGTTTTATAAAGTGAGAACCTTTCAACATTGAAATAGAACTCCTGTTTTTGCACAAAAACACCATAAAAGAAACTAGACGACAATATGTTCAACAGGTAACTCCGATTGTGATGCATGTGCTTTTCAAAGCATCGACGGGTTCGCTGGGCTTCTGGTTCCACTTTTGTTTCCATTTTTTTAAGACTTCATCTATGATCAATAAGAGGTCAGACAATGAAATCTTTATTGCGATTTGTTAAACAGAACACTTGGAATCCCTAGGAAGAAATGTAGATGTACAAAGAAAGCAAAGAAGGAAGAAAGAAGTGAAGGAAGGAAGGTCTGAAAGGAAGGAAGGAAGGAGTGAAGGAAGGAAGAAAGGAGTGAAGAAAGGAAGGTCTGAAAGGAAGGAAGGAATGAGTGAAGGAAGGAAGGTCTGAAAGGAAGGAAAGAAAGAGTGAAAGAGTGAAGGAAGAAAGAAAGAAAGAAAGGAAGGAAGGAAGGAAGGAAGGAAGGAAGGAAGGAAGGAGTGAGGGAAGGAAGAAAGGAAGAAAGGAGTCCATTCCCTTGCAGGGTAAAATTAATGAATTATAAGTCACATGAAATGGTTACAAAAGTGGAAGATCAAAAGCTGTAAAGAAATTATTAGGATGCCATTAAACTCTGAGTGAATCTATTTTAATCCTTCTAAATTTAACAGGAACAATACATTTTTGTACACACGGCGATCCTCGAGTTTCTAACATGTGGAATCAGAGAAATAGAAGTACAGCAACTGAGAGAAGAGATGGACAAACTTGCTCAATTTGACGAGAAGGAAAACCTTTCTGGATACGAGATGGAATTTAAGGTTGCCCTTTGAATTCTTTTCTTATTACTGATTTACTAACGCGTGCAGAGTCTTTGTATTTCTGAAGGGAAACGTGCCACGGCTGATCGTTGCATGTTTCTCAAGTGGCAGCCATGTTGGCTCAGCAATAGATTTTTTCCGCGTTTAACCTCGCATTTAAATGTTTTAGGATGAGTTTACGCGCAAGTGAGAAAGGTCTTTTTAATCTTATATCATAGGAATAAACGTAGCAAAGGCTAGCCCGCGTGGTGGTAGCCGACCTTTTTATCTTGGGTGCAAAGTTTTCCAATTTCAGACCACGTGTCATTCCCTAGTCTATCTTTTCTTTGTTTAACGGTTGTGCAGAAGACACAAGAATATGAATGCAACTCAAACATTGTCATTCTCAAAGGAATGACACGTGGTGTGAAATAGGAACAACCAAGGTAAAGAGGTCTATTGAACATGTAGGTATTCACACTTGAAATCGACCATAATTTTACTCTTTTCCTTCCTTCCAATACCAAATTTCTCTAGCTTTTTAAAGTAAACTTAGATTATATCATAGTTTGATTAATGTATGGTATGTATTTCATATGCAGCATCTGTCACATGTCACTCCTCCTGTCCAAGATGACGAATTCAAAGCAGGAAATGAACCTTGTAACAACAAGAAAAACAGGTTTCCAAACATCGTGCCACGTAAGTAAACTCTGTCTTTTGCAGCAACATGGGGTCCCCTTCGAGGTACATTACACCAATTCCCATCCCGCAATCAACCCGTTAAAAAAAGGCCAGACACTGAGGGTGGTCACTGCCAGGGTTTCTTTACGTCCTCAGTGGTTCTTTTACGTCCCTCTGATGCAGGGTTAGTGTGGAGAGAGTACTGTGGAGAGACATTTTACGTGGTCATTGGAGCCACGCAAAGGTCTAACCGTTTGTAGATGTAATTACAAAGGCAGCACTTTCTCCTCAGTTATTTTAAGACCCTGAGTGTTGGTACGGCCGGGACTCGAACCCACGACCTCCCGCACGAAAGTCCGGTGCTCAACCAACTGAGCCAAATAAGTTTAATCTCGATTTCAATTTCAATTTTCTCCTTATACAGTGGATAAAGCAAGGGTCTTCCTGCAAGTTGATGTTGATACGGAAGGAGCCAATTACATCAATGCTTCTTATGCAAATGTAAGTATTCGCTGGTAAGAAAACGATGCCAATACATTAAATGTGGTCATATACTTTTGCGCATCGAGCTATAAAATATATCATTTTCACGAAAAAAACATCTAGTACTAAAATCTGTCTCAGACCTACCCAAAGTACTGGCCCCAAGAAGGATCGGAGCAGTTTGGTGACATCACAGTTGAGATCATCCAAGAAGAACACAAGAATTCTGTAACTTCACGGACATTTACCTTGGCAAATGAATCGGTAAGTCCGGTCCAAGAAAGAAAAAAAACTTTTTTTTATCCCATTCACTTCCTGTGAAACCTTTAGCCTGTGTAGGAAGGAGGAGGGGGGGGGGGGGAGGGGGTGGCAAGCGGCTGAGAGTGAACAGACTATCGGAACCAACCCAATCCATTTCTGGATACCAGAGTTTAATTTGTGCATGTAATATCGTACTTTTTACAGGAAGGACCTGAAGGACAAGTGCATGAAGTAAGACATTATCAACACACAGACTGGAGCGATAGCTGTGTACCAAGCGATGTTAGAACTATGTTGGATCTTATTGAAATGTTGCAGCGGTCACAACAGCAGTCGGGCAATAAATCTATGGTTATCCAATGCAGGTATGAGGAGAAGCCTTATTTTCCCTCCCTCTCCTATCCTCTCCTCTCCCCTCCTTTCCACTCTTTTTTTCAAGGTCATATTTTCTCGTCTATGATACAGTGATGGTGTTGGTCGTAGTGGTACGTTGTGTACAATACTGTCTCTACTCGACCGCGTCAAAACCGAACAAATGGTCGATGTCTTCCAGACTGTGAAAGCACTGAGAATATCAAGACCTGGAGCCGTCGAGACTGCGGTGAGCTTATGGTCATAAAAACGTTCAACTTCACCCTCCCATCCCCTACATAATACTGTAGAAATTTCGTTTCACTGCTGCGATATTTAAATATTCTAATTGATAATTATTAATAGCTAATTTTGATTTTGTTTCTTATTCTTTTTTTACTCTTAACCTCTTCTTCAGGCACAATACCAGTTCTGTTTTCAGGTGGTCATGGATTACGTGGAGACCTTCAGCGAATATTCAAACTTCGATGGATAAAACATAAAAGGCATTATAAAAGAACTGTTTACCTTGGGCATGATGTTTTCCCATTTCAGACCACGTGTCATTTCCTATAGTATCATTTCTTTGTTTAACGTTGCGAATAAGAAGATACATGAATATGGATGCAGTTTAAACAAAGAATCTTATTTTCAAGAGAATAACACGTGGTCTGTGAAAAAAATCTGCACTTTTGGCGGGCTTTTCCAAAGTACCCCGGGTGTACAACACAGGCAACCCAATAACTATAGTTTGACATGAGAAAAACATTGCACCCAAGCTAAACAAGTCCATAGTCTAACTCTCAGCTTAAACAGCAAGATTTCAGTGGTGGTTAATGTTATGTACAAAAAAATAATGATAATAAATAAATAAATAAATAAATAAACAAACAAACAAAAGCTCCGGAAGTTTCGATTGGTAGGTAAACGGTGAATTTCAGAAAGAACGGTTCGTGTACCATCTGCACTTTCCATGCAGTTTCATATCAATTCCAGACCCTCACCAATCCCAGCCAATGACAGAGCCCTGGGTAGTGTAGGATGCTGGGGCTTTCTTTGTAAATGTAACACTTCAATTCCAAGCGGGTTTTTTCCATTGGAGATATTTGCTTTCCATTTGAAGGAACTAAAAACCGGTTATACCAACCGAAATTTCCAGATTCTTTTTGGGAATGGTAAACAAGTTAAAATCTACTAACCCCTATTAGCTTACTAACAAAAAAAACTAAACTATTTCAAGCTAGGGTTAAGGGTTATTTTGACGAATTTTACTTAGACTAAGAATAAAATAAGATATCTTAAAAGGGATCCCATAATGCTTTAGTAGGTAGAACTCGTTTCTGCATTTCTATTTTACGCGAAGGATTATTCACTAGGTGAAACGCATATGTGTTATTGGACTCAAGAGTTAGCATAGGTTGGTGTCCCTTTCATAAATCTGAGAATACCTGGACATATATAGCAAGCAAGATGTAAACAAAGCCCTGCGGTAGTACAATCCGTTTTGGTCAAATAATTTCAAATAAGAAAGACACGCCAGCATTAAACACACCCTGCATCCTAACCCAAACATATACCATATGCAAAAATGAATATCAGCGAAAGAAAAGCTAAGAAACAATGAAAAGAATATATACTTATCGACAACAAAAAAATATGTTGGTATAATCCAGGCATCGTTTCGTCTAAGTGAGGCTTAGCCAAGTTTGGATTCACTCCAAATAGGGATTTGCAGTAATGGTGTTACTTCACTAATAATGAAATAAGCAGAACATTTTTTTTTTAGTTTTTATTCAGGTTAGCGCGCGTCCCAACATGTTCTAAACTGCTTTATTAATATCATTAACAGATATTTGTTTTTATAGGCTGTAAAGCCACGTAGAATTATAACATAGATACTATATAACGCGCGCTCTGATTGGATAATATTCTATGAAAAAGAAATGGATGGTTCATAGAGATGGTTCATGCTGACGTCAGCATTGCTGAAAAAAAAATTTCCAGCAAAAAGTTTTCCCATTTTTTTCTTGATATTAGTCTTAAAATTCTCATTAAGGAATGGCTAGTAATAGCCCAACATTTGAGTTTGGGTTTCTCAACTTTGAAGCGGATTCAGAGAACGTGAATGTATCAGAACTTGAGAAAGATAAACAAAACAAAACTGGATCAAATACGAATCGCTTCGCTAATCTAACTGAGCGAGATTTAGACAAAATTATTGAAGACAAAGCATCAAAAAAGACAAAGTTAAACACTAACTGGTGTGTTTCTACATTTAAGGGTAAGTTTCAGATTTTAAACAGTTTTTTTTCTAGTTAAAATTGATAAAGTAAACTTACGAAATATTGAAACCTGACGATAAACAATGAACGAAAACAAAAGTACTTACACAATAAATTGATTTAAAAGTTTAATATTACCTCTTGTCTTGTAATTTACAGCATGGTGTAAAGAGAAAAATATACAAACACAGTTGGAAAACATGACGATTGGTCAACTTGACGCAAATCTGAGAAGATTTTACGCAGAGGCTAGGAAAAAGGGTGGCGAGACGTACGGCAAGAAGACCCTACTAGGTTTCCGCCACGGCATCGAAAGATACCTTAATCAGCCACAGTTCTCAAGAAATCTTAAGATGTCGACAGACCCCAGTTTTTCAAGATCAAACTCGATGCTGGACGCACAGCTAGTTCAACTCAAGCGGGTCGGCAAAGAAAACAGTCAACACAAGCCAACGATTGAAGATGAAGACCTGGAGAAGTTAAAAACATCAGAATCACTCTCCCTAAATGGCCCTCTGTCTCTTCTGCGAAATGTCTGGTTTAATATCATTCTCTTTTTCTGCAGACGAGGCCGTGAAGGGCAGCGAGAACTGCAGAAATCCAGTTTTAAACTTGAGATCGATGCGAGTGGGAGAAATTACGTAACGATGGCTCACGATGAAGTGTCTAAAAACCACCCAGGTGGCCTGAAAGATACCAGCAGCTCGGAAAAATATGCAAGGATGTATGAGACGGAAAGTCCCAAAGACGGTTATAAAGCTGTAAAGCTCTATATTTCCAAGCTCAACCCCAAATGTTCAGCATTCTTCCAGTATCCCAGCCGAAACTGGGCGCCTTCCCATGACGTTTGGTACGACAACAAGCCGCTCGGCATCAATAAACTTGACAATATGATGAAGGAAATTAGTCAAGCAGCCCAACTTTCAAGAGTTTATACTAACCACTCCGTCCGTGCCACAGCAATTACCCTCTGGTCAAATGCTGGAGTTCCTAACCGCCATATAATGGCAATTTCTGGCCATAGAAATGAGCAGAGCTTGGCTCACTACAACACTCGTCCTTCGACCGCTCAACTTCTGCACTGCAGCGAAGTCCTTTCCAGCCATATTCGAGGGTCCACGGCGTTAGTTCCCGTTCAGCAATCAACCAACACAGCTTCTAGGTCCGCCACCATATCAGTAAACCATGAGTTGAGGCCGATGATGAGCAGTTTTGAATCCATTTTCAGCAATTGCACCATTCAAAATGTGCAAGTCGTCGTCTCTTCAGCTTCGGCGAATCCTTCAAAATAACTTTTGATCTTAGCAAATACTTTTGATCTTTTGAATGGATAAACTTCAAACAAACTTTATCGTTGACATTGAAGTCAAATATTTTTAGAATGGACATCTTTTGTGTTGTATTTAGACACAATTTAGTGACTCACACTTGTACTTAGCTTCAATAAAAATACTGACTTTGAACTAAATCAAGTTGTTCTATTTTTAGTCTGCATTCGCACGCTTAGGAGAATTTGTCGCTTGATCAGAACAGAAAATATGACTTTTCGGAGCGAAAAATATCTCGCTATGTTATAAAAGCAATGGAAAATGTCTAGCTTGTGCGTCCATCCAATTCGGGATGCACGCGGATAGTTGGGAGAGCACTCAGCTAGCTAGAGATGCTCTCGACTGCGTCTCGAGCATCTCTTACGCTACCTTCGTGCTCTCCCAACTATCCGCGTGCATCCCGAATTGGATGGACGCACGCTAGACATTGTCCATTCCTTAAATAAATGGAGTCTTTCATTGAAAACTGCTTATATAAAAAATATATTTTTGCATCAATAATATTTTAACTTCTGATAAAGAAAGATTAAAATGCTCCAAAACTGGGGAAAAGGTTTAAAAAGGAAAACAAGGAAGACACTACACTTAAAGTAGGCAAAAATAAGAGGTGTTTTTTTTAAAGGTTTAGTGTCAGGCCGTACTGCGCATGCTCATAAAAGAGGCGGGAAAATGCAGGACACGTGTGCCAAGTGAACATATATAATATTGATAAGGAAATTTGTAAAAAGTATCTTCTAGGTTTTTCCTTATTACATTTATATTGATATTTTACTATCTTACTAGACGTTATCTCCGTCAAACTTTTATCTTTTTTTTTCTATGCAAGCGGTCCACAAATTAATCGACTATGTCAAATTGTAGAGAATCGCTACACAAATTTGGATACGGTTCAGATATTCGAACCAGCTAAGCTTTAATTTTTCAAACTCATTATGCAGAAAAATACAAAGATAGTTTTGTAATACACAATCTTTTTCAAGTGATATTTGAATAAACGAAGTCGTAGACTTTTCGTACGTCGATCTAAACAATAACATTAACATCGTTCTTACTACTACTACTACTCGTTATTATTTGGATATGCAAGCTAAAACCACCAATTACACAACTCTTTCGTTTGTCTAGCATTGCTATTAGTTCAATAACTGGTGTAGATGACCTTGGTGGTTGACGACAGGCGAGTTTGCTTCTTTTAATAGAGATGGTTCATAAGGCACTTCGATCTGGTAGCCAATAAAAACGACTTCTTAAATCAAACCGTTACAATAACAAGACCTCTATCCATCGATGATAATAATGAGAATTATAAAATTTAGTCACTCAATCTGAAATATTTTATCTCGCAGAGCTTCTTGTTATCAAATTATCTCTGGTTGGTTCCTGATTGTCTGGAAGTCTTTATTGAAGAACCCTCGAGTAAAAAGTTCATTTAGAAGTTGAATATGTATCGTTTTGGCAAAAAATATATTTTGCAGTATTCTCGCAATTGCTTTAGTTTGGACTTATGAATTTGAGAATGTAAATAAAGAAAATAAAGCTTTGACAATTAGATTTGTCATGGACGGGTACTTAAAGGTGGCAATATATGTATTATGTCAAATGTGTGTTTAATTTGCTTCAGATTAGATAAGAATTAAAGGTAATCATAGATAGTAAAGTGACTTAGCATTTGCTTGGACAATATGCAACAACAGCGAGCGACGAATCTCATTCGACGAAGCAAAAAAATTATTGTGGTTTACAACCAGTGACCAAAAAAGTCTTCAAATATCAAAACAAAATATCTATAACGATATCAGAACATCAAATAAGCGACAGAGAGCGAAATAGAAAAACTATTTCAAGAATAACGGTTTTTTTAATTTGTTTCTAAGAATTTTGAATCAGCCAGCTCGAGAAAAATACAATGAAAATAAAAACGAAAAAATTATAATTAAGTTTAGATTCCAACAACAGCGGGTTTTTTTACTGTATTTTGTAATGGAACTAAATTTCGGTTGTACATGTTCTCGCTTTTGTTTTGTTTGTTGATTCATCTAAAATGTATTTTATTTCTTAACTAACGAGAAATATTTCGCTTAGTCCTCAATTTTCATCTTATAAATGATTCATAGCTTTTCAATGAAGCTCATTCAACCGCAAGAACGAAGGGTGGCCGTGGGATTCTAGTGCCCGATCGATGTCTTTTTGAGGACGAAACAAATGGAATACCACGCTCAATCGTCATATTTATTTGTTGTTGACACTTAAGCTATGTACTGGAATATTATACTGTATCAAAAGAAGTGATTTGTGAAGCGATCCTTGGCAGCTGTTCTAAGATTCGCGTTCCACTTGCGGGATTTGAACGAAGGTTTTCTTTCAAGTTTATCAATTGTTCCAATATTTTGTACATACTTTTTATTTAAGTCATGAAAGGAATATTCCCCTATACGGTAGTTGTGTTGGCTTTTTGCATTAACACTATTTCAACTCAAGGTAAGCTTTCAAGAAGAAAAAATATCTGACGAAAGTAGTTATTGTTATGGCTAAATTATATATATGTTACAATCTATATTTTGAAACAGTTGATAACTTTATTTTAACTGTACTGTTTCAAAAGCTCCGTCAATTTAAAGAACCTTTATCGGAGCTCTTCAATTTTCGAGGCAATTCGACGCCGTCAGAGTTCAAAATTTTTCTCTTGGCTTCATTTATCATTGAATACAAACGGTTGAGAAAAATTACAGTATATCTTGATCAAAACCTCTATGCTATATTTACGTTTAATTTGTAAGAAATTTTTATTCTTTTTTTCCTGTTGTTGGTCTGTAAAAGCTTTTTTGGGGTTTAGTTTTTAATTTTTGATAGCACTGGAAAAGAAACCAGAACGAGTTTTAGGAATTATTTCACTAATGAATGTTGAGAAAACACTTTTTTCTATTTTCTCCACAGAGATTACCCACTTCAAGCATCTGGAGAGACTCCAAAAAGATCTCTTTACCAACTATAGTAAACATATAATCCCTCAAAAATACAAGGATATTCCAATTAAAATCAAGTTTGATATTGCTTTAAATCAAATCATTGACTTGGTAAGTACTTTTGATATTCTTTTGGCAATAATTCGGTGTATTTTTGTTCCTAGGGAAACTATATTCGTATTCTTGCCTTTGGTGCCGCTTGTGGGCGGACCATAAAATTCACTGATATTTATAATAATCCTCCACCAACTAAGTTCAAGTAAGATAAGGCTTATCATCAAGCACATGGCGAAAATTATGCTATAATTAGAGACTCAAAAATTTACTATCTTATTTTCCTTTGCGGTGAATAAATGCGAGCTTTCAAAAATGTTTTTTTGCTTGGCAAATGCTGACGAAAACTATACCGTGCGATGCGTAAAATAGCTATATTATAATACTATATTTGAATGAAGTAAAAAACAGTCAGGTTTGCACCCGCTTTCAATACAAATTGTATTTATATATATAACGTAAGTCGTCTGAGCCAGGAGCTTTTTAGCTTGTACACATTGAATAATTGATATGTTTAGATTGAGAATATTATGTTGTCAATCCAGTGGTATGGCTGTAAAGTTTGAAAACTGTCTAAACTGGTTTTTGTTTGGCGTTGAATTTCAGTATTTTGTTTATCTCAAATTCAGTTTCAAAAAAGCGAAGACGTTTTTATGAGTTCAACTCGAAAATTTCTTTCACTAGAATTTGCCAATGTTTGAGAAGCTTTGCTCAGCGTGCTCGCTGTTGCTTCTCAGCTTTTCAAACCATTATATCTTCATTGATTTGTATTTCCTTCCCACGTTCGAACAAGATAACCAAACGCAAATGAAATGAAAGCCAGCAAATGAAATCTCAGCAAAAAACTGATCCAAAATTAAATCGAAAAATGAATTTTGTAGCCATAGAACTCAGACAAAACCCTTTAGTATTGGCTTCGAGGACAATCCATTCAAATGCCAAAGCTGCCATACAGCGTAGTGTCATGTCTATAAACATGTCGCATCGAAAGCTTGCTTTAAAATTACTTCTCCCCTGGGTGCCTTCTTTTTGAAAAAGTGCGGTTTATAAATCGGCATTCTACAAAGGTTTCACATCCTTAACACACTGTTTTTCCTGCGTCTTAGCTAATTTTTTTATTATTTTACAAACTTCATTATCTCGTACATTTATTCCGTTTTCGCAGTATTTTCTTAGTCAATTGTATTTTTCTTTCTTGGATGTAGTATTTTGAATTGGAAATTAATGTTAATAAACGAAGGAAACTTATAAATTTTTTTATTGCCTGCTGAGAACTGCTGCCGAAGTTTTCCGTATTCTTTAAAGAACTAAAGGTTATTTCTTTGATAAAAATTCCGCCCAACATACACTAGCTCACTATCGACTTTTCTCACATTATATTAAATTTTGATTATTCTCTTCTATGCTTCACTTATTCGATTGTGCTTCTTTTCTTTGTCTTTGTCAGATTTTTTTTATTAAACTCTCTTTCTTTAGTATTCCCTTGGCTTCATGAATTGCTACATTGTAAATTCCCAACACGTTAGTGATGAATATTTCATTACGTTCATATTTAATGCTGGGAAAACAACCTGGTTTTAAAATTCAAAAATAGTCTTCTTCGAAACACATATGAACATAACTAATGATGTTTAAACTAGACGGTGCCAAACCGTAGCGAGAAAATGAAAAAAGAAGGAAAAATTAATATTAATTATTATTAAAATATAATCATCATTGTTATTCATGGGTTAAGCGTTCTCTGTTCCAATTAGTTCAATTTCAACGCGATTTATTCATGCTTTGAATTTGAAATTTTGATTTTGTAAACTTCTTGCTGGAAAAAATTATCCTAAAAAGTCAAATAAATGGCAACAATTCTATCACAGTCAAGGAATTTCCCCAAACATTTAACTGGCAAATTTGGACAAATACTAACCCTGGAACCCCTTATTATATATATATATTTTAAATCGTTGAATCGAATAAGACTTTTATAAGAAATCTTAAAAACTGTGGATCTTAGATAAGCTTTTTATATGTAGATAAAATTATCTTGGATATATTCTTTTTGGTTTCTTTTTCCCTTTGATGTGTTGAAAATTAGGCACTCATTTTTATACGACTTTTCACTAAAAATTTTACAGGATTATTTAATATTTTACTATTCCGGTATTATGTGTGGAAAAAAGCATTTCCAATTCATGAACCAAAAAAGTGAACCATTATTGATTATGGCTTTCTAGGTCGTGCTGTGAATTATCCAAAATACAATCTAACCCAACAATAGAACAATGATTAAAATTGATATGATAAAATTTGTAATTCTTATTCTAGACTTATTATCACTGAACAATAAGTCAAAACGAAAATTTTAAAATTAAGGTTTTTCTTTAATTATGAACAGCCCTCTTGCACTGAGGATGTAAGATTACGCGCGCGCTGACTTTTTCTCCAAAAGTGCCAAGACAATTTTAAGATTTTTTTTTTGCAAGAGAATTGCATTATCTTTATATATATATCATGCCTATATCACAAAGTTGCATTTCACGAAATGTTGCAAAAAATGGTCCAAACTTTTCAATTTTTTTCCAACATTTTTGCAGCCGCCTTGCACTGTCTAGAAAAATAAAACTCTGATTTTGGTTGCGTTGAGGGCGCGAAAAAGAACAAATTGTCTTGTCTGCTTTTTAAAAACCTGCTAAAAATTTTTCTCTGAAATATAGTTGCCATGGTACTATATGACGACTACGTGATCAGTAATTGACACAATGAAGACTCTAGACTCCTAATTGGCACCAAGCCACACGTAGCGACTTTTTCTGCAATATTCTAGTTGAAAGCGGTACACAGGAAATTGCATTTCACTGGCTAAAAATATCATATCATTTTTTAGCATCATTGAGGTCGGACGCAGTGCGGTGCACACCATTATAGACTCCTTGTAGCACGTCGGAATGCAGCTCAAGTTGGAAGACAAAACAATAGGTTTCCAGTTCTCAATTCTTTTTTTTTGTTTTGTCTGCCAAATTGAGCTGCTTTGACGTCACGTGAAAGGGAACTGAAGAAGTAAACCTTTACCAAGATACAGTCAAACACTCGGGAAAATCGTTTTTTTACCAGCACCTTATTCCATATTAGAAGATAGAACAATCAAAGACTCCAAGGTGTTGATAAATCAAATGATTTATTGTTTAATCAGCGCTCTATTGTTTAAGCATCTATGGCAATATATGTTGATGTGTGCATCCTGTCGTATCTTGGGAAAGGGCTATTGTGGGAACGAGCCAATCTGAGTATGAATTATTTGTTGTTGTTTTCATGCAGGACGAAAGACTTCAGACCATATCAACGATAGTATGGGTCAGACTGGTAAGGATTGATATTAGGTATTACATAAAGAATATAAAACAAAAAAAGCAAGCAGGCAAGCAGGCAAGCAGGCAAGCAGGCAAGCAGGCAAGCAGGCAAGCAGGCAAGCAGGCAAGCAGGCAAGCAGGCAAGCAGGCAAGCAGGCAAGCAGGCAAGCAGGCAAGCAGGCAAGCAGGCAAGCAGGCAAGCAGGCAAGCAGGCAAGCAGGCAAGCAGGCAAGCAGGCAAGCAGGCAAGCAGGCAAGCAGGCAAGCAGGCAAGCAGGCAAGCAGGCAAGCAGGCAAGCAGGCAAGCAGGCAAGCAGGCAAGCAGGCAAGCAGGCAAGCAGGCAAGCAGGCAAGCAGGCAAGCAGGCAAGCAGGCAAGCAGGCAAGCAGGCAAGCAGGCAAGCAGGCAAGCAGGCAAGCAGGCAAGCAGGCAAGCAGGCAAGCAGGCAAGCAGGCAAGCAGGCAAGCAGGCAAGCAGGCAAGCAGGCAAGCAGGCAAGCAGGCAAGCAGGCAAGCAGGCAAGCAACGTGTCAAATAATATCCCGCGTAAAAGAATGAATTTACGATAGGAAAAATGTCATATAATTATGGGCTATTTTTTCAGTACTGGTCAGATTTTCGACTGCAGTGGAATGGTACCAACTATGGAGGTATTAAATCATTTGTGACATCATCAAGGAAGCTATGGTTACCAGACATTACCTTGTATAACAAGTAAGTTAGTTTGTGTCACTCTCTGGACAATAACATTATTTGTGTGAGTTGCTTCTCATGCACAACCGTTAATAAAGACATAATACTCTAGGGAATGACACGTGGTTTGGAATTGCAAAGATGTCCAAAATGAGCACAAACTTCTGCTTAGATTTCAACCATTTTTAATTGAATCAAAATAATTCCTAATCAATCAATTATTGCGTAATTCTGATTTCAGTGCTAATGATAATTATGACAAAGACAAGGAAGAATATTATGGTCTTACAGTGAATGATGATGGTAAGATTGGTTGGTTCTACCCCACCATCTTCAAGAGTTCTTGTACCATAGATGTTACATACTTCCCCTTTGACGATCAGGTGAGTTAACGGCAACACCCGATACCCGGTTGGCTCAGTTGGTTGAGCATTGTACTGCTGTGCTGAAAGTCGCGAGTACAACACACTCAGGGGCTTAAAATTATTGGACTGAGGAGAAAAAGCTCTGTTCGTAACTACATCTACAAATAATGGTTCGACTTTCAAGTGGATCGGTCCCGTCTCATGTGGTAAATGCTCAGCCTTCGGAACTAGATGTCCACGGTTCGATCCTCAGGATCTCCACTAGCTAGTTCTCTCTGTTCTGTTTAGCTTTAGCTTTAGATACCCGTAATAAGCAGCACTGATAGTTTGAGGGGGTAAATGGCATAAACGCTTTATATACATGAGTCCCTGGCTCGGGAGAAATTGGCAACCACTCCACGCGGTTTGAAAGTGAAGTATTGGTTTTACCTTTACTTCTTACCTTTTGGAATACAAAGCTGAGATAAGATAAACTGATACATGCGATTGAATGCTCTTTTTCAGTTTATATTTCTACAATTCCAGAAGTAATTCATTTGCTTTTATTCCAGAATTGCACCCTCAAGTTCGGTTCCTGGTCGTACCATGGACTCAGCCTGGACATCTACCACAGTGGTCCAGGAGATACCAAGTCCTTCATTGACAATGGCGAGTTCGTCCTGGTTGATATGCCAGCAACAAAACACATCACTAAATACCGATGCTGCCCTGAGCCGTATCCGTACCTCACCTACGACATCATCATTCGTAGACGAACCATGTATTATATACTGAACTTCTTGACGCCATGTGTCTTGATGTCTGCGCTGACGATTCTCGGCTTCTTTCTACCTGTCGAATCTGGAGAGAGAATGAATGTCGGAGTAACAGTGCTTCTTTCGTTGACTGTGATACTACTTCTGCTTGCCGAAGAGCTTCCGGCGACTTCCGAAGTCGTTCCGTTGATATCTCGTTACTACACAATTACGATGGTCAATGTTTTTATATCGATTGTTTTTACGTGTGTCGTACTAACGTTTCACCATCATGCTCCGACGCCACTTCCAGCATGGGTTCGTTTGGTCATCTGTTCTTGGTGTGCACATGTTCTGCGAATCAAAAGGTCGGGCAAGCCATCCCAAAAACGCGAAAAAAGTCATAAGAGAAGTCAATACTCTCTTAGTGAGGCCGAAGATCTTTGTAATGAAGATAACTGTGACAATCCCCATGGAAATGACGTGGGGAATTCAATGAACGATAAGGATGTATGCAGAGTTAGTTTTCCGCTTAAAAGAACTTGTATTTCCTCAGAGGAAAGACATGCTGCTTTGCGGAGAAGGATAGCACAGAACAACTTGCCCACGAATGGGCTGGACGCGCTTGTTTATCGTGCAAAACAAGACGAAGAGAAAGAACAATACAGAGAAGAATGGAGGTTTGCAGCTCGTGTATTGAACCACTTTTTTATGTGGATAGTGTTGACTCTTGTTGTGTTAAATTGTTTTGTGGTGATAGTCACTGCACCTTCAGCTAACCTTGGTACTTAGAATTTAAAAAAAGGTTGAAGAGTAAGGTGCAAACGTGACACGGAGGACACTACAACAACAGTAAGAAGATAAGATCGTGATGTACGGCACGAACGTACGTGCCTCGGTGGATTCTTGACAACCCTTATAACCAATATTACCTCAGTGACCTCGGATGGCTACAAGAACCTTAAGAAAGGTTTAGACTACATCGCTCCAATCTCAAAAATCTCCCGCTCAAAATGGAGTTCATTTTACCGCTAAGTTAAGCGGCGAAACTTGTGATACAAAACTTCGGTTCCTATCGAAAAGAAATTGTTTTCAGACGTTTAGAAAACCAGTGTAAGACAGTAGTGGAAATTGCAAAAAGTATGAGGCACGAAAATAATCAATTGACACATAACCCATTAAAAGAAGAGGGGGGACTTCTTTGAAATCTGGCGAGTTTATATGCTGTCTGACAGCAGTGACTTTCAGAAACTTTGACATTACGATATTAGCTTTATAAACTGAGCACAATTAAAACAAACGCGCCTTCATGTGCGATAGTTTCGTATGGAACTACGTTACTAAGGCCCATTTCAAACGTCGATTTTCTCATGAGCCGAACGCAAGGAATGAAAGCAATGAACAATAAGGCGGTCTTCTGTGATGTCACTAGGTTCGGCACATGAGAAGATAGACGTTTGAACAGGGCCTAAGAAATATAATGATTTGTATAAATAAATTTGTATAAATAAATTTGACGTATTGAACATGAAAAACAGACTCATATGACTGGGCAAAGTGTGGAAAATGTGCTTTCACGGTAACATGGCTACAACTTACTACAGTGTTAAACCAATCATAGCTATTGTACTGGTCATCCAACCAGAAGGCTCGTATTAGAGTGGTTTTCGTATGAGTGGGAAAAAATACGACAACCTCCTAGTCGTACTGTAGGCGTACCGTCAGCTATGGGATGCTATTTCAGCGTTACAGCATGTCGTATCGTGTACGTGCTGAAAGTCAGTACCTTAATCATTTTCCCGCTCATAAGAAAACCGCTCTATGTATCAACGCAGGGTACGTGATTTTGCAATGATTTTGCAATTTTTTAGGTATAGAAAAACTGCTGCTTAATCATGAAATAAAAGTCAACAAGAAAAAAATAAATAGTTTTTTTTTTATCAAGCCATAAATTTGATATTCACTAGTTACGTTTCTCTTTTAGTATATACCGCTGTGTTTCTTGACTACAGGCTCACTTGTACAGGTTTAGAAGAGCAGTACATAATAAAGCAGAAAATAAAGCTTCACTCGACTGATAGCAAAGTTCAAACTAAGGCCCAGTTCAAACGTCGATCTTTTCATGAGCCGAACCTAATGACATCTGAGAAGACCACCTTATTATCCATTGTTTTCAATGCGTTCGACTCATGAGAAGATCAAAGTTTGAACTTGGCCTAAGGAATACTTATAACGTAGCCTCGCGGTGTGTATCGTGAGACTGCTGACTGCTGATGTCTCACGCCACAATCTATCATTCCCATAATCCTATGCGCCAGTCGGATGAAGTTTTAGCAATAGTCCCCTTCACAGTTCCCTGCGCAATCTTGAAAGGTGGCCTGGCCTTTGTATCAAAGCGAGCTATGCGGTGACCTTGCAATGATAGAGCGAGACAATTGAATAATTGTTCAAGGTGTTAAAAAAGGTCAAAAAACAACAACAACAACAATAACATCAACAACAAACAAACAAACAAACCAGAAATAAAAAATTGAGTAGGTAAAAGTTTCATGCGGGTCACCCATCCATATACTAACCTTCATCAACCGTTCTCCACTCTGTCAGCATTTGAAGCCCAAGTTTTTTTCCACTTGCAATTGGCCATGATTCAAAAAAAAAAAGCACAACAAAAGCTTTAAAAACAATGCACAATATAGACTAGACTTTTCAACATCAAATTTTCCATCCGTTTCGATTCGGTGCGTGGCAGGTGGTACAAGAGATTAGCTGTAGATATGGTCAGGGGGCCGGCTAGTCTCTCCCCTGATGAAAACATTAGAACATTATCCTGCGTAATCCGTACAAACAAGCTAGGGCAGAAAGCCTTAATAGACATCATCGGCTTGGGTGTAATGTTGTCCCATTTCAGACCACGTGTCATTCCCCAGAGTATCATTTCATTGTTTAACGGTTGCGCATGAGAAGATACGTGAATATGGATACAACTCAAACAAAGAATCTTATTCTCAAGAGAATGACACGTGGTCTGAAATGGGACAACATTACCCCAAGCCGATGAGGTCTATTGCCGTCAGGTCCGAAGCCCATACGACGCCTCAGAACTGGAATTAATTAGAAAATCTCTTCTGGAAGACGTGCGTTCGAATCCCAACGTATCCGGATATCTTTTTCCTTTTTTAGTATTTTTTCTTCTTTCATATTTTATACGTTTTTATTAGATAAATTATTCTTTTTTTTTCACTTACGATCTGAAAAGTAGAGTTGTGCTTTTCGGTTTTGAAATCCTGCCTTGGAATAGTATACTGACAAAGGCTCTTACTCGGTAATTCTTCTCTCATTCGATTTTATCTGTTTACGTTTTATATGTTACTGAAGCTACGGACTGTCTACCCAAAAGCGTTATTACCCAGTTCCCGTCGGTTGCGACAAGTGCCCAAAACCCCACTCGTTTCTGCCAAAAGGCTATGTGAAGCAAAGCCTATGTTATATGATGAAATTTATCCCATAAAGTGCTTGTGTACAATAACTATTACTTCGGGAAACGTGTTTGGAGGTAAAGTTTCAAGTAAAATGGAACTGTAGGTAGTAGTGTGTGCACCGCACGACCCCGGTTTTTGATGGGCAAGGATGGGCAAGTGATGGGCAGGTTGTTTATGCGTTGTCATGGTGACCCAGTGACGTAATAGATTCGTTAATTATTCATGACTGTACTATTGTTGGGCAAGTTTGAGCAAGGCTTTCAATGAACACTACTTAATCTTTCGAAAACTGAGCTAGCAAGAACGATAGACTACAAGATGACAAGTAAACCAGTAGACCGTATTCAAAAAAGTCGCGCAGATGAAGTCGGATATTTTCATTTATTCGTGCAACTGAAATTCGGTTAGTTCGGTAATTTCTCAGATGGAGGATGATTGTAATGTTTTACCATTTCAGACCACGTGTCATTCTCTTGGAAATAAGATTATTTGTTTGAGTTGTATCCATATTCATGTGTCTTCTCATGCACAACCGTTAAACAAAGACATGATACTCTAGGGAATAAAACTCACGTGGTCTGAAAGGAATTTTGAAAAAAATCCTTGTTTTTTTCTATGTTTGTGATTGACTAAGGCGTTAAAAAAATCCCATTTTTCTTCAATAATTCATAACGACCCTGGTGATTTGTCCCATCAAGTTCTATTTAAACATCGTATTTAGGGAACCAGTGGAAAAAGACTTGCTAAACACCAATTATCCAAACAGTGATAAGACGTATTCAGATCCCCATGGGGGAACATTTAGTCCAACTTGTTCTCTTGTATCTCGGATTATTCTTGCAAATTGTTATAATGAAGCCAAGAATGGTATCTTATCTGTGCCATACTTGTTCATTATTGATTCTTAAGGTTGTAATGGATCGCAGTTTTGAATGTTATCGTTGTTTACAAGGACAGAAACTCAAGGTCATCGGTGTTTTAATTTGAGGATTTTACATACTGATTACAAAAATAAAAATCAGGAAAATTAAAAGAAATAATAATAATAAAATTGGATGTTTTGGCATTTTCTCGTTGGATTGTAGTTTTAAATGATATTTTTTTCACAAGGATAAAAATTCAAGGCCATGTTCTTATTTCAGGATTTTACATTCTGATTAAGAAAATAAGAAATCAGGAAACGTAAAAAAAATAATAATAATAAATCGGATTTTTTTGACATTTTTTCTCGTTGGCACTCAGTTGCAAAGTAAACATCATGCTAAAAAATAAAAATAAATAGCCACATTATATGGCGGTTCGAAGACTGCACGACTCCGATGGAAGAATCATCTCCTACCTTCGCTAATTTCTTATCCATCTTAATTTTAATAAGCAAGTTAGTAAATCAGCCAATGAAAAACCTTAGTTTACCACGCAACAAACATTAAAAAGAAATGACCAAATTTGAAAACAAAAAACCGAACAATGCATATTTTACTATTATTAGGATAAAACAGTTTCAAACAATGAAATAAGTCGTAATTTTAATTGTTGGTTTGCATAACTGCTTCCTAAAAAACTCGCAGAGGCTTTGTTATTGTGAACTTCATCGGTTTTTGGCGGGAAGAGCGGTAATTCTTTAAACGATTCAGCTAATAACTTGATTCTAAAGCGAAAAACACCTGCAGAATATCAACAGCCTTTCATAGACAAGCACCTTTGAAAGACAGTTCCGTTGGCTGGACGAGACATCTAGTGGTTCTTACACTTAGTGAAGCAATTTTCAGCGGAGGAAAAACTATATATCTTATTTATGGCTTCCATTTTGAGGATTTGGATTGTTTCTTCAGAGGTATATTTATGTATTGGCTGAGAAATATTCGCTAATCTCCATTCAAATAGATTGACAACAATATTTAAACGCCTGTAGTCGTCTTTCTACGATGAAATAACAAGAAACACCAAGTCCAAGCGATGAATTTTCTTTCCTTACATTGGATATATCTCTTTTGCTTAATTCCCTTTTTGGGAATCTTTGGCGAAGGTAAGATTATAAGCTTTGTGTGAATCATATGTTTTGTGTTACTGTTGATTTTTTCAGTTCACGTCGAAAAGAAAATTTGCTGTCACATTTGCAATTCATATTCATATTTTCGAAATTGTAGTAAGCTAGAAAAAAACTTTAACTAGCACTATATGTAATAAGTTATGTCCTCTATTTAAAATCATTGGTGGCTTGATGTTTACCCTCTGATTTTGAAGCCGGAAAAAATACATGCTGGCTTAAATATCTCTCTATTTTTTCACAAGAAGTATATTTTACAGAAATAATTTATGGTTTTAGTGCCAAAACAAAGACGTTTGTCGCTGAATTTCTTTCAATTATTCAAAACCTATTTAGACGTGGAAGGTCGAAATGTTTTTATTAGACGACGCTATAACTTACGGGCTCTACGACTTTATTCTATTATAAACTGAAAATAAAAACTCATTTTCTTAATAACATGATAATGCGAAACTCGGATTTCTTTAATTCTAAATATATATCAGAAATAACTACTTTGGTATGAATTTGTAAAACTTATAAAACTGAATGATACACGGTTTTTACATCTTCTAGTTTGAAGCTAGAGTTTTAAAAAAGAAAGTTTTATAAAAAATACCAAATTTGTTTTTTTGAAGTTTAAGTTTTTGTTTTGCAATTTTTAAGCTATCAGTTGTTCATATATGCATGTTTTTCGTTTCTATACACATTTTAAAGCCATTAATCCTTCTTTGTAGGTAAACGTAAGCCAAGTTTGTGAATTTTGCTTAGCAATATTTCAGTAGTGAATTTAAGAATGCTTTACAACTTCAGCCAGTAGTCAGTCAATATTTCAGCGAGCCTAAAGAATGATCGAGAAAGGTTTCATCATTCTAGCAGGGTAAATTGAAAAAAGATAATGTCTCGACAACTTGACTAGCTTATCTAGTTAGACTCGAGAGTACTATTAGTTTTTAATTTCAAATTCAAAGCCTTAGTTTTCTTATCCCATTGTATGCCAAATATAAAGACTTGCTTTCAAACAAGGCAGGTTGCTGGTAGCCCATGCGATTATATTTTGACACAACTGATAACCTCAAATCTTATGTATAAACGTAAATGGCGATAAATATCAGTGGAATAAAAAAGTCATCATGAAATAACCTAATTTTCGAAATTTTTTTAGCGTGGGACTTTTTATCAAACCGTTATCTTGTGAACAAAATTATTTTATCTAGCGGTACAATTACAGGTTTTCTCGAAGCTTATTTAGAATTAATTGTTAGCAATTTGTAGTACTAGATAAGCTTTAAAATGATTTACATTTTTTACAAGCTCAAAATAGTAAATTCTGAAAAATTACCTGAAGATTGTGAAAGTGAAATCTTTCAAAAATGAAAGTATTTTAATTTTAAGTGGTGCCAATTTCTGTCTATAGGTTTTATATAGAGGATATTACATGGGCGCGCGGAGATACGGATTTTATCTTCGAGTGTTGAAAAGATCTCACGAGTGAGCGCAGCGAACGAGTGAGATCTGTTCAATACGAGAAGATAAAATTCGTATCTCCAAGCGACCATGTAATATTCTGTTTATCATATAATAATCCATGAAAGCAAATTTATCTTTTATACTTTTATTTACCTGCCATAAAAAGAGGTACAAGTAAACAAAATACTCAATGTTTGTAGACTCAGTTTCTATTCAAGGTTGCATCGGAAAAACTGATAAAAAATAGAGTTTTTAATTGTGAAATAGTCCTCAACTTGAGTACAAAATTGATGTAAAACTATTAAATGAACTTAAAATAGTCTGTAAAAGAGTAAACTGCTCTGAAGCTTAATGCTTACTCAGTCTCTTGACTGCTATCCGATGAATCGATGATTCGTCGATATTTCTTGACGGACTTGACGCTGCTGCTTGAACTTTGTGTTGAAGCCGCTGATGGTGAGGATGCCAGGTTGATGTTAAAAGTGCCTCCAGTGATGGTGTTGCCGTAGAACATAGTTTGAAGCTGGTTTTCATTCACGGACGAGTAGGTGGACGAACTTGAAGCTTGATTGCAGGAATGTAAAGTCGCCATGCCTATCGCACTTCCAGTCGCACTGCCTCTTGACGATAAAATCTTTGAAATATTTTCTTGCTGTCGTTCTCCAAGTTGGCTGTAATTATTGATTGATTGTATGCTCTTATGCCCAGTTACTTGGATGATTTGATTAGGTGGGACTCCACTGTCTTGGAGTTTCTGTACAAGGGTTTTTCTTCCCGCGTGATTTGTTTTTGCAGTGATGCTAGCGGCTTTGCACATGTCTTTCAATATGGTGTCGAGTTTATTCACTCCCATTGGCAGTGCTTTGAACCAAAAACAATCCTTCAGTTCTTGGTAGGTTGATGTTTTGAAGTGGTTCACAGACAGATAGAATGGTGCATCTGGCTCTAACATGGAAGGAGGACGTTTTTCTGAGTAAAGTTTGTATACATAAACAGGATCACGCTCATTCTCCACTTCTGCGTTTTCATACATTCTGGGCGGCACTGAACGTACGTTTCGTGGGTCTTCGCCAGTTCTGGTTTTTGTTTGCCTTTCGCAATAATCGAGAAACTCTTTCCCTTCACTGTTGGTCTTTAGTGTTATGTCTCCCCAACGCAACTGGCGCTGCTCTTTGCATCCTCGAAGTCCAAAGTGTGTAATATTATTTAGCCAAACTGTATTGAGAAGAGCTTGAGGAGTACTCGTTCCTAATACTTTTTTCTCGAAAAGAATGTCTATCTCCTCGTCTGTCAGGGCTGTAGTAGCTCTCGGCTTATTGCCATGTCCTTGTTGTTTGAGTTCCTTCTGCTTTGCTTTCAGAGCTTCTCTTATCTTCTTGAACTCAGGATCAAAGAAGAGCCTTTTGCCGTAGTTTTGCCGTCCAAGATAACGGTCTACGCTTGATAACATTCCTCTTAGCGAGGAAGGTTCATAATTTTTACCGCTTTTTGTTCTTGCTGCTACAATGAACTGGCTCAGTAAAACATTCAATTCATCTGGCGGTATAATCTCCAAATCTCTGCCTTCATTGTGTTCTTCGAGTAAATACGCTCTCACTGTCTTCAAGTCATAGAGTGTCTTCTTTTTCGTGTTCTCATTTTCTTGATTTGAAATGAGATTATCTACATCCATCTCTGTAATGCTAGCAAATCGTCTTTGCTGTGGTTCAGGGACTTTGATTTCCCATGAAGGAAGTTTTCTATCCGACAAATTCACGCTACTAGAAGCCATAATGAATGAAGTAAAACCTGAAAATCTGATGAATGAAAATCGCAAAGCTGCCCTGAAGGGCACTCAAGGTGTAACCATGGTAACGATCTTTTCACTAGTGAAAATAACATGTTATTTTCACTAGTGAAAATAACAAGTTTACGAAAGTGAGAAATATAGGTATTTCATGGATAATTATATGATAAATATAGGTATTTCATGGATAATTTCACCCCATTAGTCTTTACAACTACTGGAGGAATGGGTGAAGAGTGTAAAAGATTCCACAGTAGACTGGCAGAACTAATCGCAGCAAAGAAAGGAGAGAACTATGCTACAACAATGTCTTGGATAAGATCCAAAGTCTCATTTGCGATACTACGATCAGCTCTACTCTGCCTTAGAGGATCTAGAACAATTAGGAGAACTACAAATATTCAAGAAACAGACTTTGATTTAGATAGATTTCGTGCTAAAATTTAGGTCCTGGAACTTTTTATATTAGTTCCCCCCCCCCCCCCCCCCCCATATATATAAGATTTTTATACATTTTCTATGATTTATGTTATAGTCTTATATTAGGATATATCCTCATGATTTATATATTTCCTTTTAATATTACATGTAAAAAGATATTTTTTAGTATTAATCCCTTTTTTTAGATTCTATAAATCATTAGTATCTTTATTATTCTTCAAAATCACTGTTAATATTTTCGTGTCTTTTTTACTATTTTCATTATTATTATTTCATGGATAATTATATGATAAAAACTATTATTATTGTTATTATCATTATTTTCTCAATATTTTGACAAGTAAACAAAACAAGCAGTGATTTCATAGGCACCGCATCCCACATGGAAAAACAGGTATTAGGTAGTCTATTTTTATTGCCTACGATCAGCAAAAAGAATTTTGTATTCAAGAGTATTAAAGACTTATTCGATATGCACACAAAAAAATGAATGATTTCGGACGGCAAAAAAAAAAAAAGAGAGAAGAAGAAGAAGAAGAAGAAGAAGAAGAAGAAGAAGAAGAAGAAGAAGAAGAAGAAGAAGAAGAAGAAGAAGAAGAAGAAGAAGAAGAGAAGAAGAAGAACGGAAAGAAGTTTTTACAACTGTTCAAAATGAAATAAAAATTAAAGCAAAATCTTGCCGCCATGTTGCAACATTATAATCAATGAAAGCGAAAGTATGATTACATTTTTCTTGGGAACCAGCATTGCCAGGGAAGCGAATTGAGAATTATTTTAATTAAAATAAGTAAAAAGAAATGAGAATTATTTTAATTAAAACAAGTAAGAAGGCCAAATTATTTGCTATAAATACCAGTTTACCGTTTACCGTGAAGTGATATCGTATCACTTTACTGATATGGGTTTTTATTCACGGCTTTATTTCACGGATATCGACCCTTAATGTGTAACACGCCATATACATTAGGAACCAAAGAGTTGTATTATGATTTTTTTTCCAGAAAAAGGCGACACTTTATTCATTTTTTTTTTAACAATTTAATTTTGTCTCCACAGATATCGACGTCAGCCAGTCCGAAATTGTGCAGACATTGGAAGACGTGCTGTTCGAGACTTATAACCGTGATGTACTGCCGAAAGAAACCTTGGAACTGGGTGTTAAAGTTAAACTTGACTTGGCTCTAAATCAGATTATAGATGTGGTAAGAATATGAATGCTCAGAACTGACTCGAATCGGTAGCACCGTTACCATGCTCCCGAATATTCAGATATGCAAATTAGGAGTTTTGATTCAAGATGGCCGCTTCAATCACGTATCAAACCTTTCGCTGAATTTACTGGCTTTCAGAAGCATTTCAGAGAAAATTTACTTAATATCTCAATGAAACATTTGCGATATCTGTCTTTAAGTTTAGTTTTAAGAGTTTTTAAAGCAAGAGAATGTAATTTACTGAGAAGAAATTCATCGACAAAACATCTGAATATTCCGGTCGGGAGCATCGCACTAAAGAAATGTATGGCTGTTACACGTTTTAACCCCCTTATGAGTTTCTGGTATATGCTGCTTTTGTCGGCTTTTAAACCGCATTTTGCAAGTCCAGGCGTTGGAGCACGCGTAGCTCAGTTGGTTAGTGTGCAGCCTTCAGAGCCTGAGGTCCACGCGGTTTGATCCTCAGGACCTCCTCGTCTGTGCGCATCTTCGAGCGTTTTATACATGAGCCCCTTGCTCGACAGAATTGGGCAACCACTTTCCCCAATATTGAAGTTTTTTTAAGAGTACGTCTGGGAGCTTAGATTATTTTTTTCATTGCTTGTTCAACTATTGAAAATTAATTTCGCGATTTTTTTGTCGTTTTGTAGAATAAAAGAGCACAGACCATGAAAGCAGTTATCTGGATTCGGCAGGTAAAGGGGGAAAACGCTAAAGGAAATATGGTTCATATGATTTAAGGTAGTAGATGAAGGAATTCAAAGCCGAGTATAAAAATAAATCGTGGTGCATCTTGGGGTGTGTAGTCCACTTTTAAACTTTAGAGCAAAATAGATTTGGACCGAGTCCTTAGAATAAGTGTTATAAGATAGATTAGAGCGGTTTTCGTATGAGTAGGAAAAGTTACAGCAAATTCGTAGCCGTACTGTAGCAGCTGTATCGTATCTTACCGTAGCCGTAACTAAGCGTTGTGATTGGATGAAGTACTGGGAAGCCATTTCAATGTTACGGTATGTGTTACCGTGCAACACGTTCATGTTACGAGGTGAAGCTAAGGGAGGCAGGGAGAGAGGAATGATTTGTTGAGGCTAGTGATTGAGAAAGACTAGAAACTTATACAGTAAAATCTCTTACGCCAGCCTTTATAACGTATTCTTTTCTAAATATGTCGTATTCTCTAGTACTGGACAGATTCACGACTGCAATGGAATTCTACTGATTACCAGAATATCAGTTCCATAGTAACTGAGGCCTCGCGGATATGGCTACCTGACATTACTCTTTACAACAAGTGAGTATCTGTACGAGGAAATCCTCTACTTTCTGACTTGTTTTGTTTGAGGGTAATACTTGGTTGTTACTACGGTTGTTTCAGGGGGGAGCCCGGTGGTAAGACGTAATGTATAAAAACTTTTACCCCACACCATAGAAAATACAGCCAATCAGAATGCAGGAAAGCCGTTGTATGTTCGTCGGTATTTCACTCTTCCTTCTCATCATGCGCTGCGCGTTGAATCTATACACACTTTTTTTTATATGGTGTGGGATAAAATGGTTGTACAATGGTTTCTCATGGCATACCGTGGATATCCCACTCGTCACTTGAATTTTCTTTGTATACAAACTCGCCTAAAGTGAAAGAAACTACAAGTGACTCGTGGGATATTCCACGGTATGCCACTCGAAACCATCGCATAACTAGTGTATATCTTACATCACTCCGGCCCCGTAAGGGGCTCTTCCGTGTGGTTTTTCATGGTTGGTTTTCATGGCCGGCATCTTGAATGAATTTAACAAAACATTTGTCATGAGTCTCTTGTTATATCAACCAACATGGCCGCCATGTTTATTATTATATCATATATTCTCTTGGGGCAATTGCAAATTCAAAACTAGCAATATTTGGCCATAACTAATACTTTTGATCCAACTGTATCTTAGTGCTCGAGATGACTACAAGATGGAGAAGGAAACCGGCCATAGCTTGTCTATATCATCAGATGGTCAGATATCTCGCTTCTTCCCGACAATCTACAAGAGCTCGTGTAAGATGAACGTGAGACATTTTCCATTTGATGACCAGGTAAGCCAACGGCATCGATGATCGTCTTCAACCTGTTTGTAAGCGTTCTTCAACATGACGATTCGTATTGTATTGTAGTTATACTGATTACATACTTGACAACTTACAACCTTTAGAATACACCTCTTAAGCTTTGGCGTAATGTTTTTTGCCCAATTCGAAGTGTCATTCCCTTGAGCATCATTTCTTTGTTTGAGCGCTAATGGATCAATTATTTGCAAAGAATCCTATTCTCAAAGGAATGACACGTGTTCTGAAATGGGCAAAACAAACGCCCAAGCTAAAGAGGTCTATTCCGTTCAAATCGATAAATTTAGTCGTGTCTCTATTCTCGATCTCGAACACGTATATTTAAGAGTTATTACGGATACTCGGTGCACTGGTTACTCATGCATCCCAGTCATTCCGCTCACATATCTCAGGGTCAAGGATTGCAATTGGAACTGGAACCCATTATTACAACGATGAGATGCCTGCATCACATTATTGACACACAGCACGCGTGTTTGCGGAGATTTTTATGCGCAGTAAAGATGCGCAATGCAAAACCAAAGATCACCTCAACAAAAGATTTGTTAAAACCAACCATCATGGCTGACATGCCATTTCTTATTTTATTCTTTGGGAATGATTGCAAACCAATTTTTGGGCAGCGGATTTGGCACGCATAATAGACGTGCGCCGGTATCGTGACTCTAAACCAATCACAAAGCGAGATATAGCCAATCAAATTACTTGAAACGGACGCCATTTTGAAATCTCTTGCTCTTTTTTGAAAACTTTCCAAGCAAAAAATTACGTGCATTTCATCTTCTGTAGCTTTTTAAATCGAGTAAAGAAAAAATCATAGAATGGTTGTCGTTTTCTTATCTTGCAGACCTGCATTCTGAAGTTTGGTTCCTGGTCTTACGACATCAATGACGTCAACCTCACAAATGTAGGCGATGGTGACGTCAACTCCTTCATACTCAACGGTGAATGGATCCTACAGAGTATGCCTGCAGAGAGGCACGAAACGAAATTCAGGTGCTGTCCAAATTCCTATGTCTATGTGCTGTACCACATAAACATCCGTAGGCGATCCTTATATTACCTTATTAACTGTTTTACACCATGTTTAATCATGCTTGGCTTGACGTTACTTGGTTTTTACTTGCCTTCGGAATCTGGTGAGCGAATGGGCGTTGGAATAACTGTGTTATTGTCGTTGAGTATTATCCAACTGATGTTATCGGATTCCTTGCCTCCGAATGAAGAGGTGGCGCTTATAGTCAAATATTATGGACTGACAATGTTCAATGTATTTCTCTCGCTGGTTTTCACATGCATTGTGCTAAAGATTTATCATTCAGATGGAGAGCAACTCTCGGGTTGGCTCAAGACAGTGTTGTGTGAGTGGGGAGCTTGGCTTGTCAGATACCAAGAAGAATGGAAGCATTTGCAGGAGAAAAGACGACACTTAGAACTAAATGACGAGAGAATTCACGGGGAAAACAACGCAGTAGAGCTAGCTTTGCCTCCAAAATACAGTGAAGTAACGTGGAGTCCGAACGGAGATGCCAACAGTACCAGTACGACGGCAGAAACAGTCTCGCACAAAATCCTTCCCGGAAAAGACGTTCCTCAGAAATCAAAAAGATTCGAAAACTTCATTTCTAACCAACAACACAATGTTAAGATTGAAGAACTTTTGAAGGATGAATGGAAGTTTGCTTCAAAGGTCTTGAATATTATATTCAAATGGACAATAGGGATCTGCGTTGTCATAAATTCGATTGTCGTGTTCGCAGAAGCACCGCTGGATAATCTTTTTGACTGGCTTCCTAAATAATGCGAACCTAATTTGATCCAATATAGACCTTTTTACCTTGGGCGTAGTGTTTTCCTCTTCAGACCACGTGTCATTCTAAAGCCGGCATGAGGTAAAGTAACTAGTAACTGTCGGTAGTTCCTTCAGCTACGTGGCTGATATCCCAGGAAGCCGACGGTGCGCACTTTACCCTCTCTCTCCATCAGTGCTCTGTTTTAAGAGCATTCAAAGCTGAAGCTACACGGATTAGAGATAAGTTAAAACAAACGCGGAGATCCTGAGGATCGAACCGTGTACCTCTAGCTTCGAAGGCCGCGCACAAACCAACTGAGCTACGCCTTCTCTATTCACTTGAGAATAAGTTTCCTTTGTTTAAGTACGCAACCGTTAAACAAAGAAATGATACTCTAGGGAATACGACACGTGGCCTGAAATGGGGGAAAATTATGCCCAAACTAAAGAGGTTTTTCGCAGGACCGTATACTGAAAGAAATGCACGCTGTAGTTGCTATCAGCTGTACAAATTACTGTGAGTATTGAGATATTTCGGAAGAGATGGATCTATATAACAGGATGAACTTAACATGATCTCTCACATGAGAACAAATGTCAACATTTAAGTGCATTCTCATCACACAGAATATAGCCATGATGATTATGGGTGAAATCCCTCGGTCTACCCATTGAGAGTAGACTATATTTTTCTTCCCCACCTTAGAGCTGAGCGGCATCCGGAGAGGGGTGGGGTGGGAGGAAAGAACAACCAAAGACGTCCCCTGTCTTACCATGTCTATACACCTATTTCAAATAAAGGTTGTGGTTTTGTGGACTACAAACAACACGGAATATCTCAACACTAACCTCCGTGTACTTGACGAGAATAAGAAGCAGAAACAGACGTTATTCCAGCGTTATTGGAACTTGAATGACCTATTTCGTATCGCCTATCGCCTTTCATCTTTGACGATGACAGCCTTTTTTGAAATATGTGTATACACAAGGTTGTCGCAGCCGAAAGCAACAAACAACAAGCAACAAGCCAAAACCACCTGCAAACAATGCTTTAATTAGCTGAAGATTCAGGACAACACTTAAAGAATCGAAACAGCTGCAGCCTACCATATCAATAGCCTGAGAAGACAGACGTCCTTTCGCTCCTCGTCTTCCCGCGAAAGGACGTCTGTTTTCTCAGGCTACCATATCAAATGACTAAAATAATCGCGTCTAAATAATGAATATGAAGTAAAATACAGTTGTTCTTTGCCGTCTTGTCTTGTCGCTTGTCGCTTTCAGCTGCGACAGCCTTTTTTGAAATAGGTGTATATACAGAAAACAATATAACAGCTAGGTTTCCACGTCAATTGATTTCGCTTACGAAATGAGTCATAATGATAATTATTAATAATAATAAATCGATATTACACTCGTAGTTGTTCACCAACTCGCTGGCCATATATGTTAGATTTTGACGATGTTGTAAAATAGTGTACAGGGCCGGGCATGGCGTTAGAAAAACCCAAATAATCCAGTTTAGTTATATATGTGGTTTATAAGAATCGCTTAAGCTTTACCCAAATCAAATTTGATAGAAAATAGCAGCAGTTGAAAAACAACCTAAAGTGTGTTTAACTGCATGAACATGCAGTAATTTGAAACTGTAAAATAAGTATTTATGAGAAATAAAAAATATATTAAAGTGCAACCATCAAAGAAACGCACCGACTGAAAAGCAAACATACCATACCAACCAACCAGCCACCAACCCAACCACCAACCAGCCAACCAACCCACCAACCCACCAACCCACCAACCCACCAACCCACCAACCCACCAACCCACCAACCCACCAACCCACCAACCCACCAACCCACCAACCCACCAACCCACCAACTCAGTAAAATGAAGACTGATAAGAAAATATCATTTATGAGTCAAATTGAGTTTTTAGGTGTTTTAGCAACAGATAGGCGCATACACTATAATCCCTTATGAGCATATGGAAACCGTCTGCGTTTACACGTTGAAAATTAAGCGGAAAACCCAAGCAATTAAAATGATCTTATCAAGGTGTGTGTCACCCGAAGAGAAACCTATTAAAACCGGTAAATTAGTTTCTTGAGTAGATTCCAAGCCTAAAATTAAAAGCACTAAGGCAGCCGCTGATACAACATTATTAGCAATTCATAATAGAACACTTCAATCAGTTTTTAATTTAAACTCTTAGAGTACTATATATTACACTATAACAACCTCTTAACACTTTTTCAAGATCCATATATAAATTAAGCGTTATAAGCTCTATCAACTATCACAAATTTTGGAAGCCTGTTTCACACGAACCATCAACAAACTGGTTGGAGTCTTAGCTACTTAAGTAAGGTAGCTCCTTAATGTTTTTGTAAGAATACGAGGACATTATTGATTGATTGATATTGGGTAGCTTGGGTGGCGTAGATAGGCTGCTAACGCATCGTCTTTCACCACTTCGGTTCCAAAGGCTGGTTTGAGCCCTGCGATCGCCGTTTGTGAATTGAGTTTCTTTGACGTTTTGTTCTCTCGTGTGCTACGAGGGTTTTCTCCGGGTACTTCGGTTTCCTTCCTCTATAAAAATCAACATGTGAGTGAGCGTTGTGTACATAAAATACTGAATGTAGTGGTAGTGTGTGTGTGTGTGTGTGTGTGTGTGTGTGTGTGTGTGTGTGTGTGTGTGTGTGTGTGTGTGTGTGTGAGAGAGTGAAAAGTGTCCCTAATTAATGCGAAAGCATTAGAACGACTAGACACTTAAGAAGATTTATTTAATTCATTCATTAAAACGTATGATTAAAAACTTGTATGCCGAAGCTAGCTGCCCAGGGGCGCCTCGTTGCTAGTTAACGAGTACATTGAATCATCAAAACACTCATGAACGAAGTTAGTAAACACAGAAGCCGAATATTGAACTTCGGTGATTGCTAGTCACATGCTCATATCATGAATAAATGGTTATAATAAGTATTGTTTCATCGGCGTTTACAAAAACTTCATACTGTGTATTTCAATACGCGTCCTTGTTATCAGACTTTTTAATTTGGAAAATGTCCCATTTCCCAGAGATTGTCATTACATCCAAAGTAGTATAATATTTACATAATAGAATTTCACGATCTTCATGATACTTCATGATCACCCAATCATATCCTATATTTACCCACGTGAATTAATTGTTTTCATACCTTTTGAAATCTAATCAATCAAATGGTGTTTTTTTTCATCCAGTGTGAAACACCTGGCCTTTTGAAATCGAGTAACCCATATTTTTGAATTAATTTTATTCATTATTTTTCACTTCATCACAAACTGAAGGTTACCGCTTGAAGGCGCAAGTTCTTGCGTCAAACTTGACGTTTGCCTAAATTGGTACCGGAATGATTCGCTTTGTTTAAGCGAAGTACATACTGACGACTGCATCCTGAACTATATAAAACGACAGATCTAGGTAATATCGACTGAGAAGAGTCCAGAACGAACGAGACGTCAGTTACACAAATTAAGTAAATCGAAAAAGGGAACAGCGCGGTGAGTTGACAGAGAACTTGGATAATTATTTTCTGTAAAATATTTTGGTCAAGAAATGGCAGCCGACAACCAAACATCGACTGTTTCCTCATCTGCAAATATTTGCGAAGGGTTTCCCTACCTAACTAAGGAAATACAGCAACAGTTGAATGATGAGTTCTTCCCGGTTATAAACAAGGTCTTCATAGCGGTAATCGCCGTTCTGTCTCCAATAACGATATGTACAAATGCACTGGTTTTGATATCTATTTGGAAAACAGTTTCCCTTCATTCTCCTTCTAATATACTACTTGCTAACTTAGCCTTGTCAGATCTTGGGATTGGTCTACTCGTACAGCCTTCTTTCATCGTCTCCAAATCTTTTCAACTGACGTACAACTCAAACGTTGTCTGTACTGCAGGTTCGGTAGCAGAAAGTCTATTTTTTGTTCTAGCAGGAGTATCGTTCTTTACGTTGACTTGCATTGCAGTAAACCAGTTTTTAGTCCTGCACTTCCATCTTCGCTACAACAGCCTTTTTAATATCAATCAAACTAAAATGACTCTCGCTTTTGTGTGGATTTTAAATATTGGGCTAGGCGTCTTAAGACTCAAAGCCGGAAACTCTCTGAAGGTGTTTTGCGGTGTTGCTATCGTGGTACTAGCCACATGCTTGCTCGTAACATCATTTTGCTATGTTAAGATTCTAAGAATCATCGCCAGACATCGAAAACAGATCAACCTCGCCCTCAAAATCACCTACCAAGTTGAGAGCGGACTCAGCTTGCCAAAGTACAAGCGATCCGTCAATACAATGCTCTTAATCTGGCTGTTATACCTATTGTGTAATACTCCTCTTTTATGCCTGCTCTTTTATGCCGGAGCATCTGAAAGTGATTCATATAAAAAGAACATCCCTATAGTTGGCACCTTTATCGTTACTATGACGATGGCGGAGTCTTGCCTAAATCCAGTTGTTTACTGCCTGAGGATTGCTGAGTTACGATGTGTGGTCATAAAGACAGCTAAAGAAATGTTACGGCTCAATGCATAAGATGAACATCTCTAAGACCCATTTTCTCGTACCATAGTACATTAAGGTATGTTTCAGACTAACAGTGCGCGCACGAAATACGAAGAAAATTTACTATTCGCCGTTAAAAAAGAAGACAAAAATACTAGCTCATTTGATGTGACGGCTGAAAATGGTTTTGCTATATAGTTCCTCTTTACAGTTGCGAGAGTTACTGCAGGTTCATTCTCCAAGCCACACCGACATTCAAGAAGCGACAATTACAAATTCAAATTTCTCAATCAAAGATCAAGATGAGCTATTGCGATTTCGTACGACTTGAGGCGCACTGATGAGTGTTTTTTAATACCTTGTAATTGAAATAAAGATGGCTTCACATTTAACAACTTTGCAGCTCGTTAATTAGCCCCTATCCTAGCTGGGCATGCGCAACTTTTGGGACTAATAAATCCGAGACATTGAACCAACGCGCAAGCCTGATATGATCCCGCCCCAGGCAACTAGCTATAGAGTTTTGGATGTACAACAGCAACAACAACAACAACAACAACAAAAACAACAACAAAAACAACAACAACAGCAGTATCAAGAGCGAAAAAAATCAGCAGTAACAGCAGAAGCAACAGCAACAACAACAGCAGCAACAACAACAGCAGCAACAACAACAGCAGCAACAACAACAGCAGCAGCAACAACAAAATGTCTCGATTCTGATTGGTCGATAGCAGTACAATTAAAGCGTTAATAGGTACTCCGTAGGGGTATCAATTAAGTTGCTATGAAAACGCTGCTAAACACGGCCAACAGCGGCAAATTTGAGTGTAAACAAAAATCTTTTCATGTATTTCAGTTCTCCTTAATTAGAATTTGTTGGAGAAAATCGGCCAAAGAGACAGATGAATGCCTTCGTTCGACATACTTGTCTTTATAAAAAAATTTTCAATGAACTATTAAAATAAAAAAAATCACTCGACCTTCTCTTGCAATTTGGAATTAATAGCCACTCTTAATGTTTTGAAAGTTCTCAGTTTAATTGCACTCGTTTAAAGGCTCGTGCAATTACAAGAACTTTCAAAACATTACTCGTACCTATTAATTTCCAAATTGTACTCGAGGTCGTGCAGGGCTATACTCATTGCTAATTTTCACGTCTCTATATCAATGAAACTAAAGGGGACAGGTATAGTGTACACTAAAAAAAACTGTCACCCCCAAAACCGCAATGTATTATTGGTAATGTGACAGTAGAGAATAGAAAACCTGGCGTGGGGTGGGCATAGGGTTGGTTAAGCCGGTAAGTTTAGAGGACTAAAACCACAGGAAGCCCACAAAATAAAACGACAGTCCATTTTTTTAAATTTTCACTTTAAATCAAGGAATAAAGAAATTTTTGAAAGTAATAAGTTGAGAGCCAAAATATTGCGAGATAGGGCGTACAGACAAGGAAAAATGTTTATATTCTCTTGGTAGAGACGATTAAAACCACAGGAAGCCCACACAAAAATACCTATAGTCTGAGAACAGAATTCGCATGAAACCATGAAATAAAGATATCAACAACAAAAAATCAGTTAAAAACGATATATAGGAAGGAATAGGGTAAGATTTTTTGAGTTTCTTTAGAAAACGCTTAGTTTTATAGAACTTGAGCCAGCGGTATATGTCCAGTGGTGATCCCCCAAAAGAAAACAGCGCCATCTTGGATGCTTGGCGTCTTTTCCAATGTGTTTTTCTAAAAGTTTGTTGACCTTCATGTCGTGAAAAAATGCCAAGAGAACGAAAATTACCTGCTAAACTACGCGGTAAGTTATTGTTTAAAGCTTCTTAATAACCTCAGGCCTGTCATTTTTGACATTTTCGGCTTTTTTTGACATAAAAATATCATTTTAACAGGTTCATTTTGTCGAGAATTTTTAATTCTTTCTAACTTGACTTGTAAACTCTTATTCGAAAATTAATACGATAATTTTTAAAGATAAGATTTTTAATCTAAATTAATTTTAACCTATGGCAAAGCTTTGTGGTTAAATACACTTTGTTTTAGCTGTAATTTAAGCCTTAAGTATTCTTGACTTTTTTCAAAATAGTCTTAAAATAGTCTTAAAAATAGTGTTAAGTTACTAGATGTTGTAGTTCAATTATCCCCAGTTATCGTAAATACAAAAATATAAGATTAAAATTACTAGTAAGCTCAAAGGAATAATATTTTAAGTGTGATGTTTTTTTGTATTTCAAGACCGGTTTTGATATAAGCTTAAGTTTATAACTGAAGGCCATTTTGTTGAACATACATCTGTTTTTGAAAATGATATAAGCTTAAGCTTAAAATAAATCTTTGTTTTTCTGATAAAAAAATAAAATAATTATGGCTAAAATACATTTAGGAGTAGTCTATTGCTGATTATAAACTTGTCTGTTGTGAGCTTTGTCTAGATCAACACATATAGAGCTCCATGAAAACAGTTTTCAAGCCTATTATGAATATAGCTACTTCAATTAACATTGTCACTGAAAAAAAAGCCTAAAGCTTAGAGAGCACAATCATGAAATTTATTTCATCATGGCATTTTTACGAAAAGAAACTCACTGTATGCTTGCAAATTCTATGACTGGGACATATATTCCTTAATTCTTAGATAGCTTCAGTAAAGTTTATTGGTAAACAAAAGATGAATGATAGGCTTTAGGCTTTTTCAGCGACAATTTTAATTGAATTGGTTATATTAATTATGAAAAAATTCAAATTTTCATAAAAATTCGGAATGGTCTGGAGCCTAAATACTACTGGAAAAAAACACACCAGACAAAAAATTCAGGCTTAGTACTTGGAATCCAACCCATGACCATGGCAATACAGTACCAATGCAAATTTGCTCTGCCAACTGAGCTATCTAAGCCACTGAGAGCAGATCATGTGTGAGCTTAATTTTAATATGATTTTTGCAGATGTTTAGTATGTTGATAAGTGTTACGTGAAGACCAAGGAATTGGGGGCACACAGAATTAAAAAGTAAAAAAAAAACAAAAACACACAAACAAACAAACATGCACCCCCATGCTCCACCCTTCTCTTATATGCTAGTGCCCCCTTGAATGTTTGGCAGTGAAAAAAAATCCATTGCAATTTGCTCAACCAAATCCATTAAGAGTTCACAGACCCACATAACTCTGTCTAATAAAGCTAATACACAGATATTTCAGAAAAGATTGGTGAACGTTTTGTTGCATGCTGCTTGTTGCATGTTGTATGTTACATGTTGCATTACCAAGCTTGAAATGTATTCATAATAATTTTGTAAAAGATGACCGCACAGACAAAACAACAAAAAGTTTACCAAACGTTTTTGTAATAGCTGTATCTTACCATTGCTAAGGATTATAATTCTTAATTTTCATAATCTATTACCAACAGATGCAGCCACTGTCGAGGACCTGGAGGCAGCAGAGACTGAAAGTGTCGGATCAGCACCTGAAAGTCCCATGAAACTCCAAAGAAACGAATCAACATCTAGCTCATCTGACCTGGCAAGCACAGGAGAAAAGATCAACTTTAACAACACAATGGGATCAAACATACCCATCACTAATATGACACACTTAACATCAGCAATCAATCAGGGAATCTATTCAGGACAAATGGTAATTGATACTGTCTGGAAAGTTATCATAAATTAGCCCTTTCAGAGTTGTAGAACATGTTGCATCATGGGGCTGTTTTAGAGGACAATTTAATACTAATATGGCATATTTTGCACTTGCTGATAGTAAAAAGTGATAGGAAACCTTAATCATCATGTTATTCTAAAATTTATTTTGTTTCTTGATGCACAAAATGTCAATTTACTAATGAAGCATCCCTTAACAGCCCCATAATGCAACACATTTCTATGTGTACAACTCCGAAAGGGCTAATACAATTATGGTAGTCATGGTTTAGTCATTGCTTTCCAGGGGAATCAAGGGTGGTGTAGAGGTAGTATACTCACCTCTGACCCCTGGGTTCATGGGTTTGACTCCTTCTTGGGTTTTATTCCAGCACCACATGCGAGGAAAGTTTTTGTTGTGTCTAGCCTGTGAAGCAGCCCAATTTTGGGAAGGGGGTCTGTGTAGGAGGGGACATGGGGGAATGGGGAGAGGAGGAGACCAGGAGGGAATTGTAATATAGTGTATTAATCTGTCATTTTCCATCTCAGGGTCCTGGTAATGGTACAGTTCAAACAGAAGCAATGTACCCATGTGGGATCTGCCAGAAAGAGGTTGACGACAACGACGATGCAATCCTCTGTGAAACGGGCTGTGGTAAATGGTATCACAGACTATGTACTGGTTTGACGGCTGCAGCATACGGCATGCTAACAAGTGCAGTGAATGCCGAGTGGGTCTGCAATAGATGTATAGAAAGTAAAAATATTCCTCTCGTCAAGTTAAATAGTTAATCACTATCGTATTTAGCTTTACTGTCATTATATATATTCACTTGCGCAAATCCTTGTACAGAACATTGAACGTTTCATACATGCCATCCTAGGGGCAGATCCAAGGAGGGGTGAGAGGGTATGCACTCCCCTGATGGACTTTGTGCCCCTACTGCAGCTTTGAAGATATCCAATAATTATGTAGTAACTTTCTCTTTCTTGGATGTTTTTTTTGCTTGGTGTTTTTCTCCTGTAGATGCCCTTCCAATGCAGCACCCCTCCCTGAAAATCCTGGATCTGCCCGTACACCCAAGTTAACTTACAGTATCCATACAGCATCCATACAGTACACACAAACTATTCCTCTTTAACTAGGATTTTTTACTCTAAGACTAATGCCAATTTTTTTGATTGACCATTTGTCATTCATTTGATACATAATTCTGTTTTAACCTGTGTGAAGCAAGCTTGTAAACAATGAAAATGTTTGGGTACTTGTATAGGCTTATACGAGCTAACATGTATAACCTTATCAATGATCTTGTCCACCTTGAAGTGTTTGTCTTGCGATAACAGAAGATGTGTGTAAACAAAGCTGTATATTTTAATGCTTTTTAGGCACTCAAGGTTAATTTTTTTTGTTCCAGTGTCTAAGGTCTGGGTCCTACCACTAGGGTTACCCTAACTTCAATTCAACATGTTTTCTCTTAATATTTATTTTAATGCATTTACAAATGCATCTGGGTTACCCTAGCGGTAGGGTTAAATTTTAATGTCATTAGCTAGGGATAACCCACCTTCCCGGACAACTTTTTATCGTTTTCAAACCTCTTATTTCATAATAACTTGTTAATACACTACTTTGCTAATACCAATTTTCTCTCATTCCAGTTTACTCAGGGGGCAAAATGGTGTTGCACGAACACATTTTGTCTCATTAATTCAACACATTTTCCCCCTGAGTAAACTGGAATGAGAGAAAATTTATATTAGCAAAGTAGTGTATTATGAATCATACCAGTAAATGGATGCCTGCTGAATCACAATATTTACTAAAATAATTTCAAAGTCAAAATTACTGCTAATATCTTGTGATTTGCCATTTTCTTTGTTGGCATTCTAACAGTAAAGTTCCCCCTGGAACTAGGGTTGCCCTACCTATATTTGCTCCTTGTAAGGCCAAGCTATCTTTTGACCCTATTAGGCAGGTAACCTCTAGTATTAGGGGGTTACCCTCCCACCTTGTGAAGAGGCCCTAAGGACTAAGCCTCTACAAGACAAGCACTTAAACAACTCTCTTAGAGAGTTCTGTGATCAAGGATAGGATTTAGGTACTTTTAATTGATATAACTACATTGTATTGATCAAAACTTGCTATTTTTTACTACTCAAAATTAATGTAATTTAATGTGTGATTTAGACATTCAACATTTAAGGCTTATGGATTTGATCTTCCTGCCTTCATAAATAAAGTATATTAACTACTTTGACATAGCTGTCTCTGGTCTTTGGTCACAGTATTCCACTAATGCCAACTTTAAATTTAAGATATTTGCAAAATCTACGAGGGTGACATCAACTAGAAGGATATTTTAAAAATAACTTCACTTTGGGGTTTTGCACCTTCAAAGTCTGTCTTCCCTGTGGATGAGTTGACTTAACTCACAATGTTTTGAATGAAATCCCCAATGAAGGGAACCCTAAAGAGGAATTATTTACACTTCCGGTTGATGTCACCGTCAGAGATTTTGCAAATCTTTTAACTAAAGATTAAAGGAAGAAAACAAAAATTCCTAATCTTCAAACCTCCCTAATGGATGGAGCATTGAGCATTTTGATGCAACCTTCACCCTGTGCCACTTTGCTCCCCAAAATAATAAATCCACATTACCAAAATGTTGCTAATCTCCACATGGGTTGTCTTAAAAAATTTAACAACTTTAAGAAAGAGGGAAAAAAATTAATGAAAACTAAATTAAAAGTGGATTCAACAGAGTTGCTCTTCTTCAATTCCAACGGATTCTAATTCGGATTTAGAAGTTGATTTTTGTGGAGGGAGGAAGACCAAAGAACCTGGAGAAAAACCCTGGAAGCACAGGAGAGAACCAACAAGCAACTCTACTTGCATAGCACACCATGCCAGGAAGGACTCAAACACCAAACAGACAAACAAACAAACAATAGCCAGGTATTAATTCTTAGATTTCTCAAACCACAGAAACTACAACACTAAATGATATCTTAGTTTTTATTTTTCAAAAAAAAATACAATATTTAGGAAAATAATTTGTACAATTCTTGGTACATATTCTATAATTCTATATTTTTCAAAGAATCCAAGGGCATTGAATTTTTTTATTGTTCATCATGATGTCTTGTTTATAGCATTTTAAAATTTTAGTACTATTTAGGATTTGAATTCTTAGATTTTTCTTCTTCAAAAGTCATAGTATTGCAGATGATACATCCCTGAATCCAAGGTCAGTAGCTATCCTATAGGGTACTTGATCAAATGGCCATAATATCTCTAAGATATGCCCCACCATCCCCCTCTAGTATTGCAGATGATACATCCCTGAATCCAAGGTCTTGTGCTATCCTATAGGGTACTTGATCAAATGGCTATAATATCTCTAAGATATGCACCACCATCCCTCTCTAGTATTGCAGATGATACATCCCTGAATCCAAGGTCTTGTGCTATCCTATAGGGTACTTGATCAAATGGCTATAATATCTCTAAGATATGCACCACCATCCCTCTCTAGTATTGCAGATGATACATCCCTGAATCCAAGGTCTTGCGCTATTCTACAGGGTACTTGATCAAATGGCCATAATATCTCTAAGATATGCACCACCATCCCCCTCTAGTATTGCAGATGATACATCCCTGAATCCAAGGTCTTGTGCTATCCTATAGCGTACTCGTAGTTCAGGTAGATAGGTGAGTAGTTTTTTCATGTTTTGAGTCACTTGTGGAGACTGATGGTTATCAGCATTCTTGAATCTAAAACATAACAAAATAAATTGAAAAGTAAAAACTTAACACAGACTGTCTCCTGGAGCTATTAAGCAAAAGAGCTGATGTCTTATATGGTAGTACTCGGTTTTTTTCAAAGGCAATTAGATTCGACTCGGCAAAAGTTTGACATCTGAACTGGGCATAAGGTACTAAATTTTACCATTGCAAATGCAGCTTGTCAAGTGAAGGTGTAGTCCTACTAATGTGATCATGGGAGGACCAAGATGGATTGAATGCTTTGTTCGAGAATCAAAACAATCTAGGGCATAGCTCAGGAGAAGTCTGCATGCATAATTTTGAAAACTAATGACCACATGGATCTATCCCTGGCTCATATTTATGGAGTTCCTGTGGATTTGTTGGGAACTCTCATGCCAAAATGCCCTACCCTCAGGATAACTATAGGCCTCGTGCTACGCCATTGGTGCAAGACCCAAGAGAAGTATATACGGGCTATATAAGAGTTGAACAACTTACTTATTGGCCACATCAACGAACAGCACGCTAGAAGGAGACATGACAGACCGCAAGTCTTGCCAGTACTTGAAATCCCCGGCATCGACCACGTGATAGTAGATAGCGCTGATCCATAGATTTGAACCTCGCTTTTCGTATGCATCGACAACGAGAAGAGCCTGGAACGAAAAGAAATGCAATTATGATAACAAACGTGGCACATGGAGACGCTCGTTTTATGGGTGTGACGTTGTCTTTAAGGTGGCTCAAACTTAATTGAGAATTGATTTAGTTTTTTTTTAATAACTTGTTCGTATCGCGTTAAAAACATTCGGATATTACGGTGAAAGCTCTGAGAGATAATCATATAAGGTAAACAACGTTCAGTCGGATATATCTGAATTTAGCACATCAATTAGCTCAAGCATTTAGGATTTTAACAGTGTATTCGAAAATTAATTTTTGAGTCGCGTTTGCCGTTACGGCCCGATTTTCGTTGTGCAGCTACTAGCAGTTGAAGGAATGAAGATGGGAAGAAGAAAAGAGAGCAGGAAGGAAGGAAGGAAGGAAGGAAGGAAGGGAGAAACTAAGGAAACATTTCAACTGGCAACATTTATTTGTAGATTTCGAATACGACCTCAAATCGCAGCAATAGTAACTGGTACCGTTCTCACCTCAAAGAAGTGGCTGTGTTTGGAGAGGAACTGTTTGAGTCCTCGTTCATCCAAGTTAATGACCCGAATACCTGACGGTAGAAGATGAATCTGCAGCTGAACAAGACGGGCGTACTTGAGGCACTTCTGGGAGTGCTGGAAACAACCCTCCTGAAACATAAGATGGACAAAATTATAACCTTCAAAATCTATTAATACCCTGAAACAACCTCTGGGATGACCAAAGTCAGGGCACAGCTAACTCACAGATCGAATTGGAATTAGGAAAAATGGAGAAAAACCCTCGAATCAAGGAAAAGACCTAACAAACTCTACTCGCATGCAGATTTATTTATTTTTCATTTTTTTTTATTCATAGAATAGGAAAATAATATAGCATACCTTTGTATAATAATCCGTGGCGTACTTGAATGAATTCATTATGGATATTAGCTTGGCTTGCAGCTCAGGTTTGGCCGCTGAAAAATAAAAATAAATAATTATGATAACAAACAGTTCGTTTACACGTTATGTCATCGTCGCCATGTTGGTGGTATTTAACAAATGATTTCTCGTTAGACTTATTGTCTTTTGAGTCACCCCTTGTATACCCCTTGTAAATGACGTCACCGCAATTCAACACACGTGACGTCAATTTGGAGGACAAAACAAGAGGATTTCAATAGCCAATGTGCATGAGCTCGAAATTATGGCACAAAGCATGATGGGAAAGTGAGTTCTTACGCTTTTTTGGCTGCTCTAAGAGTTTATCTGATAATTTTTCCTTTGACATTTTCTATGTAAATAAAAGGATTTCAGCAGACGAAAATAACAGAGTAATTTTTTTCTGATAGTTCCTTTGATTTCCCTGGTCCATTTTTAAAGAACTCACTTTCCCAGAGTGCTTAGCAAGCTTTGATGCACATTGCCTATTTCCTGAGAATTGGAACCTATTGTTTTGTTCTCCAAATTGAGCTGCATTACGACGTGCTGCAAGGGGTCTGTTGTATTTCACCTATTATATTGCGTTAGGCCCAGTTAAAACGTCAAATTTCACATGTACCGAGTCTAATTCAAATGAGCAAAACCTATTGTTTGAATTCATTTGCACATGATTAGATTCGGCACATGTGAAGTTCGACGTCTAAACCGGGCCTTAGACAGTTCGTTTGTTGGACTCACTCATTTGTTGATCTTTTAGTTCTTTCATTTGGTTGATAGCCGATGTTTTCCAGGTATCTGCTATTTCCCGGTACATACTGAAGTGCATCGCGACTATTTTGTACTTTTCGTCATCATCTGGGTGACATCTCTTAAGGTACTCGAGTAGGGCGACTTTCAGCTTGTTTTCCTACACGAGATAAATACCAATATCATTAAACGAACAAACAAACAAACAAACAAACAAACAAACAAACAAACAAACGAACGAACGAATGAACGAACGAAAAAAGAACCAGCAAACAAACAAACAAACAAGCAACGGCAACAAACCGACAAAACAAACAAACAAACAAATAAGCAAATAAGCAATCAAACAAACGAGCAAACGAGCTACAAACCAATAGCGAGCGACAAAAACCATACGAAAAAATACCTTATCAATTCCTCTCTGGCAAAGCAGTTCAAAATGATGGTGACGTAATAGAGTATCAAATATATAAGACATCTCACGAAAACGACCAATGCCTGTCAGCAGACGAACCTGGCAGGAAAACAGATAATACATTACAATGAGTTACAACCAAGTCAGAACTTGGTTAAAGGGGCACTTGGATGAAAATTGAAAATGACTTGAAACTTGGTTAAACTTGTCTATATGGCCCCAATAGTAGCCAAGCAACATATTTTCTTCACAGTCAAAAGTGACGGAAAAAATTAAGTAAATGACGTCATTTTCTCAACCCTATTGTTATTTTAGCTTTTAAACTAAACTTTCTTGTTAATAATGTGCTTTACATGCAGAATGTTTGGGAGAGCAGTTCTTGAAATTCATCTATAACCATCGTTAAATTACTTCAACTAGGAATATTCAGTTTCCAATTTTGACGGATTTTCGTCCAAGTAGCCTTTTAATATTTTTCTCACCATTAATCGATATTCTTCTGAATCAGCGAGTGCAGCAGTCAGCTGTCTTCCACATTTGAGCACGCTTGTTATTCCTTCCATATTACAGGCTATAGTATGACACTCATGGGCTCGTACCAGGAGCTCGACTTCAAGATGTAATGCTTTAGAAAGTAATACAAGGCAGTAAATACACAGGTAGCCCAAGATGGTAGATACAAGGCAGTAAATACACAGGTAGCCCAAGATGGTAGATACAAGGCAGTAAATACACAGGTAGCCCAAGATGGTAGATACTTGTTCCCATAGCCAAAAATGCCCTTGTCGAGAGAGGACTGGAATCTAACCCTAAACTCACCTTACCCTAAACCTACCCTAGAATCGATTCCAGTCCTTTCTCGAGGAAGGGCAGTTAGGGCTATGGAAATAAATGTTCGCCACCCAAGATATGGTGCTCTCGACCCCAGACCCCTGTCATTCTTACTGCGCATGCTCGACTCTAGCGCGGTAATATTGCGCAGAAAGAATGACAGGGCTAGTAAAGACATGATTAAATAGTGAATACGAAGGTAACCCAAGCAATTATTAAATATACAGTAAAACACATGATTACACTACACTCATCTTATAAAAGAAAATGCCATGTAGTCGAAAATGGGAAAACTTTGGAGAGAGAAAAAAACATGTATAAAAAACAAATAACTTACCTTTTTTGCTAGCGGTCCCTGAAACACGATCATTCGCAACACTGGCTGCCGTTTCTAGGAGACGGTTGCCAAGCAACGCTTGATCAGAGCACAGTCGAATTACTTGAATGACGTCATCACAAGAAGGAGCCGCGTTGAAGATAAGATCGTTTTCGCCGTTTGAAAGTTCTTGGAAAACGAGAAAAAAATTGTTTTCAACGAAGAATATGTAGACCTTATTTATTTTTAAGGATTTCAGTGAACATTACAGATTAAGCGCACGGCACGGTTTTGCGATCGGATAAGGGTACGTTCGAGATATTAAAATTCTAGCAGGATACTGAGGCTTTCCGGAATAAGATGTTCAAGATTGAAATAAACCTCAAAAGGATCAGCAGATATAGTGCTGTATGTTCGATTATAATGTTGTTGAATAGTGAACTGACTAAAATTTCTACCGCAAAAGCTTGTTATTATTTACGAAAGGTTGGAACATCATATATGGTACATTATTTTATTCCTATCAATAAATGTATTTGGAGATCCATGTGTTCGTACCATACATAAAGTACTACCATACGACTAGTTAAAGCCGCAATCAAGTCTGAATTGTAACATCCCTCAAAACATGGACACAGTAGTTTTGTATGAATTCGAAATTCGGTCTATTTGCTTATTTCCTCATTCTCAGAAAATTTTGTTTATAAGTTTTTGTTTATTATCAACTTTACCAGGGGGGGGGGGGGGGTAACAAAGTTCTTACCTTCACCGCAATAGACTCTTAGCGACAAAAGAATGATGTCCTTGAGAAATCCCACAACCTGTAAAAATAGTAGATATTAGTGGAACGGTCCACCACAGACTGTTGCGCAGCTGTCCTTGCTATGCTTTACCAGACACTGCTTTGAGAGAAGAAGAAAACGCAAGAAAAGGATGCGCGATTCCTGTGACAGTGCTAGTTATTAGCTTGCATACCCTGCGCTTGTTTACTGAAGAATAGAGAGAAGAAAAAAACGCAAGGAAAGGTTGGCGATTCCTGTGACAGTGCTAGTTATTAGCTTGCATACCATACTCTTGTTTACTGAAGCATATAGGGAAAAGAGAAAAAAAAAATGGCTGTTGGGATTGTCATTATTCATTCCTTTTGCCCCCCCCCCCCTTTTTCTTTCTGCCCATATCCCCAAAACGTGCCTGAAAAAAGGGTAACAAGTTACAGTGTAACTCCAAACGATGTTTTTTTCTTACCTCGTCTGAGCTCAAGTCAAAGGCTTTGATGTAAGCATCGGCCAGTTTATAACGAGAATCGAACCCAGATACCAACAGGGAATGTAAGACATTGAAGGGTTTGTCAGTCACCACCGCCTTGTACTCTAGTCCAAGGGTCTGCAATATAGTAAGATCAAACAAGATTAAACGTGCGGACACGCTATGCGACTTTTCACGTGACGTTACATGCGACGTCGCAAAAACTAGACCGCGTGACAACCTTTGCGACCTGGTGTTCACATGGGGAGGTTCGTCGCGCGCGACGTCGAAAAAGTGGAACTCGTTCCTTCGACGTCGCACGCAACTATCCTCGTTTTCACGAGGGTAGCACTTAATAGCCAGTGGCTAACAAACCTGTGGCCCTCATAACATGATCGAATTGGAATTTAGGAGTTGATCTTTGTGCAGGGAGGAAAACCGAAGAAAACGGAGAAACACCCTCAAAGCATAGGAGAGAACCAGCAAGCAACACTACTCACATTTGATGGCGCGTCTGGGAATCGAAATGACCACAGCGGTGAGATGCAGCGCATTAGCAGTGCACAACTTTTGGAATTTGATACATGAAGTATCTGCCCAAGATCAATAAGTTTATTAGTACCTGTGCTATCTTGTAACACGTGGTTATGCGCGTGCAGCATTTCTTCCCCTTCTTGCTGTAATACGTCAGGGATTCCATTGCAGTGATTGTGTCCTCCACCTGTACCCAGTCCACTGAGATTGAGTCATCAGCACCTCGGCCAACACTGTCCGTTAGACTGGTACTCAAAACAAAGCTGCCACTGCGTCTTATTCCCTCGAAGTTGGAACCAGACCCCGACACACTGAAACGACGGTGAGGGGTCTGGTATATGAGTTTGCGTATCTGATCATCAAGAGTGTCTACGAAGCGTAAGGCTTGGGCCAAGTGGATACATGACTAACAAAACACAAGGAAAAACATGTTGGAATGATTTTAAAGAGCACGGCTTCTAAAAACAGTACCGTAACACTGAAATGGTTTTCCAAAAGAATGTTTATCGTGGTATACAGCACGTACACGGTACGCCATGCCGTGACATGTGACATTGAAATGGCTTCCCATAAGAATGGTTATCGTGTGAGAGAGAAACGTACGGTACTATCTTGCAGCACGTACATAGTACGACATGCCGTAACATTGATATGCCTTCCCATAAGAATGGTTATCGTGTGAGAGAGAAACGTACGGTACTGACTTACAGGACGTACACGGTACGACATGTCGTAACATTGATATGGCTTCCCATAAGAATGGTTATCGTGTGAGAGAGGAACGTACGGTACTGACTTACAGCACGTACACGGTACGACATGCCGTAACATTGAAATGGCTTCCCATAAGAATGGTTATCGATGGAATGGGAAACATATGGTACTGACTTACAGCACGTACACAGTACACTAAAAAATTCCATTGATCTTACCAGAACGACGGCAAGGTCTTGACTTGTGTAATCAAAATGAGCTGCCAGGCGACGTGCCTGGGTCACGTGACATCCCTCTAACAGCTCACCAATCACCCTCTCAAGTGCTGAGAATTCCTGTTAAATATAAAAAAAGACCGATAAAATAGGTTAGAGATTTGAACAAAAAATGGAATGTGCTACTGTTGTACTTCTCTAACAGCTCTGCCTGGCAGAGAAAATGGCGGATCGCATTGTTTTTCGGTGCGCAGTGCATTGTATTGACTAGGAACCTTTAAGCCAGGCGTACCTCTTCTGTACTGAGAACAGTTCCATCAAAGCTCATACTTGTATCTAATAGTTCTGGTTGGATCAGCTCGTTAGTGTCAGACCCTTCCATGTTATCATCACTAGGAGGGTTTATGGGTAGTCCTGTGGCCCAGTCAGATGATGAGGGTAGGAACTCTAGATGACTGACGGATCGAGCAAACCTGGCCTATAATGTACATAAGGAAAGAATTAGAGATATGGTCGTTGGATCGTTCACTTATACATTTCTTTCCTTCTTTCTTTCTTCCTTCCTTCCTTCCTTCCTTCCTTCTTTCCTTCATATACCTCTCGATTCTTTTCCATCTCAGCCCTGATAGAACACAGCCAGATTCTTTTCTCCAGCTGGCTAAATTCCTCTTTTTGGCGGCTTCCCTTGTCACCGGTCGTAACGGTTCGGGAATACCATCGGAGAGCCATCGATAGCAGTCGGGATTTCTCCGTAAATGTTAGCTCATCATCTTCGGCCTGATTCTAATGAAGCCAAGCAAGATACAATTAAACCAAAAAAAACATCATCCAAGTTTGTTTTTTTTACAGTTCGACTACTATAGCCACTTAGGGGCCACTAAGACAGCCAGAACCAATCAAAATGTACAATGGAAACAATATATTCCAACTTTGTGTAGTCGAGCCAATCAGAGACAAGCAAAAAAACAATAGCATTACAACAATGAGTTCATCCGATGCAACAAAATTATTCCGATTCCAATAAAAAAAAGACGATCATGTAAACAACTCGTGCTGTCCAGCTTTCTGATTGGCTCAACGACGCAAAGTTGGAATGCATTGTTTTCATTCTACATTTTGATTGGTTCGCGGGTTCTCCCTGTTTAAATGGCCCCGGTTACAGTAGTCGCACTGTAATAGAGGGTGAAAAAAATTAGTATTACTGGTTTCCTGTTTAGTTCACTTTCACTCACACACACTACCACTACATTCAGTATTATGTGCACACAACTCTCACTCACATGTTGATTTTTACGGAGGGAGGAAACCGGAGAACCTGGAGAAAACCCTCGTAGCACAGGAGAGGACCACACATCAAACAAACTCAATTCACAGGTGACGTCCGTAGGGATCGAACCCGCGATAGGACTTGTAGGACTTAATGATTACGATTACACACACACACAAAAAGAGCTTCCGTGATTACGAAAAAAAAAATGATAAAAAAATTTGGTGCCAATAATCTATTAGTTTCTCTTATTTTACCTTGAAGAACGAAGCAGCGATCTCTGGGTTACAGCGGTTGCTCCTAAAGCACTCGTCCGCTTTGTGCCAGAATGCCAGTCGTCCTTGCTTGATTTCCCATAGTATCGAGTTCTCTATGGTTCTCCGCTCGTGTAGGACCTAAAAATATGTCAAAAATATATATTATTCAGTTAGTAAAAGGTCTAGTAAACGGTTGAAAACGGTTCCGGACTTTTTTTAAACATTTGGATCACGTCTCTATCATTTGCAAGGTCACCTAATGTCTCGCTTCGATGCAAAGGCACGTGGTGGCAGCAATGACAGGAGGCAGGAACAATTGAATCTGGTCTAATCAAATCTACTTGAGAAAGAATTCAGTTTCCCAGGAGAAAAATGCTGCCATCACGTGATGTTGGAAAGCCTCTATTCGAAACTGAAGTAGTGTGCATGTGCAGACGTGTTTTTCTCTTATCGCAAGTTATGCGGTATTAAAACTCCACCTCTTCCAGTGTTATACGATCCTGTGGTAGGTCCAACAGATCCGCATACTCCCTTGCCTGGGAGAAATATTTATGATCCAGAAGACTTTGAAGAACACGTTGTATCTCGTCCTTGTATGCTTCGCTGTCCCCGTCCAACAACTGCGCAAAATCAGCCACTACTTTTGTATCTTGTATGACCTCATTGATCTTGTGTAGTTTGTAGTAATTGGGTACTAAATAGTAAATAAATAAATCAATAAATTAATTAATATATAAATCAATACTAATAAATAAATCAATACTAATAAATAAATCAATACTAATAAATAAATCAATACTAATAAATAAATCAATACTAATAAATCAATACTAATAAATAAATCAATACTAATAAATAAATACTAATAAATAAATAAATGCTAATAAATAAATAAATACTAATAAATAAATACTAATAAATAAATCAATACTAATAAATGAATACTAATAAATCAATCAATAAATAAATACTAATAAAAACTAATATTTATAAAGATGTTTTTGCATTTGATGTGATTCATGTTTACTAACTACAGCAGTTGAAAGTCAGAAAATAAACGTTGGGATTTGTCGTCCCGACACCATCGGGAAGCAAATCGTGCATGAAGTTTAGAGCCCGATTCAAGCCCAATTCGAAAAAAATAAATAGGCCCGATTCACAAAAATTGTAGCACTGTCACAGATTTTCTCATGTCGACGACACAAGTGAAAGACGCACTGCGCATGCTCGGAAGTTCTTCGTGTTTACAAAGAAAACCATTGGAGATTTACCGGCGTTTAGTAAATCTCTAAAGTTAGGGCCGTTCGTGGAAAGTGTGCTTATTTTTTCCTGACACATTACTTTAGTTGTTTTCTTTCCCTGGTCAAATAAGAAAAAGAGACATTCGCATAATACAAGACATGTAAAAATCCAATGGTTTTATTCGTAAACACGACGCGCGTCTATGAATTTGCCGTCGAACTTCCGAGCATGCGCAGTGCGCTTTTTACCGGTGTCTGTCGACCCGATTTTTCAAATTAAATTGGGCTTGAATCGGGCTTGAATCGGGCTCTTCCAAGCAAATCGAAACGTTTTTAACGAATACTTACTTTTAAAAGAAAAGTTTCTGCCAAACATAGCCTTAGCCAGCAGTGACAATAGATGACCCTGCTCGTATGAAGTACCATACTGATGAATCATCAGCTGGGTGACCAAGCTAGTGACTTCCTCGATCCATTTGACGTCACGAGTAATACTCAGCGATGATTGGCTGACAGCACTTTTTCTCATTGTTAGCTATAACCAATAGAAATAACCGATTTAAGTTGTATAAAGAAAAAAATCAATTATTTAAGCCTTGACTAGCTTATGTCAGGTTATAAGCCAGTTCAAAGTTTTTGAATCGTTTTCAGTTCTCATGCGATTTTATCCCGAATTTCTCACCTTCTTGTGTTTGATTAAAAACAAAAGGTTTAAACAAAAGAAGACGAGAAATTTGGAATAAAATCGAATGCGCATTGCCTGTGCTGAAGCTAGAAAAGTATTTACGCAACCTAGTGAGTATATCAACTTTACCTTGCTGTAAGACTTCTTGAACAAATCGAGTTCTTTTTGACAGTTATCAAAATCTACATGAACAACAAATGACACGTAGAATCGAAGGAAGTGTAGCATGGGGCTTGTCTGTGGGCAAAAGATAAATGTTATTAAGCCAGGAAATCATATTTGCACTATTACTAAACCAATTGAATACTGCTGTAAATGCGGTGATACTGAGCAGCTGACGGGCATGACTATACCCAGTCAGTACTCACTGGATCAAAGATGTAAAATGCTATAGCGAGAGAGACAGCGAATTGAGCCTTGCAGCTGACGGGCATAATTATACTCAGTTAGTACTCACTGGATCAAAGATGTAAAATGCTTTAGCGAGAGAGACAGCGAATTGAGCCTTGTGTTTCACAACTGCTGTGATAATCCCAGTGAGGTCTTGTCCTGTCCATCGATGCCATTCAACAACTGAATCAAGCAAGAAAAAAAAAACACAACAAACTGTGGTTATCAAAGCGAAATGGGTTGCAAATAGTAGTTAGATAAGACACACGTAGAATGTGTTCTAATCAAGGGTGTTGTAGTAGCGCGCGCACTTGTCTCTAGTCACTGGAATCTCAGGTTCGATTCCCAGACTCGGCATCACATGTGAGTAGAGTTTGTTAAGCTTCTCCCTTGATTCAATGTTTTTTGGATGATCAGCCCTCATGCTTGATTAGAAACTATTTTTGCGGCTTTTGGCAGTCGCTCACGAAGCGAATCTTGCACGCATCATATCCTGCGACGATTTTTCGTTTATGCGTAACATGTTTGCTGTGGTTTGACCCATTTGCTTTCAGTCAATATCGTAAACACTGCGAGCAAGTCAATATATTCTTCTGAAAGGATGTAGAGTATTAGATAGGTTGTGTGACAAAATTTTGTGCGGAAGAATTATGTGAACGAGAATGTTGCGAATAAAACAAGTATTTCCCCATCGTTAATGCCAAAAATGAAAAGCTCCTTCGCAATATGTGCAACGTATAGGTAGGTACCTGGTATATTGTGCGTGACTTCTTCAAGGATGTCTGGTTTAAGCGTACAGTTGAGCCAGGCACATATACAGTCAAGGGGCTTGGATTCCTACGAAACAAAGAGATATAACTAATTCCATGGTTGCCAAAACCATCGAATCACAAAATTTCCTGACTTTCCACTGAGTAAAGCATAACTTGCCCTGACCCGATAATTCAGATATTCTATGTTTTAAATGTAGCCTGCGTAGCCAGGCGTTCCGGCTTGTGTGTTTCCTGTCTTGAGCAGATGACAATGATATAAAACCATCATACCAGCTAGGAGGGACCATACATTTGCACCGTGTAAACCCTCTTGCAACTTGTGTCGCAACGCCGTTAGGAGACAAGTTGCAGAAAAAATTGCTATGCGTAATCACGCCTTAAGCAACCTCCCAAGTGTATCCAGAACTGGATATACGCCCAGCTAAGCATTTAATAAGCATTGCTTTTATAAGATAGCTACGAGATAACGCTCGCTCTGATTGGCTGGAGCGCTTGTTATGTCATAACTAAAACTTAATGAACTATAAGAGACTCACCTCATAACAAGCGGCAAGCACTGCGAAGAGAGACCGATGTAAAGCGATGGCATGTGCCAATAGAGATCTCCACGGCACATGAGCAGACTCACACGAAAACAGCACGTCAAACAGGTTATCTGGTAAGGTATTGGGGTCTAATGGACGCTCTACAAAAAGAAAATGACCACAAGGCACGGTTACGGAACGGAATGCCAACATCATCATAACATCAAAGTAATTCACGATTACTGCATGCTTGCTGTCTATAACCAAGTACTTAGCCACTTTTTTCAAAGTCATAGAGAAGATTTCATATGACTACGAAAGGGCACGGCACAACGCACTTTAATGGTACGAAATTGATGACATCTTTTGAACCAATCACAACGTGCAAGGCCGTTTCTTAGCCAATCAAGATGCTCAGACATTATCATGTGACGGTCAAGGCAATTTCGTACCATTTTCCCCCCACAATTATACGAATTTCGCTCTTTGAACTTAAGAGTATGGACAGATTACCGTGCAGGTCAGTAGCAGACTTGGATGTGCTACACAGACGTTCCTCTGCTGTTACCGTTCCATCTGTAGCACTACTCGAATCTTTATCACTTGATTTCTTGTCTTTTGGTTTAGTTTTGACTTCATCTTCTTCAGCACTACTGCTATGGGGACAAGTAGGAACCTCGGGGCCTAGGGATCCTCCTTTTTTAAAGCCCATACGGGAATAGAATTGTGCTCGGATGTCTTTTGTTGGAGTAACGACCTAAAAATATTCAAAGATTTAAAAAATTATTATGAATCACTGGCAAAAACGAACTCTCTCTTAAATGGAGCTAAAGTTTATCACTAAATAGGGGCCGTTCTGGAGGGAGTTGCAATGGGGAACTGTTTGAGACACAGAAAAATCCACTCGTCGTATGTCCCCAGTTGCTTGAGTTCAAACTAGTTTGAATTTGCGGGGCATTTAGTGTGATCTAAATAACCTACATTTTCACTCCCTCTTCGAGAAAAACATCAACCAATAAAAACAATTCATAAACTGAGTTTAGCCAATCGTTGTTTTACCTGAGTAGGTTCATCTTTCTTCGTGGCTTGTCTTTTCCGTCGTCTTTTTCTAGTGGCTTCATCACTGGTTGCCTCTACTTGGATCGTTTGGACATTTTCAAAGGCAAGACAGAGATGTTCCTTGATATGACGGTTAGTGAAGTGGTTATTTATCACATCAAGAACCTGAAAACAGGATCATTACAAAACAGAAAAAATATTATTTAATTATGTTGGATATAGGATAAAGGGCTCGATGTGTAAGTTAGTCGTGCCCTGACTTATATCAGCCCAGAGGTTGTTAGGGTTCTATCTGTGAGTTAGCCATGCCCTGACTTAGATCAGCCCAGAGATTGTTTCAGGGTTCAATCTGTGAGTTAGCCGTGCCCTGAATTAGATCAGCCCAGAGGTTGTTTTCGGCTAATTTGCATAAATATCACGAGCACCCGCAGACCCTTTTAGGGTCCTCCTTGGTGTTGCAGGGAGTATTGTATTCAATGTTAGGGTTCTTCGTATTACAGGGTATTTTTTGGTTTCAATTTCTTTTTTCTTGGCTATTGTTTTGTGCTCATGGAACACCAAGAAAGAGCCCGTTTTCCCCTCGTGTCGTCTATAGATACATAATGCAGCACCAAGACAACCTACCGCTGACCACCTTACTGACCTGGTGCTTGGGGTACTGACCATCTTGTGCAAAGCAAACGAAAGGGAGCCATTTATCAGCCTTGGCGCAGTCAATCAAATAGGCCGCATTGAGGTCCATCTTATGGACACGACAGAACTTCAGGACAAGGGTCCAGTGATGGCTTGATTCAAAACTAGACCTGTTTGCGACATGAATAAAAGCATTCCATCAATTATCATACAGTTAATTGAGGAACATGAAATCTTAGTTATTACAAAAAGGGACCATTTGATGAAATAGAGGCTGCTAATGCTGGCACTGCAAGCCGGAACGTTGCTTTTGCTGCTGTTGTTGCTGCTGTTGTTATTATTGTTGTTGCTGCTGCTGTTACTGCGTATGTTTTTGCTGTTGCTGTTGCTTCTGCTGTTGTTGTTATTACTTGTGTTGCGGTTACTGCTGTTGCTGCTGCTTCTGCTGCAGCTGCTGTTGTCGCTGCTGTAGTTATTGCTGCTGCTGTCCTTCATTGCCTCGGTTAAACACCAGGACATAGGTATCCCAATCACCGAAACAACCCCAGGTATAATATATTCAAAGAATTCTATTCTTCAAGTTGGTTTACCTTTCCAGATATTCTTTACTGATCAAGTTGAGAGTTGCTTCCTCTAAAGCGGTCAATAACGTGGTCAACGGACGCGACCCTCGAGAAATAAGCTCAGAAACTACAAAAACAAAGAAACAACAGATGTAATGAAAACAACTGGCTGAAAAGTACTAACATAGAAATGTCACATCTTAAATTCACCATTCTCCACACATCGGTTCACTGGTCACAGACAAAGCATTCAATCGAGGCTGCAAGGTAGTTTCAAAGGATTCTGGGATTGCGCTAGGATTTTGTCATGTGTGTCCTGGGCACATTGGGGTCACTAACATATTTGATGGGATTCTAGATCGAGTTCTTTCGTAAGCAAGGAATTTAGTGCAATGGCAATAAATGAATCCCTTGGGTCCTGGGATGCAAACAAATTGTCAAATTGCATTTTCTGTTTTTTTTTTTGTTTTTTTTTTGCGTACAAATGCACGATTCCTGCGTGAACACGAACCCTGAAGGATTATTCTTCGTGTTTGACCAATGAACCGATGTATGGAAGGTGGTAAAAGGCCAGAATCTGAATTTGAAATAAGTTATCGCATCGCATAAGTATGTTACCTATCTTATCCTTCAATGTCTTGCCATTCCTACCATCCATTCCCTGGAATGACTCACGACCTGCATGTGACAAGATCCTATTGGCTGCTTGAATATCAACACGTAACCTTGTACTGTCTATACCCAGCATTTCAGTGAACACCACACATGCTGTAGTGATCTGTGTGTCAGTGAAATGCTGTATGGCGACGCGGTACGCTTTCTTGGATGCAGTAAGAATCCTATGAAAAAAACACGAAGGCAAATCGTGATCCCTTGCACGTGACGTCAGAGCAACCGTTAAACAAAGAAATAATACTCTAGAGAATGACACAAGTGGTCTGAAATGGGAAAACACTACGCCAAACGTCAAGAGGTATATTCGCTTAACCTGTGTAGATCCGAACGTACCTTGATCTAGTAACACAAAGCTCTGCCAACTGACTGCCCACAAACGCCGCAAACGCAAATGATGGTCGGCCATGACGCAGATAATACGAGTAGGTTAGATGCTCTTGATGGGCGTGCTGGGAAACTGATGGCGCTAGCGAGAAACTGGGCATGTCACAAACCATATCTGTCAAAAAAATCAAAACCATTTTTCAACGTGATTTTTATTACACTGCTAGTCGAAAAACTGTGGGCACAGAAATATCCCAGGAATATATGGTTGTTCTTTGGCCAATCAGAAATGACTCTCTAACCACAAGATAACGGAGAGATAACATTAACGTTTCTGATAGATTAAAAAACATTCTTGAAATATTTCTAGTTACCCACGAGTTACGGTGCCAAAAAGTACGTTAGTGTGATTAACAACTAGGGATGCGTGCTCCAGTTCAAGTTTTCCATGTGCAATAAATCGACTTTGTTTTACGAGGGTAGCACTTAATAGCCAGTGGCAAACAAACGTGTAGCCCTCGTTCCATGATCGATCATTGGAATTTGGTAGTTGATTTTTGAGGAGGAAGGAAAGCTGGAGAACCCGGACAAAAACCCTCGAAGCACAGGAGAGAACCAACGAACTCTACTCACATACGACACCGAGCCTGGCGGTACTCGACTTGGGTCGCATTGGTGAGAGGCGGCGCATCAGTACTGCAACACCCTCCACGATTGGTTTTCGAATTTAAAATTACAAACTTAAGGCAAAAGTGACAGAAATAAAGAGGTCCAAAACAAAAAAGCCCGTCTATAGTGGAGGTAAGTGCTAGCCTGCAACAATTGTGCTGGGTTTCAATCAGCTGATAAAAGTCTTTGAATCCCATTATCTGTCGGCCATATTTATATCTACTGAAAACTCAGCGATTCAGCTCATGAACATCCTACAGTAGACAGGAAATGACATTAAGTGAAGTCCACCAATAGGAATACCTCATTTACCTGCTTTTAAAGCGAGCTCATTGGTGGACTGCCACCCAAACATCCGTGAGATTTCAAGAGGTGAATTACCCTAGAACAATAAAAACGTATATATTCATTTCTCAGTAACTCTTTTGGAGGGAGGGAGGGAGGGAGGCAGACAGGCAGGGAAACAGGGAGTGAGGGAGGCAGGGAGGGATGAAAACTTTATTTCACGAGATTACCACATCTTCATTATTGGTGCTTTTACGTAAGACCTACAATAAGCTAGTTGAAACCCCGTATTCTTGGGCTAGTATGTTATACCTGTAGTAGCTGATACACGGTAATGTCCTGTGGCTCCATACCATCAACACTGGTTGTAACAGGAAACAGAGCAGTCAGGAGTTTAGGATAAGATGCGAGTGACCTGCGCAGTAATGTCTCTTGAACTTGCCATGTTGGGTTGTCAAGGGAACGATCGGAGGAAACAATGGCCTGAAAAATATGTGAAGATTCAAATGAACGTGAATTAACTACAGCACACGGCAACGTCACAGAATTCACGATGTTCAACCAATCATAGCACGCAAGAACACTGCCATCCAATTGTCCTCTTTCTCATTCGTTACAAACCGCTGTTTTTAAGGACCACAGATACATTTCTATAGGTTTAGCATTGCTTAGCGCTCTCCTCTTACCAATGCGACCCGAGTTCGAGTCCCGCCGGGCTCGGTGTCATATGCGAGTAGAGTTGCTTGTTGGTTCTTTCCTCGATGCTTGGAGGGTTTTTAATCCGGGTTTTCCGGTTTTTTCTCGCTCCAAAAAATTCAACTTCTAAATTCTAATTCAATCTAGAAGGTCCTGAATGAAAATTACCGTATAACTCTAGTAACCTAGCAAATTGTGTAGTTCACAGATACCATTAAAATTCCGTGGTATTTCAAAACATTGGTATTATTCAAGTTCTACATTCTTTACATTATACTTGACTAGTATGAATGACCTGCTCTTCAACGAGGCTAAACCTGTACAAACCAGTCAGTAGTCAAGGATCACATTGGAGAATTCCAGAGGTTTTCCAGGGCTTGGTGAAAAGAAGGGGTTTTCAAGGAGTTTTCCTGGGCCCAGAAAGAATTTTTAAATTCCAGGGCCCGGTTGTACGAAGGGTGGATAGGGCTATCCAATGGATAAATCCTTATCCAGTGGATAAGTTGATGTTGTTATCCAATAAATGTATCCACTGGATAAGGGTTTATCCATTGGATAGCGCTATCCACCCTTCGTACAACCGGGCACAGGCATTTTCCAAGAATTCCAGGACCGAGTAGTGCGAACTGTCTTCCTTATATCTTTCATGATCTATTGAAGTAGGTGGTTGGTTTACCTGTGATATGGGTCCTGGTCCATACACTAGAGTAGCTAAGGCCATAATGGGACACCCTTCATTGAGCATTGCAGTGATAGAGGGTGAACTGGTATGCAAGATGATCCTCGCGTTTGATAAACTTGCACGAAAAATGCTGTCTTTATCTGGAACATATAATAATGAATTATAATTCAAAAAAGCAAGACGCTACGAAGAACTGCTGGGAAGGAGATGTTATATAATGATCATTGCGATTGAGAGGGTAACAGCCCTTTTTAGCTTGAGCGTAATGTTTCCCCATTCCCTACCACGTGTCATTCGTCATTGGTGTCAAATTGAATGCTACGCGTTGCGTACGCTACGCTTCTCGTAACACTTCTCTTGTGTTCTGCCAATCCCCTGCTTCAGTTTATGCGCGCACGTTTTCTATTTCTTTAGTGTGCTTTACCTTCAGAATGTTTTCCAGCCAGTCGGAAGGAGATAAGCATGTCAAACCAAGGGGGCTTGTCAGACTCTAATTTGAGCTCGAAAACCGCTTCTAGTGTTTCCCCAAGTCTGTGAACAGAACATTGTTACTAAGTTCAAACTTGTTATCCTTATAGAAAAACTTCCTTAGATGTGACAGAGCGCTGGTGATTTTTACACGGCATTGGGGCTAATGCACTATTATACAGAGCAATTTTCTCTGCAACTTGTCTCGCAACGGCGTTATGACACAAGTTGCATGGGGTATTGCGGCCTGTAACCCACATTACAATTTGAAAACTGTTGCGAGACAAGTTGCAGCAATCGTTGCGAAAAATAGAATTCGTTTCTACTTTTTGACAACAATTGCGTCTCCGTTGCACTGTGTAAACCCTCTTGCAACTTGTGTCACAACGCTGTGACGCTCCGAGATTCGCGCCAAGGGTGGTGTAGTGGTAGTGCCCTCTCCTCTCACCTCTGGGTTCTCGGGTTTGATTCCTGGACTCAGCATCACAAGTGATTAGAGTTTGTGCAGCACTTCGAATCAGAATATAGAGCAAAATATAGAATTCAGCTTCAAATCATAAAAGCGTACAAACGAGTTTGAACATAAGTATACGACTATGTCAAAAAAGATTGATTGTAGGAGCAAGAGGCAATTATAAGCGGTATGCGATAAACCATAGGAAAAAGTTAATTCTAAGATCCAAGAATAGAAGGAATGGCTGTTGTTTCTTATCATTCTTTTCAAGAACACGGGGGTTGTTGTTAAGATATTGAGTGTTGTTTGTAGTCGACGAAACCATTTAAAACAACCCAATTATTCGTGTTTAGATGTATGCCCGAAATTCCTTTCCGTCCTGGAATGACGTATATACCCCTTTCACGTTAAGTCAAAGCAGCTCAATTTGGTGGACAAAACAAAAAAAATTCAAACTCCTGAGAATAGACCATTTTCGAGATACACGAGCGCTTTCAAAAATATCGCAGGCGCAGACATGAAAAAGAGGCATTTTCGGGCAGAGTCAATAGCGCGCGTGGTCTTGCCCGAAAATGCCTCTTTTTCATGTCTGCGCCTGCGATATTTTTGAAAGCGCTCGTGCATCTCGAAAATGGTCTATTGGAACCTATTGCTTTGTCCTCCAAATTGAGCTGAATTCCAACGTGCTGCAACGGGTCTACACCCATCTCGGCCTTTGGCTTCGATAACCTTTTTTGAAAAAGGTATCAAGGTTTCCTACCTGTAGTAATCCAAGTAATGGTACAGAAGATTAACAAACTGCATCCTGATACAATATTCTATGAATCTACGGTGGAAGTCACCAAGGGACACTATCTGGCCAGCAGAGCTGTCAGAGTCATCACGTGTCTGTTCCTCGGATGATGATTGGTCCTGTGTTCTTATGCCTTGTAAAGGATGTGGTTCGGTGAACAAGGTTTGGGTGCGACATAAGTGATGAAGCAGAATGTTGAAGTTGGAGAGCTCTTCAGTAGTGAACAGTCCGTACCTGCAACAAATAAAAAGCATGAGAATGCTTTAGTGTTTTACTGGGAAATACGCCACTCGTATTTTTTATACGAACTACATCCGGGACCTCAATGAAAATATTTTCCATATCCTTACACGTGAAGGTATCGATGACGTCACTTTTTCCTGCTCACTTTAACGCGCGTTGCGTACCTTTTATTTGTGAATGTGTCTAAAGAAAACTATACGAAAATATATCGATATGAAAATCTTTGCGCCACCGTGTAATATCGTCTATACTGAATCCAGTTTCGAGTTCTCTGTTGTTCGGGGTTAACCTCGCTTTTGTGTCAAATGTTCACGTGTTCCAGTGGAATTTCAAAGTGTTTGTATTGTTGACGTTGTGCATTCTTTACTTTGCCGTTGGTATTTGTGAATATTCTGACACTGAAATGAGGCCAACCCTGAGTAAATGAGTCTGTAGTCAAGGAACACTGCGGTATTGTAGGAATTCAAAAATGATTCCTTGTACCAATTCGCGTGTGCAAGCTGTTGTGTTTATATACAAGCAGTGAGCTTACCGAGTTAATTCATCCACTATAACGTCCTTGATGACCGCAGGGCATGTCGGGAACTGGCTGAACACATCACGTGTTAGTGACGGAAGTACCAACCCATCCTCATCTATAGACAGGGCATCACCAATGCTCACTACCAGGTCATCTGGACTGGGGTTTTCTTCCAGCGCCATTGCTCGAATCCAGCTTCTTATCGTTCTCCAATCGCCACGCGATACAAAGTAATGCCAGAGAGCCTGAGGAGAGATGGTAATGGAGCTCTTGGTGGTATCTATGGCGGAGAAAGTTTGAAACAAACTCGTTAAAAAAAATTTTTTTTTTCAAAAAATTAGTATTTAAAATTTAAAATTATATTTTTCTTAAATTTTGATAAATTATTAAGAAATATTGTAGTAATGATCCGACATGAAATAACAAATGTACCTTTATCCGAAAGAATGCGTTCAAGAAGTATACGTTGGCGTGCCTCAGTGTTCCATGCTTGCACCCATTCGAGCAGCACCTCACTATAACCCCCACAGGTGTCTGGTGTCTGGATAAATTGTAATGCAAATGTATTAGAGACAAAAACAGTGTTGGACTGTTTTTCAAACCTTCCTGCATCTCAGTATTTATATGACATATATTTCTGGTCGATTCTAGCAGTAGTATGAGAGGTGCTGAATTCGATACCGATATCAAAATTACGATTAAAAGAACAAACAACCAAGCGTTGGAAACAAAATGACGTCACAAGACCTAGTCACATGGTCATTTGGTCGCGCGCTGAGCGCATTTTTCAAGACTACATATAGCATGATAAATGAAAAAAATTTGTGTCAGACGTGAGTGTTATTTTCGTATTGAAATCGTGGTATATGAATTCAAAAATGACTATAAATATTTTTGCTAAAGTAGCCAACCACCTTAATAAAGCTAAGTCAAGGTATTGGTAACTTGTCATCGGTTCGTATGTTGACCGGGCTTTTCTCATCCAAACAGTCAGCTCGTATTGCATTACTAACCTGCTTTGAATGACCTTGCAACAGACTCGCTGTGTGTAAGTTGGTCTCTAAAACACGCGTGGAGCTCAAATTGAAGGAGTTTTTGAGAAGTCCAAGGTCTGTCCAGCTGAAATAAAAACGTAATTATAATAACTTATTGCGCCTTACAAGTTCAAGTTCAAGTTCAAGTTCTTTTTATTACACACATATAAATATATTACAAAAAAATAACAATACATCGTAAAAACAGAACTCATATTTAATAGACCTCCTTGTCTTAGGCGTAATGTTTTCCCATTTCAGACCACGTGTCATTCTCTTGAGAATAAGATTCTTTATTTGAGCTGTATCCATATTCATGTGTCTTCTCATTTGCAACCGTTAAACAAAGAAATGATACTCTAGGGAATGACACGTGGTTTGAAATGGGAAAAATAAATGGGCAAAAACTCCTAAGCTAAATTTCAGACGTATAGTAGACAAACGAAGTGATTTCAACGTTATCAACAACACATTTTATTTATTAGTTTTGCATACTTCCTCAAATAATAACGAAGCAAAAGAAATGGGAGCTATACTCCGGTTGATAGAATATAGACCTCTTTCACGTGACGTCAAAGCAACTCAATTTGTAGGACATAATTTTAATCTTGTGAGAATTGGAAACTATTGTTTTGTCCTCCAAATTGAGCTGCATTCCGACGTGCTGCAAGGGGTCTACAAGATACCAAAGAAAAACTCAGCTATGAAAATGAACTTTTTACCTATCTGTTTGTGATGTCAGTCCCTCCTTCGCCATCTCAAACGACTGAGAGTTGTACAGATTCTCCAACGCTTCGACAAATTGTAGCATTTCTTTCTCGTCCTTCGTGAGGTGTCCTTTCACATCGAGCTCATTTATCTGGAATGTTCAAGAAAGGTCTTCGCTTTTAGTGGTTTCTCGTGCGTTGAGCAAAGTAATGGAAGATTCAAAAAGAGCAACAAAAAATGTAATAAAGCGTTTAAATAAATTTGCAGCAAAGTTCAAAGTTTTCATGATTTTTATTTTATGCAGAGAACGCACCGTTCCTTGTGGCTTTCGCTTCATTAAATCATGCAAAAACACATGCAAGGTAAATGTGATTAATGTGTTGACGTAGAAAATAGATGAGCCAAACAGAGCAATACCAGTGAATGACACTCTTACCAGGAAATCTCTGAGTGGTCGATGTAACGTGTTAAAACACAAAGTGTGTAGTTGTTCAACTGGATCACGACCCTGCAGGAACAACAAAACAAAAGGAACAGTTGAATCAAAATATTCCTTCCTTCCTTCCTTCCTTCCTTCCTTCCTTCCTTCCTTCCTTCCTTCCTTCCTTCCTTCCTTCCTTCCTTCTTTCTTTTCTTCCCTCCCTCCTACCTTGCTTGCTTCCTCCCTCCCTCCCTCCCTCCCTCCCTATTATTAGAAAATGTGATTACCTATTGACTCTTTGCGCGCATTGGTGAAAAGCAAGCTCTGTTTTTAATCCTTCAATACCAACGAGCCATACTCACGAGATTAGTAATGATCCTGATAGCAGTATCCACATCTTGGTTGACAAGTGAAGTAAGCATGATTTCCAGTCCTGTAGTAGTGATACTAGACAGAGACCCATCACACCGTACCTGGAATACAACGATATTCAAGTTGTCTATCAATAGGGCTTTCTGGGGGAAAAAAAATAAAGATCAAGGATGACAAGTTACGTGATTTTATTTCATTTCTTTCGAGCTTCTGCATGTTCATAACTGTTACACTTGTCACGTCGAGTCTCACCTCTCCTTGGCTCCTGTTACCTAAGAAGTACGCCTGCACAGAACCAATGTTACCGCTGATCACAGCATCTTGGATGACTTCCTGGAACGCGTGCAAAAGAAACACAGCTTATGAAAATATATGATGGTGATGGTGGTGGTGATGATGATTATTATTGTTATGATCTACAGCAGTATAATATCGTGCGTCTTAAAGAATCATTGGGTTATCTCAATCTCTCCTTTTCCTAACCTCTTAAATTGCACTTCACACAACCCCCCCCCCCCCCCCCCAAATGAAAGAAATGGTAACGTGTTGTACATTTTTGTTCCGCAATCTCTTAAATCTTGTCATGCAGGAGTTTTTGACTTTCTTTACTTCCAAGCCTGCGTCGTTTCTATGAAGGCAATAGACCTTTCCCGGATTCGCTTGACTGACCACAAAACAATAGATTCAAGGCGAGGCTGGAGTAGACAAATGCTGCAGTAAATGTATGGATTTGAAAACTCCAGCCTGGACTTGAATCTTTTGTTCTGTGGTCAGTCAGGCGTAAGGGAAAGGTCTATTGACTTCCAAAAATTCCAACATGCCCTAAATGCAAATTAACCAATTATATTCTGCCACATCATCCAATCATAGTGCTGTGACGTGGTATCTCCATGGTAACGCATGGTTCGACCACACAAAATCTGACAAAGTTTAACCAAAGTATCTTTTTCTCGAACTAAAATACATACCTTACAATCCAAAGTTTTCCATTTTTCAAATGTATCCTGCGACCCTCCATCAACATTATCAAACGCAATCTCCCTATCTCCTCCATCAACATCATCCTGGTCTTGTTTCTCTGGCATGTTACCAAGGTAACGCCTTAGCTCGACAATGCTCTTGGTAACGAACATCAAACAATCTTCTACCGCTGACACCATTGTGGGCTGCTTCAGGTCAGGGCTGCCTGACGTGTCTTGGCTGATATTGGTGGTTGTGTCAGGTTTGTTCTTTTCTATGAAGCGAGTGCCATCTTCTAGCAGACTGTGTAGATAGGTGAGGGTCATTTGGAGGAGCTGGCTTGTGAAGTGAAGGTTATGGTGTTCTAGTAATGCAAAGCAAAGCAAAACAATGTATTTAAAGCCGTTCGTCACTATCACTGTCAAAATAGACTTGAGTGACCACGAAACAATGGCTTCAAGTCGAGGTTAGACTTGGTAAAATACAGTAAATGTATGAACACAGCAAGTCCAGCCTCGACTTGGAACCATTGTTTAGTGGTCCCTCAAGTGAATTGGGGAAAGGTCTATAGACCCCTTCCACGTGACGTCAAAGCAGCTCAATATTTGGAGGACAAAACAAAAGAACTTTAATCTCCTAAGAATTGGAACCTATTGTTTTTGTCCTCCAAATTGAGCTGCATTCTGAAGTGCTGCAAGGGGTCTATTACTATTATTATTATACAAGAGCCTTCAGGCAATCCCTTATATCCCTTATGTGAACTTGACATTATTATCTGTAGGTTCTAGTGCCAATAATACATTCATCTTGTCAAGCCCATTCAAAGTCACGACAGACATTGAAATGTGCTTGCTGTTTCCTTCAAAAACAAAATTAATCACAATGATTATCATTTAAAAAAATGCATAATAAAACCATTATTGAATTCGTTTTTTGCATGATACCGTAAATTATCATGACCCTGTCTTGCTTTACACTAGGCCTTACGTTTTGCGTTCTTTTTCACTGATTTGACCAATGCGTTAATCACGTGTTCTGTATGCTGTATATCCATGGTGACAGGCTGAGTGGTTGAGGAAGGACTGGGAGAGAGGAACTGTGGAGAGAGGGTTGTGCTTGCAGGGGATGCTAATGGTAGGGAAGTGGAACTTGTGAAGACTGAAAAACAAGAAAGTATGTATTAGAAGAAAACATCATGGGATGAAGGGATGAAAAGGAAGGACTGGAGGAAAGAAAGGTACGTAGGTAGGTCGAGCACCCAGTTAACTCAGTTGGTAAGAGCGTCAGTCTGTTGTGCCGGAGGTCGTGGTTTGAGTCCTGGCCAGACCAACACTCAGGGTCTTAAAATAACTGGGGAGAAGGTGCTGCCTTATTACATTTGTAAATGGTTAGACCTTCACGTGGCTTGGATAATCTTGTTAATGGCGGTCCAGTCCCTAATCAACTAAAGACGTTAAAAGAGGACCACGAGTTTATCTGGCAGTTGAATTACTGTCAAGTATTATCCTCTATAAAAAAAAGTTGTAGGAAGTTGTGGAATAGGAAAGGAAGTTAGGATAAAAGGATGGGAAGGAAAAAGCAAGGAAGTAAGAACAAGCTAACAAAACAGAAATGAATCGAGCAAATAATTGGCAGAGAGTAAAATAGGAACAAGAATCAAATAAAATCGTTCAATACCATTTTCTTGTGTTTTTAGAAAGAACGCCACAGTATCCAGTTGTCTGTGTTTTAAAGCCACTTGTAATGCCTCCAGTGGTATGACATAGTGATCCCAGTGGTTGATGTGGCAGAGTGATTCAGCAAGGGCTGCATTCTCGTACATAATCACCTGTAAACATACAGCCAATCAGTGGTGAAGTTAGACACAAATGACAGAGGAGGGGATCGAAGGGTGGTATGGGTGATGTAGAGGAATGCAAGGAAGCACTTCATTCGGTATCCAACAACTACCCCAATAACGTTTTATATATATAAGAGTTCTGGCAATTATGAATAAAATAGTGCTGATGGCATTGATGATGATGATGATGTTGATAATGGTGATGATGACATTGATGATGATGATGGCATTGGTGATGGTGATGATGATAATGATGATGGTGATGACATTGATGATGATGATGGTGATGACATTGGTGATGGTGATGGCATTGGTGATGATGATGATAATGATGATGGTGGTGACATTGGTGATGGTGATGACATTGGTGATGATGATGACATTGGTGATAATGATGATGATGATGTTGATGATGACATTCGTGATGGTGAAGATGATTTTGATCATGATGATGGTGATGATGACATTGGTGATGATGTCAATGATTATAATGGTGATGATAATGTTGATGTTCATGATGACATTAGTGATGGTGTTGATGATTATGATGGTGATGATAATGCTGATGTTCATGATGATATTAGTGATGGTGATGATGATTATGATGATGGTGATGATAATGCTGATGTTCATGATGACATTAGTGATGGTGATGATGATTATGATGGTGATGATAATGCTGATGTTCATGATGATATTAGTGATGGTGATGATGATTATGATGATGGTGATGATAATGCTGATGTTCATGATGACATTAGTGATGGTGATGATAATGCTGATGTTCATGATGACATTAGTGATGGTGATGATGATTATGATTATGATGGTGATGATGGTGATGATGATATTGGTAAGAAACATGTTGATGGTGATGATATTGATTTTGTTGATAATGAAGATAATATAATGGTGCTGACAATTTGTATCATGAAGTTGGTGATAACAATGATGACAATGACATACTTTATGCACCAGCTGATTTTGATCGACACCAAACGAAGGGATACATAACTGGTTCTTGGTCAAAACACAAGCAGGTTGAAAGAAATCACTGCTCTCAACCATCAGTATGGGCTCTGAAAACCTGGAAAAGAATAGCAAATATAAAAAAATCAGTGCAGGTTTCAGTTCACACTAGTAATACCCCCAAAAGCTCAGTTGGTGAAACAATGGTCTGCTGTACCAAGGGTGTAGCCAGGATTTTGTCTTGGGGGGACTGTACCCAAAACCCATTCTCAGAACATCGGACATTAAGAGTGAAAGGGTTTAAATCATTGTTTGCCTCTTTTCAAATGACAAATATTGTACTCAACTTTAAAATCGCGACAATTTATACTCTGTCACTCATGATAAACTAAACAAATACGTAGGTTCTTTTGCTTGCGCCTTATTTTCTACAGTGCGAGCTTTGTCTCTTTCTTGTTCGTTTAGATTCGTTTATACACGTACAGTAGATCGTCTTGTTTCTCTGATTGGTCCTTATATTCATATAACACAAATCGCACGCACTTATAGTCTTTAAATAATTTGAATCATTGTAAGACCTACTTTTCGCCCTGAAGTTGACTAGAAGTGCGAAAGCTCGGTAACTTATTAAAAAATTTGTGGACGAAACAAACGTAAACAATATGGTTATTCCCACGTACAATAGCATCTTAGATTAACAAATACTACCAATAGGATGGGGGGGGGGGGGAGGGGGGTGTCTATGCCCCTGTGTACTATGGGACAAGAGTGAGCAAAGTTCATACAGCAGAAAATACACACAAACTTCTGCAAATTGATTCTATATTAGAATGTAGAATAGTATGTCTAATAATACTCACGGATGTCTATACAAAGCATCTTTGCTTCCATACCCAAACAAGCAAACCAGCCCAAAAAGACAGTCACTTCCTAACACCAGTTGCTCCGTACTCTTGGCACATCTAAACCAGACTATCAATGAATCTGAAGCAGCAAACAGCTTTACAATATGCTGTTCTTCCATCCATTGGTCGGATTGGTAAAACAAAGACTTTGCTTCAGTCCAGGAGAATTTCGGCAAAGATGGCTCCTTATTCATGTTGTAGGAGTTTTCTGAGCTTGGGGTTATGCTCCTTGATTCTGATTTCTTTCTCTTTAGAAGGAATCCCGTCAGCTGGGATGTTTTTGATGGCTCTTCAGCTATGTTGCATGGAGACTTATTTTTGATGGAGAAATCAAGCAGTTTGAGGTCTTTGATATTACTAAACCATCTTCCAGTTGATTGACAGCTGTCAATCTTAGAGTGAGAACCAATACCAGGAAAACCTGCCAGAAAGAAATGGAAAGAAATAAGAAACAATTATTTGGCTTACAATATTTTTGGTGTTTTCAAAAGGTAGGTCAAGAAAGACAACAAAGTTCATCAACAAACAAATGGATGATTGATGTAAATGAAGGAATCAATGAACAATTACTGATGAAATGAATGAGTGGATGGATGGAATGATGGGTGGGTGGTTGGATGGAGGGAGGGAGGGAGGGATGAATGGATGGATGGATAGATGGAATGATGGGTGGGTGGTTGGATGGATGGATGGATGGAGGGAGGGAGGGAGGGAGGGAGGGATGGATGGATGGATGAATGGAGGGAGGGAGGGAGGGAGGGAGGGAGGGAGGGAGGGAGGGGGGATGGATGGATGGATGGAAGGAAGGATGGACAGATAGTATAAGACTAATTGATGGAGGATGGGTGATGGTTGGATAGATGGCCAGATCTTTTAAAATACAAGTACAAGTACAATGTACAAAAAATTAATTTCGAGGCCAATTATTAAATAATGGGCTTGCTTCAAAACAACCAACATGAAAGCCTCACCATTAGTAACACTAGTTTCATTTGCTGCCTCCATTCTCATTTCCAAAAGTTCATTCTTCCAAAACCTGTCTCCACATGCAATATCTGCCATTCTTGTGTTCCTTACAAGTTGATCTTCATCTTCCATTGAGAATGGCAGTCCTCTAGTAACAGTCTTAGTTCTAGTTGTCTTATCCTTGACATTCAAATGATCTGGATTATCTCTGAAGTAATCATCCAGGTTCACAGTGTATATGTTATTGGAGTCATCAGAGGACACGACCAGTGAGAGGTCTTCAGTCACTTCTAGATGGACAAATTTTCTCTGGAACTGTTGAGCATCAACACTGACATCTTCCAGATCTGGGTCTGTAAGATAATTTGTAAGTAATATGCAAAATACATAAGTTGAATTGAGATAAGTTAAGCTGATACCAGAGACTAATCATGCGAGGTGTGGCACTGAGAGCGAGTGAGAGCGAGAGGTTGTTTTATTGTTTAATCTGTGAGTTAACAGTCCCCTGACTTAGATCAACCCAGAGATTGTTGCAGGGTTCGATCTGTCAGTTAGCCATACCCTGACTTTAGAGGTTAGAAGCTTTGTTCAGTGCTGCCGTTGTTTTGTTTTTTTTTGTTTTTTTTATTTTTACCTTTTTCTGCCAAAAGGTGTGTTACATTTATCAATAACGGTTACACTGCCTGCCTCAGTCTAGAGTCAGAACTGTCAGTACCCATGCCCTGACAATTATCAGCCCAAACATTGTTTTGAATTCAGGGCTCGATAAAAGTTGAAAGTCTGAAGGCCTAGATATATGATACAGCCTCAAATATCTGTTGATATTTTTCTTCCAAAAAATACCAGATCATAGTATTAAATTGATTAATAATAAGGGTGACACGGAATAGTTGAAAACTAATAAACTAGTGGCCCTCTATCTAAAATTATAAAATACATATACATATAAAACTTAGAAAAGAATATTTGTGTTCACCTTAAATATGATTATAAAATGAGAAATATAGCTTAATCAATGTTGATAAACAACCTTAATGAAAGTCAAAATGCTCTACAGTACAGTATGTCTGAAGCTGTTTAGTCACATAAAAATCCCATTTTCAAATAAAAATATTATGGAAATGGAAGATCAATATATTAACGGTACAGATTACCTTGCGTGCTATAGTGATATGACTGGATGTCTAGACATGCAATAAATTCACCATTAACATGATGAATCACTGTAGTAATTATTGGTAGTTAAGGGAAAAAATGGACATTAGTACTAAATCATGTACTAAAGCACTAATCATTAGTATAGAAAATAACACCATTCAAGAGGAATTCATGAAAAATATCACACATCCATTTGGTATTTTTCATTAATTTTTCGAGAACTTAGGTGGTATACATCTACTAAAAATAAGGAATAAAGTTCCCGGATGTGTGCATTATTAATTAATTGCACACATTAAGAGAAAATTCACAATCATTCAGCCAATCAGAAACAAGTATTTTATGTACATGTATGTAGATGTATTATTGGTACAGTAACTGTTTTTGATTAAATGTATACCAGTAATGAAGTATTAATAAAAGTAGTTATTTCATAATGAGATTTCCTACTACACAACCAAGACAAGCAATATTATTAATAATGGATTTATGGCTATAATGGATTTATAATGGAAATATGCTGGAAGGCACATAAGCGTGCCGTCCTAATGAATGGAAATGATACTTATTATATTGTAACTTATTGCGATTTTGAGCTGCCAATACAGGTTTATACTGTAGTGGCGGCTAGTTGGGAGAAATTATGTATTCCATATTGGCCGTACTCACAAAGCGACAAACTCCAATACAAAATATATTTTCTTCCAATGCATTCAATACTGTACAACCCATATCGCGATTCTCCAATCAACCTTATCTACCCTATCTCCTATCAATCATATCAGCCAGGAACAGTATTAATAATGCATTACCAATTGAGCCAACCAGGTGTGTGTTTCCCTTTTTATAATAACTCAGATGAATGCAAATTGTCAAAGGATACTTGCAGTCCCAGAAGAGAATAAACAGAAGATAAGCGAATGACATCTTTTCACTTGGACCAGGGATAGAACAGGGACGACAATGGGTAGAGTCGGCATTGAATTGTCCAGAGCAAAGCATGATACCATGTTAGGCCCCACAGTTTTAACTAATTCTACAACAGCTATATACTTGTCATTTATAAGCAATGTCGCAGTATGGGTATGAGGACTCTGTTCTGTTGCCATGGCAATGATGGTAACTTCTTGGATTGCACAGTCTGATGTGGGAAACAAAAAGTTTACACAACTTTATTTAGGAATTTGATCATACTGCATATATAATCGGAAAACATTATGCCCATGCAAGTTCAAGGGTCTAAGCTACATGTACAGTATTAGGGATTGCATTGGTGAGCTGCTAGTGCTCCTATAGCCATACCTCCTACAAAGATTTTTAAAGAAGTACAACAATGAAAATGACTTGTCCATACAATTATTTTGACATGTACTGTACTGTACATGCAGGGCTTGAAATAATGCCTGGTCAGTCGCCAGTAACAATGACTGGCCAAAGTAGTTTTAGCTTGGTCATACCCCATTTCCGGCTTAATTTTACTGGCCAAAATGACTGGCAAGGCAAAGTTTTGACTTGGCAGTTCCAATTCTGGCTGGATATTGTCCGCTGACTGACTGTTATGTCAAGCAGTACATGTAAGATTGCATACTGTACCTTTTCCTCTGTCTCTAAGAAGGCTTTTCAGTAAATCTGCTGTTACAACAACATCACATATCACAGCCAAACAGCTATCATCTAAATTATCATCGCTTGTGTCCTGTTGTTGAACGTGATGTAATTCTACTGAATGATCATCTTTGATCACCACTAAACAATCATCAGGTATAGTGTCTGGATATTCATCATCGTACCTCAGATTGGCTTGCGCTCCCCACTCAAAACTAAAAGAAAATTTCAAAATACACACACGTACATGTATATAAATACAAACTGAACCATTTTCACTCGTTTTGAATAAAGCAAAGCTTCTTTAAAACTCTCAAATCTAAAATAATAAGTCGTAAATTTTGTCAAGACGTCTTTTACCTCTGAACATTACGAAGTATTTTCTGGCCTCGTTTTAACACATTACAAATCGTTAAACATTCATTTGAATCTAGAACACCCAGGGTACGAAAACCTCGTGATATTTTTGCATTTTTAGCATTACTTATGTCGAAATTTTGCCTCAACTTTTTGACTGCAACCAAAAGTGAAGGTTTGTTCTCCGCCATCTTGTTATCTCACGTGACACTCCGCTGACCCCGATCAAGGACACAGGAAGCCCATAAGGCCATTGACTTTCAGAAATAGAAACCTAATCTTACAAAATAAGCACCACCATCACAAAGAGCAAGCAGAAATATGTATTTTTTGAAAGTTTCATTGGTATAAATAAAATTCAAGTGAATCTATTTCGAATCAAAATTATAGAGATTTGTATGTGTTCAGTGATCTGTTTCCTTGCTAGCCTCGATGTGGTGTTTTTCACATTTTAAAATTCTCAAGAATTTAATATTTTTGTCTCAAACTTTCTAATTTTGTTGATGTCATTCTAATCTATAATTTTAATGTAGTGGTCAACTAAAATATGAATTTAAAAAATTATGATAAGTCAATAACGCGAAATATTTGTGGTTTTGAGATTTCCAAGATGGTATCTAATAGCTAGGTGATACAAGAAAATGTAACTAGCCAATCAGCGCGAAGCTAACAAGCTCAAGTTGTTAGCATAACCCATGACGGGAAAAAATTGCGCACCAATGACTGCCTTAGTAGGGTAGGACACGGCAAATGTTTTTCGGTATAAACAAAATTGGAACTAGAATTCAAATTTCTCTCATTACAAACGCAGGATCCAGTGTTTCTAAAATACTGAAAAGTTATTATCAATAAAATTATTTTTTCTTTCAAATTCGAGAGCTAGAACGAGCTTCGAGAAAATGTTCAGGCTCCCCTCCCTTGATTTGATAATTGGATGCGGGTTTTACTTTGTCAAAGAAGCTCGTGAACACGAAGTTTATAGAAAAACTAAAACGAAGTTTTAGCCGTAGCATCTCAATATTAGCCATGTTAAATCATTTTGACAGGCTTTGGATTCCTCTAAGAGTTCTAGCGACGCGAGTTGTGCTGCTCTAATCGAGTAAGTTTGAGTTGCTGACAAATAATTCAGCTGATATGAATTCTCATAATACTCAATAATAAAACTGAAATGTGGAGAGTCCTATTCGACGCAGCGAGCTCCCTTTGCATTTGAAGGGAACTTAACTAAATTCTAATTAACAATTAGAAGACGAACTCGAGATTTCTATCGGCTGATAGTTGACGAGGGGCTCCGGCCCCGAGTCAACTATCAAAGCCGATAGAAATCGAGAGTGAGTCTTCTAATTGTTTTAGTAAAAATCTCAACTAAACTATACTATACTAAACTAAACTAAACTTCACAAAAGCGCGAAGGAAAAGCCGCCATTTTTTCAAAACAAGTCCGGCTTTCTCTACCCACTATCTATCGGCTGATAGATAGTGAGTACGTTAGCCAATCAGAATGCAGGATTTGCAATGGTATAGTAGTAGAATTTTACTAATACTAGTTACATGTTCGTATAGATGCTAAGCTTTTATTCTGTGAATATTATACGGTATGCCTTATTTTGACCGGCTGCTTTATAACATGTTCCATGAATTAACATATTCAAACAGTATTTTTTAACAGTTATCACCTTAATTCTAGAAATAGAAAGCTTGCGAATATCTTGATACGTGTAGAAATACATAATGCGAACGTTTCAGTAGCTGCAAGCTTTTCAACACTTGTCTTCTTTTAAATTTACTGTAGAAGCGAACGAGAGTTGTTGGGTTTCCCTTCGGTTTGTTTATATTCTCGCACAATGACGCATTGTAAAAATGCACGGGCTAAAGGCTTATAAAAGGCTAACAACTTTGGAGGGATTGCATGCAGGCCTGGTCGCAAATACTTTACCTAGCATTGTTTTCGTCCACTAAAACAGTCCCACGATGCATTGCAATACCAACTCGACCAGGTTTTTTCCTATCGAAACGGCAAATAGGCTTGTGGGCAGTGGATTTGGGGACGTGAGATGGTGCCATTATGAAGAAAGGAAGAAATAATATCCAAGGGAATGATATGCGGAATGTATGCATATTTGTTTTTCATTTTATTTTCTGCCAAAATTGCAGAATAAATGCCAGTACGAACGTTTTCTTTCTTATCTTTCTTAATATTTAGGGTTCTCAGAAATTAACCACTGCAGATATCCATCTATTTTCACTGACAAATCAGATTTGCAGTGAAGTAAAAATGAATTATTAACACGATAAGTCCATTAACTCTACTCAAGAACTTTCAAAATAAAGAGACATTTATCTCAAGCGCGTGTATGATAAAATTAAGCTCAAGTACAGCCTGTCTTATGAGTGTTTGCTGTCGATTTGAGAAGCACTTTGAGTGAAAACTTAATTGACCGATTGAGTGATTCGCCGAATCTCGACGAAGAACGATCCAGTCATATTCAAATAATAGTAGTGAAGAAACGTATAGTTCTTGAAAACGATATTCAGGACTAATATTTTCTATCATGAATTTCGAAGATAATTTATTCTTATCTGCAGGAAAATGTTAACCTTTTTTAGAGATTTATTCATTGCTTTATTTAATTAGTTTTGAGCAGGAAGCTAAGTCGACTTCAGTGTTCAAACCCTCAGACTCATTTTACTCTAAACATCTTGACTAATTATTGGACTGAAATCCCCAGGCAAATAACTTAGTTCTTGAGGGCATGCGTAAACAAAGCCAAGAAGATTCTAAGTCAACCAATTTTACATTTAAGTAGAAAAAGCTTTTAATGCGTTGAGTTTTGGAGTAATTAAAAGCAATATAGGCAGTAGGATTTGTCAAGAATTTGCATCAGGTTTGCAGAACAAGACGCCCGCCTTGAAGTGATCATCAATATGAAGAGCTAACCCTACTTTGAATTGGCTTTTTTATAATGATTGATTTAGAATGTTACTTAGAGGCGTACTAAACCAAAGCTAAAGTCAAATATACGAATTAAAAACTGAAAGAAGTATAGCAGTTCGTATTTTATCTCTCTCAGCTCTCTCACTCAGGAGTATCACTTTCTACACTGGACGCTGAAGGTAAGGTCACCGCAAGAACTATGAAACTATAATTATTTTTGCTGGTCGAAATCGCTAGTTTTTTTTTTTGTTTTTATTTACTTGTTTTTGCCAGTCAAGCTTCGCCTTAATAAGAACCAGGAACAGCTAGTAAAAAAATTATTAAATATGTGCATAAAGATATTCCGTAAATATATATAACAGTAAAAAATGTGTCAGGGAAATGAGTGAGTACTTGTTAGTTCGCATCGTTAAGAAAAGTATGCTCTATTTAGAGAAGAAGTAGCAAGTTTTTATATGCTCCGCTGAACAGATTGTTTTAAATTGATTTGCGATACTGGAACCACGATTCAGTTTGGCAACTTTTGTTCTGTCGTGGATCTATTAGTTTTCTGTCGAAATTTCTTGTTCGGGTTTAAATAAAAGTGCCTCTAAATTTCATAAAAAAGAAGCAAGGCAATAAAATAGTCAAGATTTAATTATGACAAGCTGTTCGCAAAAAAATTGTCGAGCAATCCCTCCCCCCAAAAAAAGTTAATACAAAAACATCAGCAAACTTGCAAAGCAGCAACAACATAAACAACAACAACAAACAAACAAAAGCAAACGAAAAAAAAAAAAACACGAACAAAAAAATAAAAAATAAAAAAATAAAAATAAAAACTAATGCCCGGCGGTGATTCCGTGCATGTGAAATTCGACGTCTAAACCGGGCTTAAGAGCAAATGTTATATACAAATGTTATCAAAGAATACAAGATGTTCATCATAGACAGATAACTTAATGATATTTCTTTATATATTTTTTCCTAATGCCATAAGATACCATAATTTAAAACGACGTCTGTCATGAACAATCCAAGATGGCCGCTGAAAGGCAGTTAAAACCTCTCTCTTTGAAAATTGCAAACAATAAAATGACCAAAGCACGACAGATCTTAAAAATAAAAACACTCATGGACTGGAACTGGATCTTGGCATGTGTGATTCAATAACTGTTCCATTTGTATTCCAACCGATATTACCGGTTTTTCTGGACAAATTGAAAACATCCGGAAACAGCTTTAGTCACAGGTTCTTGTTTGTTGTATTGGTCTATCACAGTTTAGTAGATTGTTACTCGCTTCGTCCAGAGCTCTTTGTTCCTTGCTGAATACCAGAAGGAATTCGCGGGCTCCGTTCTCCGAAAATATCAACATGGCGACCATGGCTTTTGATAGGCATTTTATTGGATATGATCGTAATCCGCATATAAACAATTGAAGAAATTAAAAAGTTAAAAGTTTGATATATTATACGGTATCTCAAACGTTTATCATCGTATTATAGTTTTCTACCCTTGTAGATGAATCTTCATGAATAGTTTGTTTGTTGATGCAATGATAATCATTAAAATAAGCAGTTATTATTTTTTTGGGTCTTTCTTGGTGTTGCAGGAAATATTGTATTCAAGTTTTATGTTCTATGACAATTACAATGCGCATCTTTGAACGATTAGTTTATAAGTATGAGTTTTCGAATATATGTAATATTTACATTGATCTTGATCAGGCCATATTTATAGTATGGCTTTGACTAAGTGCCAACATTCTTGGGTTAACTGGTTAGATAGTGGTGCAGATTTTGTTAGGATTTTTTCTTTCGATTTTTTCTTTCGTTTTTTTTCTTTCGATTAAGGCTTTCGACTCTGTCGCATAGTATGTATTCTTTGCACCACTTTGCACCACTGGTTAGATAGTGGTGCAGATTTTGTTAGGATTTTTTCGGCTTTCGATTTTTTCTTTCGATTTTTTTCTGTCGATTAGGGCTTTCGACTCTGCGTCGCATAGTATGTATTCTTTGCACCACTTTGCACCACTGGTTAGATAGTGGTGCAGATTTTGTTAGGATTTTTTCTTTCGATTTTTTCTTTCGATTTTTTTCTGTCGATTAAGGCTTTCGACTCTGTGTCGCATAGTATGTATTCTTTGCACCAAAGTAGAACAAGTTACTATCAATCCTTTTATAACTAATTGGCTGATGAGTTTTTTAGAACATAGAAAGCAGAGAGTTGTAGTTAATGGTATTCAAACTAAATTTCTATCTATCAATAGGGGTGTCCCACAGGGGACCGTCCTTGGACCAATTCTCTTTTCCATTCTCGTACATGAGATAAAGGCTGTTTACCCTAATAATTTATTGGTTAAGTATGCAGACGATATTACACTTAGCATACCTATTTATGCTAGTGTTAGCTCTGATGATGCAGAAGTTTAAGACTAGTTCAGTCCTTTATAAAGTGGTCTGAGGAAAACCACATGAAGAAAACATGGGAATTGCTTCTCAGAGGAAGTCGGCTCCTGATCGTTTCGAGATTATTGATCGCAAATATAAGCTTAAATTACTGGGCGTTACATTTGAGGAGAACCCTACTAACTGGGATACGCATTTTGAATATTTAGTAATCAGTAATTACTTAGTAAAGCTAGTATTCGGTTATACATACTTAGGATGTGTAAATATTATTGTTTCACTACGAGTAATTTTGATTTACTTTTCCAAAGTCTTATTTTATCCATTTTTACATATGCTATTGAAGTTCGGGTTAGTGCTTTTTAGGATAAGTATTTAAGCAGAGTTGACAAGTTATTCGCTAGAGCCTATAAGTTTGGCTTCTGTTCTAAACAATATAGAATTTTAGAGGTTCTGCACAATAGAGATTTAAAGCTGTGGCACAGAATCACTACCTCTTACACTGCTATCAGTGATCTCTTACCACCACAGAGAAAGATAGATAACATACATGTATAGATCGAATGCCAATATGGCCGTCATTGACTTTCAGAAATAGAAACCTAATCTTACAAAATAAGCACCACCATCACAAAGAGCAAGCAGAAATATGTATTTTTGGAAAGTTTTGTTGCTATAAATAGAATTCAAGTGAAGCTATTTGGAATCAAAATTACAGAGATTTGTATGTGTTCAGTGATCTGTTTCCTTGCTAGCCTCGTTGTGGTGTTTTTCACATTTTAAAACTCTCATAACTTCTCAACAATTTAATATTGTTGTCTCAAAACTTTCTAACTTTGTTGATGTCATTCTAATCTATAATTTTAATGTAGTTGTCAACTAAAATATGATTTTATAAAATTATGATGATGTAGGTGGCGGCCATATTGGCATTCGGTCAATATATAGGTGATAGGCAACTCTTTCTCTCTCTCTCTCTCTCTCTCTCTCTCTCTCTCTCTCTCTCTCTCTCTCTCTCTCTCTCTCTCTCTCTCTCTCTCTCTCTCTCTCTCTTTCTCTTTCTTTCTTTCTTTTTTTCTTTCATCAGATAATCGATTTTTGCCTCGCGGTATGTCGATCTAAATTCAAACTAAACTATTAGCCTTCATCGTTAACACCTGAAGGGCTATAATCATAGCCGCCCATTCCTGGTGGTGGGTCTCAAATGATAATTAACGGCAGAGTCTAGCTTCCAGATAATCAGTTCATTCATGCTAGATTACGAATTGACATAATTGACCTATCTTTCTATAATGATTTAAGGTGTGAAGACTTTATTTTTGTTTTGTTTCGTTCTCCTTTAATTTTTCCTTTTTTTTTTTTTTTTTCTGGAAAAAAAAAAGGTTGAGTAAGGGAATATCACCGGCTGCCTTCTTGGAATAATTTCAAAAAAGGCTCATTAAAAGATTAACATCTTCAATTAGTTTAAAAATAGTTGTTTGGAAAATCCACACTTAAAAATTATTAGCCTAAGTTGAAGTATAAAGACTTTATGGCACTAAAGAAAATTCAATTATTTGCACAACAATTCATTCGGCCATTTCTTTTTTCAGTTAATGATTTAATTGACAGTTAGTTTGAGCAGCAAGTTAGAGCTGTAAACAGTTTTTGAATTCGATAGGAAATACAAGAGAGAATGATGAATAGGTATTTAACAAAATGTCATTCAAAATGCTACAAGGAGTTGGTCTTTTTGAACTATTTTGAGTAGGTCATTTGAATGAAAACATCGACAACCAAAGCTGTTCGACATGGCTCTTTTTGATCCCATTCATCATGTGCCTTTTTATCTGATTAAATTTAAACTCAAAAATAGCTAACTTAATTCGAATTATGCCATTACCGATAGCATATCTTAAACGAAGCATATAAAAGCCGACAAATATCCAGAATTACACTATGAGAACAGCGCTGCGCTCATTCATATTTTTTTTTAAAAGCAGTGGTGATTCTCTGTGAAAAGATAAATCTGTGTGGCAAATTTGCCTTTTATTTCCCGCCAATACTGATTGCCTCTTTTAGAATCAGTTGAAGTCGGAAAAAGATATTGATTCTAGATAATTAACGGTCGAAAAACACTGTAGACCATGAACCATTAGTCCATAACGAAAGTGAAGGCATAAAACTACGTGAAGAAGGGGTAAGTAACAAGGAAACGTTTAAAAAAAATCTCGTGATTGTAAAATTCAAGTAAATATTGTTGCTCGATTGATTCGGTGATAAACTTTGTGAAGTAAGCTTAACACGCGAGGGAATTAAAAATGTTATAAAAATGATGATGTTTAAAAAGAAGCATTTTGAGGAAAATCTGACCTTAAAACCAAATCTGGATAAAGCTTAGAATTATATATAGAAAAATAGAGCCAAGATTATGAGGTAGTTTAATTGGAATGTTTATAAGTTAAGTTTTATAGCTAATTCACAGTCGAATTCCAAACCAACAGGATTATTTCCGCAACACAAGACTGAGGTCTAATTGAAAGTCGGTTGATGCTGGATACTTTTTATGATGTTTGTGCAATATAGAAATACAATGTCTAATCCAACCTTGGCTTTTAAGCGAAAAACTTTATGAACGTTAATGGCGTTTTCCTGAGCTTTGATTTTCCTTTCATCAGTTCTTCGTAAGCTGGTTCTCTCCGTACCGATCATTCATTACCAAAAAAGTGCACATTCTTTAGATTTCAAAAGAGTATATAGTTTCAGTTTAGATAGGACTGGCATCTTATTTGAAAACAGTCGAAAACAAAAACCCTACATTCGGCTTTAATTTTTAGTTACAAATTAAATGACCGCCTGGAAAAGTCTTGCTTCGACTTAATGGTGGTCATTCTCAACTGTTAATCAGTATACATATAACTGGCTGCTTTGTATCCGTTCAACTTCCAAAATGTTTTTGTTCATTAATTAAGATGCCGTTTTTCATTATCTAGGAAGTCGTTTTGAATTAAGTCGTTCCTGCAGAGCTGAGCTAGCTAGCGGCGTTCAAAAGGCATTTTTTTATACTATTTTTGGTTTATTTTTTTGCGAATTTTGAATCAAATTCATTTACACTTTCAAAATATTTGAGCGAGCGAGAGAACGACGTGAAAAAGTTACAATTTTTTTATTGTTATTATTTGGCGCGAAAATACGCGGCCGCTACACCGGAGGGACAGCTTCTTTTCTGGTAATCATCTAAGTGTTCTTAGCAGGTAATACTATATCTAGCTCGGCTCTCCGATCACCTTTCGCCTCCATGTTGTGTTGTAGGCCCAGTCTGAGTGACATCATAGTTTCGCCCAACTAGAGCAGCAAAATCTCTCGGAAATATTAATGGCCGCTCAAATCGGTATAAAATCTTTACAACGAATTTATCAGAATTAGCACGTGAGAAAAGGTTTTTTTCTTGAAACTAAGTTTTTAATTTTCTTGTTAGAGATAAATACTATCAGTGCTTTCCACTGACGAATATCTGTTAAGCATTTCCGGAGAAGTTAATAAGTAGGTACTAATTTATATTCATAGAACTATTGTATTCTATCATTCTTATTTGAAGATTTAGGATATTTTGATAGCACTATCGAGACATTAGGGTGCCTACATTGGCCTGCGATTATCAGTTACAAGTCATGATATGGCTTTAGGAAAAACTCAGTGCATGGAAAAAAGACTAACTCTCTATCCTAATGTTGATAAGCTGAGAAGAGAGGGGAAAAAAGAAAAGAAAAGAAAAGAAAAAAAACGAAAAGAAAAAAAAAAACGAAAAGAAAAAAAAAAGAAAAGAAAAGGAAAAAAGATAATATAGGATAAGATAAAAAAAAAGAAAAGAGAAAAAGAAAAGAAAGCAAAAAAGGGAAATAAAAAAAAGAAAACAGAAAAGAAATAAATGACTGAGATAATAAATGAAGGAAAGAAAGAAGAAAATGAGTTAATGGAATGAACGAGTGAATAAATGAATGAATGAATGAATGAATGAATGAATGAATGTATGAATGTATGAATGAATGAATGAATGAATGAATGAATGAATGAATGAATGAATGAATGAATGAATGAATGAATGAATGAATGAATGAATGAATGAATGAATGAATGAATGAATGAATGAATGTATGAATGTATGAATGAATGAATGAATGAATGAATGAATGAATGAATGAATGAATGAATGAATGAATGAATGAATGAATGAATGAATGAATGAATGAATGAATGAATGAATGAATGAATGAATGAATGAATGAATGAATGAATGAATGAATGAATGAATGAATGAATGAATGAATGAATGAATGAATGAATGAATGAATGAATGAATGAATGAATGAATGAATGAATGAATGAATGAATGAATGAATGAATGAATGAATGAATGAATGAATGAATGAATGAATGAATGAATGAATGAATGAATGAATGAATGAATGAATGAATGAATGAATGAATGAATGAATGAATGAATGAATGAATGAATGAATGCATGAATGAATGAATGAATGAATGAATGAATGAATGAATGTGTTATTTGAGAAGTGGAAGACAAGGACATAATAACCTTGAATACAAAATTAAATCTTTTCATCCAACCTTTGACAAATGAATCCTCAAAGAGGTTCTCTTCAGTCCTGTAAGTTGTCTTTTTTCGATTCCACATCTGTGTTTTATCCCTTTAGTCTTCTGAAACAAGGCTCAAGTATATTCAAGGGTGTGATTCTATAACTGATAAGTAGTTTGTTTGGCAGCAATGATTGCCATTTTTATTCTTCGTCCAACTGCCTGAAATGGAGATTAATATTTCCCCTTTGCAAGTATTCAACTAGAATTGTTTCAAGAGCTACTAGAAATCAAAGTTACCGTGATGAAAAATCAGTTACGTTTTTTGTCTCAAGATTTTGGGCCACAAAATGCATTTATATAGTGATTGAAAAAAGGGTGTTTTAAGTAAGATAAATAATTACGATAAATGGGATTTAGAACAATTAGTGAAACCCGAAATTCATCATTTTGATTGGCATAAGTAATGGAAAATCCTCTTCTGTGATTTCTTTCACTTATTCACTAGTTTAATCCTTAATTTAACTCAGTTGTGCAATTTTTGTGAAATATCTTACGGTTCTTGATTTATTCACACTTCAGTTGCAGTTAATCTTTTAAGCTATATATTCATTCTATATTTTTTTCCCAATTTTCATCTGTTCAACCCCGCGACTCTTGTTGTCCATTCGGCGGTTTCGATCGGTGATCATTCGGAGTATCCTTTCGGGTATTTGGTGTCAATCGGTGTCCGTTCGGTGTACATCGGTGCCAAGGTTTTTCTATATAATGAAATTATTTAAAGACGATGCTTCCCTTCCCCCCCCCCCCCTCACTATTTGTCCACACCAAACCACCCATCCATTTGTCCATCTATCCAGCCATCAACCCACCTACCCATCTATCCATCTATCCATCCATCCATTCACCCATCTATCCATCCATCCATCCATCCATCCATTCATCCATCCATCCATCCATTCACCCATCCATCCATCCATCCATTCATCCATCCATCCATCCATTCATCCATCCATCCATCCATCCATCCATCCATCCATCCATCCATCCATTCACCCATCCATCCATCCATCCATTCATCCATCCATCCATTCACCCATCCATCCATCCATTCACCCATCTATCCATCCATCCATCCCTTCATCCATCCATCCATTCACCCATCCATCCATCCATCCATTCTTTATCCACCCATCCATTCATCCATCTACCCATCCATCTTTCACGTCCAACTATTCATCCCTCCCTCCTAGCTCCCTCCCTCCATTTATTCATCCATTCATTCATTCCTTTTTTCCTTTCATTTCATTTTTCCACTATCTATCCATCTTCATTTTCATCATGTTCACAATAACCCTCTTTCACATGTTCAAAATTACCCTTAATCGTAAATCTTTTTAAATTCCCAAATCCATTTATCAAATAGAAACAAAGATCAATTAAGAATACTCAACACAGCCACGCTGTAGATCAAGAAATAACGTGATTTGTTTTGTGGTCCAATCTTTATTTACACATCGATCCTTTTGAAACTTCTCATTGATTCTGAGTACACCCTGATATTTCACTTAAGCCCATTCTAAAACACATTTAAAGCAATATATATAATCGCAAATACTGGCCTCTGTTTGGTCAAAATCGACAAAACAAAGTGTTCATCTTATACCCGACACATTCCAAGAAAACAAATTTACACAGAAACTTGACGGGAATCTTTCCAAATATTGAACACATCAGCTGTAGCATTGTTTCGATTATACAACATCCGGTACAGTTGGAGTTTTGAGTATTGACATTGTATGAGTTGATGATTTAAAACCCTAAAAATTACCTCCTTTTGTCGTCCCATTTTACATGTTGTTTCTCGACATTCGGTTATATTATATATGTCATGTTATGCTAAAGTATCATGGGCTATAAAGTGGGAGTAATTTCATATATAATGCCGATATAATACCTTGTTTTTCTGAGCTAAGTGCTTAACAAAATCAAAAGATTTTCACACGGCTTAAAAGCAAGTACTGCCTCTAAGTATGAATTCTACTTCACTCTCAAAAATATACGAAACACATATATATTTTAGTTTCGCTTAGATTTTTCGTTCTTCGTTGGTTAAAAACAATCAGATATCTTAGGTCGGCTCCGAAAGTATTTTCGCATGATCACGTGATCACATGAGGTTATTTATGCTAATGATAAATTCAACCCTGCTTGAGTAGTCTGGTTCATTTAACGTTAGTTGACCATCCTTGCTACTAAACATATACTGTTTAATATTTTTCTTTGTACAGATTTAACTGTATCGATTAATACTCCCGCAGAATCGTACACAGACAGCAACATCATCAACAGACTGCACCAGTTACACAACTCCAGATAGGCGAATCACTTGAAGAACAAGAACCAGCTCTTCAAGGGTTGTATGGACTATTCTTACAACGAAAGGTAAGAATGTCTAAATTTCCAGAGAAATATATAAACATCTTATAATATTACGCTAAGAATTATATATATATTTTTTACCAAACTGAAATTATTTTACGACATATTTGTTTTTCAAATATGTATCAAATAAAGCCGTCCGCAGTTAAAAAAAATCGCTCAAGATATCCTTAAAAAAACGCCAAGGTTTCAAATACAAAGCTATTAAAATTCCAATAAAAATGTTTTCGAATTTTCTATTTCAAAAATGCCAAACAATTTTCATAAAGAAATTTTAGCTATTTGATCGACTTGCAATAAAAACCGAAAGTAAACAAATGCAAATTAAATACTGAAAGACGCTCTAAAAAAGTTAGCATAGGAAAAACTTTAGTAAAATTATATCCATAAAGAGTCAAAATGAATAAATACCAGCTGTTATGGGAACAAAAGGTTATGATAGCAAAATTTCTTTCACCAGATACTGAAAACTTCACAAAACATCGTTTTTATTAAATTTTTAATATCTTCATTCACGAGCTTTTCAAATACTAAAATGTTTGGAAAGGTGTCCACGTACACGTCGAATTGCAACTTTCAAAAAAGCATCTAAAAAATAAAAACTTATCATAAAAATGAAAATTTATCATAAAAATGGTAAAGGTTTTAAATTCGAAACCGCAATGTTTTGTCATTAACTCGTGTTTCGTAGGAAGATGAAGTCAGCTGGAAGAACTTTGTTTTGACTTCGAATCTCGTCTCCAGGGCAATTCTTTTACTGTTCGAAAATTAAAATTAGCTATGACGTGATTTCGTTTACTTAGGATCGTAAATAAAAATATCAGAAAACTATTTTTTCATTCAAATATTAATAGCGATTCAAAACTCGTTTTTATTTTTTTATTTGCTATTACATTCAAAGTTAAATTTTCGCGCTAGGACGAGATAAAAAGGGATTTTCCCTCCTCGTCTCAGAGACAATAACAATAATTTTACAATAAGTATTTAGAGTAGATTCAAGTTTTTTTGTAGTAAGTTTTATTCTTCGAAAAATGTCTCTTAAAACCAATAAAAGGATTACGTATACTGAGTAAATATATTTTGGTATTTGCTTATGAGCTCAAAGCTAATAACATTTTGCCGCGCTCATCAAGGGATTTTTTTACATTCTCTTTGGATAATTATGATATTGTCTTTGACGACAAAGTTGTCCAGTTTTTTCAACTATGAATAGTAAAATAAATGGATAAAAACTGTTTTTTACATGAAGAGATTGAGAAGGCTTCTTCTTTTTATTATATATGTAATATTCAAATATTAAGTTCTGTCTTTTAATTTACGATGTTGTAAATTTGGGCGGGAAATCTTGAGCAGGTAGTTTCGAAATCCATCTCTATCAAATGGCTTTCGAAAGGGTTAAGAATCAAAACTACAAACACTTCATCTGCAATCAAAACAAACAAGTATCAAAACCGAATTTCCCCAACATCTCTCGAGTCGACACATAGTATCTAAAAATAAGCATTTTTTCTACATCATTCGATTCACTAAGACTCACTTTATTCGGATAGGAAGAATATTTTTTTCTAAAGATGAAGACTGAGATGTTCGCCAAAGAGAAGAATACTCTAGACGAAACTTAAGATAAAAATTCTGCAAGCTCTTAAAGCAGATTACTCTTTCTTCGATGCTGTCTTGAAGAGCCGTCTTGAAACCCTTCAGTAGCTACTTCCTTTCCTTTTAGGAGAGACAGGCAGGAGAAAAAGGGTGGGATGAAAGAAGAATGTTTACATTTATTTTCATTAAGCGACAGTCTTTATCAATCTCAATTTCCGTGGGTCTCTTGGCCAGGAAAAAAGCTCTATTGACCCTGGCTTTTAATGGAAAATCTGCCTTCCAAATGTGATTTCAGAGATTTTGTCTCCAGCTCAATCTGGCTCGAGGCGATGTCCAAGGCCGTTTTTTTTAGCTTTTCGGGTGTATTTTGTCAATCTGTCAATTCTCAAAAGTAATTCGTAGTTTTATCCGGCCAGAACTCAAGGATCTTAGTGAATTAATCAAAACTTTTTTGACATAAAAACTGACTTTATTCATTTATACTTAAGACTTCTGTCAAAATGTTAAAAGTAACGAGGAAGGACTCCAACCGAGCTCAATAATGAGGTGCAAAACTAACTGATCTTTTTTTCCGTTAAAATTCGTTGTTGGGACTGATAATATTGACTGATACTAAATTTTATGAAAAGAAATCTTAAAAGGATGACAATTTCTTGATCCTTTGTTGTTGGGAGACCGTTACTTAAACTTAATGAAACTTCCGAAAACTCTTATGAAAGTACTCTGGAAACAGTCAAAGGAGGATACAAGTGTCATGTTATAATGCTTTCCTAACGATAGTGAAATTGAAAGTTCCAATCCTCAAAACAACAAGTGTGAACTTGGCTTTCACGGTTCAAAGTATGATCGGCACCACCCCTCGACTTCCGTTTTCCTGTTGACTGATCTCGCTCGTTGGTTCGTTCGTTGGTTCGTTGGTTCGTTGGTTCGTTGGTTCGTTGGTTCGTTCGTTGGTTCGTTCGTTGGTTCGTTCGTTGGTTCGATCGTTGGTTCGTTCGTTGGTTCGTTCGTTCGTTGGTTCGTTGGTTCGATCGTTGGTTCGTTCGTTGGTTCGTTGGTTCGTTGGTTCGTTGGTTCGTTGGTTCGTTGGTTCGTTGGTTCGTTGGTTCGTTGGTTCGTTGGTTCGTTGGTTCGTTGGTTCGTTGGTTCGTTGGTTCGTTGGTTCGTTGGTTCGTTGGTTCGTTGGTTCGTTGGTTCGTTGGTTCGTTGGTTCGTTGGTTCGTTGGTTCGTTGGTTCGTTGGTTCGTTGGTTCGTTGGTTCGTTGGTTCGTTGGTTCGTTGGTTCGTTGGTTCGTTGGTTCGTTGGTTCGTTGGTTCGTTGGTTCGTTGGTTCGTTGGTTCGTTGGTTCGTTGGTTCGTTGGTTCGTTGGTTCGTTGGTTCGTTCGTTCGTTACTAACTTCCTAGCTTCCTTCTTTCCCTCATTTTTCTTTCTTTCCTTCCTTCTGTATTTCTGTCTTGCACACGATATACCATATCGCTCACGGCTCCAAAATACAAACAAAACCGTATGATTTGATTTGCAAAAACTAAAAAAAAGAATTAAGCCAAAAAAACAGCTTCAATGGTTTTTAACCCCACTTAATTCAGTAGAGCTAATCTGCAGAGCAAGAGATAAGAGAACTTTGAAAAACGGATTAGATTTGTGGATTATAATGACTGAAATGATCTATTAGCTTTTTGATGGCTCGCACAACTGTAGGTTTAATTCTTCTAATTACAGTGAGGTCGACACTCGAGCCGTGAACACTTCGAGGTTTTTCATACTTTTTTTTCTCCTTTATCCCTTGTGTGAATCGATTGGAAATATGATTTATTTTGAACAATAAGATTATTTGAGTTCAGTGCTTCATTTTCAGAAGGTTTGAAGCAGTAAAAAGTTCATAAAATAAAAAATATCAAGTGTTCATGGTTCGAGTGACCTCACTGTAATATTCTCAAGAGAGAGAGACAAAAATACCTGACGACTAAACAAACTGTGACCTTCGCCGGCTATGCTGGAATGGAAAAAGTCCCCTTCACAGTTCCCTGTGCCATCTTGAAAGGAAACCGTGCCTTTGCATCGAAGCGAGACCAATTGACCAATCAGCTGATCTGAAATAGTGACGTAGAATGACGTCACTGCAAAACTGAGATGTCATGAAGTCTGTGAAAATTGACTTATAAAAGAGTTTATCTGAGATAAATCTAGATTTTCAGGAGAGGTTCTTGATATTTTTCATACATTTACCATGATATTCATTATTGAGTGGGAAATCAAATAAAAGCTACTAAGGATGACACCTCAGTTTTGCAAAAAATTTTTATTCTGGTTGGCTAATATTTTTACTTAGAAAAAACCTACTAATGGTCTATCACCAATCGAGCCCTGTGATTGGCTGAGCTACTAGGGGTCTATTAGTGATAGACCTCTAGTAGCGAAAAGCGCCGGTTTTGAAAACCAAAAAAAATATATTTAAAGCAAAATCCAAAACTTTTTGCATCCTTTTATTGGACCGATTAGTAGGTTTTTACTAAAACAATTAGACCTCTCGCCCTCATGGCCTACGAGTCAATAGCCCATGAGGCCTTCGGCCTCATGGGCTATTGACTCGTAGACCATTCGGACTCGAGGACTAATTGTTAATGAGATCAGCTGGAAGGTGTTAACTGGAAAAAGGTCTCTATCATTGTAAAGCTCACCGTTGGACTCGCTTCGATGCAAAGGCATGGTTACCTTTCAAGATGGCGCAGGGAACTGTGAAGGGGACCATTTGGGAGGACGAAAACCTGAGAACCCGGAGAAAAATCCTGGAAGGATAAAGGAAACAAACAAACAATAGCCATTAGTGTGTGATGCGAGGTCCTTGGATCGAGCCCATGAACACAGAAGTAATAAGAAGCGGAGCATAGAGTCATTCCAAAGTTCATCAGTCCGTAGTTTCCCACAATCCCTTACGATCCCGAGTATGAGGTGGAGGTCAGGGTAATATTTGCATAACGGTGAACACTTCTCAATGCATCCATTTAAATAAACACCTTTCACGTGACGTCAAAGCAGCTCAATTTGGAGGGCAAAACAAAAGAATTTCAATATTCTGAGAATTGGGATCTATTGTTTTGCCTTCCAAATTGAGCTGCATTCCGACGTGCTGCAAGAGTCTATTTGTTTACATTTTTTTATGCAAATTTTTACTCTGACCTCGACCTCACGCTCAGAATCGTAAGGGATTGTGGGAAACTACGGAAAGGAGCATGAACTTTTTTTCATTAGCTGTTAGTGTTTATTAGACGGCAAAGGAACAAAACGTTTAGCATCTATTTAATCAATTAGTAGTGCCCAGGTTTATTAGAATGACTCTATTGGAAACCACTTCTCGTCAACCAAGCTGCATAATCAGTAACTGAGTAACTTTGTAGCTGATCTGCTGATATCTGATATGCGATCCATTAAGAGTACAAACACGTAAAATGTAACATAACTCAGAATCGGACTGATAATCAGTATTTTACAGATAAAAGCAGGTAGAGTGTACGGGTATTCGGTTGAAAAAGGTTTAATCTTATGACACTTTTTGACCGGTTACCCAGCGAACTGCAATGTAAAGGTAGAGAATAGAGTTTTAATCGTCGAAGGCTGGTTGTCGGTCCATGACGAAAAAAACATAACTTGACCAATATCCCTGGCGTCTATCTGGACCTCACGTACGCTTGGTCAAACCTTTTTGTATGGCAATAACATCAAAATCGGCTGTACGCGATAGTACTACACTTGACTCGTTAATCCGTTTAAATGATACCAATCTCCGACATGATTCCGGCCAGCAAGCACCAAATACTCGAATCAAATACCAGATAATACACAAATACTTCAAGAATGATTCTCCTGGAATACTCACGGAAACTGCATGGCTTTCCATAGTCCCAGTCAGTAACGAAACCGAACAAAAATTCAATTGAATTCTATTCAAAACACTTGATTGTCGATCGTGAACAAAGAGAAGTGAAGATTACAGATCTTGATTCCAACTACGCTTCATTTTCGACCGGAAGAAAGCTCTTGAGTATTATATAGATAGCACTAGAAGAACCAATTTATTGTCCATACGAGAACGAACCTTATCATGTTGGCACACACTACAAGATGTAATAAGATTACAATGTCAACCAGGATACTCATATATAAGATCAAAGAAACAAGTATTTTGGCCGAGAATCTAAAAAATAGATGTATTGTGAAACAAGCGTTCAGAAACATAATAGGGAACTTTAAGCAACTCGAAATCTAGGACGGTGACGTGAGACCCGAGGTTTCAGAACTGAATTTAATGATAGTGGAAGATCTGGAAATAGGTGTTACTTCTTGATCTCAATACGTGAACGACGTGCAATTGCTGAATATTGCATTCTGGTGAGAACGATATCGTCTTTTCTTGTTCAGATACTGACGTTCTCGTTCTAGATTTCGAGTTGCTTAAGTTTCCTAATATTCCATTTACCATTGCAAATAAAATGCAATGCGTGTTGTTTTACTTGAACAGCTATGACTCCAAATTTCAAATTATATCTTGGATATCAATTATTTGACAGCTCGACAAACAATGTCCATGGCCAGTGCTTTAAGATAGCGGCGAACTCGACTATAATTATATTAAAATTGGCACTGCAGCTAGATAAAAATTGATAAGTTAGTACACGCAAAACTATCATTCGCACTTACGTAGAATGGAAGCAATTTTTTCTTTGCAAAAGTCAAGAAAAATTTGGTCTAGTGTGAACATGCCTTCGAATTTTATTGCACATTTTTCGGTGAAGATAAAAGATTTAATGGAGGAAAACCAACATATTGAGGTTCTCTTGTTCTGTTGGTGCAATAGATAAAAAGAAAACAGATAAAATAGGGTTCTGAAGAGGGGAGTCCTAATTACATCCCCAGCTCAAAATTTTGCAAAATCCCACTCCCAGTCACGCAAAATCTCAGTCCGAGTTATAGAGTTAGAGTTAGAGATTTTGCAAAATCCCAACCCCATTAATGGCTAAACCCCAGTCCCAGTGCATGAAATCCCATTTTCCCAGCCCAAAAAAAAGGCGAATCCCAGCTCCCATTTTACCCCTTCAGGACCCTCATAAAATGATTTTGAAGTGAATTGGTCTTCAATGAGATATAAGTATAATTTCGTTGCATGATGTTAGCATGCATTAAGGGGAAGCATGGGAGGTCTAATGATCAAGGGTTTGTCCCTGGACACGCAATTGCTATGTTAGGAGAGTAAGTTGTTTCGGTTGGTTTTCTACTTTTTTGTACTTCCGACCAAAAAATGCTAGGAAAATTATAAAAAGAATGAAAGAAATGAAGATAGGAAGAAGGAAAGAGAATAGAAAAGAAGGAAAACAGGAAGGGAAGGAAAGATAGCAAGCAGGAAGGCGGGCAGGCTGGCCGGAAGGAAGGAAGAAAAGAAAAGAAAAACATATATGAAATCATTAATGTAATTAAGGTCAAAGAATTTCTTAATAGAGGCTACGTATAAAGCTTGCAAGTGTTTTTCTTTACAATACTCAACCCACCGTCACTGTTGCCTCAGATCATATTTTACTGTTAAAAACTAAAAGGTGTATTGTGCCCACGTACGTACTCGATCTCTCAGAATGGGAATATTTTTCCTAGTTTTTTAACCAGTTTTTATCAATATTTAAAAAGACTTCAAAGGAAAACTGTTTCTATAATTAGAGCATCAAACGACACCTGTGTACGGCTCTCTCACGCACATTAGCTATGCTGGTGTAGATAATTAAAGCACTTAAATCTTTAATGAGGTCGATTTAAACCACGATGAACGGCGTACTTGCGCTTAATGATGCGCCTTACAAAATTAGAAGTCCCATGAAAAACGTTTGGTTTTCGTATCTTAGTGAATTTGAAGGCCAATGAATAAGTACAAACAGTTTCAATATAAAGTATTCATTTCAAAACAGCCTTGGATGCAGGGATAACAAGAAAACTCACACAAAATGGTAGAAATTCTATCGATAACAATGTAAAGGTAAATAACGTCAGTGTTCCTTCAGCTAGTAGCTGGTCTTTCAGGTCGCTGACGGTGCGCACTTTCGCCATCACTGCTCTGTTTTAAGAGTATTCAAAGTTGAAGCTACACGGATTAGAGAGAAGTCGAAACAGACGTGGAGATCCTGAGGATCGAAATGTGGACCTCTAGCTCCGAAAGCGACGCAATAAAAAATTAAGCTGCGCCCGCTCCTAGTGTAAATCCTCCCCCCACCCCCCATTTTTTTTGCTAGCCTTGCATCTTTTGAAGTCCGATTTGAAAAGGGCCTAAATATCTCAAGGAAATTTCGAGATGAAATAAAATTAGAACTGACAAAGTTGCAGAAGTATATCTGCATAACAAAGAAACTACTAGTCATCTATAGCAAAGCAGTTGGCAGATGGCAGAATGTCTTTTGTGCATCCACGTAATTTGTACCACGACTAAACGCCTGTGAGCTATCAAAAACAATAGATAGAAGTATGTTACAACTGAAATACCGACAATAATAAATGCGGTGAAATTATCTAGTATGTTAAAAGAACCGAGAAAAAAATAATTAAATTCAAAAATATCTGGCACAAAAAAAAAAGCATTTCAAGTTTATAGTTGGAAAATTCATCAAATCTTAAAACAGTTGAAACCGTTCCAAATTAATAAAATTTTAAACATGGGAGAGTTCAGTTTCTAGACTTTTATTCATATATTCATAGACATATATTCTTCGTGTTTAAAATGCATGTTGCAACCGTTGATTCTTTTCCAATTAGATTTACACAGACCTGATAACACACATATTGACGTAAAAAGACACAGATACTAAAACTGATTGGCATACAGCCTTATCTCAGCAAAATAGAAATTTTATTTCATATGCCAACGAAACACAATAATACCATTGTAAGATTAATTGTGGTTTACCGCAGTGATTAGCATTGGGGCCTCTTTTGTTCTTGCCTTACTAAAATTAACCACAACGGTTATCTAAAACCTAAAATTTGAACCTAAAATTGGCGAGTTCAAAATTAATTGGCATAAATTATTGATGTTCAAGTCAAGTTTATTAGATTACCAAAGAAGAAAGTGATATATGCAAGGGTTGAAGTTGGCAGTAAAATCGCTTTCAGTAACAGTTCAAGACTTACCATACATCGCTTAGTTACTCATCAAGCTTTAAGTAAGTACACTATATTTATTTCGGGTAATTTTCGTCAATTTAAAGCTACACCTTCTATACATTTGGATCTTGCTGTTTATATTTTGGTCAATGTACATGTGAATTCGAAGCCTTAACTTTTAGGATTCGCTGATTTTTTCCTACTGCCTTGTCAACAGGTCATATATAAGTTTGAAACTTGTCGCTCAGTTTTTCAAATAAAATTAGGCTAAATTGTAATGATTCTTAGGCAAGTGGTAAAATCATTTTCCGTTAAACCAGATGGAACCAGAGTTCTGTTATGGTAGGTTAAACCATGGTTGTTGTCAATGTGATAGTGGATATTTCATCCTGTCAGTGGTCTGGTATGGAATTATGGTATTATACACCATGGTTGTTGTGGTAGTGGGTATTTCATCCTGTCAGTGGTCTGGTATAGAATGGTAGTATAATAAACCATGGTTGTTATGGTAGTGGGTAATTCATCCTGTCAGTGGTCTGGTATGGAATGGTAATATTATAAACCATGGTTGTTGTGATACCAATATCTTTTCACCAAAAAAAAAGTAAGGAAGCAAAGAAACAAACAACAAAACAAACAATCAAATAGTTAAAGAAACAAAGAAAAAAAATAAAACATACAATCAGATAAAAAATAAATAAATAAAATGACAAGAGCATGAAAAAATATGCGACTATTCATATGATCGAAAAAGAAAAAGAAAATCTTGTAACTTACCTTCTTATTGCGTAGTTTTAAGAAACATAATCTCTAAAAGACCTACGTCGTATTCAATTCAAGTGATTGATGTTCGTTTGAAAAATAAATCCATAGTTACTTGGATATTAATTATCCAGTTTTACTACCCACGTCAACATATTTCATATCATGCATGAAATCTTATAGATATTTTTTTCATTAATAGTCATCTTCTTACAATTTATCTCAGCCAGAAAAGCGCCAGTTATTTATTTGTTCGTCCGTCCTCCTGTCTGATCGGAAATTCATGTCAATTTGTATCTCACGGAAAACGCAAAAATTCAAATACTTGCTCGTCTAAATTGTACAGTAAATTTTTTTTTTCTGCATTAGAGTTATTCTGATGGAGTTCCTGTGGTTTTGGCGGGAACGGTCTTCCGCGCTCGCGTAACGATCTCAAATTCACGAATTCTTACTTTTCCGAATAAGAAAGCAAGAAAATATTAAAAAGTGATTTCTTATTTGTTAGCGTTTTTAATTACAAAATGCTGATTTTTTCCCCCGGATTCTCCTTTGGACTTCACTTCTAATAGGGTTTTGCGTGAGTCTAGTTATTTTTTGCCTCGAGGCCCGGAAAAAATCATTGATGTATTTAATTGCTGTTGAAAGTCGTAGAAATACAAGTACGCCGTTTCAACCAAAAGCGCACTTTTAAAATGCTTTGTTTCCAATTCAGTTTTAAAAGATTGGCAAATTTGTCCATAAAGAGATAGATGTTATCTTATGTAATAGTCTAACGAATCTATCATTAATGGGTTAAGCGTTCTGATTATGATCAAATGGTATCTCTTTAATAGGGTTTGAGACTGTCAGACGGCTACAAGGCCCAGGGCGACGTACCGGCTTCCTGCTGTTGTGTGGTGGCCTTTCTAGTAAATGTAAACACGAGTGAACTAGGAAACTTGGCCCCAAATCAAGTTCTAACATAGTCTCATATAGAGCGAAGGATTCCAAATCTGTTGGCTCGAATTTTGGTAAAAAGAAAGTTTGGGGATTGCAAACGTTTTGAGAACGAAAAAAACAGCCATTGGAAATCGAAAGTTACTAGAATTGGCGCTGAACTTGGGCGTAAAGGCACTGAATCTTGGTTTGTTTTTGAAGTTGAATTGCAGGGCTGGACATTGAAGCCAAACACATGCAGCTGCACTTGAATCTCACTGTACTACAGAGTTAGAAAGTCATCTTCAACTGAACAAATTTTCGTCTAAATTTAATTAAACGAATGACTTTGGTAGCTAGTTGAGTCTGCAGCAAAAATCGAAGCAAAATGAATAACACGACGAATTTTATGCCTCCTCAAGTGATCTCCAAAGCGGAAATACTTTTGACTCTTGTGGTGTACATTTTGACCTTCGTCCTGGGAGTTGTTGGAAACATCTTGGTTTTCCTCGTCATCTTCACGAAGCGAGAACGCCGAACGTCTAACGATATATTCCTGGTAAACCTAGCTGTTGCAGACCTGCTAACTGTCTCTGTGTCAATACCGATCAAGCTTCTTCAACTTATAGCCCCGTTTATACCCGTGAACTGTTTTGTTTGTAAGATACTTTATCCAATGATGACAGTTCCTTACTGTGCTAGTATTTTTACTATCACTTCTATGGCTATCCAAAGAAGAAGTGCAATATTAAATCCGTGGAAAGGGATTATGACGCAAGGAACTACTTTAATTTGGGCTGGAGTGATATGGGTGATATCAGGTCTACTCATACTTCCAGTAAGCATCATATCTACGATTGAAAACGGGCAGTGCTCAATAAAATGGTCAAAACACGAAGAAACAATCTATATAATCTCAGTATTTTTTATCCAGTATGTTTTACCGCTCATTGTCATTCTTCTGGCATACGTACAAATTTGTCTAAACCTCAAGAAATACCAAAAACATATCGTGAGGCAGGAGATAAAAAGAGAAAATATCGAAATCACACGAACCATTGCCGTAATTGTGATCTTATTTGCTGTGGTAACACTCCCATTACAAGTTTTTTGGATGCTGTATGTGTTTCATTTCGAAAGCATTGGCATCGAGAACATGGAAAAATTGCATCATTATGCTGAGCTTCTCACAGATGTCCATAGCTGTATGAATCCATTAGTTTATGGCGCTTTAACAAGAAGGTTTCGTCAAAAGTATACGTTGCTTCTGTCCTCGATGTTTAGGATCTTTGATAGACCGCAAAGGGATTCAAGATCTTACAACGAATCAAGCCGAAGCAGAAGAGACGAGGCGATGAGACTGAAACAGAGAAGCGGCATTGTTTGATGTTGATAAAAAATGTCAATCATTTGAATATCCCTCGAATAGGCCACGTTTGAGATATTAAAATTCAAGCACGATACCGAGACTCTCCGGGATAAAATTTTCAAAATTGCATTAAACCTCCAAAAGATCCGTAGATATAGTGCTGTAGACTCGCCGGATTATAACGTTGTTGAGTATTGAAGTAACTAGCTTTTCTACCAAACTTTTCTTGTTATTGCCGAAAGGTAGGAACGTCGTATATGGTACATCATTTTATTCCATCAATAAATTTATTTGGTGATCCATGTGTTTGTACCATACATGAAGTACTATCATAAGACTAGCTAAAGCCTCGCAATCAACTCTGAATTTTAAGATATCAAACGTGGTCTATTGAACGATGTTTTCCTGTTTTAGAGCATGCACTATTCTCTTGAGTGTTATCTTTTTGTTCCTCAATACCCGGCCCAACGCATGAGACGTACGGCCAATCTAGTTCGTATCTGCGACGGCGGTGTACACTGAAAGAACATGTACAAATGCCTGGGATAACACTAGAAGAAAATAGATACACTTCTGATGTTTTAATTGGATGATAGTCGACAATCGTCAGAAATCAGAGGATAGATTGATAATCACATATGAGATCATATTACAACGATCGGAAAACATGCAACAAGGAAAATAGGATAAACCGCAGGACAGCTTGCTTACCACATCGCGAGCTCGCATGGTAGGACTTTTGAATAAGGATATGATAGGGGAGGGGGAGGGGGGCGATTACCTCCCCTCATCCCTAAAGATATCATATCCTACCCATATTTACTCAGTACATAACTTATTATTCAAAACAACCTATATTCAAACATTAAAAATGTAAGACAAGACATCAAAAGCCTATCAAAAATGAAAAAAAATTAACCCGAGAAGAAATAGTTTAATCAAGAGTGTAAATAATACAGCAAAAGTTTACAGTAGTATCCACTTGCTCCCCCCCCCCCCCCCCCTGCGCCGTGACAGTGACAGTATATCCTGTTAAAACATTTTATTGGATAAGCGCTGCGCGCTGTGTTGGCTCAGTGGATGATATAGCCGTTTGGGTGGGAAACGATGCGACAAATTCGAAGCCCTACTGTAGCCGTACCGTACCTTACCGTAGCCGTAACTACGCGTCGTGATTGGATGAAATACTGGAAGACAATAGGAAACCATTTCAATGTTACGGCATGTCGTACCATGTACGTGCTGTAAGTCAGTAGCGTACGTTTCCCACTCATACGATAACCATTCTTATGGGAAGCCATTTCAATGTTACGGCATGTCGTTCCGTGTACGTGCTGTAAGTCAGTAGCGTACGTTTCCCACTCATACGATAACCATTCTTATGGGAAGCCATTTCAATGTTACGGCATGTCGTACCGTGTACGTGCTGTAAGTCAGTACCGTATGTTTCCCACTCATACTATAACCATTCTTATGGGGAGCCATTTCAAAGTTACGGCATGTCGTACCGTGTACGTGCTGTAAGTCAGTACCGTATGTTTCCCACTCATACGATAACCATTCTTATGGGGAGCCATTTCAATGTTACGGTATGTCGTACCGTGTACGTGCTGTAAGTCTGTACCGTACGTTTCCTGCATGCTGATATATGTAAGAAGGCCTGTGTCCTTTGACAGTCATAACAAATTTGAACTAAATTTTCTCCGCCTAACGAACGAGAAAAAAAACAGTTCTTAAAATGGTTGCACAAAATTAATCCACGTCAAACCTGCAATTCATTGTTTGTTTTATTGATGTGTTTGTCAGTTTTTGCTATTATTTTCAAATGTAAAGTATGTTAATTCCTGTGTATATAAGGAGGGTGTATTCCCCCTTTTATTCAAGATAAATTCTAACTAGACCTCTTTAATTACTTTGGTTGAACGTGATGTTTTCCCAATTCAGACCACGTGTCATTCCCTTGAGTATCATTTCTTTGTTTAACGGTTGTGCATGAGAAGACATTTGAATATAGATACAAAAATCATATTCTCAAGAGAATGACATGTTGTATGAAATGGGTAAGCATTACATCCAAGGTAAAGGGGTCTGTTTACTTTATACATTCATTGTAAAGGGGGGGGGGGGGGGGGAATACAGAGGTCAGCATTAAATTTCATTAAATTATAATTTAAATTTCAATAAAGGAGCATCTTGCATTGATCATAAACCATGCACCTTTCCGATGGTCAGACTCTATTGGCTGCTCCGAGATGGAATTGAAGTGCATTGTGGGACTGTTTGAGGGGACGAAATAGACACCATCTTGGAAATATTCCCCTAAAACTCCCTCTATGCACTGCAATGCCAACTCGATCAACCCAGCCTTTTCCTCAACGTCGGAGCAGCTTATTGTAATACTCCGGTTTTGATTCTCTGTTGCTCAGCCTGGTCTCAATAGACCCTTTTCGAATATGGCGTCTATGACGTCAAACGATGAGTCCTAGAATGTCCTGGATGTTATGAGTGATAATAATTGTGTTTTGGAATCAGGGGTATTCTAGTCCCGGATGCTGCTAGTGGAAATCATTGCGTTTCGACATCCGGGATATTCTTTTTCTCCTTGTTTGCCGTTATAGACACCATATTCGATAAGGGTCTATTTCTTGTAGGATATTCAGTGACGGATCCTTGGGTTGATGCTTTGGTTCGAAAGCGCTCCACTTTCTGAGATTTTGTTAAGATATTCATGTTCTTTAATACGCTTATAGTCATTATGTGTGGCTGCTATTTTGGAACCCCCCTTTATTAAAAATTCTGGTTCTGCCACTGATATTCATGTATAGACCCCTTGCAGCACGTCGGAATGCAGCTCAATTTGGAGGGCAAAACAAAAGAATTTTAATCTCCTGAGAATTGGAACCTGTTGTTTTGCCCTCAAAATTGACCTGCATTCCGACGTGCTGCAAGGAGTCTATTTCGTTTGACGCTGAAATGAGGCTTACCCCAAGTAAATGAGTCTGTAATAATCAAGAAACACTGTGATATAAAAAACTGACAGGATGAAAAATGAAATAAGAAAGAAAAAGAAAAATATATATACATGACTTTGCAATCATTTCGCAATTCTGATCCGGCCCTAACAACTAAAGCAAATAGTCTCAAGAACTTAATGGATCAAAAGGATTATGAATACATAAGCCAAAAAGATAAGACACTTACTTCTCGACAATGTACTTGTAATTTAACAAGATTTATATGCCTTTCTTTGGGCGATGGATCTATTTTAATACACTAAGCTCCAGAATTGAAAATTTGTTTAAATTCAGTTCAAGTGACAAATTTGCAATAACTGCGAATAAGCCAGAGGTCTTAAATGCATAACTGGTATGGTTACTAGTCTTAAAGAGTAGTCTAATAGGAACAACTTAAAAAGACAGTCGAAATATAATAAGAAGGAACACAAGGTCAATAAAAGGAATTAAAGTAAGGTTAGGCGCCCTTTAAACGTTATTTTTTTAATTCTTCAAAATGCACAAGTATGATCAATAGCCCACATTCGATATTCTGGTTGAGTGATCACGCACAAAGTATAATTCAAGACGAGGCTCTGGGGAAACAATGGAGTAATCCTAGTATATTCTTTTGTTTCCCCGAAGCCTCGCCTTCAATTGCATTGTGCGTGATCACTCAACCAGAATATCGAAAGTGGGATATTAAGGTTTTATAATCACGGTCCTTGGACTAGATATTTTGACATTATCTGTCTACATGAGACGATTGAGATCAGACCTTATTCTTATTCGCAGGGACAGAAAATGAAAGACTTCGAGATCTAGTATTTGGTATATTATTTGTTCTCGAAGAAAGAGAATTCATGGTCGATGATAATGATCATATGTAAATTCAAAACAGAAAAAGAATTGACCTCTGTGTACTTAACACCCCTCAGGGTAACTTAACTTTTGACGTTTGAGAAAGACGATTGTCTGGGGGAGAGAGCAAGAATCGTTAATAGCTGTATGTGGAGTCAATTCGTGACTTCTTCCTCAACAATCTCTCTTCCTTCTAGCTCCTTTTATAGCATTAAAAAAATGAGTATAGAGGCTTTGCACCATCACGTGATAGCAGCCATGACAGGAGGCAATAGGGTATTTCCCCCTGGGAAACTGAATTCTTTCTCATTAAATCATATTAGACCAGATTCAATTGTTCCTGCTTCCTGTCATGGCTGCCATCACGTGATGGTGCAAAGCCTCTATATCAGCTAGAGATCATTGGACTTGACGTTTGCCTTGATCAGTTGGCAGTGTTTATTTGATTCAATAATTGGTATTAATTATGAATACATTTCCGGTGCAATAAATTCCACAAGAAAATATCTTGGAGGTGATCATGATATAAAATACCATGGGTGTGCACCCTGGAGGCACATCTGATGACATAGAAAATCGGTCGCTCCAAGACGTGCACGAGTTGATCAAGGAAAGTCAATCGTTTCACCACAGGGAGCCCAAAACAAATGCGTGAAAAGCCAAGAAATGAATTTATATACACATTTACTTGGAAAAAGTCTGCAGTAACCAACGAGCCGCCATAGAATTGAATTTGTTGCCCATAAGAATTGTTATCGTATAGTTTTGAATGAAGACTAAATGATTTGAGACCAAGTGACAAATGTTATTAATTTTAATGTTATTTTTCTTGGTAAGAAAATACGTTTTTAATAATGAGAAAAGAAAATATTTTATACCTTTAATAAAGACAAGCATGAGGTAAGCAACAATATGTAGAAAGCTCCCTGGTTACGCACATTCTCAATAAAGCACGTGAAGATTCGTGTCCGACAAAGAATAAAAGAATTTCAATAACTTGGGAATTGGAAACCTATTGTTTTGTCCTCCAAATTAAGCTGCATTCCAAAGTGCTGCAAATTAGTTGTGGCGTTAATGAGGATTTTTAAATCCATCCACTTTAAGCTAAATTTACCGGTACGTTTTTCAGTGGCTGAATAGATTATATACTTATTTCAATAAAGCTCAAGCTGGTCACCTGAAAAGGTACAAAGTTGTGGCGGGCAAGGATTATGGGTAGATAAATTTTACATTTTTAATCACTTTATAACTATTAATGAACTTAAAAAAATTCACAGTCACAGATTCACCTCCTGTGAGCATCCTCAAGCTGCACATTGTACCAAAAAGCTTTACTTGTTTGAAATGAAATGTTTCCCGTGATCCTTAGTGGTCTCAGATTTGTAGATTTTTGGTGACTAAAACTTTATTGAAACAAGTATTTACCAACCAGTCAATCCAAACAGCCAATTTAATGGCATTTGTGACGCGAAATAAAAAAATAAATAAATTTTGCAGGTGGAATATAAAAATTGACCACTCGCGACTGTTACTCGCAAAAATAATTTGCAAATAAGCTCGTTTTTCCGGAAAAGTGTTATAAGTAGAGTTGTGGAAGTCCAGGATTTCACAAGAATATATTACGAGTTTTATTTACACTTCTTATCTAACTGAGCTACTTATAAAATTTCTTTGCGTTCTTAGAAATTATTTTCACTATAGCTACACTTAGCTTTGACCTAAAAGTCATCTTCATCTTCATCCTTAGATTTAACTAAATGATTAAATGCCTTAACCAGACGATCAACACCTGGTTGTTTATTAGAAACTGCTCTATGGAACTCTTTAGTCATTTTATGAATGTCCTTAGCAACAGAATGGATGTCCTTGACAACCTGTTGCCATTGGTTACGGTTATTATCATCGTCGTCGTCATCCTCGTATTTTCTGTGTTTTGTTTTCTTAGTAAGTTTATTTATTTTAAACTGTTTAAAAACTTTTTTTAGAATTCGAGCAGCTCTGTTCATTCTTGATCTTTCTTTTCGGGATTTTTTAAGTGCTTTTTTCTTTTTAGATTGAGTTTCTTTGGAGGATTTTTTCTGGTGAGAATCGTTTTCTTCAACTTTGTCTTCAGTTTCCTTGTCGTCTGACGAGCCTTCTTCGTCTTCATCCTCCTTTTTTAACTCTTTCTTGCTTGCCTTGTCGTTCTTCTCGAGTTGTTTGGTCTTGTCGTCGTTCTTTTTGGTGGAATTCATTGAAGTTCGTTTTGTTGACTGTTCCACGCCAACAACATCAGTAACGAAGCTTGAGATGGTAGCTACAAAATATATAAAATAGTCAGTATTCGTGATGGGAAATAAATCTTAAATTTTAGAAGCATTCAAGGAGTATTCAAGGACCCAAAAACAATGTTTCAGGGAGTATTATAAGCCGAGTTCATAAAAAAAATAGACAGACAGACAGACAGACAGACAGACAGACAGACAGACAGACAGACAGACAGACAGACAGACAGACAGACAGACAGACAGACAGACAGACAGACAGACAGACAGACAGACAGACAGACAGACAGACAGACAGACAGACAGACAGACAAATAAACAAAGGGACGGACGGACGAACAAACCAAACACCGAGAACAGGAGAGCTATAGAGAATAACTTTTAAAAAACCTTTGTTTGTCTTGTCACCCTCATACTCCTTGAAAAACTTTCCCTTTTGGAAAAGTTTGAGTGTCGGTAGGAACGCTATGTCATTCTTGGCACATGTGGCTTTAGTCTTCGGGTTTGTATTAGTACAATCGACCTGTGGTAAAGAAAAACAGCTCTTTAAAATCCTGATGAAAACAAGCCAAACCAAGCAAGCAAACAAGCAAACAAACAAGCAAGCAAACAAACAAACAAACAAGCAAGCAAACAAGCAAGCAAACAAACAAGCAAGCAAGCAAACAAACAAGCAAGCAAACAAACAAACAAACAAGCAAGCAAACAAGCAAGCAAACAAGCAAGCAAACAAACAAACAAACAAATAATTATGCAAACAAATATGCAAACAAGCAAGAAGAGAAGGAATGGGAGGAAAGGAAGGAAAGGAGAAGCAGCAAACGAAGAAAAGAAAAAAGCCTTGATATGAAACCATTTTTGTTAAGGTCAAAATTTGATTGTGGAGACTAACCATGGACTTTGAGAATGAATAAGTATCTGTTAGGGAGAGAGTTAGGAAGAAATGGAAAAAGCAAAAAGAAAAATTAGGCAAATGGAAATAAACTTTTTTTCCAAAAACATTTACCTTCACAAGTCGAAGAGAAGGGTAAGACTCCTGTAACTCTATTGCCAATTCATCGTAAATTGGAGCCATTTTCTTGCAATAAAAACACCTGAATGAACAATTTATAAATCGATAAATATTCACATTAATAGATGTAAGCATGGATGAATAAAGAATAAAAGGATGATGGAATAATTGGATGGATTGATGGATGGATGGGTGGATGGATGGATGGATGGATGGATGGATGGATGGATGGATGGATGGATGGATGGATGGATGGATGGTTTAATGGATGGATGGATGGATGGATGGATAGATGGGTGGATGGATGGATGGATGGATGGATGGAGGGACGGAGGGAGGGACGGAGGAAGGGAGAGAGGGAGGAAGGGAGAGAGGGAGGAAGAGAGAGAGAGAGGGAGGAATGGATGGATAGAAGGAGGGAGGGACACGGATCGATAATAGGCAGGGAAGGTTGAGAGAAGTGTACCAGTTGCCGTTATTATAATCTTACCATGGTGCATAAAAGTCTACCATGACATAAGGATGAGTGCTTATCATAGAATCAAAGGTCGAATCGTCAAGCTGCTGAACCACTGTTTCTCCATCATTAGCTTGTGTTCCAGATTTGATAAAGTTATAAATAGTAGCTAGAAATACACGAAACAGAAATACAATAAACTTCATTAGGTTCCCTAGATGGGATCTTCATACCTAAATATTAGATTTGATCCCGAATGACACCCACAGAAATAATGGCTGTGATAATCTTGCGTGACTTGCTGTTATCATGACGGTGTCGTTACCGTGACAACAGAGAGTTTAAGAATCTCGTTTACAGCAAACGTGAAACGTCAGTTGACCAGTGAAAAGTTCTTTAGAATTAATAAAAAGGAATCGCAAAAATTTCCAAGTTGTAGATAAACAAAATAATATTTCTCTTTGGTAAGAAGGTTTGCAAAAGGTAAAAGTGAAATACAGGAAAACGAAAAGTCAACTCATGCACTGGCAAGACAGACTTTGAAACCCCAAAGTGAAGTTATTAATTTACACTTCCGGTTGACGTCTTCGTCGTAGATTTTGCAAATGCCGTATAAACAGTGACGGTATCGTGACCTTAACGGCGTCGTGACCTTGACAGTGTCGTAACCGTTGTGGTGCCGTTACAGTGACGGTACCGTGACCTTAACGGTGTCGTGACCTTGACAGTGTCGTAACCGTTATGGTGCCGTTACCTAACGGTGTTGTGATTTTGACATTGCAATGACCAGTACGTTGCCGTGACCGTGCCAGAGCCAAAAAAAAGGAATGCACCCCTGGTACGTGACGTAAAAGCAGCTCAATTTGGAGGGCAAAACAAAAGAATTTCAATCTCCTAAAAATTGGAACCTTTGGTTTTGTCCTCCAAATTGAGCTGCATTCCGACGTGCTGCAAGGGGTCTATACTAATAGCCTGTGTAGAAGGCGCTCTTAGCTGCGGGACGTGAAGAATTGGGTAGAGAAGAAGACGGAGAAGGGATCGTTAGAGATCTTACCAGTATCAGGGATATTTTCCTGGTCGTAATTCTTGATAGGTAGGCCATTATGATATAGCACCACCCATGGATAAAACTTCAACTTTGAAGCTCCACATATGCTAAGTGTTGCTGCGTTACCTCGGTTACAGTCCACCTGTCCAATCGAATTTAACATATAACATTTGCTCTTCTATAAGCCAGTTCAAAGTTTAAGAATCGTTTTCAGTGCGCATGCGATTTTATCCCGAATTCCTCACCTTCTTTTGTTTAATTAAACAAACGAAGGTGAGGAATTCGGGATAAAATCGCATGCGCACTGAAAACGATTCTTAAACTTTGAACTGGCTTATAGAACAGACACTTCTATTGGGTGTGTGCACGAATTTGCACTGAGGCATGTTAGACTTGCTAGTTTTTTTTATTATAGGCCTTATGCACGCGAGCTGATTTTAAGATGAGAAAGGTTAGATCTTTTTCGTAAAAACATCTCAAAGATCATGTCCAAATAAATGGAAGTTTTCAATGATAGACCCCTTGCAGCACGTCGGAATGCAGCTCAATTTGGAGGGCAAAACAAGAAAATTTAAAATCTCCTGAGGATTAAAACCTAATGTTTTGCCCTCCAAATTGCGCTGCATTCCGACGTGCTGCAAGGGGTCTATTTAAGATGAAAGCTCAAAAAAATATCAGAGATGAGATTTATATAGTTTAGTTTTGCCGTCATTTGCCTCCACGAGGAAATAACATTTTGTCTTAACACTTTCACACTTTTCTGATATAGATATCTTCTTTTATAGGAAAGTGTCAAACCTTGAAATAAAGCAATTTAGAAAATCAGCTCGCGTGCATAAGTTCTATTTCAATAGATGCAATAGCCAATGTGCATGAGCTCGAAATTCTAGCACAAAGCACTCTGGGAAAGTGGCTCCTCAAAAAATTCAACTGATAATTTTTTCCTTTGGCCTTTTCTATGAAAATAAAAGGAATTCAGCAGACGAAAATAACAGAGTAATACTTTTCTGATAGTTCCTTTAATTTCCCTGTTATATTTTTAAAGAACTCACTTTCCCAGAGTGCTTTGTGAGCTTTGATGCACAATGCCTATTCACGGTTCTTTGGATTCCTTTGTGATCATTTCATTCATTCATTTTTTTTGGAGTTTACCAGTAACATGTGATGTTATACAGCTATTTCAAAAAAAGGTTGGTGAAGGTTTTGTTGCATGTTGCATTCCAAGCCCCAAATGCACTATGGGTGATTTGAATGCAATCGACAACGAAAGGTCACAACTCATATGTAATTTTTCCAAACTTTATCTCCATATTTTTCCGGCATACTTTCTTCGTTGCTGATTGACATATTTATATAGTACATTTAGAGCTTGGTAAGCAACATGCACTAGAACATATAACTGCGACAAAATCTTCACCAAAAGTTTTTGAAATAGCTGCCATAACCGACGCAAGACCCAGTCTACATCATGGCCTGAAGAAGACGAAACGTCGCGGTCTATGGGACAATTGAATAGATATTCCCTCCTTCTCTATATCCACGATGGAAAATCCGTTTCATCCTAAAAAATATCGTTCCAAATTTCCCATGTACATGTTCAACAACGTTATCATTTGTTGTTGTTTCTTAGTTTAGTTTAGTTGTTGAGTATTGTTGTTCTAACCATTTAAAAAAAGCGTACTTATCAGAATCATGCTTCTTTCGTACCTTGGCGAATTTAATCTTGGGGTTTGTTTTTTGGAGTTGAAGCGCTGCTTCGTCATACAGCGGGCTCAGTCTCTGGCAATCTGAACACCTAGAAACAGATACGTAAGCAAACACCGTCAAAACATATTTATTCTAAAGTCGATCGTTTAGTAGGTTTTTTAGAATATGGTTTTGGCCAACTTTTTGAGGTCAGGTTTATAAAATGGAATATACAGCCACTTTAATACTAGAATATGCACATACGTCATCAACCAAGAGGTTGTCATTTTCAGGGTTCGTAAAATTTGAATTGACGGAAACTAAAAGCTCAGATGTCTCGGGTTATAGCCAATTATTTGGCCCCGGGGGTCCCGTAATTATTGAAAACGGGTGCAACTCATTGCCCATTTGAACTGAGGGTCAAATTATGAAGTTTTCACGCATTTATACTCAAATGATCTTGGAGACTCACCAGGGTGCAAAATAATCCACAACAACATAAGGACTGGTTTTGATAAAGTCCGCAAATGTTGCATCATTCAGTTCCGTAACAGGGAGTCCCGCAGGGATCGTCAATGGGGCCGCTGCAGATGCTGGAGGATGTTGATCGCAAGCATTTATTGGGGGGATTTTTGGAACTGGTACATCTTGTTGCTTCTCAGGTTCAGTTTTGTTACTGACAATGTCGGTGACAAACTTTACAATGGTATCTATTAGAAGATGAATACAATTGTTAGAAACGAGGTTGATATTTTAATGCACGTCATTTCCGGTCTCATGCAGTGGAACTTTTTTCAGCTAAATTGAACGTTTTTAATATTATTGTATAGGAATGATTGACGTGGCAATCCTAGAGGGCAGTGTTTGCATTTCCTTCAATAAAGGCTGCATGGTTAAGAGATTCATGAGATTCATTCAGCTGATTGATACAAAGCAATGTAACACTCTCTAGTTGATAGCACATGACGGGCAGTGTTTGCCTGTCATTGTAGGCTGGTAATGAGATTCATGAGATTCATTCAGCCGATTGATACCAAGCAATAGAATACTTTCTGGTTGATCGCACATAACGGGCAGTGTTTGCTGGTCATTATAGGCTGGTAATGAGATCGATATTCATTCACTGATTGATGCCAAGCAATAGAATGCTCTCTGATTGATAGCACATGGCGGGCGGTGTTTGGTAATAAGGTTCAATTCTAAATTCAGTGAATGATTAATATATCTTTTCATCTAAAATGCTTGCCTTCATCTCTTTTTCGATCCCCAAATGCACTAGATTGAGCACCATTTTCGAACATCACTATCCAAGGGACATATCTGACACTAGACTTGGTGCAGGTTACATTGGAAGCATCATTCGTACAGTCAACCTAATACCAATAAGTATATAGAGATTATCACATGTTAAGAGCCTGATATCGCGAGATTTTATTGGACAGTTTACCGTGAAGTGATATCGTATCACTTCACTGATATGGTTTTTATTCACGTTTTATTTCACGGACATCGGCCCTAAATGTGTTTGTCGCTATAGCACTATCCAACCTCTCTAGCTTGGACAGACTGTGTTTTCCCATGTCAGACCACAAGAGTATCATTTCTTTGTTTAACGGTTGTACATGAGAAGACACATGAATATGGATACAACTCAAACAAAGAATCTTATTCTCAAGAGAATGATACGTGGTCTGAAATGGGAAAACATTAACGCCCAAGCTAAAAAGGTCTATTGATCAGTCCTTGTCATTGCTCTAGTTTTGAGTGACATCATCCAACATGGTCGTGGCTTTGTATTATTCAAAATTCACAGTTTTCACAAACCTTCGCTACTTGTACGGACGGCTGTGCATCTTGAAGCTTTTTCGCCGCTTGTTCGTATATGGGAGCAAGCTTTTGACAGAATGGACATCTGCAAGAATAAGGATACATTTATTAGACCAACAAAAAAAATTTTTCTTTCCATTCTTGGTTTGCAGTCATTACCAAGAGAGTAAAATAAGAAAAGCCATGGTCGCCATGTTGGAAGATATAACAAAAAAACTCAATGAAAATTGTTTTGCCAAATTCTTCCAACATGGCGGCTTTGCGGACGTCATGGAGAAACGAAGAATAAAGCTATGGACCCAAAGTTGCAGGCAATCGATGTTGCGAGCCATGTCACACGACACAATTTGTTGCATGCAATGAAGAACGAAGTAGAAAAAGAAGAAGGAGCAAGAGGAGCAAGAGGTGAAAACAACAACAACAACAATAACAACTGTAGCAAGAGGGAGTGAAGAAGAAAGATAGATAAAGAAGAAAAAGTAATAGTAGTAGTAGAAGAAGTAGAAAAAGAAGTTGAAGAAGAACCTGGAAATAGACGTAGAAGACGGAGAAGGAAGAGGAGGATACTCAGGAGGAGCAGGAGGAGAAACAAACTTACAACGACAATAGCAAAAACAACTGCCATCAAGTTTATTTTTGGTTGGTTCGAAATTAAGTCCTATAAAACAGGTGCAGTCATCATATCTATATCAGCTATGGTATATGCAGAGGGACATTTACCAGCTAACATGCAATGTTCATCTATCACTATGGCAACATTTGTCTTCCATTTTCGAATTTCATAATTAAGCGACCAACACCGCTCACATAGTCCCAGGTCAGGTGTCTTGGTTTTTGGCTTTTGATTTCAATCTAGCAAAAAAATACTACTGAACACAGACCTTTGGCAATTAAAGCCAATAAACTGGCGTTTTTGGGGTGAGTGTTGGTTCCATAATTATAAAAATAGTGCAGTGACAACATAGTATAATCGACCCTAAATGTGTAATAAACAAAATATTACATGTTAATAACCTCGCGGACTCGCTTGTTCACGATATGATACGGAAAACTCGTGAATAAAAACGATATCAGACTCTTAAAACATGTGATAATCTCTATTTAATTCCAGTAAGAATAATGATACCAAGGTATTCATCCGTACGACACAATCTAACACCCGTGCTGTGAACCGAGCGAAAAATTTAGTCCTTGATTTTTTCTAGTATTTTTGGTTCGTCAGTTTGTGACTCCAAAAAATTCAAAATTTCCTAGCTCAAGGACACTAAAACCATTACTATCACAAACAGACACAGTAAAAGTTTATCCTTTTTGCGAAATAAACTTAATAAGTAGAATCAAAAGTACGGAAACCCATGGTTGCTAGTAAACAAAAACAAATCAAGCAAGTCAAGAATGTCAGCAGACTTTTCGGGAATGGTGAAAAAAAAAAAATCGTTGAATTTTTGATATAATTTTCCACTTCCTTTTGGAAAGAGATAATTATTTCTGGCATAAAGTTTCGATATGTCAGAAGAATGACAAGAAAAAACAGTGTTTGAGGCCTTCACAAACACAATAGTAGATTTATTATTCTTACTTAATGAAAACTGATCCTAAAGATTAGTATGAAATGTCAAAATAGCAGAGGAAAAGATTGGATAAAAAAACTTCATTTTTAAGTTGTAAATACTTGCTTCTATTTATAGATGTCATTTTCTAGACAGTTATATTTGAAAAACGTATTATAAGTACTTACTTTGGGCTGTAGAACTCTACTAAAAGTAGTGGATGACCTGTGACAGTTTCTAGAAAATTGCCATCATTTAAGTTCAGTACTTGAGCAGTCGAGATTTTAAAAATAAACATTAACAGACCTAAAGAAAACAGACGTTCCATGTCGGTGTTGTTTGTTTGCTCGAGGCGAAGCCGTGAATGGCAGCTTTGTGTCGGAAAAAGAGCTCAAGAATCGTATATTTTGTGTTGAAATTTTAGAGACCTAACGTCGTTTCTCCTGATTACACGGATGACTTGGTTGTTTTCGATACAAACGCTTCTAAAACACCTGTTTACCAGTTTTTCAACGCAATACATTGATGCTACCTGCTAAACAGTTACTCGTAATCGTCGTTTTTATCTTCACCTCGTGATTCTACTACACTGACTTAACCTTATCTAACATTTAAAGAATACAACATTGCCTCTATTCAAATAGGAAAAGTCTTTTCCACAAAATTTTAAAATTATTTTATGTGAGGTTAAGATAAAATATATCCCGAAAAAATATTTTCACAAAGTTTTAACGTTGCAATGCCAGTTGTAATTCATATCCGTTGCATTTTTCACCTGTAAAAAGAATTAAATTTAATTTTAGGTAATTTAATAAACTATATATATCAGTTTTATTTCTATTTTTTCGATTATAAATACATCATCGCTAGTTATTTATGAATTTTCTTAATGCTTGGATTATAAACCGTACGATTCGATTGTTTTCCTATTGTTTCCGTTTTAAACCATGGTATGTTACGTCATTACATTTTGCTGTATTGGGATACCTGTGGTGTCTGATTCTCTAGGATATATCACTATAGAAAATTTAACCCACGCGTCCCCCCCCCCCCCTAACAAATAAACTTAAAATGAAAGATAAAACTAAAGCAAAGTACACACAAAAAAAACACGTAATTTACTAAAAATATATGTAATATACAAATTAGATTCGATGATTTTAAAAATTCAAATTTATGAAGAGATCATAACTGAAAAGAGTCCCTCACTTCAAATTTGTGGAGAGAAACGAACCATAAATATAAGAACAGATTCCCACACTTATTTCGATGGTTAAAAACACATCATAGGCAATTCAGTACCTAAGACAAAGTTGATACTGTATACTGGTACATAGGACTCAAAAATCAAAAACATCGGCTGGATAACCACACAGGTAGCCCAATCCATGTTTTTATCATGATATATGGCAGTATAGAGAAACTAAAGGGTAATTAAAAAAAAAAAATGTTTTCTAACTGAATTTCACGTTTCGTAACGTTTTGATGATTTTATAGGAGTTTTTACGGATGACAATCAGTTTCTTACAGTATTAGATAGAATAATGTGATTGGATTTTTCTAAGAATATCACCTAGAAAACGAAATATGAGCATAAAATTACTAAAATTACTTCAATTTCTTAGCTAAAATTCTTCTCTGAAAATAATAATTTTTTTTCAAAAAAAAACCCATGCAAAATCCGAAGACGAAGTTTCTTGGGTTTCCTGTGTTTTTTAGACAAAAACCAAATAACCGGAAGTGACATCATGAATCACCGGAAGCGGAGTATAATTATTTGTATGTTGCTATGAGGGTTGCTAGGCAATGGCGTTCCTAGCGACATTTGTTGGAAAACATTGAGGTTCTAATCAATTACGTCCCATTCAACAGTAAGACACTCAGCAGCAGCAAGCCTCAAGAATTCGTCAAGACTCTTCAAAGATCACAGCCTCTCCAAGCCCAAGAATTTCAACGAAATCACCAGATCTAGTACAAGAAAGATGACTGAAGCTGTAGAAGAAACAAAAAATCCCTTGATCGCAGCGCGAGAGAGAGGTAATTCTCGAAACTTTCGAAGGTTCCATTTCCACGCCGCGAAATGGCTTTCTGAACTTTGATCACCACATGCTTATGAAAAATATTGGAAAATCATTTCGTTATACAAGAGATTCTCATTGTTTAGTGCTTTAAAAGTTCAAGACGATGAATATTTGGGATTTTTGGTTAGCGTTTTGCCTTCCTGTGTAAGAATGCCGGGGAATGTTCGAACAACGCGTTCGGCTTTGACGCTGAAAACACATTTACTTCTGATAATTGTTATTCAATAGTAACTTTAGCTTTGAGAATGAAGAATAGTTCACAGCGGGCTGAATACTGGCGTAGATATCCCGAGATTACGATACAAATGAAATGACTGCTTCCTTCGGCTTGACGTTTTGTTTTAAATTCACATACTCTATCACAGGATGTTTCAAAAACACTTAAAATTATTGCTTGTTCATTGGCTTTACATCAATTTCCTTAAGCGGCTTTATTAAGATGAAGAAAAAAGTCTTTACAGTATTTAGCCCGGATGTTTTTGGAACTAGTGCTTTGGAAACGGTTCAAAAATGCGTTGCCATAAGTATCAACAAACATATGATATCCCTTAATGTATTTGTCGATCAAAAGTTCTATGTATTCAGCCATCAAAATAGTAAAGTTAATGAATTTTTACTTTCTCATAAACAGTGGAAACTTAATTTATTATTATTAAACTTTATTTTTCTTTAAACGAATAATTTTTTTCGTCTAAAGGCAAAAAACTAGCGCGTTTAAAAAAAACTTGGACAAATTCAACGCGTCATTTCCACATGCACTCCTATATTCTTTTTAGACAAAAATATTTCGCTAATTCTACTCACTATAAAGCGTTATATGACATTTATTTCGAAAAGTTGTTATAATGTTTAATTTTCTATGTTTATCTTTATCCAGGTGTATTTTCCTATTTTAATATTCTATTTTTGTTCTGTTTTAGGTCCCGGGCCTGGTAGATATGGCCTGCCATCTACGTGTGGATATATCAGCCATGATTTCACTAAATGGAAATCCCCAGCTTATTCCTTTGGTTCAAGACTTGAAAACTCAAGTAAATATTCCTTTTTTTTACATATAAAATATCTCCAAATACACCCAAAATACTCGTCCATTGTTTAGTGGTTGCTATGGTATATAAATAGCGAACTCATAAAGGATTCTAAATTATTCTATTGAATTGAATTTTCAGTGTTCAAGAAAGACTGCAGCCCTGGACCAGGATATTTTATTGAGCCAACCGTAACCAAGGTTGGCAAAGATGGTACTCCAATTTACTCTATCCTTGGCAGACAAAAAGACCCAAGTAAGTTTATTAAATTAGAAGTTTGAACGATGTTGAATTGCAGTATCAAATTAATATATCTTACATTGGAAAATGATTTTTAAAAACCTAACATGGAAAAAATGCTCATTAATTTTTGATAGAAGATAAGTGAGAAACTGTAAAGGAAATAACTCTGTAACCTGACGATGATATGAAATAAGGACAAGATATAATTATTTGTTGAAAATACACCTTATAATAAAAAATAATTTGATAATCAATCCTAGATACCTTCAAGACACCAGCTCCAGGAACATATTCACCAGAAAAGGTTCATCCACAAGGAGAACGACATGCTCCAGCTTACTCCATGGCTGCAAGAACAAGATATAGAAAACGTAGGTGGAAAGAGATTACTATTTCTGATAAATGTTACATTATGAGGGCCCCATTATTCAAGATAGGAGAGGTAGCACCATACAGCGAAGTCTATGATCTTCATACAGGAAGGCTTCTGGTTTCTATAAATAATAAATAATTAGGATATAGCACTGACATTTCCACAGAGTGGTTCTGCATTTCATTTGGAATTTAGAACTTGATTTTACGGAGGGAGGAAAACTGGAAAAAATCTCTCGAAGCACAGGAGAAAACCAATAAACAACTCACCTACAACACCAAGCCAAGCAGGACTCAAACCCAAGCTGAATTTGGAGAGGCAAGCGCTTAATTAAGAAGTTCAAAGTCTAAAATATTTTGCATTATTTCTTTCCTAGGAGATGCAACTCCGTCACCAAATTCTTATAGTTTGCCAGCTCTGATTGGTCCAAAAGTACCCAACAAATACTCCTCTTCATCTTATTCAATGACGGCAAGAGCAAAGACAGGAGGATTTTCAGAAGATCTTGCCAAGACCCCAGGACCAGGGCGTTACAACACAACAAGACCAGATACCTACAAGGATAAATCACCTGGGTATTCAATGCTTAGCAGAAGCTATATGCCTGGAGGTAATTTAATATTCTTCTTTGATTTCCTTACTTCTGTTTAATAGTAGTTTGTGCTAAGATTAAGGAGGCACAACTTTAGAGGCTTTTTTGCTTGGGAAACTTCAATTCTTTCTCATGTAAATCAGATTAGACCAGATTCGATTGTTCCTGCCTCCTGTCATGGCTGCCATCATGTGATGGTGCAAAGCCTCTATAAAGAGGTTTCATTAAAAGGCAGCTACCGCCAGCTATCTCAATGATTAAGAACACAGTACAATTAGTGGACATATATAAGATGCCTAAATTTGAATCCCATCAGTCTACTTCAAATATTATTGAAATCTCTGCTGTGAGATCAGGAACTCAAAGACATACAAATTATTTCATAATAAGGGCCAAAAGCCTCAGTTCTCAAAATGATGCACATAGCCTTGCTTTTTTAAATTTCTTTTTTTCATGTAAACCCTCCATATTTTTTAGCCAGTTTCTTAACAGTTGTTTGTTGTCTTTTGTCTAGACTCTACGAAAAAGCCAGGTCCAGGAGCACACAGTCCAGAGAAGGTGTACGTCAACAAGCAAAAAGCTCCTGCCTGCTCTCTTGGAATTCGTCATAGTGAATTCATCACTCCTCTCATCATTGATGTGTCAGATTAAAACAAACAATTCAAAAACTTTTATCTTTCCAAAGAAACATGAAAATTATGTAAAAAAGATAACTCAGGAACATAAGATTGGTGTGTGAAAAAAATTAAATGAAATTCTTAGAAAATATGTATTACATTATTACGGTTTGAACAATTGCATTATTTTACTTTCTGATAAGTTTTTATTTTGCTTGATACTGTATCTTTCATAAGTCCTCTTTTTCTCTGATAAAAGAAATGATAGCCTACATGTACATGAAGAGAATAAGCCAAAAACAAAAGCTTAACTAAATACAACAAATTCTTAAATAAAGTGCTATTTGTTTAACCCAATCACAAAACACTGGTTAAAATATTTGAATGCACCATCATTTTTTTTTTTCGGAAATAATTTGCTTGGATTAGTAACAATATTATCTCAACAAATTTCAGTTAAAAAAATCCTTTTTTTTCTGTTATTTTGGTATTTAAAAATGAATTTCAAGTCACTTTGTGGTTTAGTAAAGAAACCCCAGGTAGACAAATAATCATTTAACAATTATTATTGCACAATATATGATAATAGTAAAAATCTGTTCAGTGGGAATGGAATATCCTGGATAAGTGTGTGTTTTACAATATTTACATACTTTAGAGCTTCTGTTGGATACATTTTATTAAAAAAAAAACATTTCTTATTATGTTACATGTTTGTACTTGTGTCCTTTGCACAAAATAGAAGTTGTACATGGAATACGTATGCCTGGTTTGTATTTTTTCAGGGATGAGTCCAAGGGAAGGGTGCAGGTGGTGTGAACTCTACTGGATTGACTTTGTGCCCCTATTTTGAAGATAACCAAATGAATACAGAAAAAGTTTTTGTGCTTTACTGCGATTTTCAAAATTCTGCTAACTCAGAAATTTTGGTTTTGCTGCTGTCAAATAAAACTAATCAGTCAGTATCTTTTATATTTTTGACTGGCGGCAGTTAAAAATCAAATTCCAATGGGAAACTAGCAACTACCGAGTTCGCAGAATATCGAGAATTGCAGTAATTCTGAGGGTTGCACTCCTCCCTGGGCCAACTCTGTGCCCCCTACTTTGCAACTTGCAAGATACAGTATCTGATGAAAAGTTCAATATTTTTTTTTTTTGGTTCAGCTTATTTGCAGGCAGGTGTCCCTACAATGAGGCACCCCTCCCTGAACAAAATCCTGAATTCACCCCTGTTTGTCATTACTTTCCTAAAACTTGAGAATATGAGGGGTATGACTAAAAAAATTCTAAAAAAAATATAGATGACAGCGCTAGCAGGGCCAATGAAAAGAAGACCAAAAAACTGTGCCTGCATCATTTTTGGCAGGATTTTTTAAAAACTTTCCAACTATTTTTATCACTTTTGTTCATACTTCTAGAATATTTGCTCACACCTCAATATAAGGCTTCAGAAGTAAATAAAAGTAATCAAATAAATTAATAAGGATTTGGAAAGTTTAAAATTAGAATGACTTTTAGAAACTGGGAATGCATGAAGTAAAACAGCCATAGCACTATCTTCTATATCTGTATCGCTTGAAGTGAAACCAAAGCTGGAAAACATTATTATGAAACTGACACCTAAATCCCTTTCTGTGCGAATACTCCCATTCTCTGTTGACGATCTTGAATGCTATGTCCTATAGTAAACAAATAGAGGCACAAGTTAATGGTCTGGATAATTGGAAGCTCCAAAATTAAAAGTGATAGAAGAGTTCATGGTTCATAGATTTAGCATTTCCAGAACTGGTTTCTAATAAGGGATGTCACTAAGGATTTTTTTTAACCAGTTCAGATTCTCTGTTGCTCAGGGTTAGTCTAGAATTTGTGTAGATTATTCTAGACATGTGTTTCAGAAAGGTTTGTGGAATTTCAAAGTGTTTGTTATGTTGAAGTTGTGCATTCTTTACTGGTAATTGCTTTTGTGTGTTTGTCAGTCAACTGTCTGATAATGCTTGACAGTTTGTCATTTTTTCTTTGTGATGTCAATTGATCAGGTCACCATTTTATTAGCTCTTAAAAATGTTAAGCAAATAATGGTCAACCCTTTTCAATTTGGAATTGTCTATGGCAAATGACAATTTTAATTACATATACAAATATTTATCAATGGCCTCTGTCTGTCTTCTAAAGTTAACAGACCTGAATGACTAATTTAGGAGAAAAACTAATTTGTAAGATCAAAGTAAACATCAAATAAAAATTAAGTGATTTTTTTTTAAATTGATCATGATAAACGGCAATCTATGTAAACACTTTAACATGCACTCTCTAGTTAGTATATGTTAGGGAGAAAAAAATTAATTTTGAAGATCAAAGCAAACGTCAAATAAAAATTATGTGAATTTTTTTAAAATTGACCACGACAAATGACAGTAAGAGCTCTTAAGTTAGGACAAAAAAAAATTAATTTGGAAAAACAAATTTAAGTAAAGATTGTCAATTAAAATGGGAATTTCTTGGAAATGGCCATGACAAAATATATTCAAAACTCAATAAAAAAAAGGTAAATTAAAAAAATATTTTACCAATTAGAATGTCACGAGAGAGATGGACAGATATACATTAATGCCACAACCAATCTGTGCACTGTGCAGTATTCAGTTATGGTAAGAGTATTCACACTAAAACCTTGAACCATAATTAGTGTTCTAAATAGAACAAGATAGCATGAAATTTGAAAGCCTTTGTTTTTTGTTTAATTAGTGCTATTTAGTACTAAATTCTATTTGTTTCATGGGTTTAGTGCAAGCACTCAAAGATAACTCTATTTTTTATTATTATTAACTATACTCACTTCATAGGGTGGTCCAGCATGGAATCTGAGAATTGCGAAGTCTTTAGAATCAGAACATGGGTCCTACAAAGCAAAATAAAAGAATAATTATTGTAAAATTTCAAATAATAATTATACAATTGAAAAAAATATATAATGTAACTAGACCGATGGCCAAAGACACTGGAAATTTCTTTAACTTTTTTTACTTTTCCAGAGTCAGCCTGTAACAAATCTACATTGACTGTCACAGTTTAACAGTTTGACCCCCCATGTTAAGGAATGTTAAGTACAGGATTGCAGATTATGACAAAGTGTGTTTTACATACCAGATAATATTCAGGTGCAACTGTTTTCTCTATTAGATCTGGATAGAATATCTAGGAACAAAAAGAGAAAACAATGTCATTAATAACATGAGTTGGAAGGACACAGGTCAGGTGTAGGGGTGATAGTGATCGCCTCTCACCAAAGCAAGTTTCAGGGTTTGAGTCCCACCTTGCTCAGTGCCATATGTGAGTAGAATTGCTTGTTGGGTCTCTCCTGTGCTTCGACGGTACTCATGTCTATAGACTGACCCTTTTAATAAATCTTACAATGCTTTATTTTCTGCATTTGACGTCAAATTTGTTCTTTTGAAATTTGTTCTTTTGAATGAAATTGAAAAGAATAAATTTTACACCAAAAGCAGAAAATAAAGCAGTGTAGGATTTATTAAAAGGGTCTTTAATCTGTAGTGAACTAAGGCAATACCTTGCCAAGTGTCACCCTTCTTCATCAAAGTCATCATAGAATTTCACTGAGTTTTGTCTTCAGTTGTCATTTCAAATTTTTGATATAATTCTTTTTGGCCTCAGTGCATTAAATTGAATAATACTGTGGAATTTAAGCACATGAACAGACCAAAAAAATAGTTGTATGTGATTTACTGATATATGGTATGTTTCGGGCATTAGCCGATATAATATGTATATTAAATAATATATATATATATACCCCTTGCATGTGAAGTCAAAGCTGCTCAATTTGGAGGACAAAACAAGTGAATTTCAATCAATTGTTTTATCCTCCAAATTGAGCGGCATTTCAAAGTGTTGTAAGGGGTCTATTGGAGTTGAAGGTACTTACATTAAATTTGTATCCCTGTACAATCTTAGGTGGCGGGTTGTCACTGTCATAATGTGTTTGGTTGTACTTGTTCCATTCATATCCCTAGGAGAATGTCAAGGGTTGCACATTAGCCAAGTTTAAATCTGGGCTGATCCAAGTCAGGGCACAGCTTACTCACAGCCCTCCACCCCCCCCCCCCCGACACTTCTCTCCTAGCTATGGCCCTGGATTGGCTCTTGACTCACAGAAAAAAATGTATACATGCATACGCATGCATAGCTGTATAAAACATATTCCAATCTAAGAAACATATCATTTGGTTAAGAACCAGATTGTGTCTTAATGTATACGATACTTACAGTATGAACTCTGTTGAAGAATCTTGGTTTGCGAGGTCTGTACTTGTCTTCCCATACGTATGTCTGAAACCATAAGCATTATTAATGATTAAATAAATATAGAACATGATTTGTAGCCACCAGCTGAAAAAATCGCAAATTAAAAAAAGTCAGGAGAAAATAAATGAGTTGAAATTTTCGTGACAAAGTTGCACTAGTTGCAGCCACTTGGTGTATCCACTCTGCGATTTTTTCCCTTACAGTACGTTGCAATGCAACTAAAGCTTATCTAGCCAATAAGGTGCAAGAACAAAATTGCAGAACATTTTTTCCAAAATGGTGGATGACAAAATGAGTTATCGCCAGCATTTGTCGCTTATGTAGCCACCACCATGCATTCATTATTATTTTAATAATAATAATAATAATTTAATGCTTATATAGCGCTATTTAACAATAAAAGATCAATAGCGCTTTACAAAATGTTATAAAATATAAGTATATTTACATTACAAGTGTACATAGTGTGTTTAGATATAATGTTAATTGAGTCAGTTTATAAAAGAATTAAGTCCATGAAGTTCATGTATATATATATATATATATGTGTAGTTAAATAGATTTAAAATATAATATATAAATGTTATTTAAAATAATGACTTGTGCATTCTGGGCAAGCAAAATATTGCTTGTGCATGGCTGCATCTTAAAACTGGTAGACAGTATTAGCATAATATCTGAAACATTTCTATCAGTTTTATTTTCCAGAATGTGTATATATAATTGTCAATCAAAATAGCGCAGCCAAGGATACATACCTTCTGTGACAGAGGGACAGGAATATTAAAGGTTTCCTCATCAGGACCCATGCCTTTTTTTTCTTCTTGTTGTTCCATTGGTGAGGGAACACCTAATGTCTTCATCTGCCAAGGAGGACAAAGCAAATAAGCAATGCTGGTTTAATGCATGGAATGTTTGCAAATGATCACAATACCAATAAACATTTTGTCTACAATTTATTAATGATTAATTTAGAATGGGAAGTTTGCACCTCCAGCATGACATTTTGAATACTTATTTTATTCAAAACCAACAAAGATATCATGCTTTGAAAGAGCATGTTTAAGCTTTACCTAGTAGTAAAATTTGAAAAGTTTTTGTTGGTCTTGGATTAATACAGGTATTTGAAATGTCATGCTCTAGAGACGTGAAAACTCTCTGCTTAGAACACTTAGTACACTTACCAACACTGAAGTTCCACTTGTCATGACTTCTTGTCTAAGTGCCAGCTGATTAGAAACATCATCAAATAAAATTAGTAAAATAATATTTATTTATTAATAACTATTCAAATGTCTAATCATTATAATGATAAAATGAATAAAAGGTGGCTATCACTGTGAGCTCACAGTTCATCTCACTTCGATGTAAAGTAAAGGCAAGGCTACCTTTCAAGATGGTGCAGGGGGCTGTGAAGGGACTCTAATTTACCAAACTAATAAAAAAATCTAAAATCTCAAGTTGACAAATACATTCCATTCAAGACATTTCACTGGAAACTTACCAGGTTCTCCCAGTCTTCCTCAGGATCAACAACCAAGTTCTAAAAAAAAGAGCTTGATTAATGAGAGATTAAAAAAAATTGGTAATGTCATATTAGAGTTTTTAAAATTAGATAAAAACCATGGTCTTGGTACGTACACATTACCATGCATTCCTGGTGATGCGAAATCTAGACATGCAATGCATTGTTTGTCACTGGGAAAATGTCCAAGTGTTTTCTATTATCTCTTGTCAAAATGAAAATATTTCCTAGCAACAATGACAAAATATGCTTTTTCTAAAAAGTATTTGGCGAATCTTTGCCAGACGAGATTTATTTTCTTTATTTTCGAGCAAAAGCCGTCATAAATCGAGCCGAAAACCTGGAGCTACGAAACTTTGAGCTACTGTACTGTAAGAACAAAATGTTTGCTGGTTGGCTAATTCCTTCGGCTTGAGAGAAGTGAGATCACCTGGATTAGGACAGCATGTCCGTACATTAAGTCTTTCACTGTCATACAATTCTTTCTATTCAAATTACTTACTTCATCAACATCTGTAATCTTGATGAGCTTAGGACCATAATTTCCAGCTTCAAATGCTGTATAACTTTCTTCTAACAGCTCTTCCTCTGTGAATAGAGAAACACTTGGTTCTTCTTCTCCAGCGACATCTTCAGCAGGCGTTTCTTCTTCAGGTTCATCTCTCCAGCTTGTACTAGTTGATGGTTCATCTTGCCTGCTTTCTTCTTTGGGGGCTTCTTCTTTCTCGGATTCTGAATCTGATTCTGAGCTTGCACTTGAGTCATCCATTCTGGATTTCTTTAAAAAAAATGAAATGATGAATAAATGAATGGAGAATAAATGAACGTCTTCGAGTGAATGAATGAATGAATGAATGAATGAATGGATGAATGAAAGGATGGATGGATGGATGGATGGATGGATGGATGGATGGATGGATGGATGGATGGATGGATGGATGGATGGATGGATGGATGGATGGATGGATGGATGGATGGATGGATGGATGGATGGATGGATGGATGGATGGATGGATGGATGGATGGATGGATGGATGGATGGATGGATGGATGGATGGATGGATGGATGGATGGATGGATGGATGGATGGATGGATGGATGGATGGATGGATGGATGGATGGATGGATGGATGGATGGATGGATGGATGGATGGATGGATGGATGGATGGATGGATGGATGGATGGATGGATGGATGGATGGATGGATGGATGGATGGATGGATGGATGGATGGATGGATGGATGGATGGATGAATGAACTGTTTAAGTGCATTAGCAAGGCACGCTACCTATGCCTCCCGATGACCAATAAGCATTATTCATTCTAGGTTATCAATGTTTTTTACCTCTTGTCTAAATTGCATCAATTTCTCCCTCAGCATTCGCTGATGTCTTTCACGTAATCTTGCCTTTGCCATGTGAATCTTCAGCTGCTGTAGAAGGGACTCCCAGTATCCTGATAATAAAGGAAAACAACTCAAAAACACAATTTGTGCATAATCCTTAATATTACACATTCAACAGGCGGTTTGTGCATGGATTGTATTAGAAGCATGCAACCGGGAAACCCCGGCATCTACTGTACTTTCCATATGTGAGCTGTCGAGAGCTTCCTACTTTTGCCATTACACATCTCAATTGTATGGCCCTTTCATTGATATAACTGCCAAAATTGAGTGAACCATTCACCTACACATGAAATTTTAAGGAAATCCTTGTTTGTGTAAATGTACTGTACCATACACAATAATAATCACATCATTAAATCACACAACACAACACATCACATCATTAAATTTTGTTCTATGTACATAATTATCTAATGAAAGTAGGCTTAGCATGTACTGGAATATGAGTCGAGCATTAACGCAGGGTCTATAGGGTGGAGATATTCCCAGTCTATTTTTGTTCTATCTTATTCTATCCTATTCTATTCTATTCTATTCTATTCTATTCTATACACTGAATCGAAATATCACAACCAATTTAAATAACTATTGTTCTGGACTGACTAGCCTCTTATATATGCATGTGACAGTGCTTTTAGATTTCCACGTGAACATGAGGCTAGTCAGTCGGCAGGACAATAGTTATTCAAATTGGTCACCATAATTCGTTTCGGTGTAATTCCCATCCTATTTCTATCCTACTAGCAAAGACTCTTTATACTCAATCTAATGGCCAGGAATGGTGCATATCTTACCTATATCAACAGCATCACCACTAGAGATCTTGGAGTATATCTGTTTTTCAAGTGCAATCAATTGTGTATACGTCTTTCCTTTAAACACTGAAGCCACATCTGTATGGACTGAGGTGTGGATACCTTCTCTCCTATCTAATTGATCTGAAAATATAAAAATGATTTTTAATTGATATTCATGTTTTTAGCTAGGTTACATTTTCCTTTGGGCTGCCTGTGTTGCCAAATCCACAGGAAGCCCAAGCAATAAATGTATGGTCTTACCACTGTGTAACTGCTTTCTTAACTTTTGTAATTCATCCTTGCATATCAAAGTAATGTCCTAAAAATAAGCAAATAATATCAGTATTGCCTAATGGTAAGTTGTTATTATCCCTGTGAAACCCCTCTGTAGAACAACATCCCCCTAGTATTCCATTGTTTTTGCCCTTTTTTGGGTTTGCCCTTTTTTTCAGTTGGCCGTTTTCTCGGTTGGCCTTTATTTCCCGTTGGCCTTTTTTTTTCGTTGGCTTTTTTTCTTGACCGCCGTATGACTGGCCGTTATTTTGAGCCATGAGGAGCAATTTGAAGATTAGATTAGAAATGTGCCTTTAAAGTGCAGTCACATGGGTATACATACCTGCCAGTATTCTGTATTTCTTCCTTGTTCTAATTCCATGTACACTTTAATATCTTCTATCAAATCAGTCAAATCTCTTTGAGTAAGACCCTGTTGATGACATGGAAAAATCAGTATAAAACTATTTCAAGAAAGGTTGGTGAAGGTTTTGTTGCTTGTTGCATTTCGCATACCAAGCCTGAAATGCAGTATGGGTGATGTCAGTTCAAGCAGCGAAAGGTCACAAAAAATAATAGTATGTAAAAATAAAAAGTAATAGTAATCACTACAGTAATAATCTTGCATCATATATGGTCATATAAACCTACCACAAGAATTGTATAAGGTTCATGAATCTTAATATCTAAATCTTCATCCTCAGCATTGATGTACTGCGCCAGTAAGTCAATAGGTTTTGCTGTCAGAAAAAAAACACAATAATATTATAATAACTATTACAGCTGTAATACTAAAATGATTAGATGTGATATTCCATCAAAGCTCAAAACAAGGAATTTTGTTGAATTGTGCAATTTATGAGCAGCAAATGTGTCAATTAACATGTCGACTGCCAAACTTTGTGTCAACTCATGATTGGCCAACAGTCAGCCAATAGACCATTTTTGAGATCCGCGAGCGCTTTCAAACATATCGCAGGCACAGACACAAAAAAAGGCATTTTGTGGCAAGATTGTGCACGCTATTGAAGCTGCCTGAAAATGCCTCAAGATTATGTCTGCGTCTGCAATATTTTTGAAAGCACTCGCGCATTTCGAAAATGGTCTATTGTCAATGAACACATTTCCCTGCTGCCAGAGTCTTCTTTTTCCCCAATGCCTACCAGCGAAAAAAAAAAAGAGACTGCCAGCAGGGAATGAAAACATATGTGATAACATACATTGGTCACCAAGTACCCAAGGCATGTACTGTACAATAACAGTTATTGTACAGTACATGCCTTGGGTACTTGATGACCATGTTAATTTTGTACGTCAAGTGATTTCACATGTTGTCTTATATATGAATAAAATGCTACACCCATACCTCTCCCATCTTGAATTCTTATCTTCGATCGTAGCTTTGCTTGATTCAGATGGAACTACATACAGTAATCATACATCAAAATAATATTAGTCAATAATGATACAATATTAATTAACTAATAACTTGGTCTATCAATTATCCATGCATTCACCTTATCTTCTTGCTTTTCCCATTCACAGTAATATTCTGATTCTTTTTCTCTTTGCATTCTTTCCTATTCAAATATTTGCAAAATTAAAATTAGGTAAAATAATTATTTAATGGGCTGGATAAATATGTAAAATGCAAATTAAGTTGGTGCCAGACACGTGTCATGACAAACATATCGTAATTGTAATTACGTCCCTGTAAAGTTAGAGAAAAAATGAACCCACAGTTTCAAGATAATTCTTTACCTTTTCGTCTTCTCGGAGCATCATTTCATGTTCCCTCTCCTGCAACAAATAATATACATGCAATTCATACAAATTATACATGTACATAATTTCTGGCTTTTCAAATTATTTGCCGAAACATTGAGCGGGTACAGAAATAAATTTACTATCAATGTCAAATCTAGTAGTGACAATTAAAGCCCTAATATATAATATTAATTAAAGAAAATACTCACAGTTCTTCTTTCCCGTACTCTTTCCAATTGTTTCTGCAAACCAAAAATAAATTGTGAATGGTAAGCACCAAAGAATATGGACAGGTAAATGGAAAGTTGATAAAATAGACATGGTTATCTAGTATCCAGCTGAGTTAACCTTCAGAACCAACTCAAGGTCAACCAAACAGAATAAACCATTTTCAAGATGCGCAAGCTAAAAATATCCCAGGCGCAGACATGAAAAAGAAGCATTTTCAGGCAAGATCATGCTACAGTACCTATTGACACTGCCCGAAAATGCCTCGAAATCTTGTCTGCGCCTGCAATATTTTTGAAAGTGCTCACACATGTCGAAAATTGTCTATTAAAGATTCGATCATAATTAAAAAGTTGACTGATAATTTGTTTTAGCAAATGCAATCAACTCAGTTGGTAATAAAAACGTCTCTGGAGATTATTAATTTCAAATACAGTGTAATATAAATAATCTGGAAGAAATAAAAGTAGACAAAAATGTAGGCATTTTGAATGAGATAATATTTATCCCCATGTACAGTACAAGATTTGAAAAAAATTCATTTCATTTCAGCAATTATGTCGTAGAAAAGCTGTACATACCCTTGTATCCATTTGTCTTTTCTTGTCAGAAAATCTCTTTTCATCCTCAGTCAGATGTGTCTCTCCTTGTTTCTCTCTTTTCTGTTAGTTATAATAACAAAAGATTGATTGCAGAAGTACAACAAAAATCCTTAGTTACTGTTGCACAATCTTAACATTTTAACTAGAATATGTCAGTTTAAAACCCCTCTCAATTAAAAATTGCATTTATTTTATTGTACCTTATGCCACACAAATGTTTCTAGTAGGTGTGCATCTCCAAAGGGATTGTCGGTGTTGGTATATCCCTAAAACAAAAAAATATTTTTAGTACAATATCTCATTATAAAATGGGTATTCCATGACTCAAAATAACAGCCAGTCATACATCCGTTAAGATATCTGGCGTATGATTATTTTATTTATTTATTTTTTCAAATATGACCAGTCAACCTGAAGTACAAAATTTGGCCGTCGTGACCATTTTTGGCCATTATTTTGAGCCCTGTATTCATAAACATATTTATTCAGCATTATTAATGACAGCATTCCTTTAGTTGGGATGGCTTTGGCTAACTTTCCACAGGGTTCCCATCTACACAGAACTACTTACTTCATATTCATCATTCCATCCCATTTCTTTTCTTCTTTTTCTTTCCTTCGCTTCCTAAAATTGCAACACAAAATTTGGTTTTATTACCTCTTTTAAAAACAACACTGTTTGTTAGATAATCGTATTGTAAATGGCTAACTCATCTCCCTTTATAGACTGAGGTTATTTACTGTTCAGGCGGTCCAGATATGGAAAAACTGTGCATGGATGTCTGAGACCATTACTAGGCCGAGGGAGGCAGAGGTCCATATTCAAGGCCAAGGGCACAGTTTTTCTCTATCTGGACCTCCTACCCCTTAAAAAACAAGTTAAGGAGTAGGATCACATGACCTGTTAATGCAAATGTCTTTCTACCAGTGTCAAAGTAGACTTTTAAAAGTCCCCCTTTTCCCTCTTAACACAGTTGATTCTGGGCTTTTCTCCACCTACCCCCTGTGCACCCAAGTTAGGAAGAAAATGGACTTCCAGAAATTTACTTAAGGCAAATAGATAGAAAATAACCAAATGCACATTTAGGATGATCTAAAATGCAAGGCAACTTGCACACTAGACTTTTGCAAAGTCCTTCATCTCTGTATTAGTTTACGCGCACTGGATAAAGCACAGGCATCCCAACCAGGATCACACACGCTGGAACTTTGCACTGGACGAAGGACTTTTCCAACTTGTTTCTACTTGAACGTTACACATGTATGCACACTGTTTACCTTCTTTGCAAGTCTTCTCGCTCGTTTTTCCTCTGGTGTCTCATGGGCTTTATAATATTCCTTTTCTTTCCTAAAAACAAAACATCTTATACTTTAATATCTTTTATACCACATTATATTATGCTTTTAGAAAACCAGAAATCTTGGTTAATAAATATTGTTGTCGGAGGGAAAATTTTATAAACAACGTATGAAAAACGTTCTCTCTAAATTGAACCTCAAAAAAACTTCTTAACTTGATTCCGTAAGCTACTTTTAAGCATCTAATGTAATAATAAAGAGATATTAAACCTATTGTAGTCCTTACTTCTTATCTTTAGTTTTTTTCCCGCTGCTTTCTCGATACTTTTTCTCTCTTCGTCTCTCGTCTTCTGACAAAGAAGACGAAGTCGATGCAGAAGAATCTCTTCTTTTCCTTCGCTTTGGTGAACGTGACCTTTCTCTTCTTCTAGGAGAACGCGACCTACTTCTTTCTGAGCGTTTCTTCTTCTTCTTATCTCCACCAGCCATGACTTTTAAGGAGAAAATGAAGCAAAAATCAGAAGAAAGTTGTTCAGTTTTTCACGTTTTTCTGACAAAATAGCAGACGCATGTTCTTATATCCAGAGGCTGCTGCCTAAAATACGTGCGTACAGACAATTGTGCGCAACAAAATGGCGGCCGCAGGTAAGAAATTTTAGTTTCAAGAAAAAAACCTTCTTTTGGTCATTTATTTTTAGAGAAATCTTGTCTCAATTCATTTTTTATTCAAAATCATAATATTTTTTTATCATAGGTATTCTTATGAAGTCTTTGAATCCCGCCAGGACGTGTTTTTCTCAGGTAAAGTGAGAACACTGTAGTATAATTTTGAATTAAATTTTGCTGCATGGTTTTTTGGATAATTCTTTTAATTTATGGCTGTTTTAGAAGATTATCACTCGGAATACATGGCGAGTGCTCAGCTCAAACGTAGCTACGAAAGGAAAACCAGAAATCTCCTTTATTACACAAGATAACGACCCGGTAAACATTAAATATCATAAGCACGTGCATGACAAAATGTTGTCAATCGTATGCTTTTCCTGCTATTATTGTTTCATAATTATCTACTTCTTATGCCACCATATTTTTAGGTTCATACTAGTATCTTCTTACTGATTTCTCTTTGAGCTTTATGCATATTCTGTGGAATATTTGGGGAACCCATTCGATTGGGCTACCTGTGGTGGACTATCAGAGAAGCATGAACTGTGTGACAGAAACTTTTAGGTTTGCATTCGATAGATTTTCTCCAAACTTGGCAGATAAAATTATGTCAATCCATTTACCAAGAACTGAAGTTTCAAAGAAATCAGTCGATTAATGACCAAAACGGAGGACAAAATAATATGAAATACCACTCTTAGAAAATAGTCCTGTAACGGCAAACACGAATCAAAGAAGGAGGGTGAGGGGGATGCCACTACTCAATCCCCTGAGAGACTCGTTCACAGGCTACAAATTTATGGAAAAGAAGTGCACTCAAAATAATTATGTATTAAATAAATAAATCATATTAAATTTTTTCTAATGCTGTTTTATTTATTCTTGACTAGAATCAACACTCAAAAGCCCATCTTGGTCATTTCTACGCTTTACCACAGAGTGATGTCAGTAACACTCTAATACACTGTTTACCAAAGAAATTTGTTAGAAGATCAGGATCTGAGGTAAGGTTACACATTAATATGCATGCAGTGATAGTTATATACAGGCATGTGTGTCAGGCATTTTGGAGGACAAGTATAAGCATTTTCATGGGCATGATCATACATGTTAACCATGCTGGAGGACAAATATGAACATATTGAGAAACATGATCATACATCTCAGCCATGCTGGAGGACAAATATATACATATTGAGACACATAATCATACATGTTAACCATGCTGGAGGACAAATATATACATATTGAGACACATGATCATACATGTCAACCATGCTGGAGGACAAATATATACATATTGAGACACATGATCATACATGTCAACCATGCTGGAGGACAAATATGAACATATTGAGACATGATCAAATACATGTCAACCATGCTGGAGGACAAACATACATATTGAGACATGATCAAATACATGTCAACCATGCTGGAGGACAAATATAAACATATTGAGACACATGATCATAGATGCTAGCCAGCACTCTGGAGGGCAAAAATATATATTCAGAAACGTATGACACTCTTTTGTTGAAAGGCTGCCCCCGTCATACATTTTGGAATTTTTTGATCTGTATCTCCCTGCTTCCTGAGATCTCTTTCTCTCTCTCTCTCTCTTCCAGTTTTCCTTTCAACATTGGAAAGGAAATTGGGGGTAGGAATGCACATTATTAACTAATAGGTTTGAGTTCTGATGGACCGTTATTTATTTAGAAGGGGGATCTGTATCTGATGGTCAGAAAGGCAGCCCTACAAGTCATAGAGCAACTAAAGGAATGGACACCTGTACCTGGGGAACAACAACCAAAATTTGTCTTCTGTATCCTTGCAAAAATTAGCCTGTTATTCAAAGCCGTTAAAAAATAGGCATATGTTGAATACGACTGCAATGATGATTTGAAACTCAAGTTATCATTGACAATAAAGAACTAGCTCTTATTAACTGAGTGCGAGGTCCGTACCGTAAGTTATGGACCGCGCTTTTGCACTGCCTTATGGTCCAAGCGCCAAGCTTGTGGGCCATGAAAAAAAGTGGAAAATACGAGGATCTATAACTAACAGTGAACGCACCTAACAAACAAGGTTAATAAGATATTTATTATATGGCAAAGCTTTGAGATAAAAAAAAAAAAAGAGGCAGAGAAGCAAAAAGCAAAATTGACTTTGGCATTTCAAACGAGAACTGCATTGGAGGGGCTTCCTGTACGTGCCACAAGTCATGTATGAGTCACTCATAATGAGAGCTTGAGCTTATAGCTTATTATTGATTGAATAACTACAGTTTAAAGTTTAAAAAATAACTAGAATTCCGGGATGTCAGACATTAGTCTAAAGCAGTAAGCATTGATTTTTTTCCAGAATTGTTTTCGGACTGTCGGGCATTTAGTTTGCTTCGGACCGTTCCTGGCTGTGTACCTGGTATATACATTACAGTAGAATTCACTTGTTTACAGCCCAGCCTCTCAAAACTCCGAAAATACAATCGATCAGCTCAATCAACAGTTCGCACAGCTTTGGTCCGTGTTTCCTGATTCCAAAACTTCCGGGTTCCGATTAGAACTATATAGAATACTAAATTCGATTTCTACAGAGTTCAGTAGGTTATTCTAACTTCACTCGCCAGTGGTTTGTTATCACTAATTTACATATTGTCTGGAAAGCAGTCACCGCCAAATGGTTCTCTCCATATAGCTTATAGGGATGGGAATCCTGTGGTTTTGGCGGGAATTTTCGTGCCAACGTGCTTGCTTTCCACCAACTCTGAAACTCGCTATGCTACTGCCATGTCCTACTCATCCTACTCCATATTGATGTCTTTTTTTTACTTTTTTTGATGTAAAATGTTTGCTGTTTACTAAATAGCAATATAGGCAACAAAAACGGCGTTTCAAGGTTCGGAATGCCCGCAGGAGCATGCTGCGTAAAAACCAGCACGAAAGTCAGTGCTCATGGTAAAAAGTATCATCGGATTGATGATATGCTTAAGGTAGTACATGATCAGCGAGATGAGGTTAATGTACTGGATGAATGGGCTGAAGTACGATCGGTCACCATATTCATAGATAATCATCAGGACACCGCGTGGGATGTAGCAGATGTTGAAGATGAGTAGACTGGTGAACAGCGTCTTGACAAGCCGATTCCGTTGTTGTTGCACGGGTCCTGATCGCGATTTAGAGATCACAGTTTTCTTGGTCAGTATGCGTTTTGCAATCCAGCAGTATTTCCATGTTTGGATGAGTAGTGGCAAAGTAATGAATACAATGACTAGGTATAGCTTGAACATCCTCCTGAAGACCAAAGATGGGAATATGACCTCGCAGAGGGTCTTATTCTTGCGGTTGACTGTTGAAAGTAGAGGAACTACAGGCAATCCAGAGGTAAGATAACACCCGATCCACAGTCCAACTATGACAAACTTCATCTCGCGTTGTGACAGTCGTCGCTTGAAGGGCGTTACAATCGCTCTGTATCGCTCTAGTGCAATGCAAGTGTGCGCAACTACAGATACGCAAACAAACACATCCTGTAGTGGCACCAACAACCTGCAAACCGTCTCACCAAACGGCCAACCGATGAAGCGTTCGACTATCCTTAAAGGAGCTGCAAAAACAGCCACTCCAATATCCGCCATTGCAACAGTCATTATTAAGTAATTACATGAAGCTTTCATGTCATCCCATCGTAAGATGATAGATATGACAAACGAATTGCCGATGACTCCTACGACAAAAATGATCGTAAAAAGACAAATGGTGATCGAATCGTATGCACCTCCAAGGGGATTGTTTTTTACAGGTTCTGAAGAAGAAATAGACCCGTTATTAACCGGAGAGAAATTGCGCGGATATTCCATGGTCTTGCTCTGGACTCTCGAAAATATGATACTGGTTTGACCGTTCAAACTAAATATAGTCAATGAGATAAGCTTCTTTAATGCAGAAACCAAGATTGGACAGAAAATTCCGTTCTTTCAGGCTAACCCCAACGATGATGATTCTTTTTAGAGCCTTCAGCGTTGAAAGTGCCTAGCTTCACTGCAGCAAAAACAAGTCAAGTCAGTAAAGTGAGAGCAGCTGAATGATGGAACCTCTGCTTCGAGAGCTCTTTTTTCCCTCTCTCTCACTTAATTTCTTGAGCTAGCGAAGATCTACCGCGAAGAAAGACCAGCTTGTACACCGCCAAAGCTACTAAATCGATTTCAGTTTTGATGAGTTCTTCGGGGCGGATCTTATCAAGACCAGCGAATGAGGGAGCAATGGAGCAATTATGTCAAAGTTTAAATTTAGTTTAGTTCCGTCATGGCACACAAGGAATACCGGCGAGTAAGTAAAGACTGGCAGATCGGCAGATGTTAAACAAACATGGATTATGCTATATATTATATCACCAATATTCTTAAATTAATATTAAGAAAACAGGTGAGACCCCAATTTTATAGCAAATTAATCTAGCTTATTTCGTTTAAGAGCGCCTGTTTGTAAAAAGATCAAGTAAGAACTGCATTAGAAGGGCTTCCTGTACGTGCCACAAGTCATCCATGTTTGAGTCGCTCCGAATGAGAGCTTTTAGTGTATTATTGAATGAATTTAGCTATAGTTAATTTTTCAATGATTCTTTGACCGAAAATTAAGCTTTCATTCGCAAAGCGTAAATGCAAACAAAGAGCGCATCAAAGAAACAACAAGTAGAATTCAACATTAGCTTTAGAACAACTTGTCTTAAAAACTTCAAACTAGACTGTGAACAGTTCCTCTTTTCCCTCCTAACTCAGTCGAGTCGGGTTTTTTCCTGCCTTGGACGCGCGGGGAGTGGGGGCGAGTTTGAAGCGGCACGCGGGGAGAGGAAAAGTAGGGACTGTGGACAACACACAGAGAAATGAATTACGCGTTGCCCACACAACACAAAATTCCCATTGGTTGAAAATGATCCAGCTGTCAAGGTGGAAAGGTATACTCCAGATCCAGTTGATTACTAGTATAAGCATCGCTGTTTCGAGCTGCCGGGTTTTTAAATTAAAATCTTTCTTGAAAACCGAAACTTATGTCAGAGGATTGTTTTCCAGCAGAGCGAAAACTGATCGCAGCGGCAGTCAAACCTACTGTAATTCGCTGGTGAATTCGTTCTAAATGATCGACGATCGAGCGGCCGAATGGAGAAGACAGACGTGTTTGTAGTCGACCCGTAGTCGAATCTTGCTGATAATTCTTTAGTCTTCTCCACAGTCGTCAATGGGGAGGGAGATTAATACGAACACTGATATTAAATGGAGCCCTGCAAAGGAGAGCAGTGATTCTTGTGCGACTTCAAGCTTCTCAACAAGCCCGCATCAAAGAACAGTATAAATTGTTTGATGAGTTCGGCTATTCTTTTCGTATCGGCTCATACTTTCAAGGGGAAATCAGATTCGTACAGCTTTAGGCGCAAAATACCCCGAGTTTGAAGCGGAAAAGATAAACCAGTCAGCTGGACACAAGAATTAAGGAAAAATATATTCAAAATATCCCCAGAAACACCAAACAAATATAATTCACACACGATTGACTTGGTTCGCGGTTTCTTTTGGCTCCAGTTATTACTTTTATTTATAAATATATTTTGGTGTCTCAAGAATATCGCATGTTCGTACTTTTGAAAGTAATTTTAATTCAAACTTTATTGTATAACTGTAAAACTATCAGCGAAAAGTCAGTTGTGTTGAACGGTATTATAAACATATCCTAGACTAGCCGGAGCCGTCAGTGACAAGTATTTGACAAGTGTGAAAAAGGGGCGGTTATTCATTTCTCTGTGTGTTGTCCACAGTCCCTACTTTTTCTCTCCCCGCGTGCCGCTTCAAACTCGCCCCCACTCTCCGCGCGTCCAAGGCAGGAAAAAACCCGACTCGACTGAGTTAGGAGGGAAAAGAGGGACTGTTCACAGTCTAACTTCAAACTTCTGTTTAAGGACTCCAAGAACCGTTTCAAGATTAAAACTTGAAACTTTATCTTAAAAACAGATTTTTTGATGACCACTGTTAATTTAATTACCTCAATTTCTAATTATTTACTTCAAAATAGTGAAAAAAGAACATCAAAATGGAGCCTTGGTTTCATGGTTTTGTCCGCCATTTTGAATTGGCGCGTAACTCCGCTCAATTTTGATGGATTTTCAAAATTTAAATTTAAATAATAAAAATTATACCAATGTAAGTATTTTAACTACCATTTACGACTGTCCTTTTTATAATTTCTGACTCGTGTGCCGATCGTTTTATTTTGAAAACAAAAATCTTATTTTCTCGATTTGCAGCTTTCCGATATCCATCGTATTAAGGGTCATAAATAACAACGGAAATTTCTTTTCAAAAAAGGTAAAATTTTGAAAATCCAATAAAACTGAGCAGTGTTACGGGAAGTCAAAGTGATCAAGACTTCTATATATTTTGCCGAGTTTGCCACGATTGAAAATAGCGGACGAAATGTGAAAATGGCAGTAGTACGAAATCTCAGAGATAGCGGTGAGCATGTTTTTGGTACGAAAATTCCCGCTAAAACCACAGGAACCCCATCAATATAAGCTAAGAAGAGAACCATTTGGCTGCAAAAGGGCTTTTATATTTTCTATTATATAGAATTTTTCTAATATTTAAAATATAGAATTTCTCTAGAATTGAATTCGTTATTGTTCAAGCTTTTCATCACAACACAAAACTCTTCACCTGTAGAATATAATTTTGGTCTTTTTCAGTGAATGAATAATCATGGTTAATTCGATCAGATAACTCACTAGGGAACATATTCATTACGTGAGTACGAATAAGTTTAATGTAAACCCCGGGGCATTCCCCATCGAGACTGGGTCAACTTGGTAGCCGTAATTAGAAAAGAGATAATTTAAGAAAATTTTCTTACAAAGTTAATTTGTACAGAATTTAACGCTGATTCCAAAAATGATAAGAGAAATGTGGTGTCCCAAGTGCGTTTTCAAGATAATGAATTTTGAATGTTGCCATCTTGACAAGTTTTCGAAAGAAAAATGGCGGAAACCAAGCTTTGCACACAAAAAATCATAACTAAAAAAAATATCATAACTCGAAAACTAAAAAAGCTATGGAAGTAATTTTGTCAGGACATTTTCGAAGACTAACTAAAATATTTTAAGAAAGTTTTAAAATGAGCTCAAAATTCAGCATTTTTTTAGATTAATGAACGAATATCGGTGTCAAATGATGACAACATAAAACATACAACGCTTTTTTCCTAATAGTTTTTTAAAGTTCTAATAATTTTTTTTTGTCAAACTTTCCCAAAAGATTACTTTTTACTTGTTGTTTTAGGAAATTTAAAGAAAAATATAGATTGCCGTGCAATATTTGAAAGTTATTATGCGGTTTTGAACGGTTTTTTATGCGCGCGCACATCGTGGGCTCAAATTGAACATTTGGAAAGTAGTCACTTTAATGATTTGTTTCATCAACCAAATTAAAAAAAAATTACAACCAAGCTTTGTTTACGTTTAACAATCTATTTAGCTTTTCTACAAAAAATGACTTTATAGCTCGACTTGTATGTATTGTGCGCAAGCGATTTTCGACAAGAAAAAGGCTGCATTTTAATACCAACTCACTCCTAAACGAGAACGGTGATCCCTGTTTTTTATTTACTCGTGGAACTTTTATGATGGTCTTTTTTTTCATCATGCGAAATTTGAAGAAGAAAAACATGGGAAACTTTTTTGCCCGCGAACGTCCTTAACTATGGCGATAGACCTCTTTAGCTTAATAATAGATCTCGGCAAATTTCCTCGTATGTCAACGATTTTCAACAGCCGAAGGCGAGTAATTGTATATCTGATACAACACGGAAACGAATATTGTATATTACTTATGAAACGTCTAGGTGTATACATTGATGTTCTACTAAAATTTTAAAGATAAAATTGAATTTGGCTGAGAAAATTGGAGTTAAAGTTTATGCAAATCAGGACGATTTTGTATCAGATATACAACCTCCTCCACGGAAAATGATTTCTATTGTGTTTCCCTCATTAATTATTCGTGAGTTTTATAATTAAATATAAAATCTAATGCTTTAATCAAGAAAGGTTTTATTCCTTTATGACTATCAAAGATGGTGAACCAGGTTGTGGTAAAACCCTGTCTCTATCTCAAGTGGTTCATGCTGCAATGAAGAAAGAAATGTTTATTTTATTGGTACCAAGTGGTAAGAACAACAATTATTCTACTGCATGATAATTACTGTTATCATTCAAATTATTTTTTCCGTCATTTTGATTGGCCGGGAGAACTGCAAATAACTGCCTACAAATAACGGTCTGCTCATGCGCATTACGGTGCAAAGCCATTTTGCTGCAAATAACGGTCTGCTCATGCGCAGTAACGTTGTATTTGACAATGGCTCGCTTCCCTGAACTGATAAAACAATGAACTGACTTCTTTGTTATTGTTTGACTCGTGCGCACTGCCCTCAAATATTAGAAAAAATAATTTGAATTATAAAACAATTATTGAACTCGGTTATCGTAAAATATCTTGATTTGTTAGTGTCTCGCAAGCAATTATTTGCCTCTGCCTTGGGCAGACTATAAAACTATTTATCCATAACCTATTAGATAAAAAAATACTAATAACAATAACTGTTCACGTTACGACCGCATCACCAGAGCTATAAATACCATCTACTCTCTTTCATTCCCCACTGTACTCTGAAGATGACTTCCGCTCAGGTTGTCGAAACGTCAGTCTCCACCAATAACAGTCTTTCTCAAGGCTACACTCACCCGGACGATCACATTACTCACTCAACTACTACTCCTGGGTTCAAACCATTTACTCTCAATGATGATTAAGTTTGAGAATTTATTTTTAAGCTTAAGCAGGGTTAGATAATTATTGGTAATATGACTCGTAACTTACAACTTAACGGAACTCAAAACATGCACTTGTATCAAAGTCTCTTGCAACCAGCAAAAAATATCTTGAGACAAGCTGCACAGGAAATTATAGTGTGCAACAGAGGCTTCAGATCACAGGATTTCTAATCTCAAATCGTATTTTTAATTTTTCTTTTTTCCCTGGTAGTATTTAGTTGGGTACATAGCAAAAATGGTATTCGTTTATCCAAATCAAGAGAAGATAGGTTTGACCAGCCTGAGGAGTCAGCCAAATGGCTCAAGATTGTTCGAGATATCAACACAGAGTACTTAAGCAAGGTATTGTCCTCTCATCATAAAATATATAGGTTAGCTGTGTAGAATGACTTTTTCAGTGGTGGATACAGGGGGAGGTCACAGGGGGCCCATGCACCTTCCTGCTAGCTGTTTAGCTGTGTAAAATGGCGTTTTCAGTACAATATCACTTACAATATACTTGTAACGAGATCAAAGGAGAGACCCAACACACTTTATACACATATGGTGCTGGTGAGACAAGGAATAGCCCCCTTCACAGTTCCTAGCGCCATCTTGAAAGGTAGCCGTGCCTTTGCATTGAAGCGAGACGAACGGTGAGCTTGCAATGATAGAGACATGAATAATAGACCATTTCATGGTTGTCGTCGCTCAACCTCAGCCTCGATAGCGTGTAATTATTCTTTAGAATTTGACTAAAGCCCTTTGAAGTTTTAAGTGTTTCAATACATATTTTTTTTAAAGCTCGCGTGCTTCTCAATAATGGTCTATTGTTTGATAATGTGTATATTACTTAAATTACCGTGAGCTGTAGTCAAATTCTAAAGAATATATTATACACTATCGAGGCTGAGGTTGAGCGACGACAACCATGAAATGGTCTATTGTCTAAGGTGTTAAAAAAGGTCTATCATTGCAAGCTCACCATTCGTCTCGCTTCGATGTAAAGATACAGCTGCCATTCAAGATGGTGCAGGGAACTGTGAAAGGGACCATTGAACCCCGGGATCCCAGAGATCATTCTCTTCTTGTTCCATTTATGTAGCTGTTTATTATCATTTCCTTGATATTAGATAACAACCAGTGAGAAGTACACATGGGGTAAACTTGACAGCACAGAAAAGGGAAAATCGCTACTCACTGTCATTGACCAGGTTGGTAGGACGCGCGTGAAAAACGTCTGCGCATGCTCTAAGTCCGTATGCAAATTAGTCCAAAGCGTCTTCGTGCTATTGTAAAAATATGCAAATTTGACTTTCACACTTGCCTGAAGAATAGTCTTTACAAAATGCCAAAACTTAAGATCAGTTCTTGAAACTTAAGGCTAATTCTTTCATATTGTCTTTATTAATACAGTATCTTGGTCTCACAAAAGTTTAACCACGAAAAGCATTTATTTTCTCACTAAAACTCTATAAATTCTTGGAAAGCGTGCTGACAGGCACGCATGCGCAAACGTTTTTTCTAGTGTCAGTTGGTAGACCTACCTATAGACCCCTTGCACATGACGTCATACCAGCTTAATTTGGAGGACAAAAAAAAGAATTTCAATCTCATGAAAATTGGAACCCATTGTTTTGTCCTCCAAACTGAGCTGCGTTTCGACGTGCTGGGTCTGTACATGATTTTTTCTAAAGATCCCTAAGAGGACTGGAAATTACAGTACTAAAACAGGGATCATTAGCCAATGTGCATGAGCTCGAAATTATAGCACAAAGCATGATGGGAAAGTGAGTTCTTACGCTTTTTTGGCTCCTCTAAAAATTCATCTGACAATTTTTCCTTCGACATTTTCTATGGAAATAAAAGGATTTCAGCAGACCAAAATAACAGACTAATTTTTTTCTGATATTTCCTTTGATTTCCCTGTTAGTTACATTTTTAAAGAACTCACTTTCCCAGAGTGCTTTGTGAGCTTCGATGCACATTGCCTATTGGATAAAACTGACCAATCAGATAATTCCTACAACAATGATATTCCAATGATTGGGCCAATCAACATTAATATTCGAAACTAGTATTTTTTCAAAGTTTTCCAATTTACCAATATCGATTGGAATTTCGGGATTCTTGGAAGACAGGAAAACAGTAGATATTTTCTATACAAACTTGCGATAAGTAGCCATGATTAAAGCTTTCACAACTGCGTTTTCGATAGAAATTACTCAGTCCCATTTTTAACGTAGCTTTGAGTTCCTGTTGTCCGTGTTTACCGAATCTGAGCAAAATGGCGTACGGTATTCTATCACGAGATCGTGAGAACGTCATGATCTGATTGGCTAATGCTGTCATGAGTTCAATCTCTGTCTAGTCTACGTTATCTGATTGGTCAGTTTTGATCAAGTGGTCCTGGTTAGTGTGTTTGCAATGTAAATTTAACGGTAGATTGATTTATGAGAGATAGCATATTATGAACACATACATCACAGCAACAGGGCCGTAAGTTAGAAAACTGTAAAAGGTTATTATGTATCCCTCCTTAAATAAAGTTATTGTATTGAATTGTATTGTAACAATTCGAATTTTAATAATTTTAATAGCCCCCTTCACAGTTCCCTGCGCCATCTTGAAAGGTAGCCGTGCCTTTGCATCGAAGCGAGACGAAAGGTGAGCTTGTAATGATAGAGACATGTGAATGATTGTCCAAGGTGTTAAAAAAAGTCTCTGTCATTGCAAGCTCACCGTTCGTCTCGCTTCGATGCAAAGGCGCGGCTACCTTTCAAGATGGCGCAGGAAACTGTGAAGAGGACCATTGGAAAGTGTGTGTGTTTGTTGACTCACTTTGCCTTCTAAATTAGACAACAACAAAGATAATCAAAAATAGAAACCGAAAAATGCAATACTCGAGTAAAAGACACCTTATTATTTCAAGAGGGAAAAGTTGTGTTGTATGTAGTGTTTTGAGCACAGTTTATCCACCATACATGTGTTGCTTGTTTAGGGCTTAAAACGGATCGATTATGCACCAGATGTTGTGGGCGTGGTACTTAAAGAATTGAAAAAGGAAACCAGGTCAGTAAATACTGGCTTAGTAATTCAGCTCCATGCATGTGATGATTATAGCTTTAGAATTTGTGGTTTCTTTTGAATTCGGGAGTAAAATGTGGATATGATAATAGTAACATTGAATAAAAATTGTATAACCGTAAGATAGGGCATGCACGGCTAAATCACAGATCGAACCCTGAAACAAGCCCTGGGCTGATCTAAGTCAGGGCACGGCTAACTCACAGATCGAACCCTGAAACAAGCCCTGGGCTGATCTAAGTCAGGGCATGGCTAACTCACAGATCGAACCCTGAAACAAGCCCTGGGCTGATCTAAGTCAGGGCACGGCTAACTCACAAATCGAACCCTGAAACAAGCCCTGGGCTGATCTAAGTCAGGGCACGGCTAACTCACAGATAGAACCCTGAAACAACCTCTGGGCTGATCTAAGTCAGGGCATGGCTAACTCACAGATTGAACCCTGAAACAACCTCTGGGCTGATCTAAGTCAGGGCATGGCTAACTCACAGATTGAACCCTGAAACAAGCCCTGGGCTGATCTAAGATAGGGCATGCACGGCTAAATCACAGATCGAACCCTGAAACAAGCCCTGGGCTGATCTAAGATAGGGCATGGCTAACTCACAGATTGAACCCTGAAACACGCCCTGGGCTGATCTAAGATAGGGCATGGCTAACTCACAGATCGAACCCTGAAACAAGCCCTGGGCTGATCTAAGTTAGGGCATGGCTAACTCACAGATCGAACCCTGAAACAAGCCCTGGGCTGATCTAAGTCAGGGCATGGCTAACTCACAGATCGAACCCTGAAACAAGCCCTGGGCTGATCTACTGAAGTTAGGGCATGGCTAACTCACAGATAGAACCCTGAAACAAGCCCTGGGCTGATCTACTGAAGTTAGGGCATGGCTAACTCACAGATAGAACCCTGAAACAAGCCCTGGGCTGATCTAAGTTAGGGCATGGCTAACTCACAGATAGAACCCTGAAACAAGCCCTGGGCTGATCTAAGTCAGGGCATGGCTAACTCACAGATCGAACCCTGAAACAAGCCCTGGGCTGATCTACTGAAGTTAGGGCATGGCTAACTCACAGATAGAACCCTGAAACAAGCCCTGGGCTGATCTACTGAAGTTAGGGCATGGCTAACTCACAGATAGAACCCTGAAACAAGCCCTGGGCTGATCTAAGTTAGGGCATGGCTAACTCACAGATAGAACCCTGAAACAACCTCTGGGCTGATCTAAGTCAGGGCATGGCTAACTCCCAGATCGAACCCTGAAACAACCTCTGGGCTGATGTAAGTCAGGGCATGGCTAACTCACAGATTGAACCCTGAAACAACCTCTGGGTTGATCTAAGTTAGGGCATGGCTAACTCACAGATAGAACCCTGAAACAACCTCTGGGCTGATCTAAGTTAGGGCATGGCTAACTCACAGATAGAACCCTGAAACAACCTCTGGGCTGATCTAAGTTAGGGCATGGCTAACTCCCAGATCGAACCCTGAAACAACCTCTGGGCTGATGTAAGTCAGGGCATGGCTAACTCACAGATTGAACCCTGAAACAACCTCTGGGTTGATCTAAGTTAGGGCATGGCTAACTCACAGATAGAACCCTGAAACAACCTCTGGGCTGATCTAAGTTAGGGCATGGCTAACTCACAGATAGAACCCTGAAACAACCTCTGGGCTGATCTAAGTTAGGGCATGGCTAACTCACAGATAGAACCCTGAAACAACCTCTGGGCTGATCTAAGTTAGGGCATGGCTAACTCACAGATAGAACCCTGAAACAACCTCTGGGCTGATCTAAGTTAGGGCATGGCTAACTCACAGATAGAACCCTGAAACAACCTCTGGGCTGATCTAAGTTAGGGCATGGCTAACTCACAGATCGAAGTGGAATTTGGCATACTCGGAAAAAAGCCCTTGCATTGAATCAAGGGTGAGACCCAACAAACTCTGTTTTCATGTAAACCAAACTCCAGGAAACGGCGAAATGACAACAAACCAAAATAGGACAGCGTGTTTCTCTTTTTTTTATTTATTTTTTATTCTATTATTTTATTTAAAAAAAAACGACTCATATTCTGGGTTTTTTCTTCCTTTTTTTTCTTTTGCAGAATTTTCTTGTTATTTATAATGCACGAATCATTTTATTCTAATTTCAGTTTAAAATTCTTATTTGCTGTCGACGAATTCAATGGATTCTTTGGCAAAACAACATTCAAGGATTCAAAAGATAAATGGGTAGGTTTGTATGGCTATATAGTATTGATTCACATAATAAAGGTTTTTGAATTTTTAATGTAACACATTGGGACCTTTGAAGCTCTCAAACGAACCGCAATGCGGGGGAAATAGTTGATTAAAAATAGTTTTTTTTAAACAAGGAATCGCTAATGAGACCCCTAACCCATGGGGTGTTTCATGAGGTGGGCGATATTTCTAATAAGCTTCTGTAGACTCCTTACACTTATTCCCATCCTGGGGGTCAAAACGAAAGAACTCCCTTCTCTTGAAACGTTCAGATCTTTTGTCACGGTAATATTTTTTCTGATTGTTTTGACCCTCAGGTTGGGAATTAGTGCAAGGGGTATATATATATATGTAGAAACTCTTCCTCTTCAAATAGATTCTCATTCTCTTGGCGACTTCTAAGTAATTTTCTTTTTTCAGGCATGGTATTTCGAAAATTTCGCATCGAACTTCCACCTTCGAATTTTTCAACACGTGTGTGTGTAAAATAAGGGGCGGGGGTAGGTGGAAATTTTGACCGGCAAACAGCAAAATAGCGTCCGCAAATTTCAAAAATTTCGGATTAAGAAAAATAAAATAGCACATTTGACCTACGTTGACATACTTCATCAATGATGGTTATCATCTACGAAAATAGCCAAGCCATAAACCATTTATCGAACGTGCTCAGTAGTGGATCCAGGGGTAGTTCCATGGAACCCCCCTTTGTGAAGCTAATCATGTTCTTTACTCTCAGTAAAGATCAATGAAATCCCCCTCCCCCATTTTAAAACCGCGCCATTGGTCCTAAATGTACACGAGACAACATTTTTGGAAATATGTTTTTTAACTATTTCAATCCAAAATAGCTATCTTGCTTATAGAGAATTTTTCTCAAAAACCAACGTATTTTAGATAAAGCCCAAAGAACTGAGCATTGTCCACCACTTCACGAAGCTCTTAGATGCTGAGGAAGGTCTGGTAAGTGTGTCTTCTATTCCAACTAAATAGCACTGACAGCTGTTCAACACGGTTAGCTCTAGCTTTCTCAATCTGACTGTAAAAATGGTAACAAGTTCTCGGATATGTAGTGCATACATGTTCCCATGGAAACGACTAGATGGACACCTAACAGAATCAATCCACTTAATCTCGACGGCAAAGATCCGTGCGTGTTACTGAGAACGAGACTACGCGATTTGATTGGTTTATTCCCACGAAACTATTGGAAACCATTTAAGTGTCAAGACTTCACGTGGGCACGTGCTGCAAGTCAGTTCCTTTTCCAACTCGTAGAAAACCCTTAAAGAAAGTTAAATATCCTTGAAAATTATTTTAATTATTCATAATTGAAGGTAAACTTTTTAGTTGTTTTGTCTAGGTTTACCATAGCAATTAATATTTTTTTTAGAAGAAATGTTTTTATATTCTTATCCCAGAAAAATGCGGCGATGGTGTTTGCATTATCGCGAACTGGAATCCAAAGAAACCACAGTAAATCTTATGAAGTCTCTGATCTTCTAGGACAGGTGAATAATAAGAGAAGTCACTAATACCCTGTTCATACGAATTATTCATTTTTTTAAGTCTTTAAATCGTATAGAGCTTGTAAGTGTGACGTCAATCGAATGAAGAAACGACTTCCGGGTCAAAAACGAAAAGCAGTTTTATGAAGATTTTTCTTACTTTTTCTTCGTGACAGGATTTGTTATCCAAAGTTCTTATTGCTTCAGGTGGAGGTTAAATCATTGAGAACATTTTTCGCTTTATTTTAGCGGTTTTTATGAGCAGTTGGACCCGAAAACACGTCACAACTTAACAGCTCTATGAGTTCCCATTTGCTCCCTTCAAAGTGCATATAAAAAAAAATACGAGTTCCTGTTTCTTTGTAATCTGTTCAACAATAGACCTGTTTATAGTTCCGTTCAAGTGACCACGAATAATAGTTTCAAGTCGAGGTTGGAGTTGCCTTGTATAGCAAAAGTATATATCTTGCACGGCAACTCTAACCTCGACTTGGAACTTTTATTCGTGGTCACTGAACGAAAATGTAAAAAGATCTATTAACACAATTTCTCAATTATTAGACAGTTTAAGTTCCCGGGTCTTTAATGGCCAAATCTGGCGGCTATGACGTCACTGATATGCATCCACGACTCGCGCGTTTTCAACCCTGCTATGCGAGTCTACACTATTTTTCGACTGGATCGAGAAGGCGAAAACGAGGCTAGTCAGTCGTCCGTGATCTGTGGAAAGCTGGCTTTTCCCTTAGACATCACTAAAAACGATTCTTAATGGATGTAAACACCATGTAAACACCATGTAACACCAGTAACAAAGATGAAGCTTGCACACAGATAATGAATTACTGACTAGCCTCGTTTTCGCCCCCTCGATCCAGGCCGTCCGTTTTTGTCCGCCATGTTCGGAATCGGTGTATACTCAAAATGTTTTTCTGTACTTTCTTTTTTTTTTAGAAGGGTGAATCTGCTATTACTCCGTTCACAAGTGTTCACGTACCAGAATATTCTATGCACGAACTAGAAATGTGCTTGAAATTTTATCAAGAGAATAGCGGATTTTCACAAGGTAAAACAACAGTGCATTGATACAAAGTGAACACAAGTATTCATTCAAGCCTTGGTGTTGATTTTTGTTTTATATGTGTATGTTAATCCTTGAAAATTGAAAGAAGAAAGAAATAAAGAAATAATGAATGAAAGAACGAACGAACCAACAAACAAACGAACGAACGAACGAACGAACGAACGAACGAACGAACGAACGAACGAACGAACGAACGAACGAACGAACGAACGAACGAACGAACGAACGAACGAACGAACGAACGAACGAACGAACGAACGAACGAACGAACGAACGAACGAACGAACGAACGAACGAACGAACGAACGAACGAACGAACGAAAGAAAGAAAGAAAGAAAGAAAGAAAGAAAGAAAGAAAGAAAGAAAGAAAGAAAGAAAGAAAGAAAGAAAGAAAGAAAGAATCCAAATCTTTATGAAAAGTATTGAAAAATGGAAGACAAAAAAGAATAATTGTGACGAATGAGCGTCCCAATCCAACAAAGTTCTTCAATTTTCATGTTAAGCCTTTTTTCTTTTTTTCAGAGCTCAATTCAGACGTCATTAAAGAGATCGCCATGCTGACAGGTCGAAGAGGACATGACGTAGATCTTATTTGTAAATCACGATGACGTTGGTCGTGACGTCCACGTGAATATGTTATCTGTTTCTTTCAAATGTTAAACGTCATTTTTGGTCTCCCGTAGATTTCTTACCCGCTGAATGTTGAAGTAATTTGATCGAAAACTTCGTAGATTATTAAGCATCTTGGTGGGCAGTGTTTGCCCGCCGTTGTGGGCTGTTGAGATGCATGAGATTCATTCAGGGTAATTGATACCAAGCTGGTCAGTAATAAAATACTCTCTGGTTCAGAGAAAATGACAGTAGATTCAGAGATTTATTCAGTTCATTGATACCAACTAATAAAATACTCTGTGGTTGAAAGGGCAGTGTTCGCCAGTCACTGTTAGCTGGTAATTAGACTCATGAGATCCATTCACATGAATGATCCAAGAATATGATGCTAATGAGTGGAGCCCAGCTGACGGGCAGTGTACGTGCATCATTGTAACCCGGTGATAAGATTCATGATATTAACCTGGTTTAGAATTATCACCTCGAAGCACATGATTTATTTCAAGGATTTAAAGGATGTAACTAATTAGTTTAGAAGATAACATTAAATGTCATCAAGGTTGGCCCTATACTAGATCCTTGCGGTACTTCCGATCCTCAAAGACCTAACATAAATAAACAAGTCTATAGAAAATACCAGATTGCTAGTTCTTCTCTTCTATTCCTTCTTTTCTAGACTAGAAAGGGCTTGTTTTCTTTTTCTCTACCTTGTTCGCATTCATATTATTAATTTAAGAGGCCTTCAATCTCATTTCTGCTGTAGAAAAATCCAGTCGCAGTAGTCTCATTGAGGAAACTAAAAAGTGGCTGCTTTTCAATTCAAAACTCTTGTTATATAGTTTACATCACTTGAGCTGAATTTACTAGAACCTTCCTATTTACAAATCCTTATAAATTACGCTTAATGCCGAATGGTTGGGTAGAGTTATCAATTAACATTAATTGTACTATTTTTCGCTTATTTCACCATCTTATCAACTGCCTTTAAACAGGGCTGTAATTTTAAGGTCATTGATAGAACATTCTTTAGTTCTTTCATGCGTAGAATGAAAATCTAGCCGTATTCATGAACCTTTAGAAACGTATTTCCATTTTTTTTTTTGGAAAAAATATTTTCAAAAATTAGTCCGGCAAAAATCAGTCTAAATTTCGGGTTTTTTTTTTTTAATAAAAAATGTTTTTGATATGCTTGAGACAGACCCAAGATGAACACCAATATTTTTTTATACGATTCTTCATGTCCCCAGATTGCGTTCCCGAGTTTCCCGCTCAAACCACCTACGTTCAATAATGAATGAGGTGAATTTATTGAACAGTTTTATGATCAACTGCTTGTCCCACTCGTTGGCTTTGTGTAAAGTCAATTAGAGACTGTTTATAAAGGGGTAAAATCATATCCTGTTGATGTGTGACCAACTAAAAGAACCATCTGAAATATTAATTTTTTGAGTGCAAAGCAACATTGAACCGGGTTGCCCCACGACTTCTCAGTCGATCTAAAAAAGATGTTTGAACTTAGCCTGTAAGCACCGACGAAAACAAGATTTTACTTGAAACAAGCTGCTCAGATTTAATTTATAAAAAAGTAAGTAAATAACGCTGTCATTACTTTTAAAATCTTGCCAAGGCAATTGTAAAATGGAATTTAAATTACTGTAACAAGATTGATTTTTCTAGAAAGCGAAGCTGGTGCTTGCATTCAGTTTCAGCTTGGTATAAAAATATCCATAAATAGCGATTGATTTTAGCAATATTTTCAAGTTCTAATCAAGCAATGTTGTTTGGATGAATGAAAAATTATCTCAAAAGCGTCTAAGATGCTGTTTTATTCATAGCTTGCGTTTTTTTCATTCAACATTTTTATCTTGAAGATGAAGATGCTCCAACCACTGATTCGCCATCTTATGTTTCTTGGTGTCTTTCTTGCTGGTGAAGTTCATTCATTGGGTAAGTTTGGTTTTATTTCCCAGTTACCCAAAACTATAATTTTAACTATCATTTATACGGATTTTTTAAAGTAGAAATCTTGAATTTCATGGCATTTTAATAACAGTCTTAGAATTCCGCCCCAAGGGGTTTATCTTTATCTTTAAATACAAAAAAAGATATATGTTGCGCAAAATGATCCTTTGCAAAAAATATTCCGCTCAATTTGCTTTTTGTGAGTCTGTTTTTGAGAATTTTCAATTTTGAGTATTTGTAAAAAAAAATAGAAATTTTCATTTACAACAACTAATTCAAGAATTGATAGATAAAAAAAAGATAAATAGAATTAGAATGAATGAAAGAAAGAAAGTGAATGAAAGAAAGAAAGAAAATGATTAGAAACAAAAAAGGAACGATGGAATTCCTAAAAAATCGGATTTATTTTCAAGTAAACTGCACCGACTTTGCTTGTCTTCGAAAATTAAAATTATTCGAAATGGTGAAGTGTTTATATTTACTTAAGATCGACACAACAGGGGTTTAAAAACAAAACGATCTTTTGAAAGGGAAAATGCACAACAGTTTTACTGCATACGTGCCTTAATAAAACAAGAATGATCTTGCAACCTAGAGCTGCAAACTAGCTCTTTTCAGCCACCGGATGGAAGGAAAGAAAGAAAGAAAGAACGAACGAACGAACGAACGAACGAACGAACGAACGAACGAACGAACGAACGAACGAACGAACGAACGAACGAACGAACGAACGAACGAACGAACGAACGAACGAACGAACGAACGAACGAACGAACGAACGAACGAACGAACGAACGAACGAACGAACGAACGAACGAACGAACGAACGAACGAACGAACGAACGAACGAACGAACGAACGAACGAACGAACGAACGAACGAACGAACGAACGAACGAACGAACGAACGAACGAACGAACGAACGAACGAACGAACGAACGAACGAACGAACGAACGAACGAACGAACGAACGAACGAACGAACGAAAGAAAGAAAGAAAGAAAGAAAGAAAGAAAGAAAGAAAGAAAGAAAGAAAGAAAGAAAGAAAGAAAGAAAGAAAGAAAGAAAGAAAGAAAGAAAGAAAGAAGAAAAATAGCTTTTGAAATAGAAAATAATATTTGCTGACAAAAATTAAATTCGAGAAAGAAGAGAAAATCCTGCTTTAATTTTGGTTTAAAAATAAGTGTTATTTACAATATTTTCATTTTTTCTATTTTTTTCTAATTTAAAATATCATTTTAATATTTTTGTTATTTATGCTTTTTTGTGTGTGTGTTTTCTTTTCTTTTCTTTCCTTTTGAGATTTCTTTTTCTTTCCTTTTTATATTTATTGATCATTTATATTTATTATTATATTCTACTTTACACTCTAATTTAATCTAAATTACCTCGGATTCCGATCCTCCCGGTGTGGTTTCCTGTTTTGTAAGTCAAAAATCAATCATATAATGATTGTGACGCTAAACTTCTCTTAATTTACCGTACTCTGTGTTTCTTAAAATACTCAAGAGTCTGAATAATAGTATTTTGAATAAGAAATCTCAATACTACTAGTACCAATAAAAAATTCATTGAGATTCTCCGATAGATTTCGAATCGATGATAGGCCTAAACATAGACTCGACTATGTTCAACAAAAACTGAACACTTGACTGACATATCGGCATAAACAAATTTAAGAAAATCTTTTCAGAACCTTTTCTTTTCACAGAGTGATTTTTAATACATTCGGATGATTTAGCCATCCCAAAATATTTATAAAAGGAAGCTATTGTATTGGATAAAAACGGCTTTACAGAGCGAATGTATTTATTTACAAAATCTGCGGTATCCGGCCGCTATTTTCTTGACAATTTGAGCTATATCGATAACACTTCAACATAGATTTTGACTATAGTTTTGACGTATTCATGATCAGAATTTAATAAAATTAACTAACACACTATCAACACGTACGTTTACAACTATTTCTATTTTGTACGCGCGTCTACTTCTCCGTTTTCCCGCCAATTTTTGCCCTCGATGCATGAGAATTTTGATTTAACATGTTTAGAAAATTGTCTTCCTGACAAGTTTTTTTTTACCAGGATTCTAACTATTACTTTGGCTTACTTAGACATGCAAAAACCTGTTGTTAACGTGCTATAAACGCGTATTTTGTGCCTATTTAGAAATCTTTTCTCAACTCGTTTTCCCTCAAATTTTCGCTTTCGATAAGACTTTTCATTCAGCATAATCAGATTGGTCTGGTCGCCCTTGTCTGGCTGATAAGCTTTTTTGCAAGGATTCTAACTATTTTTTGGGGATTAATCACAAACCACAAATGAAGTGGTTGACCAAAGCTACAACCAATACGTAGACATGAAATATTAAAGATATTGATAGTCCCCTTCATAGTTTCCTGCGCCATCTTGAAAGGTAGCCGTGCTTTTGCATCGAAGCGAGACGAACAGTGAGCTTGCAATGACAGAGACATGTGAATAGTTGTCTAAGGCCCGGTTTAGACGTCGAATTTCACATGTGCCGAATCTAATGCAAAGCAACTCAAACAATAGGTTTTGCTCATTTGCATTAGATTCGGCACATGTGAAATTCGACGTCTAAACCGGGCTTTGTCTGCGATTTCTCGTCATGAAATCGCTCTGGTTTTAAACATGTTTGAAACTTGAATTGATGCAAATTTACGGCGATTTTATGCAAAAATATAATTTTGTAGCCTATGTAGGGTATGAGCTATTTTTGTCACGCTCGTCCAATCACACGCGGCCAAATCATCGAAAAACTGGTTCTTCAGCTGTCTTTCTTTGCCTTTCTTTGTGCAAAAACAAGATAAGCAAACATCGCAAATGCCAAAACAGCTACAGTGGTCGTATAATGAGGAATTCACCGCTGCTCAAAATAACCCCTTTTTGGAAATTTGCAAAAAAAAAAAAAAATCGTGCCAAGTTCGCAATGAAATTGCATCTAATTTAAATCAAAATCGCCGTTACACGAACGATTTAGTGCCGTGACACGGCGTGACAAAAATTGCAAGAAAAATCGCAGCAGAAATCGCCTTCGTAAACGGGCCTTAATGCACCTGCATTTTAATATTAAAATATGCACAAAAAAATATTAATTATTTAAATTATTACGTAGATGCACTCATCTCAAAAAAGAAAATCTTTGTTTCTGATTAAAAACTAGTGTTTTTAAACAGTGAATAGTACGTGAATACTGAATAGTGCATTCCAAGACCAAAGGGCATTGTGGGTCTCATTAATTTGAAATCAAAAGTAAATATACAGCGATGTGCTCTCTATATGTAACTAGTATATTGTTTCGGATGAAATGCACTAAAATAAAATAAATTATTATTATTTATTTTACTACTTGGAATGTACTATTCAGGGTTTCCAACGTTTTTTGAAATATCTGTATACGAAAAAAGTCTTATTGGCACTGAGTCTCTTGTTCCTTGCTGTGTGCATTGTTTAACTATAAGATGCGGCATATTCACGAAACCTCACGGTCGTTCGAGGACTCATCTCGGAATATCCCCCATAGCGGCTTATTTTCATGGGTGTTTATCTCATGATCCATTTTTGCAGGTGAGGATCATGATCATGTCAACTTCAAGACTGGTAACCCCGAGTATCGTTTGTTCAGATATTTATTCACCAACTACAGCAATGCAGTTCGGCCTGTGAGACATGTAGCTGACGTGATACCAGTTATTTTTGATATTGGATTCAGTCAGATCGTAAATTTGGTAAGTGCAATAATTCTAAGCAAACTTTCAGAGCGTAATAACCCTTTTGTAATTGACATTTTATTGATATCATTTCTTTCTGCAGCAAGAAAAGAAACAAATTCTTATCAGCAATCTTTGGGTTCGATTGGTGAGTCTTGCGTGGTAGTGTTTCTTTGCTTCTTTGCTTCTTTGCTTCTTTGCTTCTTTGCTTCTTTGCTTCTTTGCTTCTTTGCTTCTTTGCTTCTTTGCTTCTTTGCTTCTTTGCTTCTTTGCTTCTTTGCTTCTTAGTTTGCTTCTTTGCTTCTTAGTTTGCTTCTTAGTTTGCTTCTTTGCTTCTTAGTTTGCTTCTTTGCTTCTTTGCTTCTTTGCTTCTTTGCTTCTTTGCTTCTTTGCTTCTTTGCTTCTTTGCTTCTTTGCTTCTTTGCTTCTTTGCTTCTTTGCTTCTTTGCTTCTTTGCTTCTCCTTATTATGAATCTTTAAGATAAACTTAAGGTACCATTTTCTTTACTTTTCACACGAAATGCTGCTCTTAGTCTGAGTGCATGTTGTGTTGTTTCTAGGAATGGTATGATCCATGGCTCAAATGGAATGAAAGTGAGTTTGGTGGCATCCAAACCTTCCGTGTTGAACCTCATATGGTCTGGAAACCAGACATCGTTCTTTACAATAAGTATGTAAGATTAACGCAGTAAAGATGATGATGATCATGATGATGTTGATGATAATCATGATGATGATGATAATGATGATGATGATGATAATCATGATGATGATGATAATGATGATGATGATGATGATGATGATGATGATGATGATGATGATGAATGATGATGATGTTGGTGATGGTGGCGGTGGCGGTGGCGGTGGTGGTGGTGGTGATGGTGATGGTGATGGTGATGGTGATAGTGATGATAGTGATGATGATGGCGGTGGTGGGGATGATAACAGGGTATGGATAGGGGCTTCAGCTTTCAGTTGTCAGTTAAATTTCAGGGCTTTGTCAATTGTCAGATAAATGTTAGGGTATATTTATCAGTTGTCAGGTAAACGTCAAGCTTTTTGTCAGTTGTCAGTTAAATTTCAGGGCATTTGACAGTTGTCAGTAAACCCCATTCAGGCCCTGTGGTGATGATGATGATGACTTATGACAGCAATAATGATGATGTATGAGGAAAATCCATATCTCCAAACCTCATAAATGATGATATGTTTTTCAGTGTGGATTCTGATTCAAGTGGAGAGATGTACAAGTTCACCACCAAAGTACTTCTTTACTCTGGTGGAAAAGTCCGTTGGCTATCCCCCATACAAGTACAAAGCGGATGCAAGATCGACATCACTAACTTCCCTCTCGATGACCAACAGTGCAAGCTAGAGTTTGGCTCCTGGGCATATGATGGACATCAACTGAACTTAACAAACGTCAATGGAACTGCAGACCTCAGTATGTATACAAAGAATGGAGAGTGGGAGATGCTCTCAGGCAATGCCAGAAGAAAGATTTCATATTTCTCGTGCTGCAAAGCTCCTTATATTACTCTGATCTATACCTTTCATCTGAGACGAAGAGCTTTGTTTTACTTCATGAATCTTATTCTCCCATGCGTTTTATTGACGTTCCTATCAGCTCTTACCTTCAGATTTCCACCAGAGTCAGGGGAAAGGGTTTCTTTGACCATAACTATCCTACTAGGGATGACAGTCTTTATGCTCATCTTCATTGATAATATTCCTCCAACTTCTGAAGTGGTGCCTTTGATTGGGAGATATTTTTCCTGTTCTGTGTTCATCATGGCGGCCTCTCTTATCGCTACATGTGTCTCTCTATCCTTCTATTACAACAAACCTTCCACCGAAATACCATTCTGGATTCGTATCCTTGCATTCAAATGTCTAGGCCCAGCACTGGGAATTCGACCCCCTAAACACATAGCCATCGCTAATGAAGCCAAAGCACCGAACCGAGAAAGAGCAAACTCAAACAAAGGAATGCTCCTGAATGAGTCCAACGACAAACGACGGAAAATCCAAAGGCATAACGTGCTAAGCAGAAAACTTGAGACCTCATCGATGCTAAGTCAAAGTTCCAGCTTCCCTAACAACATTGACAAGGCACACCCACCGGTCATCCGTGTCTTTCTTGACTCAGAAGCGGCGCGCTACCCTCCCGAACCTCCAAGGAACCATCACTCCTGCTGTTGCTGCTGTAATGCCGCTGGCCAAGCTACTGAGGATTCGGAACTGGAAGAGAAGAGAGAGGAATGGCACTATGTCGCAGCAGTTGCCGATAGGTTCTTTTTTTATTTGTTTATTCTTATTATTTGCTTGTGTGCTCTGATAGTCTTTCTGCTATCGCCTGCAGTTGGAATGTTTTTTTGAATAAGTTATTTAGATTGTTCGTCGATATCAAGGAATCTGGGTGACGTCATGAGCTTGACTCAGCGTGTCCTATTTCCGGTTTACGGAATGAACTATCACGTGACTGTTATTTGATGGTCAAAATGGGAAATAGAAGAGTTAGAATATATTTGGAAAACATTTTAAGAGACCTTTAGCTCCATAGGAAAAGCATATTTTAATATACTGTAATTTTATTATGTTTAATAGCCATTATTAGTTTTCACAACATGCTGTTAAGGCAATGGGCTCGCGCAAATTTAACCGATAGATTTTCCTATAATTTTGCATATAGATAGTTTTTGAGATGGACAAAACAGAACAACAACAAAAATCGGGGGTCATCGACATAGATTTTGCGCTATGTTAGCTTGAACACGGCACTCCCCAGCGAGTCTAGAACGAAAACAACGCTTCTCAAGTATTACGTCTAGTTTAATTCTGGTGGCTGCAATATGAAAAAACAGAGGCTTTCAGAGGTACTAAAGTAAATAAACTTCCTTGAAAAACAGTTTAATGTCACAAAGTTCAGGAAAAATGCTAAGTTTTGACATTTCCAACTTGAAAAACAGTCGAAATTACGTGCGAATGTCAAGTCTTTTTTAGATGATGTTTCACGATTTTCTCGAAAACAAACCGATAGATTTTTTATTTTTTTCGATATGTACTAGCTTTAGTTAAAAGACATCGAATTCAGGAAAAAATTGTATAGGTCACCGTATTCATTTACAAGATATAAGTCGTAAAGCAACGCAAAATGAAGAGCGACAAACGGAAAGCACACAGGTAGCCCAATCCATGGGTTTTGTCGCGCATGCCTCGAGTCATCGAACATACACAAAATGACTGCCATGCGACTAATTGTCAAGTTATATAAATACAGTGTATTGTTTCACATTTTGGTCAATATATTATACAATTCTAAATAAAATAAAAAATGCGCAGAAAGATGCGCACGAGTGCGCGAGCCCATTGCCTTAAGAAAGAAAAAATTTACAGTTTATGTAAATGAGTGGGATTATTTTAGGTGGAGGTTAGCTCGTTGAGAATATTTTTCTCTTTATTTTAGCAGTTTTTGTGAGCAGTTGGACCCGGAAATACGTCAACACTTGACAGCTTTATTGTCTTTCCCTTGATGAATATCAATACCATGTTATAGGAAATTCACGCTTCATGAAATTAACGCGAATTTCAAAAAATCGCGTAAATTTAAGTCGTGTTAATTTCTTTTAATGTTATTTTCCATATCATTAATAAAGTGGAACTCTAATTTTCACAATATGAATTTCTAGCAATCTTATTTGTAATCTGCTTTTGAAAAATTATATACTTAAAACTGAACATTACAGCTAGTCACTTAATAACAACAACAATTTAGTATTTGTCGGAAATTATCTTTTCGTTTTTCATTATACAAGCTCTTCATTCTGTTTCACTTTCAGATGAGTTATCTTTGTGTCCATCGCGTTAATTTCATTTCAATGGAAATTTTGGGTTGTCTTTCGCGTTAATTTCTTCATTTGGAAGTATTTTTGCCCTCAATTCGCTTTAATTTAAGTCGCGCTAATTTCCAATATTTTAAGTTTGACGTCAATCGAATATACTCGCTAGTTTTCTATTGGTTCTGGAATGACCTCATTGGTTGAACTTCGTTTTCTTATCAAGGTCAACATTTATCGATCTTCCAAATTTTGTCTTATCATGAACAAGCGTAGGATAGTCATGTTGTGTCCTAGTGCAGTAAGTTACTTTGACTATGACAAATAGAGTTCACAGTTGAATTTATAAGCTTAAGTATTAAGTAAAAGTAAAAAAAAAAGGCACTAAAAAAATATATAAATAAATAAGAAGGGGTTTCAACGATAAAATCAAATAATGGATGGACGGATGGATGGATCCAGGTGTCCGGAGCACGCACGAACCGTCCAATCACAGCGCGCTTCGATGCTTAGCCAAGCGGCCCTTGCTCCAAGTCTCTTCCCAATACAAAAACACGCGTTTCAAAGAATTTAGAGAAAAAAAGTTGAAGTATACGTGTTGTTTAAAAAGTTAAAGTAAATCTTTGCGATCCATCTCCTCAAATTCTGTGAGATATATGACTTTTAAGACTCGGGCGAGGGCCGCTTGAATTACAACAACAATCCTTTTCGCGCTTAGTTCAGTTTCGTACAGCTGGATGGATGGGTGAATGAATGATCACTGGATAAATGAATAAGTAAACGAATAACGAATGAACGAACAAAAGAAATATTAAGTGAATGAACAAAAGAATCAATGAACGGGTTAATGATAAATGAACAAACGAACATACAAATAAAGAAAGAAAGAAAAAGAAAGGAAGGAAGGAAGAACGAACTCAAAGAAATCGAATTTTTATGAATGGCCATATCTAGCCACTTTGTGTACAACTTCAAAACAGCCGGCTAGTAATGATTAAAAACCCGCTTATTTTGAAGTTCCCAGCTTGACACCAGAACCGCCGAGTAGATATGCCATCATATCCGGACGAAATATAAAGATTAATCACTTCTACAAGTTATTAAAAGTGTTCCTAAACAAAAGGAAGTCTCACGAATATTACTTCATCACGGACCCCTGCGATGACAACAGACATATGCAAACTATAAGCTAAGATTTCTCTCTGCATTCTACATTACCGAAGCTACTAGCCCTGAAACACTTCCGAAAAATAATTGTTTTTTTGTCAAAAAGAAACTTGTTGCAAAGTTGGTGAAAATTTTATCGGGTAAGTATTTTGTTATTAATTTTTTTCTTTAGTAACCTTAAACGACCTATTTTTTCTGTGATTTAAAGCCGTTTTTAGGCCATTTTTACCCTAAGTAATTAAGAATCGAAAACTTCTGTGACAGTCTTACCCAAGTCGAACATAATAGATGTTACAAAGGATCACATTTATTAGAGGAACGAACAAAAAAAAAAGATGTTTAAACTTTCTCTTTTCAAATTATAGGCCAGTCTTAGTCTAAATATTTCAAACGTTATGATAACGAGTTTGATTGCTTTTGCTTCTCGTAAAGACCGGAAACTTTTTACAATAATTAAAGTACTGTCCTCATCTAGTATTGAATTGCCACAATTTTATAGTTTTATGAATTATAGCATTTTTCCGTTTATTTGGAGAAAAAAAAGGATATGTATAAGTTCGCTGAGAAATCATTCGTTTTTTTCTGAGTTTCATGAGTACTCTCGAAGACTTATTTATTTTTAATTTCTTTGTTGAAATATTATAATTTTTCACTCACTGATGACTATACGCCTGGGCCAATGTGGTTGTATTATGCAACGTTAGTAGCCAATCAATACTCGTTTGACTTCACTTTATGAATTACAATAATGAGTAGTCTAGCACCATGGGGTTCGTAAGTAGTGGCGCCTTGGAAAGTTTTGAGTTCTGATTAAAAGTTAATTACAACTTAGTCTGTTTTGAGTTGAATGAAGAGTGATAAGGAGAAATACTGACAGAAGTACTTGGAATTAAGGATTAGTTTCTATTAGTTTAGTGCAAGAGAGCATTAATATTTATGCTCTCTTGTTGAAGTGGCAACGCTTTTTTCTTTCTTTTCTTTCTATAAAATAATTAAAGCAAAATTAAGGAAATTTCATTTAAGCTAGGACTTTTTTTGTGGTTTTATTCTCGAGAATTAAAAATTCATTGATAATCTTCCTCTACTAGCTTCCTCTTCTTCCTTTTCTTTGTCTTCTTCGTCTTCTCAGTTTTTTTTTCTTCTTCTTCTCCTTCTTCTTCTTCTTCTTCTTCTTCTTCTTCTTCTTCTTCTTCTTCTTCTTCTTCTTCTTCTTCTTCTTCTTCTTCTTCTTCTTCTTCTTCTTCTTCTTCTTCTTCTTCTTCTTCTTCTTCTTCTTCTTCTTCTTCTTCTTCTTCTTCTTCTTCTTCTTCTTCTTCTTCTTCTTCTTCTTCTTCTTCTTCTTCTTCTTCTTCTTCTTCTTCTTCTTCTTCTTCTTCTTCTTCTTCTTCTTCTTCTTCTTCTTCTTCTTCTTCTTCTTCTTCTTGTTAGTGTTCTTCTTCTTCTTGTTAGTGTTCTTCTTCTTCTTTTACTTCTTCCTCTTCTTCTTCCATATTTGCAGTTAGTAATTCATAATTAAAATGGAAAGTACAGTAAACATAACTTTGAGGAAACTTCGTTTGTTCTCCTACAATTATAATCCATGTACTCACGTGCTATATCTCGCCTTTGATTGGCTGTTGATTTAGCCCCCGTCATTCATAGCGTGTGAACTTCACATGATGGTATTATTTATTCGCAGCAGAGATTGAAACGTTGTCAGTTTCAGTAGCAGAATTAAATGGTTTTTTTTCACAGTTTCTGACGAAAGGAATAATGAAATAGTCGTTGAATTCGGTTTTCTCGTGTGGCACCGATGACCTTAAACTCGGCAATAATACACGTACGTAAAAGACCATTTTCGAATTCGTACAATACCACTGTGTTCGTTGATTACAGACTCATTTACTATACGTGTTAGCCTCAGCTCAGTGTCAAAATATTCACAAATACCAACGGTAAAGTAAAGAATGCACAACTTCAACAATACAAACACTTTGAAATTCCACGGGCCTTAACTTGAACACGTGAATATTCTACACGAAATCGAACCTATATTCTTTGTTTTCCATTTTAACAGTAAGCTTTGGACAAAGAATCTTATTCCCAAGGGAGAAATGGCACCTGGTCTATGAAAATATACTGTTTATTTGCATAATATTTGATTATATATTGCCTTCGCGTGAAATTTGAAAATGCAAATGAATCAGAAAAGAGCGGGAAAATGTTGACTTCTGGTAAAATAGCACGCGCGCTCTGAAATCAGAAAAAAAGTGGGAAAATAAGTCATCATTGTTTTGCAAGGTTAATTTTGCAAAACATAATTCACAGGTCGTGTAGTTTCTGGTAAAAGAAGAAAAACGACCCTGCACACATCTGTTTTGGATAATCCGATCGAGCTGATTCAGCCCCAAATCTGGGGCCGAAAAGGTGAGTAAAATATGGCACATATTTTGGGGCTGATTTGGCTTTTTTCTACAGGGCTGAATTACACCCAGTCTTAAGAGCTGAATTGACCCTCAGAGGAGGTGCTAAAACGAACCGATGCAAATCTGTTTTGGATAATGGAGGTGCTGATTTGGAATTTGTAGGAGCTGAATTAAATTTTCGTAGAGCTGAAACGTTACGAAAAGTAGTGTTGTTTTGGCTATGACAGGTTCATAAGAGTCTTTTAAAAGCTGCTTCAGTCCAAATGGAACCAATTTGCAACACAAGGTCTGGTTTTGCCATTCTGTGTAAAAATAAACTGTTTTGGTTAGATGTTGACAACATGATGCAACAATATCGTAACCCATCTATTGTAGATTATATAGTATGTAATTAAGAATGATGACACCATTCATTATAATTTTTTTAAATTTAATCTCATAAAATCACAATATCAAACATTAGTGTATAAGAGGTAACACATACAATTTATGGAAAAAATACAATATACAAGTGTACAACTAACTGTAGAAAGATTTTCACGAAGCTCTCAAATAATTTCTGCATTCAAAATTGCATTAAATAATGAAAGAGTTTAAAGATACTAAAGCCTACCCTCTTACTTATCAATCAAGGTCTACCCTCTTATCAATCATGTTTAGCTATAGTGTACATACAATGCAAAGGGCATTCAAATCATGCATTCTACAGCCTGTGGCTTAACAAACTTTTTTACTTCACCAAAGTTGGTGTCCCTCTGGGAAAAAAATAGACATTTGCAGTCAATATTATTCCTTAAATAATGATGAATTACAATTGACTTATAAAATGATGGCCTCTTGGCTTTCCACATACAGGTAATAGATAATCCTTCTTCAATCAAATCACATCATACAAACTCTATATATTTATATATAGCTGGCCATGTAACTGAAACTATATTTTAGATTCTGTACAAGGTGCACAAATTCCATCATAAATAGCTGGATCAGTGTGTTAATATAATGCTTTGTACCTATATTGGCTAGTTGTAGGAAAATTTAAATTTGATACTATGATGCAGCTTTAGAAAAAAAATATTGTAACAAGTTCAAAGCAAAAAAAAACTAAATATTTAGCACTGCTGCCTAAAATGTAAATGTATATCAAGACTCAGGGTCTCGCATGCATTTACCTCGATCACAGATTAGAACAAACACACACAATACACTAACGTCTAAAATGTGACCAAGCAATGCATACTGGACATGAGATACCAAGACTCAAGGTCTTGCACTCAACATGCATTTACCTCGATCACAGATTAGAACCACACACACACACATTAACAACATCTAAAATGTAACCAAGCAATGCATACTGGACATGAGATACCAAGACTCAAGGTCTTGCACTCAACATGCATTTACCTCGATCACAGATTAGAACCACACACACACACATTAACATCTAAAATGTAACCAAGCAATGCATACTGGACATGAGATACCAAGACTCAGGGTCTCGCACTCAACATGCATTTACCTCAATCACAGATTAGAACAAACACACACATTACACTAACAACAACGTCTAAAATGTGACCAAGCAATGCATACTGGACATGAGATACCAAGACTCAGGGTCTCGCACTCAACATGCATTTACCTCAATCAAAGATTAGAACAAACACACACATTACACTAACAACGTCTAAAATGTGACCAAGCAATGCATACTGGACATGAGATACCAAGACTCAGGGTCTCGCACTCAACATGCATTTACCTCAATCACAGATTAGAACAAACACACACATTACACTAACAACAACGTCTAAAATGTGACCAAGCAATGCATACTGGACATGAGATACCAAGACTCAGGGTCTCGCACTAAAGATACAATCATAGCACCTGCACTAAGGTGCTATTAGTGTGGTGCAAAAGTGATGTAGTAGTTCATTGTAAGTTTTTGTTTACAAAGTGATATTCAACATAATTTTCGAATAATTTATAACTTTTGAGATAAAATACAAGACTAGTTTGTATAAATTTAGCCTTTAACAAAACACAGGAGAACTTAGTGGAACTAAAAAAAACATTTTCCGTTGCTTCTTTGAGAGTAGTTTAGTATTTCAACCATTTTGCAACAAAGAAATAGCTATAAGCTTATAACTGTTATACATCTTCAATAATACATCTTACCTTTAATTTCTACCTTTCGGGGTCACATCCCAAGGCACATTAATGCTGCTGGATTTTCCCCCTTTTCTCCCTGAATAAAAAATTAAATAACAGAACTTTTACTAGCATTTAAACTTGTGAGTTCAGTTAGCATTATTTAGGCGCGCTTTTAAATTTAGTAAGCTTAAATATAACTTTATGTAACCTTACTCAGTAAAGAAAAATGCGGTAAATTTCATTAAGGCAAAACAACTTCACTTACATTTACAGTTTCATGGCTTTGAGGTGTCCATTAAGGGGTAAATAAACTAGAACCAGAGGATTCTCGAGACTGCATGTCCTCTGGTGGAGAGTCGCTCGAGAGTGTATTGCTGGACATAGAAGGCTGAAACATAAAAACAAAAGATAAAAAGAAGGTTACAAAACATATATGCAATATAACAACACACAAAAGAATAATTTCAAAGCCTTAAAAACGATTAATTCAGCAATATTCCTTCAGGCCATGATCAACCCCTTCAACCGTCGTTCGAATTTGCGCCAAAACCAGAGTCCTTATACGCATGCTCAGTGATAAGCTGAGTGGCTAGGAGACTGGGAACTACCACAGGAAGCCCAAGCTTGGTTTAAAATATGTGTTATAATAAATCGCATTTTTTTCCCAAGATGTTTTAGGAAATTGGAGAGGGTTTCTGTTCATGGACCGAGATATAGCACAATTTAAGCCTTTTTAAGGAAAAGATATAATATTTTCCTCACCATTTTCACTAAATTTAGGCAGATAGTGCCTCATTTTGCCTTCATCCTTATACAAGTCCACTGATACACTCTCATGACGTCCTCGCCATCAGGGCGATCAGCATCTGAAAGAATTAGAAGTCCCGTACAAAATTAGTACAAAATTAGTACAAAATCAGTACACTAAAGTCAAAAGGTCAAAAACTCACCAATTCTTTCTGTTGTCTTGGGTGCGAACAAAAGAATTTTGCTTCTGAAGCAGAGAAATTTTTGCGGAACTCCATAATCCTTTATCGACTACAGTAATTCAACGAGAGGCGCGTGTTTAATTTTCCTTTGATTCGAAGATATGACGAATTTCACGAGTGCAACTCAATTCAATTCGTTCCCAACTCAGTCATGTCAGCTCTACCGTGAAGTGTCATTTTAGCCCTATACAAGACTGAAATGGCCCTTTTGTATGTAGGGTTGAAACGGCCCACTGAGTCGAAACAGTCATGGCGGGAGTCGAAATGGACATGCCTTGAGCTATTCCAGTTTTTTTGGGAGCCATTTTGGAATTAACAAGGGTCATTTTGGATTTGGATGGGGCTGTTTCGGCCATGCTTTTCAAAACGGCCCCACGGGGACCAAATCAGCCCTATCGCTAAAAGGGCTGTTTTGGATTCTGGGGCTGAATCAGCTCGATCGAATTTACAGTGTAGGTAATGGAATAATTGTCTTTGGTGAGAAGGTTTGCATAAGTTAAAGTGAAGTACAGGGAAACAATGAAAACGTCTGCCGTTTTTTGAAAGACAAACGTGATGCTTAATAATTCTGATAATCCTTTTTTGTAATTATTTAATAGTTGCACTAGCTGTGCAGGTGTGAGTAGAACAAGAAGACCCTCACTTGTCAAACATCCTAATACCCTCATCATTATAAAAACAACACTTGTAAATATTCAGTAATTTTGCCTTCTGATTACGCCCACACCACTCCAAACCTCTCACAAATATTCAACACCACTCAACGTTGCCATGACTTCAAAGCATTTTTAGTCTAGATAATTCTAATATCGTTGATTAGAACATTTTTGGTGTAGATTATTCCAGCTTTGAGTCCTTAAAAGGTACGTAGCTAAGCTAAGTCTTAATCCCTATTCATGTAGTTTTCTTTGAGAATATACTTCTTTTGAAACGAAAGAGTTATTTTATGATTGCTTACATAAATGAAAGCACGGGAAAATGCGCTCTGCAAAATGTTTATGATTGAACTTGAGTGGTAGCTTTTTTATGTCTAATTTTGTGTATTTTCTCACGCAAGGTTTTCATTGGTTTTTTCATTTTTCAAAAATTTTGGCAAATGTTTTTTTTATATTTTACTTTATTAAGGGAAGTTTTCAGTACTTTACGATTTGGCTATCAGCGAACACGATGTTGAAGATCATAAGAGGGCTAGCTTTAATAGTGCGGAAAGGAGAATTTCATTTAAAATCGTAATATCTTAAAATCATCATCACAATAAGGCATTTTGGAAAACTATATTGTAGACGAATTTAATGTGAAAATCTATTAAGAATGCTATAAACTAATTAGATTAAAAAAAACTTTATTCCTTACCGATATTTCCCCAGGTTTTTTGTATAGGCAAAAATATTGAAAGATAGCGATGACGGATCGTTCATTTTTATCATAATGCGATCATTTTCGTATGTATTTTAAGCGATAATCTTGAGTCGCCACTATTATTTTATTGCTTTCCCCGTAGGCTAAATTAAATTTCCCCGATCAACAATGACCAGTTTTTCTGCAATGTCAACAATTAATAGTCTGCAATTATAAAAAGAGTATAATATGCAATTCTTTCTCAAAAACAAGGTAACCAATCGCAATGAAAACTAAAAGAAAAGCGATAAAAAAAAAATCATCAAATTGTTGCTGTTCAAACTTAGTTTTTTAATCTCATGTAGCATTAGTGTTGTTTCGTCGAGAACTGAGTAAAAACACTGAATATTTCTTGTCTTTTCGCATTGTAGTTTACGCGAAATTCCTGTTAAGAAATATTTCAAAAGACTAGCTGAGCAAAGTAAAGGAAGAAAAAACTATCCAGCTCTGCCATAAACAAGAACGGATGGACAACCAAGTTCAACTTTGGCGCTTCGTTCTACCCCGAACAGCTTTATATCTACTTGCTATCATCGGATTATCGCAAGGTAAGACAATTCCTATGACAATGTTGATAAGAAATTAATTTCACTGCAATATATTTAAACGACTGAATCCCAGAATTTCTGGTTTTCTCGTGATGTAACAGTAGGAGTACTAGATTTAAAAAAAAGCTCAGCTTCATCTGTAAAATCCTCAATGATAAATAGAGCATTTTTATTTAGTTTTATATATTCATTCAGTATTGATTCAGACGGAGTTTTAATTTGATAGAAGATCAGGAACTTAAACTCCGTTCAGTTAATAGTTATTTGAATTAAAGATTTTCATTGAAGACCTCATCGGAAAGGTGTTTGCTCTACGACAATATTAGTCAAGAATTTTCTCATATTTGCCACTGGTCGTAACTTGTACTTTCGAATTCGCGGATTTTCTTCTAAAAATTATTTCTGAAAATGAGTTACATTAGAGGAAAAATGAATGCAAACAAAAAGGACTTAAAGGGATAGAGGACCACCATAACTATCTTTGTAAAACGTTTTTTACATCAATTGAGAACAATGAAAGTCACAAACTTAATAATCTCTTGCCAGCAAGGCATGTAAGCAAATACAATTTAAGAAACAACCGTAAATATAAAGTTCCGCCTGTACACACCAATCGAGCAAAGAATTCGTTCATCCTGTCCATGTGTGGCTGAATTAATCAGTCGGTTATCACACCATGGCCAGCGATGACGTTTCCTTGGTCGGTTGGTGTTTGCAACTATTTTTTACTTATATTTATGTTTTATATTTTATTTATAGAGATATTTATTATATATACTATTGTATTGTAAATTTATTCTTAATTATTCTTAAAATTTATTGTATATAATTATGTAATTCAGCTTTCGGGCTGCGAATAATTTTAATAAACTAGTTATCTATCTATCTATCTAAGCGGAAAAAAAAGAAAAGAAAATATTTCCCGTATTAAATCGCCTTTGTTGTTATGTTGCTGTACGAATAACTTAGACATCTTTATTTGATCATTCCCGACCTTCACTAGAGTATTAGTTTTTGTTTTAAAAATAAACATAAAACAGCATTTTTAATCGCATAATTTTTATTTCGTTTGGAAAGTGTTTGTGCATGCACTGTTTCATCGAGTTCGTGCGTATTTTTGTCTGTCTGCTGTATAAGCCAATCAGAACGCGTGCTTGCGTCGTGTCCATATTTTCACGCGTGTGAAAATCATTCGTCCAATGAGAAGCGAGTAGTAATAGACCTTTCGTGAGTTCGAAATAGATTCAAGGCAAGGCTGGAGTAGACAAATCAGCTGTAAATGTATAGATTAGAAAACTCCAGCCTGGACTTGAATGTTTTGTTCTGTGGTCAGTCAGGCGAATTCGGGAAAGGGTTTTTTTTTTAAATAGATTTTTGAGTAAAAAAGAAGATAATTTCAATTGATAATATGAATAAAACTGTCCACACGTCATGGAGAAAAATTGGTCAAATATGCATGAAAAATAAAAAGCTAATACAGCTATGTGAAAATGTTTTAAACAATCTTTAGGGTTCGAAAAAAAATAGCAGTAACACACCGACAACAACAATATAATCGCAAATATCGTTCAAATAAAGGCGACTTATTTCGCAATTTTTTCAATATGACATATCAAAGTTTTTTAGCATTCGTAGATAATTTTAAGTTTTTGTTTTCTTGGTCTATGACGTAACATTAAATTGTTGGGAAAACTACCCTTTGTTTGGTGATCACTCCTGCTAAGCCGTGATCGGTGTAAGGATAATTGTTATTTAAATAAATCAGTACTGGCTATACAATTATAATTACATGTCAAACTCTCATTAAATACTTGGAAGGACTCAAGGGATTCCTACTTGTAGTTCAGCTCAATATATTATTTTGGTACCGCAAGGACAGAGTGAAAAGCAATATATAATAGTTTAGGGAAGTAGATGACAATTCAGCATCGCGCTATGAAAGAGAAGCTTCAAGAAAAGATCCTGATCTATCTGGTTTCTTTACTTTTAAATTTGAATCAAGTTTGCCAAGGTATGTTACGATAGATATTTATCAACAATTCTTAAGTTAACTATAAATGCTTTTGAAAAACTTTTCCCTAAATAACTGACAAATTGAGATTTTTTTCAGGCTGGCCTTAAACGGTACCGGGTGAATTTTTAACCGCTTAAAAATCTGACCTGTTTATACCATTTACACGGATAGGAACTTTGTCTTTAATTTGCACGGCTAGGCGTTCGCCCCGGGGCGTTCGCATTTTTGTCCAGATTCTGTGTAAACAGAACGCTTAAACGTATAACTTTTCAAACGTTTAAAAATTCGTCCAGTACCTTGTAAGGACAGCCTCATGATCAGTTTAAAATAGTTGACACTAAATATATATCTAAAACTACACTTTGGTATTATAACAAAAAGTTTGGCCTCAGCTGTCTGTGTGTCTTGTACGTATTCTACTATACTATCTTATTATAGCAGCTGATTAAAAATTCGTTACTGAGTTAAATTTCTTTTTCTATGAACTAATTATAAGATGCTATTATTCGAAAATACTATTTGTCAGTCATTTCACCGTCGGTCTTGACTGAATAATATTTGATGAGAGTTTTTTTAGATTTTTTTTTTGTGGCGGAACTTGAATCGGTTCAAAGCAATTACAACCGTTGTGAATCCACCGACCAACCTACCAGCCAGCCAGCCAGCCAGCGCTAGCCAGCCAACAAACAAACCAGCTTTAGTGGCAAAATAAAGATGACACCTCAGTTTGGCAAATTTTCTCAGCTCTGATTGTAAATAAAAAAAAATTCTCAGATCAACTGAATTGATTTATATTTTTTTTACGATTTTGGTTGTTTCCAGTACGTATATCAAAATGGACTGAATTCAGGTTTTAAGGTTTTTATTTTTTATTTTTTAAACATCCATCCAGCTGGACTAGTTTTGTCTGGCTTAATTTGGTTCAAGGCTGAATACGTTTATTGCATAATAGCGATTAATATTTAGTCCGCTTACCTCACTGATGGCCTCCTTGCCGCCAAAAAAGCCTGTTAATGAGTTGTCGCGTTAAAGTTAAAGTGTTAATGACAGTTTGAAGTGAAAAGCTTTTGAGATCAACATCGACTATTAAATAAACGGGGCAGCTGTATTCCATTTCTTACCAATCACATGAGTGAAATCGTATAATTTTCTGTCGCTACAAAATAAGGTTTTGGTGAACGTCAATAAAGGTTTTTCAATTATAACATATATCGTCGGGAAACCCAAAGGGCACGCGTCTATAAAATCTAATGAAAAGGTCTTGATGGACGCCCACTTAAACCTACTTAATCGAGACGGAAAATTGCAGTTGAGTGCCACAAACACTCAGGGTCTTAAAATAACTGAGGAGAAGGTGCTGCTTTTTTTAATTACATCTACAAATGGTTAGACCTTTTGAATGACCAAGTAAAATGGCGGTCCCGTCTCTCATTATTACAAATGTCTTAATTTTTTTTACTCAGGAATAAACAGAACCAGCGGTTTGGTACGATACGAAAAAATTTTGTACGAAGACTTATTTCGCGACTACAACAAGGAAATACTTCCTGTGCTGAACCAATCAGAGGCTGTTCACGTGACCTTTGGATTCGCTCTTTCTGAGATACTTGATGTGGTAAGTTTCCTTCCTCATTAACAGCTAGTTCTCACAACACAGTTTTCTTGTCTTCCTGTGTTTCAAATTGCACCTAAAGCCTGAAACAAAACTTTCAGTATTGATTCTACATGAAGTAGATAGTTGAATGATGAAGTATTTTTGCGTTTGTGTGTTGTTTACGTTTTTGACTGTGACGTCATACCGGACTTCATTGAAAATACAAATATATACGTGAACGCAAATCGCGCGCGCATATAGTCTTTGAATCATTTAAATCATTGTAATACCTACTTTTCGCCCTGAAGATACACTAGAAGTTCGAAAGCTCGGTAACTGAATAAATATTCGCGGAAGAAACAATCGTATACATCATGGTTATCCCCACGTACAATAACATTTTAGACATCGGAATATTGTTGTGGAGAGGGGATTAAGGCCCATGCACTTCAAACATCGATCTTCCAATGACCCTAACGTATTGAAAACAATGAATAATAAGGCGGTCTTCTTTGATGTTATTAGGTTCGGCTCATGAGAAGATCAACGTTTGAACTTGGCCTAAGAAAAGACATTCCAATGTTTTTCTTTGTTTAAACACTGACTCAGTTTTCTCAAATGACTTCTGTTTCAGGACGAGAAAAACCAAGTGCTTTCAACGAACGTCTGGGTACGACAGGTAAGATACAAAGATACTGGAACACAATGAATTTTCTACATAAAATTGAGGCCGTAAATTTCACCAGTACCCTTTTTTAATTTCGTCACGCAACGTTCGAGGGAGCGTTGCGTGACGACACTAAGAAACAGCTGCGGGGACTAAGGCTAACCCTGAGCTGAACAGAGAACACAAACATGGGAGTGTTTCAGTAGCACTCACGAAGATTGTTGAATGAAGTTTTACAAAATATCACCGCTATGTCAGTGATTCAGTTATCAGTGGTCATTGAAGACCACTGGAAAAATTCCAATACTTGCATTTGCTCCTTGCACAGTTTAAGCCGCCATTTTTTTACCCATAATTGGAGCATGCGCATTAAAAACACTGACTCCTGCTCAAGTCGTGTCTAGTGAATTTACAAGTACTCTGTTTTAATTGAACGTAAAGCAAAAATCAATGAGCCTTATTCTTGGTTTGCAATCATCCCCAAGGGAGTAAAATTACAAAAGCAGTGGCCGCCATGTTGGAAGATATAACAAAATAATTCATTGAAAAATCTTTTGTCAAATTCTTCCAACATGGCAGCCATGTGCAAACGAAGAATGATATTAGCGATGAGTAAACATTTGTGTGTAATGTGTTCTGTGTATATGCATAAATAACAGACGTGGAAGGACAAGCTGCTGAGGTGGAATGCTTCCCTTTATGGTGGTATTAAAGCCATTAATATTGACCCTATTCATATCTGGAAGCCAGACATTCTCTTATATAACAAGTAAGTTGGCCACATTTGACAAATGTGCATTCTAATGAGATAGGCGGATGACTGATCTCTTTGACTGTTCTCCAAAATTCTTTACGACACTTAGTTTCAACGGCATTTAATCTTGACGACCATCGACATCATTTCTAACGTTAATTTCCCTCATAATCATCAGCACCATCATCATTTATTCCATAACTACAGAAGTATCGCCATCATCATTACTGCACTGTTTTATCATTATCGTTCTTATCGCCTTAGTTTAGCTCAGTTGAATGAATTCGCCACTATTTGCCCAGAAGATATTACATAAATATACAAACTTTGAATAAAAAAAAGGGAAAAATAAGGATTTGGCAGGGAAAAGGAACATTAAACTTACGTGCTAATTGCGACCTCACTCCTATTGATGGTTTGTAATCATTCCCATGGCCAATAAAATTGAATTGCAAAGACATGGCGGCCATTTTAGTGGTATTAACAGAGGAAGCTGATGAGAAATCCTTCATTATATATCACCAATATGGTGGCGAGGACGTAATGTCCAAAAGGCCCATACCATAAAACTATAAAAAATAAAACAATGAAATGAAATTCAATACACAATAGATCATTAATTAAACAAGGTATACAAGTATACGGTGGAATCCGTCAACACAAAAACCGTGCAGGACAACAACACTAACTCACCAGTTCAAATTCATCACCAATTGAAGACTGACACTCGATAATCTTTGGAGCTAACAATGAAAATAAATAAATATATGATATATAAATATATAAATTTTATATGTTTAAAAATGGTAAAAGATATACAACTACTTGGCTTGGCAGTTTTTAATACACTTTGTGCATTCGTAATTAATGATAACAAGACTTTCAGAAGCTAGAAGTTATGCAACTCTTGCAAACTCGAACCGACACTTTTGCAAAGGAAATCATTTTTTAGGAGTAACTTAAGTTAGAAGTTTTTAAAGGCGTTTCTTAAACCCATAGTTATAGGGTCCACTAAGCATTTGTGTAAATAACTTTTTGTTTGTTTGTTTGTTTGCTTCTTTTACTTGTTTATTTTCATCGTTCTTTTTATTGGTGTTTGCACCGGATGTTAGTTGCATGTTTTTCAGCCACATCACATTCCAGTCGATGTTTTAGAACTGCACTCGACTGATATACCCATTCCACCTCAAGCTTGTCATTCCACGGACTCAATTCAAGGCGATGTTTAATTTCCCCGGAGCCTTGCCTTGATTATTGCTTTGTGCGTGATCACTCAACCAGAATATCGAAAGTGAGCTACTAGTGGTATAGACCCCTTGCAGCACGCCGGAATGCAGCTCAATTTGGAGTTCAAAACAATAGGTTCCAATTCTCAGGAGATTGAAATTCTTTTGTTTTATCCTCCAAATTGAGCTGCTTTGACGTCACATGCAAGGGGTCTATTAAACAAACTAGTCAGCGCTTAAAGTATTATCTTTTCATGGTGTAGACGTGGAAAGATATATCCTTGACCTGGAATTCGTCTCTTTATGGCAACATTAAGACTATTAACGTAGCAGCAAAGAAAGTCTGGGTACCTGACATTGTTCTTTATAACAAGTAAGTTGGACATGGGTATATCTGTTAATGGCATCTTAAAAAGGAATGATTTACTTGCATTTCTTCCTGAGTCATCAGCGTTTTCATTTATTACTACGACTTTAAAAGCTCATGAATAATTCATAAGCCTTTGGTCCAATTGTAGCTCCCATACACGTCACGTGCAAGGACCTTTATACCCGATAAAGTCCTCTCCATTAGTATCCAAGTGATACGTGTGTTTATATAAAGAATACTAATAAGGATGACTCTATCAAAAACAAAGGTACATGAGCCTCATCAAGGTCAGTCTCACATACGATCACCGATGACCCACAAAATCCCGGTTGTGGATACCAGTAAAGTAGAAAGAGGGATTGTTTGAATAAGAGAAAACGTCTGTTTCTGGCTATTGTTATCTGGCTATTGTTTGTTATCACTAACAGTGTGCGCAAGCTGTACGTACCATTTTGAATGCAGTTTTAAGCACGATAATCTCTCAAATTTAGGCATGATTAGTTCTCGTCATGTAACTTCATTGTCAAATTCAATATCAGAAATTTCGAGAAATATATGTATATGATCGTACTATACTGAAATGGACTCAGAAAAAATTCTGAGCCCCAAGATGCTCTGCTGAGCTACAGCAGTATCTAATGGCGAGCAAGGTCGTTAGTGTGGGTATGTTGTGACAAACGTACTCTAAATGCTACAGTTATAGAAATGTCAAAGGAAATATAAATGATAAACATGATATGCCTATGATGATAACGAGCTCGTTTCAGTATGGTACTATCATAATATACATATTCATCATTTCATCATCATACGCATATCATGTTTATAAAAAATTTATTTCTAAATTCTTTCACGACAGACATCGGACTTTTTATGCGAGAGGTGATAACAAACACAACCCTCAATCATTATTTCATATCGGGTGAAGAAACGAATGGTAATAATGGCACAGTTGACGCAACATTCTAATTTACTAAGACCACACTAATTTTCTTATCTACTTATTATACGTTTCCTCCTACCCAAAAATAAAACGCCCCAACACCCAACACCCCAAACACCCCAAACACCCCAATCACCCAACACCAACACCCACTTGTTAAAGACATCGCTTACAGTGAGATTACTATAACCAGGGCCACCGAGACACCGAGAATCTGTCAACCAATCAAAATGTAGAACGATAACAATACATTCCAACTTTGGGTATTAGAGCAAATCAGAGACCTGGACAGCACGAGTTGTTTACACGATCGTCTTTTTCTCATTGCAATCGCAATAATTTTGTTGCATTGGATGGACTCAATGTTGTAATGCCATTGCTTATTATCAATAGACGTCACTTCCGGTAGTATCTCCGTTTTTACTGGCTTGGAGAATGTTGAAAGTTGTCTGTGTATCTTGTTTTCTGGTTTCATGTTGTAGAAATACTTTGAGGAGTTATTTTGACATGATTTTTTTTAAGAATCACTAGTTGCCCCCAGTCAAATTCAGAAAAGTCACGTGATTGATAGTAAGCAATTGCTTTTTTATGGTCTCTGATTGGCTCCACTAGCCAAAGTTGGAATGCATTGTTTCCATTCTACATTTTGATTGGTTCTAGCTATCTAAGTGGCCCCGGTATTGTTTTCTTGACCTTTGTTTAATGTCACCTGTGGATAATTATCCTCAAACCAAGATTTCCATGATAGAATTTCCATCGACACGCGTGAAAAACGTCTGCGCATGCTCTAATTATTTCGTATGCAAATTAGTCAAAAGCGTCTTCGTGCTATTGCAAAAATATTTGCAAATTTGACTTTCGCACATGCCCGAAAAATAGTCTTTACAAAATGCCAAAGCTTAAGGTGAGATACTCGAAGAAAACAAAAATTTCTTTTCTCACTAAAACTCTTGTAATTTCTTGGACAGCGTACTGAAAGGTTTTCCTCTATTGTCGTAGCCCTCTAAGGAAGAGTGGGTGGGGACAAAAGTTCGTGCGGATCATAATAATGTAACAGAAAGTATCCTCGGTTGTCTTCACAGTGTCAACAACAATGACCACGGCGAACAATATCTCTTCAACACCAAAGTGATGATCAGTCATGATGGGACCGTTGAATGGTACTCCCCCAACAAGTTAAAAACATTTTGTAAGATTGACGTCCAACTTTTCCCCTTTGACACTCAAGAATGTAAGGCAACGTTCGGATCCTGGACTTTTGCTGGGGATAAACTCGATCTTCATTTTTACAAGAATACTTCAAGGGCCGATTTAAGCATATTCTCAAAGAACGGAGAATGGGACCTAACGTCTGCTGAAGGAGTTCGAAACGTCATTTTCTACGAGTGCTGTGCAGCACCGTATATTGACTTGACGTACAGCATCATTATCAGGAGAAGACCCCTCTTTTACTTGAATAACCTCATTCTTCCTTGCATAGTACTGGCACTACTCACGTCCGTCTCTTTCCTATTCCCTCCAGAGACTGGGGAGAGAATCTCATTGGTCATAACAGTGTTGTTGGGAATGACAGTATTTATGATTATCTTCACTGAAGCGATTCCCGCCACTTCAGAAGTGACTCCCTTGATTGGTAGATATTTTGCAGCGGTGCTCTTTGAAGTGGCGCTCTGTCTCCTAGCAACGTGTGTTCCTTTACGGCTTCAACATTTGCATCCAGGCACAGAAATGCCTCGTTGGGCCAAAGTATTGATCTTCGATTATATTGGGTATATTATGTGCTCCGAAATGTCTGGGTTCCGAAAGGGTAGGACCAAAGGTAGTCAGTCAGGGAAAGTTGCCAAGATTCATAGCTACTCTAACGATGAAATTAAGCTCAGCGACACTGAAATTATAGAAAACGGTTATGTAAAGGATCACGAGAAAACGAATCAACGCTCGGTGTCTACAAAGGCAAATGGCTTTGAAAATAACCGACAAGAAAAAGGAAAGGATCATTCTGTTGTTAATGAGTATATTAAAAAAAGAGAAAGAGAAGACGAGCTGTACGCTGAGTGGAAAAACGCCATTAGTGTCTTAGATCGACTTTTCTTTTGGCTTTTTATCTTAACGTTTGTCGTGTCCAGTGTTGTTATTCTGTATGGATATTCCAGACCTTGAAATGCATGTAAGAACGAGTGGAGAAGCTCAGTTCTACTGGGAACCAAACCAAGCTGGCAACAAAATGATATTTAAAAGATTGCCATTAACATCATGCATTTCTGGTCTCGTGCGGAATTTGTATCAGCGTATCAGCTGAATGAGAAGTTTTCAAAAGACGTGTACATGGGAGATTGAGGATATAGGACAGTATTTGCCGGCATTCACAAAGGATGTTAATAAGATTCATAAGATGTAAACTATTGGTTATCCGAAGCAATTGACATACAGTTCGGCAAAATTATAAATAAAGTTAAAAGAAAAAAAGGGAAATTACCACGGGAAGCAAGGCAACCAAGCGAAGATAGACAGCAAAGACATAAGCCGGCAGCACACCCAGATTCAAAGTTGTGCATTGCTCATTAACATTATTTATTGCCTTTTTAATCTCGTATCCACATTCGTCATGTTCAGCACCAAAGAACTGAACGAGAAGCTCGGTGAAGGGTTGCAATAGTCAGCTGCGCATGCTTGTTGTGCAGACTACCGAGATCAAGAGAAGAAAAAGACGACTGACGCACGCGCGTGCTGTGTGCTGTTATAAGGCACGCGGGCATTGACAGAACACGAGAGAAGTGTTAGAAGAAGCACAATGCTTAGTGGAACTTCTTTATTAATTGGCCCTATTGAGTTTTAGTCAACTCTTGAATCAAACTTCGCTTATGAGTATCTCTAGTGACGTTTGGTCAACGTTTGAATCAAACTTCTCTACTGAGTATTTCTAGTGACTTTTGGTCAACGTTTGAATCAAACTTCTCTACTGAGTATTTCTAGTGACTTTTGGTCAACGTTTGAATCAAACTTTGCTTTTGAGTATCTCTAGTTACTTTTGCTCAACGTTTGAATCAAACTTCTCTACTGAGTATTTCTAGTTACTTTTGGTCAACGTTTGTTCATATTCAATACTTTTAAAAGTCTACAAAAAAACTTGTATTTTGAATTAGAGTGTAGTAATGCAAACAGGATTCTATTTTCCATGTATTTACCTAACTTTCTGCCAATAGAGGAATGCATAGACCTTTTCTGAGATGAATAGATTAAATTCCTGCAATGTGGCCTAGCCTACAAACATCTGTTGTGTATTGTGCTCATATATGGTATTTTTTGTACCGACACTAACCCACAATGCAACCTGTTTTTTCGAACTCAGAAAATATCTATGCCTTCTCCAATGTATTAACAAAAATAAATTCATTACGCATCGATCTGTTTATTACATTTGCCTTTTAGACCCTCCTGAAAGGAAATCTTAGAGCCATAGGGTAGAACAGGGTTGAACAGGGTTCTATATTTGACCCAACAATTCCATACGCATTGCGTTCGGTACCCATGCTAAATTTTGTTGAACAGATTTTGGCTCTCACGTGATCATTCATGAAATGCATACTTGTCCGTTTCCTTTTTCGGGAAAGCGTGAGCAGTTGAACTGTGCAGGCCAATGAAAGCCAAATCTCTCTAAAACTGGCTGACAGCCGCGAAATGATCGAAGACATAACGAACGACAAGGTGGTATCACACCCAGCTCGGTGCATATCGGAGCATACATTGAACATAGAAACACTTCTAAAGAACTGGAACACTGGATCTTGACAAGAGGGATGAACTGATTCAGCTCTATCATGGCTTCGTCTTGAGTACGGTGTTCTAAGATATTTGGAAATAATGTGGATTTGTGGCCTAATGCAGAACACATCGGTATTGTAAGGTTTTGACAGCGTTTTCCTGGAGGTGGGTCTGTGAAGAAATTGAAGAATCATTCTGTCAGTAAATATAATTTGGACCACAATTTTTTTCTCCTGTCACGAATCACTGAGCATTATGCATTGAACCCACTATACGTGACAAGTGAAGCATATCTCCGAAGTATAGTATAGAGGTTTTGCACCATCACGTACCAGCGCCCATGATATAGCTTGGGCTGCCTGTGGTTAGATGGCAGAACAATAAAATCCCTTTCCTCTCGGGAATTGAATTCTTTCTCATGTAAAACGATTGTATTATTTCTGCCATGCAATATGGCTGCAGTCACGTGATGAAGCAAAACCTCTATAGAGGCTTTGCACCATCACGTGATAGCAGCCATGACAGGAGGCAAGAACAATTGAATCTGGTCTAATATGGTTTACATGAGAAAGAATTCAGTTTCTCAGAGGAAAAACTCTATTGTTCCGGCCTCTTGTCATGGCTGCCATCACGTGATGGTGCAAAGCCTCTATTGGCCGGTTAGTATGCCTCTTTACCTTGGCCGTAATATTTTCCCATTTCAGACCATGTGTCATTCCCTTGAGTATCATTTCTTTGTTTAGAGGTTGCACTTGAGAAGGCACATAAATATGGATACAACTCAAACAAAGAATCGTATTCTCAAGAGAATGACACGTGATCTGAAATAAGAAAATGTTACGCTCAGGCTAAAGTCTGTTAAGAAGCCATACAAAATCTAAAATCTTATCAGTGGAGTATTGCTGTGACACAAAGAACTAAGTGCCAAACACTTACCCGCGTGAGGAAAAGTACTAGTCTTGGTGATCAGCGGTTTTTGTTTTGTTGGTGGTTCAGAGGTTATTGCATTCGTAAGTTCTGAAAGACGTATGCATGCATTAGTGGTCTCTATTAATTATTAAAGATCATGATATACCATTGCCGCAAGCTAGATTACTCAAAGTTCAACAAAAACAAAAACATTAACCAACAAGATAAATCAACCATGTCCTTTGCTATTCCGAACCATCTATACCAAAGAAAATCCTTCTCAATGTCGTGCTATTTCGTGCGTTTTCGGTGGGAGAAAAACCGCAGAACTCAAATAAAAACTTTCGAAGCACAGGAGAGACTCATCAAGCGATTCTACTCACCTACAGTACGTACCGAACCTGGCGGGAATCGAAAACATGTTGCATTGGTCATAGGCGAGCACAACTCACCGCGACGCCAGCTGTGCTTCGGTGTATTTTTAAAATATTGCGCGGCTTAAAATTTCAAAGTTCAAACAACCGTACCTGTCTGGTTATCAGGGGGCTTTGGTATGCACGTCTCACCACTGCCTTCTTCTGGAAATCTCGAACAGTTGAATTTCGCAGGCCAGACAAAACCAAATTTATTCAACAAGGGTTCACAGCCCTGCTTTGATTTTTCACAAAGCGAACGACAAGGCGGTAGAGTGCCAATATCCGTGCACACGGGCGTGTAGATGGAACAAAGAAACAGGTTTAAGTAACTTGAACAACCGATTTTCACTGCGGGAGAAAGTTCCTGGATTTCTGAGGCAGCTTCTTGTTGATTGCGGTGACCAAACATGTTGGGGAATTTGGTAAAGTTGTACCCGATACCCTGGCACATTGGTATGGTTATTTCCTGGCAAACGCTGTCATTAAGTATTCCTGGAAATACAAGGTACAACGTGAAGTAGAACTGATTTTGCTTTAGAGGAGTTATGCCTTTGGTAAATACCTCCCTTTTTTATTTTCAACATGAATTTGGAAATTAGTAAGAGGGGTTTGATGACGGTCATGCTGTAGGGCATAGCATGAAAATGTAGGATATCCGGCGGGATCCCTATTCCGTCAAATAGACCGAATCGGCTAAGGTGGTGTTTTTTTTTTTCGTTTCCACTCAATTCAAATCTTGCCAGAAAAAGATTATTTGTCTTTTGTATTTGGATATCACATGTAAATTAAATGGATTTTTTTGAAAAAAAAGATATTATTCCCAGAGGTTTTGAAATGGGAGGAAACGTACATAGCAACGCGTTAGCCGATTTGGATTATTGTTTCTACAACATGGCTGCCAAGAAACATTTATTCACGACTTTGAGAGGTACATAAATACGTACAATATGTACAATGTTATTCTTCACTGCACATGAAAACTTTTGTGTTTATGCAAATGAGCCAAATCGAAATGCTTTATGGGTCGTAAGAAAGCAGCGTATTCTTGGGGTGCAACCACGTGACTGAAAATCCCTTGAGATATAAATAACAATGAAACAGTAGCCATATTGATGTAACATGTACCCCCAACTAACCTTGAATTCGTTTTCGCTTGACGTTTCGATTTTCTGGAAATCGTTGAGCTAGATGTGCTGGTTGGGGAGGACCGGTAGACCTAAATCCTTGGAAACATCCTTTCTTTGGTAGTTTATTGCAACGAAGTGAGAAAGGCCATTTCATTTTTAATTTCTTCATAACGCGTTTGCAACCTTTTCTTATTTTGTTACACAATGACCTGAAAAAGAGAAAAAAATGTGAAAACATCATTCGTCGTGACACAATGGGTTTTGTAGAATTTATAATGGTAATAAAACTAAGTTGAGTGCAATTTGGGCTGAAATCACAAGAGTGATTACAAAATTGCACGACCGCGTAGTGGGAGCGCAATTTGTTAATCACGAGTGTGATTTCAGCCCAAAATTGCAAGACACAAAGTTCTATTACCTATTAATCATATCCATTTTGAAATCTCAATATATTCAAATACTCAACAGTTATATGTAGCTTCAAAAGTGATTGATTGACAAAATGATGCTATTAATGATTCAAAATAGTGCGATTATGGCTTAAATCGCACACTTTTTAGCCAATCAGATTGCAGGATTTGCTAATGATTTCAAAATGGATATGATTAAGAATATTATTGACGCAAAAGCCCTCCCCCTTGTCCCGGACCTCACATCTACATCGGTAAAATTTCCCTTATAAGTTTTCCCTAATAATTGTACAAAAAATAATATTGAAGACTGTATTGGGGGGGGGTTAAATGTTGAAACCACTTGTGTATTTTGTTGTTGTTGTTGTTTTTTGCACTTGAGCATTAATATTTTTGTGCGTGTACCTATAACGGTTGTGATGATATACAGTTGAAGCTCTCCTTGCAACCACTCTCGTAAGCGACCAGCCCGAGTTACGACCACGATTTTGAAGCCCCGTTTGCATTGCCGCTTATGAGAGCCCATTCTCGTTAACGACCACCTCTAGTTACGACCACTTTTTCGATTTCCCGAGGTGTTTGCTTACGAGGGCTTCGACTGTAGTTAGAATATGCATTGAACGCGAACAATGAAAATGTTTGGAATAGAAAAGAGCAACGCTCAAACGATTGAAACGAAAGATGACTGTGTGACATTTGACCCGGTTTTTAAATTTTAAATTTCATTCCAAGCTTCGTTCTTACCTGCAAGGGATCTGTGAATGATTATAGATACAAGGGGGCGTGTAGACTCTACAGAGAAACGCCTCAAGCAGTGGTGAGCATTGTTTCCGAAGTACTTTGCCCCAGCGCTTAATGACATTTCTTATCTGGTTCTGATCTGTGTGGCCAAAGCTGTTGGGTAACATTGTGTACGTATAGCCTACTCGACGGCAGGTCTTGATGTCGATCCGTTCACATAAAGGTTTTACTTTGCGGGCTAAAATTGAACGAGCAAAAATAGGTATAACAACAACGATCGTAGATCGTAAGTAATTTCGGAGGGACGGGGATTCATGCAGTTTGGCATTTTCTCTCTACTGATTCGTATACCTTTTTTTTTTTAATAATTTTTTTTATTTACACTTAAGGAGGATCACACTAGGTGTGTTTCTCTAGATGTTCAATTATTCGTGTACCTGCCAACCTATTGGAAGAATACTCAACCCCAAAGTAAAGTGGCTCAAGATTAATACTAGACATATATACACTGTCACATGTACTGCCTCTCTGCCTCTGTCCGTCTGGGAGACATAGCAGCCACATAAGTTAGGGAACATATAGTCCCCCTACGTATGGAACAGATTTTTCATACTTCTTTTGGATTTATCAAAATCTACTGTCTCTCTGCCTCTCTCCGTCTGGGAGACATAGCAGCCACATAAGTTAGGAAACATATAGTCCCCCTACGTATTGAACAGATTTTTCATACTTCTTTTGCATTTGTCAAATTGCTGAATCACGAAGCTTGGCATAGGCTTGTATATAACGACCATGATCAGAAAGAAAATTTTTTTGCATATACCCTTACAGATGATAACACCATTTTCTATATACAACTAACGTATTTTCCATTGTACACCTCCTCCTCCTCACACACACACACAAATATAACTCTAAAAGTCTAAAAATTAAAGTCTAAAAATTAAAATGTAGTCAAAGAAAATAGTTCTGGTGTACAACTATGAACTTGTACATATATACAATATTTTGGGGAAATACTAAAAAAACTAATTTATAAAGTATGTTTTTTATTTTTAACATTTAATGAAAGCATGCTAAATACAGAATAGTTATTCAATGGGATCATAGTTAATATTTAGCAGTTATTCGCCGAAGGCGAAGTGATTATCGATGAATATTTACCGAGCGGCGAGTCTTCGAGCTGCGAGGAAAATATTCATCGATAATCACTGAGCCTGAGGTGAATAATTGTTTTAGTATAAATAAAAAGGTGATTATTTCAAAAAAGAAAGAAGGAAACAACATTGAAAGTGAAAATATTTTATTTTTTAAAAGCGCGACGGTCACGCTGACAGCCATTTTGTCCGAAAAGGTGATTATCGGCTGATAATCCGAGATAGAAAACCAATCAGAGCGCGCGATTTTGTATAATCACCTTTGTATTTATACTAATAACTATGATGGGATTCAGCAAAATATCATAATAAGTATCTCAAAGGCGAGTTCAATATTTGTTCTCATCTGACTATTTTCCTTAATAGTATATGTCCTTCGAGAGAAGATTCCAGCTGCCATGTTTACATAAATAATGCAAATGTCTCTATTATATCCTGATGAATTATTCTGATACAAACTTACTGACAATTAGCACGTGGATAGATATTCTCAACTATCATTCCCAACAGAGCGAAATAATACAAAAATGGCGGCCATATTGGTTAGTGTAAAAAAAAGCGAGACTAATGACGAAGCTTTTGTTTGACTCAACCAAGATGGTGAATACGAAAACCAGCTATATTAAGAAAAGCAATTTATATTCAATTTATGATATTACAGATCAGTACAGATATAATTAACTTGAGACTTACCATTAGATAGCAAATTTGATGTAATAATTCGATCGTGATAAAACGCAAAAAATTGTTTTAATTTGTCTAGGAAGCTATTTATTACACTAAATGCGTATTTTGTGGTATTATTAAAAGACTAATACCATTATAGTACTATTGGTCATTAAGATCATCAGGTGTGCAAGAGCAGCAAATTATTACTTCATCAAACCTTAACCTTGATCAAACATTGTCCCAGTTATGTGCGAGCAGAAAATTACTGCACTAATAATATTGTAGTATTATGGGTCATTAAGATCATCAGGTGTGCGAGAGCAACAAAATATTACTTTCTGGAACCTTAACCTTCAGTTGATCATTGTTCAAGTTATGTACGAACAGAAAATTACTGCACTAACAATATTTTAGTTCTATTGGTCAGTGTAATTCAGGATATTCACTCTTGTTTCATCCTCTGACTTCTTCCACTTAGTACTCATAGCAAAATAAGTAAATTGTTTTAGAATTGGTACAGTTTAATTTAGGGGTAAATAGACAGTACATTTTAGGGATCATTTTCAAAATTTCCGACGAGCATCCCCGGCCTGTTTTATATATAGTTAGTGTGGAAGTTGTGTCGGACAGAAAACTTTAGTACTGCACTAATGATATTAGTGGGAGAGCAATAATGTACAATTATGTAGAAATTATGAATCATTTTTACTGAATTGGTCCGGCATTAAATAAGATCATTAGATGTTGGTGAGCAGCTAGCTATAAAATACCTTCTGAAACCTCAAACTTGTTCATTGTGGAAGACGAGCAGAAAATTATTGCAGTAATAATATCTTAGTACTATTGGTCACAAAGAGCATCAGGTGTGGTAGAGCGGCTATAACTTAACTTTCTAGTGATTCGGTTTAACTGACCTGATACTTTATATTCATTTTACAGTGAAGCTGATAAGTGTTTACAATGGACCTGAACAATTCAACACAAGCTGATGAAACATTTACGCCACCAATTCCAATTCATACTAAAATAATTCTGTTGTCTATTCTATTTGTCTGGTCTCTGTTCGGTAACATATTCGTCATCGCTGTCGTGTTTTGCAATGAAAGCTTGAGGACAAATATGAACTACTTGATTGTCAATATGGCAGTATCAGACTTGCTCGTCCCCTTGGTAGGACTCCCATATTGGTACAGTTGGTCCGAAGTTGTTTGGCTAGTGGACGGTCCTCTTGGTAATGCTCTCTGTAAACTGGTTCCCTTCCTCGCTAAGATACCACCATTTGTATCATCTATCAGCCTGGTCATCATAGCTTACCAAAGATTTACAGCTGTTGTTTACCCAACTCGAAGACAAATTCTAACTCGTAAGACATTATGGATTTCGATCTCTTTACCTTGGATCGTAGCCATGGCTCTCTTCTCTCCAGACATTTACACCTATCGTCTGCTAATAAATGAATGGGACTACATAATGTGCGTCGAATATTGGTTTCCGGAATCTGAATATTGGACAGCTAGTTTGATAATCCTTTCTATACAACTAACCGTTGGCTTTGTTATTCCTTTGATCACAATCATCATTTTCTATGGCATCATAATATATAAACTACGCAAAACCTTGAAGAATGTTATGGAGTTAATTGAAAGAGAAACGATACGTTCACGACAGCGGACAAACAGACGAATATTTAGGATGTCAATAACTATTATTGTAATGTTTACCATATGTTGGTGCCCAAATACTGTGTTAAATTTGTTGATATTTTCCCAACATCCTGCAATATGGTCAATGGACTTTCCTCTGACTGAAATGAGCTTTGCGTTTTTGTATATGTGGTACATTCTAGCGGCAATCAACCCTTGCATCTATTTTGTGTTCCTGAAAAACTTTAGACAAGGACTGAAAAGTCTTTGCTGCAGGAAACCTGTATCAGCAAATGAACGGATAACAAGAAGCACCAGAACACCAGGTGGAGATGTTAACCAGCACCCAACATGTACACCACCTCACATCAATACCACTTCAGTATAGGATGAACATCAACACTAGACGACCCTGAACACCTGGTGGAGATGATAGCCAGGACCCAACATGTACATCACCTCACATCAATACCACTCCAGTCTAGAATGAACATCAACACTAGCCGCACCAGAACACCAGGTGGAGATAGTACCCAGAACCCAACATGTGTATATTCTTACTCACTTCTTATTGCACTTTTTATTTTTATCTTAAATGAAGACCTTTTCGCAGTTTCCCAAGAGTATTTGAAGCAAACTCATCTAACTTATCTGACTTTGAAATGCGGGGAAAATTGAACTTTAAGACTATAACTTAACGAGCTTATGACACGTTAATCACAGGCCTTATCAGTGTATGTTGATTGATGTTAGTGTTCTCATTGCCACTGGCATACAGACAGAGAAGTGAATTTTCGATTGAATGCAAAAAGAAGTTGGGTTAGTTTCAATTTAATAGAAAGATTCTGGCGCTGTTTGTAGACATGCTTTACATATTAGACACAATGCAACGAGTAACCTGTTATCTAAAGTTCTGGAGTAGATAGATAGATATATACACTTTATTTACAGAGGAAAACCGTAATTACAGTAAACCTGTACTCTCCCTTACGGCCCTAACAAAATTATAAAATCGAACTATAACTATAAAAATATATACATATAAACTACATTTGTATTTGTACTTGTAAACATATGAAATATAGATTTATTAATCTAAACAGCCATTTGATAAGCCAAGCCTTAAAACTAGCCACAATTAGCGATAAATAAAATTACACCTTTTAAGTTTTTCTTTTTTCTGATTCCTTGGCAACGAAGTTGCGCAATAGCACCCAAGGGTCTTCACGACCTTACCCAACAGGCCTTTGCGAGCATATGCTATGGGGTTCCTGCCTATAGTCCCATCCATTGGTTTTATTGTCACCTATCAATTAATGCCAAACTGGTAAGGCGGTGCACAATAAAGTACGTTTTCTATATGTGTAAATTATCATTTGATGAAAGAATGCCATATAATACAGAACAGTTATTCAAGGGGCTTCAGCAAAATATCATTCGAGTTTAATATTTTTTATCATCTGACTGTTTTTTTAAGGTGTATTTTTTGCTACTTTTCGCTTTCAGAAATTCTCTCGGTTCTATTTAGCCTTCGAGAGAAGATTCAAGCTGCCTTGTTTACATGAATAATGTAAATGAATACGTATTTTAACTACCATGCCCAACAGAGCGAAATAACAAAAACATGGCGGCCATATTGGTTAGTTTAAAAAACAGACTAATGACAAATCGTTTGTTCGATTCAACCAAGAAGGTGGATAAAAAAACCAGCTTTATTTAAAAAAAGAAATTCATATTCAGTTTCTAACTATTTCTCATTTCATTCCATTTTTGATGATTATACAGACTATAATTAACTTGAGACTTACTATTAGAAAATTAGATAATTCGATAATACAACACGAGAATTTATTTAAATTTGTTCCGCGATGCTCTGAACTCTTAAAGTCTTTCTCCTTAAGGATAAAATGCTATTACACGAATGTGTATTTTGTGATATTAAAGACTAACTTATAGTGTTATTAGTAATTAAGATCATAAGGTGTGGGAGAGCAGTAAGATATTACCTCCTGAAAGGCCTTAATCTTGATCATCCTACGTATACCAAGTTGTGTATGAACAGAAAACTAATGCAATAATAATATAATAGTATAATTGGACCCCATTATCATCAGGTGCGGGAGAGTAATTACTACAATTAATATAGGTAGTAAAAGGACTACATGATGTCCAATTTGGAAATAATTGGATGATAAAAATTCCTAGGACTGCCAAAATTGGACCAAGCCGATGTTTCAGTTTTCTCAAGGAAAATATCCAAATTAATCTTTAATTATAATTTGAGCAGGATGAAAAATTTGAAAATAATACCATATTTGCTTGTACTGGATTATAGAGTGATGATATGATAAGGAATATTACTGAATTAGTCACTAAATTATATATGACAGATGTTGGCGAACAGCTACTAAAATACATTCTGAAACCTTAACCTTGATATTTGTCCAAATTATGTCCGAGAAAATTACTGCACTATTAATATCATAGTACTATAAGCAGCAAATTATTACTTTATGAAACCTTAACCTTAATCATTGTCCAAGTTATGAACGAATAGTAAAATTACTGCACTAATAATATTATTATAGTACTATTGGTCATTAAGATCATCAGGTGTGCGATAGCAGCAAATGATTACTTTAATTATGAAAGCTTAACCTTAACCTTAATCATTGTCCAAGTTATGAACGAGCAGTAAAATTACTGCAATTATAATGATATTATAGTATTAATATTTACGGTGGCCAAGAAGAATTTTCGTATGTTGAAAGATGGCGGTGGCCTAATCGATACTTGGAAAAAACGACATAAAATGACATAATGACATAAAATGACATAAAAATACTATAGAAAAGACCTTTCCTTACACACTTCCTCTGGCTAAATGCTAAATCTTAATTCTTTTTTGCAGCAGAGATACAATTTTTTTTTCATTGCGTAAATATTTTGATATTCTATTAAATATTCATGCAAGGAAAAAAATCATATCTCTGCTTCGGTAAAGAATTAAGATTTAGCATTTAACCAGCAGGAAGTGTATAAGGAAAGGTCTTTTCTATAGTATTTTTATGTTATTTCGTTTTTTCCAAGTATCGATTAGGCCACCGCCATCTTTCAACATACGAAAATTACGGCTTTAGAGTATTTCTGCGAATTACTCAAAATCAAACAAATTGATTTTTTTAAAAGTTTGTGTTGTGCTTTTTTATGGTTGTGTTGTCTTTTTTGTTTATGTTGTGCTTTTTTTTTATTTGCGTTGTGCTTTTTTTTATTTGCGTTGTGCTTTTTTTTGTGTGTTGGCCCCTTCTGGGCCACCGTAATTACTGCACTATTAATATCATAGTACTATAAGCAGCAAATTATTACTTTATTATACCTTGACCTTAATTATTGTCCAAGTTATGAACGAGCAGAAAATTACTGCACTAATACCATTATAGTACTATTGGTCATTAAGATGATCGGGTGTGCGATAGCAGCAAAATATTACTTTCTGAATTCTTAAAACCTTGACTATTGTCCGCGTTGTGAACGAGCAGAAAACTACTTTAATGAATAATAATATTATATAGTCCTATTGGTTTTAAAGATCATGAGATGTGGTACTGTAAATTGCCTTCTGAAACCTTAAATAGTTGATTAGTGTGGAAGATGTGTACGAGCAGTAAACTACTGCACTAATATAATATCATAGTTTTATTTGTTTAATAAAATCCTCAAGCGTGGGAGAGCAATAATGTTCAATTATGTAGAAATTAAGAATTTAATTATTAGTGAATTGGTTTCGTATTAAATACGATTACTATCAGATGTTGACGAACAGCTATAAAGTACCTTCTAAAACCTTAAACTTGATGAGTGTGCGATAGCAGAAAACTAATGCCATAGTAATATTGGTCATCAAGATCATCAGGTGTGGGAGAACAGCTAGAAGTTACCTTCTGAAACCTTAACGTTGATCATTGTGCAAGTTGTGTACCTGGAGAAACCTACTGCACTAATAATATCATAGTACTATTGGTCATCAAGATCATCAGGTGTGGGAGAGCAGCTAGAAGTTACCTTCTGAATCCTGAACGTTAACCATTATACAAGTTACGTACGAACACAAACCTACTGCACTAATAATATCATAGTACTATTGGTCCTCAAGATCATCAGATGTGTGAGAGCAGCTAGAAGTTACCTTCTGAATCCTAAGAGTTGATTCAGTATTGTACAATTGCAAGTTGTGTACGAGCACAAACTACTACACAAAGCTCTCCTTCTTTTTAAACAAACAAGGTACACTGTGCTTTATACTTATTGATCTTAACTTTCTAGTTTCTGTTTGACTGATCTGATATTTTATATTTATTTTACAGTGAAGCTGATAAGTTTTTACAATGGAGCTGAACAATTCAACACATGCTGATAAAATATTTAACACGCCACCAATTCCAATTCATACTGAAATAACCCTGTTGTCTATTCTACTTGTCTGGTCTCTGTTCGGTAACATACTTGTCATCGCTGTCGTGTTTTGCAATCAAAACTTGAGGACAAATATGAACTACTTGATTGTCAATATGGCAGTATCAGACTTGCTCGTCCCCTTAGTAGAAGTGCCACGGTGGCTCATTTTGAGCTTTATAGGAGGTGTTTGGCTAGTTGACGGTCCCCTTGGTAATGCTCTCTGTAAACTGGTCTATTTCTTCTCTCGAATACCACCATTTGTATCATCCATTAGTCTGGTCTTCATCGCTTGCCAAAGATTTATTGCTATTGTTTGTCCAGGTCGAAGACAAATTTTAGCTCGTAAAACAAGATGGATTGTGATCTCTTTCCCTTGGATCGTATCCATGGCTCTCCTCTCTCCAAACTTTTACATCTATCGTCTGACAAATGACCGGGGCTACACAGCATGCGTCAGTTCTTGGCTTCCAGCATTTGAATATTGGACAGCTAGTTTGATATTCACTTCTATATCTGTAACGGTTGGCTTAGGTATTCCTTTGATCGCAACGGTAATCTTCTATACCATCATACTATACAAACTACGTAAAATCTTGAACAATGTCATTGGATTGATTGAACGAGAAACGATACGTTCACGACAGCGGAGAAACAGACGAATATTCATGATGTCAGTGACTATAATTGTAATGTTTAACATATGTTGGTGTCCTATTTCTATATTTAGCTTGTTGAGGTCCACCAAACATCCTTTATTTTATCCAATGGACTTTGACACTTTATATCAAATGCACTTTGCGTTTTTGTATCTGTGGTACATTCTAGCGGCAATCAACCCTTGCATCTATTTTGTGTTCCTGAAAAACTTTAGACAAGGACTGAAAAGTCTTTCCTGCAGGAAACCTGTATCAGCAAATGAAAGGATAACAAGAAGCACCAGAACACAAGGTGGAGGAAGTAACCAGGACCCAACATGTACACCACCTCACATCAATACCATTTCAGCCTAGGATAAACATCCACACAAGATGCACCAGAACACCAGGTGGAGAGAGTAACCAGCACCCAACATGTACACCATCTCAAATCAATACCATTTCAGCCTAGGATAAACATTCACACTAGATGCACCAGAACACTAGGTGGAGATAGTAACCAGCACCCAACATGTACACCACCTCAAATCAATACCATTTCAGCCTAGGATAAACATCCACACAAGATGCACCAGAACACTAGGTGGAGATAGTAACCAGCACCCAACATGTACACCACCTCAAATCAATACCATTTCAGCCTAGGATAAACATCCACACAAGATGCACCAGAACACTAGGTGGAGATAGTAACCAGCACCCAACATGTACACCACCTCAAATCAATACCATTTCAGCCTAGGATAAACATCCACACTAGATGCAACGGAACACCAGGTGGAGATAGTAACCAGCACCCAACATGTACACCACCTCAAATCAATACCATTTCAGCCTAGGATAAACATTCACACTAGATGCACCAGAACACAAGGTGGAGATAGTAACCAGCACCCAACATGTACACCACCTCAAATCAATACCATTTCAGCCTAGGATAAACATCCACACAAGATGCACCAGAACACTAGGTGGAGATAGTAACCAGCACCCAACATGTACACCACCTCAAATCAATACCATTTCAGCCTAGGATAAACATCCACACTAGATGCACCAGAACACCAGGTGGAGATAGTAACCAGCACCCAACATGTACACCACCTCAAATCAATACCATTTCAGCCTAGGATAAACATTCACACTAGATGCACCAGAACACCAGGTGGAGATAGTAACCAGCACCCAACATGTACACCACCTCAAATCAATACCATTTCAGCCTAGGATAAACATCCACACAAGATGCACCAGAACACTAGGTGGAGATAGTAACCAGCACCCAACATGTACACCACCTCAAATCAATACCATTTCAGCCTAGGATAAACATCCACACAAGATGCACCAGAACACTAGGTGGAGATAGTAACCAGCACCCAACATGTACACCACCTCAAATCAATACCATTTCAGCCTAGGATAAACATCCACACTAGATGCAACGGAACACCAGGTGGAGATAGTAACCAGCACCCAACATGTACACCACCTCAAATCAATACCATTTCAGCCTAGGATAAACATTCACACTAGATGCACCAGAACACAAGGTGGAGATAGTAACCAGCACCCAACATGTACACCACCTCAAATCAATACCATTTCAGCCTAGGATAAACATTCACACTAGATGCACCAGAACACAAGGTGGAGATAGTAACCAGCACCCAACATGTACACCACCTCAAATCAATACCATTTCAGCCTAGGATAAACATCCACACAAGATGCACCAGAACACTAGGTGGAGATAGTAACCAGCACCCAACATGTACACCACCTCAAATCAATACCATTTCAGCCTAGGATAAACATCCACACTAGATGCACCAGAACACCAGGTGGAGATAGTAACCAGCACCCAACATGTACACCACCTCAAATCAATACCATTTCAGCCTAGGATAAACATTCACACTAGATGCACCAGAACACCAGGTGGAGATAGTAACCAGCACCCAACATGTACACCACCTCACATCAACACCATTTCAGCCTAGGATAAACATCCACACTAGATGCACCAGAACACCAGGTGGAGAGAGTAACCAGGACCCAACATGTATACCACCTCAAATCAATACCATTTCAGTCTAGGATAAACATCCACACTAGATGCACCAGAACACCAGGTGGAGATAGTAACCAGGACCCAACATGTATACCACTTCAAATCAATACCACTTCAGCCTAGGATAAACATCCACACTAGATGCACCAGAACACCAGGTGGAGAGAGTAACCAGGACCCAACATGTACACCACCTCACATCAATACCACTTCAGTCTAGGATAAACATCCACACTAGATGTACCAGAACACCAGGTGGAGAGAGTAACCAGGACCCAACATGTACACCACCTCACATCAATACCTCTTCAGTCTAGGATGAACATCAACACTAGACGTACTTGAACACTAGGTGGAGATAGTAACCAGAACCCAACATGTACACCACCTCACATCAATACCTCTTCAGTCTAGGATGAACATCCACACTAGACGACCCCGAACACCAGGTGGAGATAGTAACCAGGACCCAACATGTACACCACCTCACTTCTTCCTGCACTTCCTAAAAATGAAGAAGTTTTAGCAGTTTCCCTAATTGAAGCAAACACAATTAGTTTATCTGACTTTGAAATGCGAGGATAATTAAACTTTCGCTCTTATTTATTCATTTTTATTTTATTTTTCTTTAATAGCTTCAACAGAGCATAGATTAAGACTCGTATTCCATGTGGACATGCCCCATATTTACATAAACGTATACAAATTAATACGATTTACAGATACATAACTAACAACTAACATGACATGGATGATAAAGGGAAAAAAAATCTATCGACAACAAACTGTTGCCGGAATAACAGACCTGTATTTAGAACAAATGGTTTTAAAAGTTCTTATTCGGTCATGATCAAAAGCTGAATAGTGGAGTGACTTGTAATGTAAGCGAACTTTCGTTTTAAATGATGACAGAGTAGTGCTTTTCTTAATTTCAAGAGGCAGTGAGTTCCAGATAAGTATAATCCTATTAAAGTAAGAGTCCCTAAAAGTTGAGGTTCTAGTTAAATTAGGTTTATAGTCACTGTTTACAAGGGAATTTCTCGTTACACTAGCCTTACTATTTGGAGTAACGTACTTAAAGATATCGAGGTTAAATAAATTGTTGCGACATTTATAGAAAAAGACCAGATCTAGATATTCAAACCAATAGAAAACAGGGATGAAGTCAAGTTTTATCAACCTATCCCTGTACGAAAGATCTGCGGCGCCAGCCCCACCTGGTGCAAGAATGTACTTACTTGCACGACGCTGTACACGTTCAAGAAAAAGTAAATCGCGAGTGCTCGACTGAGGGGCCCAAACTTGGCTTCCGTAACACAAGGTTGAGCGTACCAAGAACAGGTAAAGAGCACAGCGCAGATCAATTCCCAAAGAGTTAGGTGTGTTCCGCCTAAGGAACCCTTAAAATTTTGTTACACTTGGCAACAGTTGAGATGACATGACTGTGCCATGACAAATTGCTTGAAGTGATGACACCTAGATCCCTTGCTGAGCTAGTCTCACTAAGAGCATTTGTTTCAATAGTATAATTACGAAAAGCCGGATTTCTCTTTCTAGAGATCTTTAAAACGTCACATTTGGCAGGGTTAAAGTTGAGATCCCAATCGTAACTCCGGGATACAAGACCATTTAAATCGTATTGCAGCAAGAGATGGTCCTGCGGAGATCTCAGCGCACGGTAACATTTGGTATCATCCGCAAAAAGTACCGAACTTATGCTTCTGGCGCCAGTTTCAAACATTTTTTACATATTATTCAACGAGTAATCTATTAGCTAAAGTTCTCTAGTATTTGTAAATATATTAAATTTAGAATTTATTCATTTAATTTAAACAGCCAATTTTTAAGTCTTAGCGCTAGCCCAACATATCATTAACTAAAAATATTGGTCCTAATTATCATCATATCTTAACAATACTACTTTCAACTAGTCTCTATTTTCATTAGTTTTAAGGCATGTCTTTCCCAAATTATACGTTAAAGGGGCACTTGGATGAAAATCGATGAAAATTGGAAATGCCTTGAAACTTGGTTAAACTTATCTATATGACCCCAATAGTAACCAAGCAACATATTTTCTTCACAGTCAAAATTTGCGGATAAAATGTTTTTTTTCCAGCATCTAAATTGTGAGTAAATGACGTCAGAAGCTTTAGGTATGAGGGTGCCAAAATTTGGAATAGCTTGCCGCTTTCTGCTAAATCCTCAAAGTCATTTAAAGAATTTAAAGGAAAACTATGAATCTTATTAATGTAAAGTGTATATTTCCTTAGTCTAATTTGTAAATTTTGTAAATATCATAATTTATAATGAGTCATACATTGTAATTTAACACTGATTTTTTACATATTTTGATCCACGGCTTCCATGGAAAGCAATTTTTTTTAAGTTGATGGAACTACCGTGTCTAAATAAAGGTGATTCATTCATTCATTCATTCATTCATCCATTCTCTCTCTCTCTCTCTCTCTCTCTCTCTCTCTCTCTCTCTCTCTCTCTCTCTCTCTCTCTCTCTCTCTCTCTCTCTCTCTCTCTCTTTGCAGCTGTACGAAACACTAAGCGCGAAAAGGATTGCGGTAATTTGAGCCGCCCTCGCCCCAGTCTCAAAAGCCATATTGCGCAGAACTCGAGAAGATGGGGATCGTAAATAGAGAGATTATGGCAAATCTTCTCTTTAATTTTTCAAAAATCATCTAATTCAATATATATTCTCTTAATTCTTCGTCAAAACGTGTTTTTTCGTCAAAGGGTGTTTTTGTATTGGGAAGAGACTGGAAGCTAGGGCCGCTTGATTGGTCAATTCGTGCGTACACCGGATACCTGACTGCAGTCTCTCTCTCTACGTTCGTCCAAACACGTCCTTTCGTCTGCCCGGAAAAAGGAAATTCCATAATACTTACCGACAGAATTCTCAAGCAATCCTTGAACCAGAACAATAGCAGCAACAGTGAACACAATCTTTATGCCTCCCATTGGTAATACGTAACCTAAGAAGCATAAATAAACGGAAATAGTTCACCTCCAGGCAAGCTTTATTTTTTATAGTTTCTTAGCATGTGGCTTAAAGACACAGCAAGGGACAAAAGACTCAAACAGCTTAATTCTTGGACGTCAACTTTGCCAGATTTCCAAAGGCACTTTATCAGGTCATCTTTTCACTCAATTAGCGCTTAAAATTCATGATATGCTCAAAAATACATGCCGAAAAAAGTGTCTTCAAATTGAGATGTGGACTGTGTTGAAAAATTTACTTCTTGTTATAGTTTAATCGAAAACAACTGCAACATTAGGTGTCTTTTCGGCTCCTTCTCTTGTGCTTTTGTAAACCTTTTTGAGTAAGTAAGCCTATGTACAGCATATAAAAGCTATTTGAAAATTAGTCAATGAGCTGTTCTAAATGATAGTTTAATTTTACTTAGAGTGATTACAATAAACCCGTTCAACAAAATCTGTTAGTCAAAGTCTACGACTATCTGCTAGCGTTTATTAGTGTGTATTAGCCTAGTGTAACTAGCTCATGTGTGAAGACTACAACTTTATTGGTTAAATTTATCAAGACGAAATAACGGTCTCATTCTACTGAAAAACAATATTTTTACTACGAGTCATTTGCTTTACAAATTTTAAACTGTAAATAAGTAATTCATTCATTCCGTGTAAAAGATGATAAAAGATTGAATTAAAGCTACAATCTCTCCAGTTATCCGACTTAAAAATTGAAATACATATAAATGTCAATAAACATGTATAGACTACATTCATTTGTTGTCTGTTTAATAATTTTTGTTTTAGTTAGACTATTTGTAGTCTACTTAGAGTCTATTAGCTATTACTTGTGATTAATAGTGTGTATTAGTCTAGTAATTGTTGAACGGGTTTATTGCAATCACTCTATGCAGATATACAGTATAGAGTGATTCTCATAAACCCGTGAAATACACTTTAGTGTATTACGCATTACTTCACTCTAATTCTTTTGTTTTCTATTGTGTTTATCTGACTATTACACTTTAATAAGCACACTTTGTTTCACGGGTTAATGAAAACCACTCTATCTTATTTCCATAGTCAGCTTTCTTTTGTGTCTATTTGACTACCGTATTACACATTAACAAGTATTTTTTGTTTTAATGAAATAAAGAGTTGTTCTCATTAACCCGTGCAACAAAGTGTGCTTAATAAAGTGTAATAGTCAAACAAAATAAAATAGAAAACATAAGAATCAGAGTGAAATAGAGTGTAATACGCTAAAGTGTATTTCACGGGTTTATGAGAACTTTCTAAATAAGCTAAGTGATGATTATCTATTTTTTTAGTGGCTTAAAAGCCACTGCTGCTGGAGGGAGGCCAAAGTGCCGCTAGACAAAGAATGCACTCTTACTCCATAACCCGCTGTTTCTGTGTTTGCATTTGGAGTATCAATATTGCGTTCTTTGAATTTATTAAACAGTTATTCCTAGCTCCATGCTGAGATAACTGAATGAATGGTCGTTCCAATCACAGTGGGTATTCCTTTTTCACTTCTTGTTTCAACGATAAAATGGCACTTGGATAAGAATCAATTCAAAGACCCTATAAAATCATGCAGACATGGTCAAGAATCCGTAAAAATGCCATTTACCTGAAATTTACTAACCGTGTTACGGCAATTACGTAAATAAACTAAATTTTAATACCACAAAAAAAATGAGATTAAAACATTTGAAGTACAGCCCAATATACTTCTTTTTTGGAAGAATCCGTAAAAATGCCATTGGAAATGTACGTTTGTCTGGCCATATAATCACCGTTACGGCATTAACATGAATTAACTAAAATTGAACAGGTTGAATGACCAAAGAAATTAGATCAAAAAAAACATTTGTACAGTCCAAAAGAGTACAGTCCAAAAAACTTTTTTTTTTACCCAATTCTTTCTTTCTAGCTGTTTTCAAATCCAACTTCTAAGTATTAGTGCCATTCACCTTCGAGTACTTTGCTTTCTGGCTAAAAAAAACTAGGTCAGCTCTAAATTGAGGTAAAAGATAAACGTGTATGATTCCTCGGTACAACATGGTTCAGTTTTCTGGATAGAAAAGCTGCAGAGTCTCAGCCGTATGTTCCCAAAACGTGGCCGGAATTTTTGTCTATTTTTTCGTGGACCATCGCTTTTAGAAAATAAGTTGCGGACCGAGCTTTAAAACCCCTTAACTCAAGCAGCTCAAGTGATGTCTTAAAGTACACAAGTTTTAACTGAGTTTAATATTACTCTTAAAATCAACAAGCCAAAAAGACGAACACTCCAAATTTCAGCTGTTTTTTCTATCGGTGCTGAAGGACTAAAACCCTACTTTACAGTTTGATTACTAAAGGTTGGTTTGGTGGTGTTCAATTATTTAAGTTAAGAATTGTAGATATTTTATCATCAAATGTGCATGAACTGAATCTGTTGTTGAAAGTTCGAAGCAAGGATGATAAATGGCCTCGTATTACAAAGCATTGAAAATGATCATGAGTTTGAAAGGAATTACTTCCAAGCTCAGTCATATCTCGTTGCCACGATACTTCAAGGACGAGGCTAATACAAGTTTTTAGTTACTTTAGGCTTCCAATAGTCCTACAATTTGTCATTCACAGTAAACCAGATATTTTAATGGCTACAGACTCACTTATGAAGTAGCTATTTATAGACTCCTTGCAGCACTTCGAAATGTAGCTCAACTTGGCTGACAAAAAAAAAAAAGCCCAAAAAGACGAAAAACTTACCTTTATGAACACAATGTTTCAGCTGTTGTTTTTACCGGTGCTCAAGGACTGAAACCTTTCTTTAAGTTTGATTCCTGAGGGATGGTTTGGTGGTTTTTATTCAGCTGTTATCACTAATCTAAAGAAGTCAAATACTTTAACTTTAGGAGAAGGAAAAGGTTAAACTCTCTGGGGTATTTGACCAATTAAGAAATCATGCAAAATGTTATGACTGCCAAACCCCGTGAGAGCTAAGGTTAGAAGAGACAGAATACTTAGATATGTCTAAACACAGCAGGGTGAAAGAATACTCCAGTCTTGGCTTCTCCGTGCTCAAGGTTCAGAGGCGGATCCAGGATTTTTGAGAGGGGGGTGACTGAGATCCCAAAACTTTGAATGTACTTTTATATAATATTCACGGAGTGCAAAGGGGGTTCACGTGATCTGTCACTGGTTTAAAATAACAGATAAAAAAATCTACAATCATCATGACTGACCTCTCAGTGAGTCACTGAATTCGTAATAGAAAAACAGCTTACTGAGTTAAAGATGAAATATTTAATTCAAACAAAAGCATTTTTTAAAAAGAGCATACCAGGTCCAGGGTTGGATTTCTTTGCTTGGGACTCGTAGGTTTCACATTCAGATTGCTTGCCATGTGCTCGAACGGATTGGTCTTCTTGACATTGACTAGTTAAAATCAAATTTCATTTTTGAAATATAACCATTAAATAATTCATTGACTTTGCAAAACTACTGCCGGCTCCACTCGTATTTAGCACGTTTTACTTACCTACTAGACTGGCTAAAAAACGAAAATAGTTTCTTTTGCTTTGACATGATCGTAAAGCTCTTCGATCGAAGTGTTTAGGCCTAGATCTTGCTCAGGTGTACAAACGCGTTTATCAGACATACACAGGAAGCCCAAAAAGGCGGGAAAGTAGAAAAGGCGGGAAAGTAGAAAAGGCGGGAAAGCAGATATGGGGCAGAAAGCCGTGATGCCTGTTAAACGCGAAAAAATGAGACAGCTTGAATGAAAAATGATATCAAAATTTTAAAAAATGAAAAAAATCTAAAAAGCTGATGTCAAGATCAAAAATAAATATTCAACTGGCCAAAAAGGGGGTGACTAATCACCCCCGTCACCACCCCTAAATCCGCCCCTGAGGTTAGCCTCCATTTTGTATAGAATATTCATGTGTTCCAGTAAAGGTCCGTGGAATTTCAAAGTTGTTGAAGTTGAGTATTCCTTACTTTATCGTTGGTATTTGTTGACACTGAAAATGAGGCTAACCCTGAATACAATACAATAAAATACTTCTTATTCACATTTCTATTAGTATATATATTTACAGGTTTACATAATCTGCTATATTTTTTTTTCAGCACAAGTTGTTTTAAGGTTGTTTTTTTTTAGCAAAAATATAGTTTTTTGAAATGTTTAGTATCCAAATGAACCATTAGGTTTTCTAGTTATATTAGATACATTTTGATGAGCTAACACACACAACAATAAATATATCAATTTACATAATAAAGAACGAAGGAAGAAAGTATAGAATAAATGAGTCTATAATCAAGGAACACAGCGGTTTTGCAGGAATTCAAAAATATTCATTTCTAGTACATGGGCTATTGTTGTATTTAGGCTACAGACTAAGCCACAGGGAGCCCAATTTAGTTAGTGAACGAGTGAAAATACATTCCGATTTTTCTTCTGTATTTGAGGTCAAGATAGTGTATCTTTTCCGAAAGCTTATCAAAGTATGTTTATACAAAGCAACCACGGTACGAAGAATGAAAAATGGTCCCAGGGGGATTTGGCGATTTTATTGGTTTTATTTAGCCGGTTGTGCCCTGTAGTGGCGGGGTATCGGGTAGAATTCCCCCCACTCCTTCCCCCCGACTAAAAATATTATATGGCTCACCTCAAAACCGATAGTACATATATCACTTCAATTTGGCTTTCAGTTTGGACATAATTAGAGGACAAAACCAGGGAGTACACTAAACCTCATTCGGGGGTGGATGGGTGGATAGGTCTAAATTGGCTCCCTCCACGTTTTAGCCTCGTTCCTCAAAGGGTTTTGTGATGATTACTGACTAGGAGGGGAGGGTTGGGTATTCAACAACCAACACATGGAGATGTTTTGTGACAAAGAATGTCTTTATTGTGCTATAAAAGTTACTCATAATTCACTGGCAACAAGCTATGCATCTTTCTTTGCAGTCCTGGAATAATTGTTAATCAAGAGTCAATTTTTGATATTCTTGTTAATTGAGTGATCAAATATGCTCTAATCTGAATTTATGCTCATCCTCGGGGTAATAATGGGCTGATGTATTCTTCGTTTTCACATGACGTCATGTTAAAGTAATTTAACATAAGATTTTTCAATGAATTCTTTGGTTATATCTTCCAACATGGCGGGCTTACCTTTTGTTTTTTCGCTCCCTTGTCAATGATTGAAAACCGCGAATTTGTTCCTTTGCTTTCCCTGATGCCTCGAGTTTCTTCTTACATTCTTAATTAGTGATCACTCAACCAAACTGACATCAAAAGTGATCTGAAACCAGAGAAAATCTACTACGCATGTTCGTAGGATATATGCAAATGTGCATATTACGTCAGTATTCGTGCTGTTTTTTAAAGCTAGATAAATTCATAAAAATCCTTATTAAGAAAAGGGTTTTATAAAATACCAAAACTTAAGTCACCAATACTTTCATATTATCTTTCTTAATACAATTTCTTGCATTTTCCAACGTTTTGCATAGTTGGAGCAAAGAAATTCATTTCTTCTCGTACCTTGGTCGACACTATAGCTAGAGAAAAACGTTTGCGCATGCGTGCCTTTCCGCACGCTTTCCAAGAATTTACAAGCATTTTAGTGAGAAAATAAATGCTTGTTTTCTCCGAGTATACAAAACATTTCGTGAGTATACTTTTGTGAGACCAAGATACTGTATTAATTAAGACAATATGAAAGGATTAACCTTAAGTTTCAAGAACTAACCTTAAGTTTTGGCATTTTGTAAAGACTATTTTTCAGGCAAGTGTGAAAGTCAAATTTGCATATTTTTATAATAGCTCGAAGAGTCTTTTGACTTATTTGCATACGGACTTAGAGCATGCGCAGACGTTTTTCACGCGTGTCACCTTGGTCTTTTGTCTCGGAAAAACGAGCTGAAATGCACGCATGCGCAGACGTTTTTCTCTAGTGTCGCTCTATTGTTTTAGGTATGGATTACGTCACAGAATGCTACCTATAGTTCCATAAAAGACCTTTTTAGCTTGAGCGGTTTGTTGTTCCATTTCAGACCACGTGCATTCCTTAGAATATCATTTCTTTGTTTAAAGGTTGTGCATAAGAAGACACATGAATATGGATACAACTCAAACAAAAAATCTTATTCTTAAGACCACATGTCATTCCCTAGAGTATCATTTCTTTGTTTAACGGTTGTGCTTAAGAAGACACATGAATATTGATACAACTCAAACAAAAAATCTTATGTGGTCTGAAAATGGGGCAACAAACCACCTAAACTAAAATTAAAGGTCATCCAGCTGATCTGAGAAAAAATATTAGCAAATCAGAATTGAGAGAATTTGCAAAACTGAGGTGTCATCCTTAGTAGCCAGGCTTCTTGAGAAACGGTTATTTCTTTATTTCATTTTTCCACTCAATGATAAATATCATAGTAAATGCTTACAAAATATCAAAAACCTCTCCTCAAACTCTAGATTTATCTCAGATAAATATAAGTCAAATTTCGGTATCAGGTATCATGACTCCTCAGTTTTGCTGTGACGTCATTTTACGTCACTATTTCAGATCAGCTGGATTAAATACTGTACGGTGAAAATTGTAGAAATTTTATCATCAAATGAGCGTGAATCTGTTGCTGGAAGTTCGAAGAAAGAATGATAATCGGCCTCGTATTACAAAGCAGTGAAAATGATCATGAATTTGAGAAAGAGATAACTACCAAGTTCCGCCATTTCTCGTTCCCACAACTGCCTTGGATGACGAACGAGCCCATTACCAGTCTGACTTACTTTAGGCTTACAATAGTCCTATTTCTAATTTACTGTATGAACTGTATTTACTATTCACTATATGTTGGACATTAGGACAAGGGGTTTATATCATCTATTTTTGATGACTACAGACTCACCTACACATAATTAACTTAATTTACGAGTTAGCTTTTTATAGATATCTATCAAAAACCGCGGGATTTCAAAACATTGATATTGTTCAAGTTGCACATTCTTTACATTACAGTTGACTTTTGTGAATGATTTGCTCTTAAAAGAAGCTAATCCTGTACAAGTGAGTCTGTAGTCAAGGAACACAGCGGTATTTACCGAATGAGAAAATGAACTATTTACCAAATAGGCCGTTTGCATGATAACACCTACATGTTACCCATAGCTTAATACCTATAGACCTCTTTAACTTCCTTGTTTGTTGTGCCATTTTAGACCATGTGATGCCAGTCTTTCGTTAAATATCTTCAACATGGCCGCGATGACGTAAGGTGCAATCAAAGCAAATAAGTTGTTAATCAGCATGTGGTTTCATACAGATATACATCCATACAGTTCAACCCTCATCGATATGTGTCCTCTTCATCTAATGTATCGTGTCTTGATGGGTATCGTCAGTTTTTTGGTACTCATTGCTGTGCATATTTATACAGATGTACATCCATACAGTTCATCCCTCATCGATATGTGTCCTCTTCATCTAATGTATCGTGTCTTGATGGGTACCGTCAGTTTGTTGGTACTCATTGCTGTGCATATTTATACATATATACATCCATACAGTTCAACCCTCATCGATATGTGTCCTCTTCATCTAATGTATCGTGTCTTGATGGGTACCGTCAGTTTTTTGGTATGTACATCCATACAGTTCAACTCTAATACATGCGAATACTTCATGTGATTGTACAACAAATCTGTATCGTGCCTTGATGGGTTTTGGAAGTTCATGGCTCACAACTGTTGTTGAGTCAGAATTGCCATCGAAGTGCTGGAAAATAAGTGGAATCAATGTATCAAAGATGCTTTTTTGAAATAAAATATTGTTTTGAAATAAACAATGGTTTTGAGCGCCATGTCATAGGAATGATATCCTACTTGTTTGCTAGAAACTAGACAATGATATACAATGTATATAATTATACAAATTGTAATTCTATTTTATGAGAACAAAATTATACTTTACAAACCATGGTAATTGCAAATTTAATCCAAGTTTTTAAAATGTTTAAAACAACGTGATGATTTGCCAAATTTTGCCGTATTGGGCCTTTCAGATGATAAAATTTACCGTAAAAGAAATTATTATTAAGCAAAATCCTTAAGATTACCCATGGAAATTATCTAAAGTTACTGCGATTAGATTAGCCTAAAAACATTTTTCAGGTTTTTTTAACCAATCAGAATTGAGTATTCGACATTGTAACCTGTCCCTGTTCTTAAAATGCTAACCAAAAATAGTTGACCAATAATTCTTTTCGTGGAACGCGATCAACTCAGCTGGTAGACTTGCTCCAAGTCTATCTCGCTTTTCTCTTTGCCTTTGCGTCATTCCTTCGGAAAGCTCTCGTAACCGATTCACGATTTGAATCCGATTTACCAACGGAAAAAAAATTGCGAGAGAGACTTGGAGCAAGTTTACTCAGCTGGTAGAAACGAGTTATTGTAAGGGATCTGAATATTCAAATTTGCTACTTACTCACTCGCTCGCTCAGTTCATATGTTATTTAATCGATAATTAAACGATCATCAATCATCTTACGTTGTCTTCTCTATGCTCTAGAACCAACATTACACGAAATTCGCTTTCGGATTTTGTACAAAGATTTCGTATTTCGCTGTAGGATGTGGGATGATATCTAGCCCTAAGCTAACATAGGCATTCTCCGAGTCTCATTTCAAATTTATGGAATAAAGACACACACATTTCGTTTCTGCTTAGTTCGTACCGTTATGCAATTTTGATCGCCTCTGTAGCCTTCCCACGTGTCAGTAGTGTTGCTGAAGGACAGAGTGTACCCAGTGACCCACATAGAAGGAGACTCTCGTCCTTGAGTGGCAATCTTTGTTACCCATTTAATGGACCCTAAGTCGATCTGTAAAAACCCGCCAATTTGGTTGTCTGCTTGTGGGCACCATGCGTTATCGTAGGTATCGGTCGGCTGTCGGTGAAGACGACCAAAATGGGGCTGGCAAGTGGGATGAAAAATTGAGGAAGCTGTAATTTGTGCATCAGGTATCTTCCCATTTTGCATTCCAAGTGACGCAGAACAACCTTGTATAATACAACAAGTGAATAAAAAGAAACAACACGTAAAAAAATCGTTCCATCGTATTTGCATAATAAAAATACGATAATTTAAATAAAATAATTGTTTTGTCATGTCAATCAGCCTGAAAATAATTCTTTTTCAAATACATCACGAAATTTGATTCCAGTAAATACATTGCTTCAAACAAGCACGGCAGCATTGAATAAAAGCAGTTCCTATATAGGTGGGCGCACGATGACTTAATTTGCCTTGATTGATTTTTATTCAAATTGCCAACCAGAAAAGTGCACTCTCTTGTAGATACGCAATAATAACCTTTCTTGCATGAACGTAACAGCAGGGGCGGATCCAGGATTTTACAAAGGGGGGTGGCTAACTCTAGAAAAATATTAAAAGGATAGGTCTAGGGTTGCGGACAACTCTTTAGGTCCAGGCAATGCAAAATTCATATCATACATTTATTATTCGTAAAAATAACTCGATATCTCGGACACTTCTAGTATATTACGGACTTTCACCCAGCCCTTGAATGTCTGTAAGATAGAGGTTCCACTGTACGTGCACCTATTTTCCTGTTTTAAGCCCTGCAAAGAGGGGGGTGGCTAGCCACCCAATCCACCCCCCTGGATCCGCCCCTGAACAGAGTTGTTCCGCACAAGAACATAAGAGATGCAAATGTACAACTTGAGACCTTAGACATGTAAATTAATGCCGAAAGTGTTAAATATACGCGTGCAGCTTTCTTAGCGCCTTCATTGCACAACTTTTCTTGTTTAGCGGTGGGAACAAAAGGGCCAGTTTCCATTGTTTGTTCTTACTAATGGCTCAATATTGTGAAAATTTTGGAAGATATCTTTTTGCATATGAAGCTAAAGAGGTCTATATATATTTCATATATTATCAGCCTGCGTTGCAGACGTTAATGTGATTCGTTTTCCTCTAACAACAACGTTTGCGCACTTGAGCCGGGTTTTGTGCTCTGTAATGTAATTGTATGGTGTCAAAAAAAATATTTAAAGGGGCACTTAATTGGATGAAAATCGATAAAAATTGAAAATGACTTGAAACTTGGTTAAACTTATCTATATGGCCCCAATAGTAGCCAAGCAGCATATTTTCTTCACAGTCAAAAGTGGCGGATAAAAATATATCAATTATTGTAGCAACTAAGTTGTGAGTAAATGACGTCATTTACTTAACCCTGTTGTTCTTTCAGCTTTTAAACCAAAATTTCTGAACTGCAAGTGTCTCTGATCCCAAGCTGGAATTTTCATAATCATAATTGAATAATAATAATAATAATAATAATAATAAAATAATAATTTAACTTTATTTCACAATAATAATGACAATAGTAAAAAATATTAACAGTGATTTTGAAGAATAATAAAGATACTAATGATTTATAGAATCTAAAAAAAAGAATTAATACTAAAAAATATCTATTTACATGTAATATTAAAAGGAAATATATAAATCATGAGGATATATCCTAAGACTATAACATAAATCATAGAAAATGTATAAAAATCTTATATATATGGGGGAAAAAAAAACTAATATAAAAAGTTCCAGGACCTAAATTTTAGCACGAAATAATACAGCGACACAATGAGCTTCGGGATCTCGAAGCAGACATGCTAACGATGGTCTGCAAGGATGTCGAGATAGAACCCGTCCTTCAAGAACTTACTGGCGAGAGGCTACCAAACGGAGCTAACAAAGCGCCTGATGCTCGCCTTGACATACACGCCCGGGGATTCTGGGAAAAGCAGAGGTCTGCGTTCTTTGACGTAAAGGTATGCCACCCCAACGCAGATTCCTACAAGGAACAAACCCCCCAGCGGATATATCGTCAACATGAAAATGAGAAGAAGAGGGCATACGCCAAAAGAGTCATGGATATAGAACACGGAACTTTCACCCCATTAGTCTTTACAACTACTGGAGGAATGGGTGAAGAGTGTAAAAGATTCCACAGTAGACTGGCAGAACTAATCGCAGCAAAGAAAGGAGAGAACTATGCTACAACAATGTCTTGGATAAGATCCAAAGTCTCATTTGCGATACTACGATCAGCTCTACTCTGCCTTAGAGGATCTAGAACAATTAGGAGAACTACAAATATTCAAGAAACAGACTTTGATTTAGATAGATATAATAATAATAATAATAATAATAATAATAATAATAATAATAATAATAATAATAATAATAATAATAATAATAATAATAATAATAATAATAATAATAATAATATAATAATAATAATAATTTTTTTGACTTCTATTGCGCAAATATCAATCCTTGACGAATTTTCATTTCGCATTACAATATTTTACAATATAAAATCAGTATACACCTGATTGCAAAAATGTTGTCACAGGAAAATAAACTTTAAAAAAAATAAAAATAACAAAATAACAAATAGGAATTAATTAAAGATGGCGACTTAATTTAACCTGTTAACGTTTTTGATAAAGTCCATGAGACGGAGTTTCACGTAGAGGAGCTTTCTAGTCGAGAACAAGAAACTTCCTGTTTCCTAAACGTAGTTTACAAGACAGTCTAGTATTAACGCGTAACACCTCTTTTGAAACGTTTGCCTCACAAAAGGAATCGACACCAGTTTCAGAAATAAGTTTCAGTATGTAACATTGCCTTTGTAATGGAAGAAAATATCATTAATGGCTATGAGTAAATCAATTAAATAAAATGAAAACAACTGTTTTTGTGTTTGTCTCGAATCTTAAGAAAAATCTATTAAATTTGCCATTTTTAATTAATTCCTATTTGTTTGTTTTTTTTTTGTTTTTTTTTTAAAGTTTATTTTCCTGTGACAACATTTTTGCAATCAGGTGTATACGATATAATCCATTATTATATGGCTATGATAGTACGCGCGCTCTGATTGGCTGATTTCCGGTCTGAGATTTTCCCATCTCAGACCGTTACCATGACAATTGGTCCGGATCGTATATCAAATTTGCGAGTTTGTTTACAATTTTCACGTCGCGAAATTTGACATTTTTTCTCGTTAAACAAGAAATTTATAAGCAAAATAAAACAAAAAGCGAACAAAGAAATGATGAGCTACGAAGAGGACCATTCTCCTAGCAAATTTTACTACCCTGACGAGCTCGAAGTGGACATGAAAATCTTGTTTTGACTTCGCGTGAGGTTCGCTGGCCGTCAAATATATTTTTTTCAAAGAACCAAGTCTTTTTACTAAGTCTTAGCCTTTTTTCTTTTTCTTTTTTCTTTTTTCATGGGATCAAAAACAAAAAATCAAAGCTTCAAATATCGGTTTTTTGGTTCACAATTAAAAGATGAAAAAGAAGAAAAAGATGATAAAAATCTAGAATGCAGTAAAAACGACAAACTATCCAAGTTTTTCTGACAATGTTTGCCGAACCAACGTCCTTGGCTTGTCTGAGAGTTTCTCCAGCTAGTTTACACATTTCTTGTCGATTTTTTTACGAAATATTAGCTAAAATTAATGAATTTACCTCTTATGAAGTGTTTTCTACGGAACTGAAATATCATTCTTGCAGTATAATCAGGTTTTTCTGGTCTACAGGCCACTTTTTCTCTCACTGAAGTTTCAGTCACGAAACTTCGTCGTAAGATTAAGAATCTTCCCTCGCTTTCCCTCGCTAAATCTTCTTTAGCAAGTCGCTAAAGTCGAAAAATTGTTTTTGTTCACTTTAAGACAGACATGTCTTCGATTAAACGTATTTTTCGCATTGCAAAAATAAGAAAAAAATACTTCTTGATCCATCTTTGACTACATTATTAAAAACCAACAATATGAAAACACAGCTCCTAACAGTCAAGAACAGATTGAAAACTTCGTTACAAACCAGAAAGCTAAAAATACGATTAGAAAAACCAAGTCGGACATGAACATACTCCATAAATATTTAAACAGCCTTGGAAAAAACATTGAAAGCTTACCAGCTAACGACCTATAGACCATCTGTTAAACAAGTTCTTGTTTAGTTTGTTCCACTTCGATGAATGAGCTTAGTTCTATTACGATTGTTTTAAAAAAAAAACTTAAAAACATTTAAAATCAGTGCTTGAACTTCTGTGACATCGGTCTGAAGGGTCTTTAAAGTTCTTTGTGTAAAAAAATAGCAGTTTCCTGATGTAATAAACACAAGATTTGGCAGTTTGACTTTATGTCTTTTGCTAGTTGGAAACGATCGATACCTGGCCATGCAATCGATATTTCGCGCGATACCGGAAGTTCGCGTGTTTTTTTATCGACGCAGCTAAAAAAAACCCAGCCATATAATAAACGATTTATTAACCTCGCTTGCTCGGTCTTTACGAGAAAATATCAGACCTCGGTCTTTTTTGTACGGACCTCGCTGCGCTCGGTCCGTACTGTCAAGACCTCGGTCTGATATTTTCCCGTACAGACCTCGCGCTCGGTTAATAATCCTTTAATATAAATATAAAAGATAATTATCTATGAAATTTATTATACTACAACCATGCTCACGACCACGCGCCGGCACCTTCCGGAATCATATTGTTCTCAGTTCGGACTTTCAAAAATTGGGGCGTTTTCATCCAAGTGCTCCTTTAAGTTAAAGCTAAAATGGTTTATTATCGAAATATTCCAAACAATTTTACTTACCAGTGAATTTCGCAGCAGATTTACAATCCCTCAGGCCTTCCACCAACGCTCCATTACAGGAAGATGGAACACTGGTGTTCATTGGAGAGATACAGACACGGTTACGTGTTTGAGAACATTTACAGGGAGACCATTGACTCCATTGGATCCACCTTCCATCTGGAAGAAGTGAACAAGTGAACAAGTGAACAAGTGAACAAGTGAACAAGTGAACAAGTGAACAAGTGAACAAGTGAACAAGTGAACAAGTGAACAAGTGAACAAGTGAACAAGTGAACAAGTGAACAAGTGAACAAGTGAACAAGTGAACAAGTGAACAAGTGAACAAGTGAACAAGTGAACAAGTGAACAAGTGAACAAGTGAACAAGTGAACAAGTGAACAAGTGAACAAGTGAACAAGTGAACAAGTGAACAAGTGAACAAGTGAACAAGTGAACAAGTGAACAAGTGAACAAGTGAACAAGTGAACAAGTGAACAAGTGAACAAGTGAACAAGTGAACAAGTGAACAAGTGAACAAGTGAACAAGTGAACAAGTGAACAAGTGAACAAGTGAACAAGTGAACAAGTGAACAAGTGAACAAGTGAACAAGTGAACAAGTGAACAAGTGAACAAGTGAACAAGTGAACAAGTGAACAAGTGAACAAGTGAACAAGTGAACAAGTGAACAAGTGAACAAGTGAACAAGTGAACAAGTGAACAAGTGAACAAGTGAACAAGTGAACAAGTGAACAAGTGAACAAGTGAACAAGTGAACAAGTGAACAAGTGAACAAGTGAACAAGTGAACAAGTGAACAAGTGAACAAGTGAACAAGTGAACAAGTGAACAAGTGAACAAGTGAACAAGTGAACAAGTGAACAAGTGAACAAGTGAACAAGTGAACAAGTGAACAAGTGAACAAGTGAACAAGTGAACAAGTGAACAAGTGAACAAGTGAACAAGTGAACAAGTGAACAAGTGAACAAGTGAACAAGTGAACAAGTGAACAAGTGAACAAGTGAACAAGTGAACAAGTGAACAAGTGAACAAGTGAACAAGTGAACAAGTGAACAAGTGAACAAGTGAACAAGTGAACAAGTGAACAAGTGAACAAGTGAACAAGTGAACAAGTGAACAAGTGAACAAGTGAACAAGTGAACAAGTGAACAAGTGAACAAGTGAACAAGTGAACAAGTGAACAAGTGAACAAGTGAACAAGTGAACAAGTGAACAAGTGAACAAGTGAACAAGTGAACAAGTGAACAAGTGAACAAGTGAACAAGTGAACAAGTGAACAAGTGAACAAGTGAACAAGTGAACAAGTGAACAAGTGAACAAGTGAACAAGTGAACAAGTGAACAAGTGAACAAGTGAACAAGTGAACAAGTGAACAAGTGAACAAGTGAACAAGTGAACAAGTGAACAAGTGAACAAGTGAACAAGTGAACAAGTGAACAAGTGAACAAGTGAACAAGTGAACAAGTGAACAAGTGAACAAGTGAACAAGTGAACAAGTGAACAAGTGAACAAGTGAACAAGTGAACAAGTGAACAAGTGAACAAGTGAACAAGTGAACAAGTGAACAAGTGAACAAGTGAACAAGTGAACAAGTGAACAAGTGAACAAGTGAACAAGTGAACAAGTGAACAAGTGAACAAGTGAACAAGTGAACAAGTGAACAAGTGAACAAGTGAACAAGTGAACAAGTGAACAAGTGAACAAGTGAACAAGTGAACAAGTGAACAAGTGAACAAGTGAACAAGTGAACAAGTGAACAAGTGAACAAGTGAACAAGTGAACAAGTGAACAAGTGAACAAGTGAACAAGTGAACAAGTGAACAAGTGAACAAGTGAACAAGTGAACAAGTGAACAAGTGAACAAGTGAACAAGTGAACAAGTGAACAAGTGAACAAGTGAACAAGTGAACAAGTGAACAAGTGAACAAGTGAACAAGTGAACAAGTGAACAAGTGAACAAGTGAACAAGTGAACAAGTGAACAAGTGAACAAGTGAACAAGTGAACAAGTGAACAAGTGAACAAGTGAACAAGTGAACAAGTGAACAAGTGAACAAGTGAACAAGTGAACAAGTGAACAAGTGAACAAGTGAACAAGTGAACAAGTGAACAAGTGAACAAGTGAACAAGTGAACAAGTGAACAAGTGAACAAGTGAACAAGTGAACAAGTGAACAAGTGAACAAGTGAACAAGTGAACAAGTGAACAAGTGAACAAGTGAACAAGTGAACAAGTGAACAAGTGAACAAGTGAACAAGTGAACAAGTGAACAAGTGAACAAGTGAACAAGTGAACAAGTGAACAAGTGAACAAGTGAACAAGTGAACAAGTGAACAAGTGAACAAGTGAACAAGTGAACAAGTGAACAAGTGAACAAGTGAACAAGTGAACAAGTGAACAAGTGAACAAGTGAACAAGTGAACAAGTGAACAAGTGAACAAGTGAACAAGTGAACAAGTGAACAAGTGAACAAGTGAACAAGTGAACAAGTGAACAAGTGAACAAGTGAACAAGTGAACAAGTGAACAAGTGAACAAGTGAACAAGTGAACAAGTGAACAAGTGAACAAGTGAACAAGTGAACAAGTGAACAAGTGAACAAATTAAAAATAAAAAATCATCTGGCAACTTTTCCTTTCGATATTTTCTATGGAAAGAAAATTATTTCAACAGACGAAAATAACAGAGTACTTTTTTTCTAGCAGTTCCTTTGATTTCCCTGTTCCGTTTTTTGCAGGACTCAGTTTCCCAGAGAGCATTGTGAGCTTGGATGCACATTAAGTATTCATTAACCCCATTTATGCAATGATGTGCAATCAAAGATGCTAACTTATTTCAGATTGCGGCACGACAGCTTAGAATTTTATTTCAATGTTTGAATTTTTCCTGAACGAATGAACAAGCAGTAACAAAGCAAGAGAATATATGAGAAAACGACGTAAAAAGTAAAAGTTTGAATCATAAAGATTTGGTTACCCTAATTGGACAGTATTCAAAATCGTCCTTGGATACCACGTAACCAGGGTCTGACACGTGATCAGCGTCATTCAGTTCACATGTTCTCGACATTCCTTCTTCTGGGCCCAAGTTGTACGACACACATTTGTCTTCAAGAAAACATTGGTGTTGGCATGCCTCTATTCCGGGAGCTAAGATTCTGAAAGATTTGATCACGTGACCAATGAAAGCCTTGTTTTTTAAACAGGTAAGATAGTCAAGTGCCTTACAACCACCATCACCTGTGTAGGGAGAGGTAGGGCAAAATATTAGTATCAAAAACCTGACTCTAATTTATGTTTCCCTTAAAAGGACCAGGGGACCTTCTTGACCGATGTTCACTAAATAACTCGTAGCGCAAACACAACTCATCTAATGTCTATAAAAGTATATATTTTCTTGAAGCTGAATAAACATAAGTTTGAACCATGTCGATCTTTTTTCTTGTTCGAACACGTCATTTTTAATAGTAAGCAATAACTTGTTACGCATTTAGCACGAAAAAGATAAAGACCGCCAGTGAACAAAAGAAACTGACTCAATGATGATATTAAAAATGTTTTCTTCCAAAAATGTGCTGATAATGCGATATTTTATCATTGCATCACGAATTCAATATCGTGCTAGCATGTTTTCGATTTTCATCACAAATACCAAGGTTTCCAGAAGCTTCCTTTTTCTATCTCGGGGGAGACAACGACAAACAATAAACAATCATTGGATGAGGTTGAGCATAAATCAAGGCCGTGTTATCTGCCGAAGCCGTAGGCTGAGGCGGATAAAACGGCCGAGGTCTTGATATTTACGATATCATGCGAAAAACGAATTCAATAATTGTTTTATTATACATTTTGTAAACTAATGATAAAGATTCAAAATGCGGATTTATTTTCTTTTCCATTGTGACCTTGAGTGAACTCGACATGATATATTTATCATGTCGAGTTCACACGATATCAGGGATTGGCTGAGGGCTCTCGGACAATCAGAAGCGAGATCATGAGAAAAATGGATAACAATAATAATAATGATAATAAGACATAATAAGCGATCTAAATTTAGTCCTGAAATTAAGACACAATTATTTAAGCTGAAGATTTAAAATTGACCTTTTTGATATATTGGATTCGCGTTCGTAGAAATAATGATTGATAAGTATTGTATTCTTTTGAGAATTCTAACTTATATATATATATATATATATATACAGCGATATGCAGAAATTATGATCCTCTTGACATATATACAAGTATATCAAAAGTATATCAGAAATTATGGGATGTCATCATTGATATTTTTTTCAGCAAGCCCTAGTGATAGGCAACTCGAAAAAAATATCAGCGATGATATCCCATAATTTCTGATACACTTTTGATATACTTGTATATAAATCAGGAGGATCATAATTTCTGCATATCGCTGTATATATATACAGCTTTTTGCAAAAATTATGGCCGTTTCAAGTATATATACAAGTATATCAGAAATTATGGGATATCATTGCTGATATTTTTTTCGGGTTGCCTATCACTAGAGCTTTCTGAAAAAATATCAGGAATGATATCCCATAATTTCTGATGCACTTTTGATATACTTGTATATATACTTGAAACGGCCATAATTTTTGCAAAAAGCTGTATATATATATAAAAGATTGAATTTTACAGTTCATTTATGTCCTTAACGGTATACTATAGTTGGTCAGTCACCCTGCAAGCTATTTGATTAAGATCTGGTTTTGTGAATTTTTTTCGCGTGTTAGCTATCTCAGGATTTCATTCTTTACCGTGGCCATCGTAAGTTAAGAACCACTCTAAGATAAACGAGTATTCGTTCAAAATAAAAATTAGAATTCAAAGAAAACTAAATATTATTGTAAAGAGTAAAAATTAAGATATATAAATTGATTTTATTGAAAAGCCGAAAAAATATATGTACAACGAAAATATGTGTTTAAAAAACGGTTTGAAGAGGAGGAGGAGGAGGGGGAGGAGTAGGAGAAGAAGAAGAAGAAGAAGAAAACGAAGAAGAAGAAGAAGACGAAGAAGACGAAGACGAAGAAGAAGAAGAAGAAGAAGAAAAAGAAGAAGACGAAGAAGACGAAGACGAAGAGGAAAAAGAAGAAGAAGAAGAAGAAGAGGAAGAAGAAGAAAAAGACGAAGAAGAAGAGGAATAAGAGGACGAAGAAGAAGAAGACGAAGACGAAGAAGACGAAGAAGAAGAAGACGAAGACGAAGACGAAGACGAAGAAGACGAAGAAGACGAAGAAGACGAAGAAGAAGAAGAGGAAGAAGAAGAAGAAGAGGAAGAAGAAGAAGAAGAGGAAGAAGAAGAAGAAGAGGAAGAAGAAGAAGAGGAAGAAGAAGAAGAAGAAGAAGAAGATATTTTAGTAAGGAGGAAAAGCGGAGAATAGAAAGGAAATAAGTTAAGTAACTCATATAAGTATGAGAAGAAGGAAATAAATGCACATACGCATTAAAACAAACCTACCTTTAGAAAGTGTCACAAAACTGGCAATGATAAACAAAATCAAAGCCATTTTGAATCCCTGACGCTTGAGTTTTGAGTTTCTCCAAGTGATATAATGGGATCATAGTCTTCTCTTAACTACCGAGAAAACAACTTGCGTCATCACTAAAAGGAGAACGTTTATCCATTCAAACTAACGGTTGCCTCATTGGCTAAGAATAAAGTAATAATAACAAAGAAATAGGGGGTTGGGTGGGAAACGACGTGAGGTTGAGTGTATTCACGATCGAGGATCAACAGCTGCTTTAACGGTAAAGGAAACATTTTATAATTATATAATTATAATTATCATGATGGATGGAAGGGTTGAATAATTCGTCCGTCTCTCCATCCATCCATCCATTCAACCTCCTTCCTTCCTTCCTTCCTTCCTTCCTTCCTTCCTTCCTTCCTTCCTTCCTTCCTTCCTTCCTTCCTTCCTTCCTTCCTTCCTTCCTTCCTTCCTTCCTTCATTCATTCATTCCTTCCCTCCTTGCTTTCTTTCTTCCTTTCTTTCTTTCTGCTTTCTTTCTTTCTTTCTTTCTTTGCTCCCCCAAGTATTCCACTCAACTTCTCTCAATCAATACATTTTATCAATTATTCTATTTTTCATCGCAATTCATTTCAAAACAAAAAATAAATAAACAAATCACAAACCAATTTTCTAGCTATAGTAAGAATTTTTCTTTCGAGCAGTTTTTTTGGGTGAGAAACAATGGAAATATTGCTAAAATATTCGACGTAACTGGGGTTGGAAAATTTTAAAACTTATTTATATCGGCGAAGATCAAAGGCTTTACAGTCACTCAGTAGAGACCATCAAAGTGACGCCGGTCAATCGGAAGTATTCTAAAAAATACGTGGAACTATTAAGAATCAAAGTTTAGAGATTACACTGAAATCTTTGTAACTCAGACTGTTTGTGACGATTAGGATATTTTCTTGACGACTCAAACCTAGATTTAAAACTAAATTCGATGCAGAAATAACATTATACAAGCTAAATATAACCCTGAATATATTCTTAAATAAATTATTAAATAAATTCTTTCTTAATAAATAAGTTCACAGTTCTTAGCACAATTTAATTATATGTAAAAGTAGTTAAAGAAAATTATTAACTGGACGGAATGGAAGCCTTAGAGCAAAACTTTTTATAACTTAAGACGACTAGAATTTCAAATAATAATAAAGCTAAAACAAAACAAAAAACGAAAAAGGCGAAAAACAGAGCGAATTTTCGTTTTATTTTGGAGAATTTGGATTTTGTTGACAGTAGTGAAATACTATACCGTTGTTTCCCTTGTTTACATATTAAGGTTACCCTCATTTCAGCGCCAGAATATTCACAAATACCAACGGTAAAGTAAAGAATGCTCAACTTCAACAATATAAACACTTTGAAATTCCACGGGCCTTCACTGGAACACGTGAATATTCTACACAAAATAGAGGCTAACCCTGAGCAACAGAGAACCCAAGGCTGGGGTATTATTGAAAACGAAAAAGATTTCATTTGAGTTCGTCTGCAATCGTCGCTGTAAAGTATGAATAATTCTGACAAATTTTGACTACAAATAATATTCAAGTAATGATCAAACAATAATATATTTTTCCTTTCAATTGTGAAAATAATTTTCAAGCAACCCATACATTTTTGTGTTTGAAAAGCATAATTTTTTTCTCTTCTCAAGAAAGTTTGGAAACAAAAAAATTTTTTTTTAAGTTTTAGAAAACTTTCATTTTCGGTCCAATGGCTTTCCATTCATTTGAATAAAACTATTCACATGTATTTTGGACATTTACTATTAATGTTTGGTATATACTAGTTATAACTTAACAGACCACTGATTTTCTTCCGAAATTTATTGGTAATGCATATTCTTCGATTCGTTTTCACTTATTATTATCAATACTCTCGTTTCGAATTCTCTTTTACGCTGTGTTAGCCTCAAAACCGTGTAATATATTCTTTTATTCAGTAACAGCCCGTGGTAATTCAAGAGATCTGTGTGTAAAGAAGACAATAAAAATACTTTGAAATTTCACGAGTTTTATCTAAATTTCTGCATAATTTACGCACAATTGAGGCTAACACAGCGTAAAAGAGAACTCGAAACGGGAGTATTGTTAAGACCACCAGCATGGCTTCCATGTCTTCGTCTCTTGGCTCTCTTGGGAATGGTTGCAAACCATCATTGAGTTTAAGATTATTTTAGCATTTTTAGGATTTAAAAAAAAATAAATTCCAAGTAAGCCAAAAAATAAAAAATACCATGTATTGTTTACAACTCGAAAAAATTCGCCAAAAAATAGAAAATAGGGAAATAGAAAAAATGGCGAAATTTTTGAGCGTAACAAAATCGAGTCTGCAAAGCAGGCTAATGAGTTTCAAATTTGAATCATTTTCTTCCAAATATCTTTTTAAAGATAATTAAAGTATGACAGCTTGTACACTCTCCCAAGAAGCCGATGTTAGAGTACAGACAAACCGGCTAAGCATCAGTTGATTGTATTAGTGGAAGTGGAAACCTTGTGGTTTTACGTACGTTAATTGCACTCAATTTGAACGACCTTCATCAGTTATGCCATGCATAAATTAGCACACATCAAGTGATGACTAACGGGGGTGGTGACGATCAATCATCCTTGTTGAGCTACGCCGAAAGATAATTACACGTTCGCTTGAAGATTAGAAGTTTACCTTCTCATGTTAAAAATATTTCACCACTCAAAAATAAACCTCTTCGCGCCACCATGTGACATTCTCTATGCATTAGATGTTTGACAATAATATCTATTCCGTCCTTTTTTTTACTAGAACCCTTGTTCTTCCTCTCCTTGTCCCGCAAGCAGGCTGTGCACGCCTGACTTCAGGTCAAACCGCTACAACTGCGATGGTGAGTTAAGAAGCGTTACTTTGATTTTTTTCTTGCCTATATTTTTATTAGGAACAAAATAGAATTGATAAGAACAGATTATTATAAGTTATAGCATGACATGAGGGTGATTAGTGATTAAATGGAAGCTACTCCTACCGGAAGCTACTCCTACCTCCTAGAAGTACGAAACCTTCACCTTGTATATTAATCTAAATACAACAATCGATGTGGGATGACAGTACGAAACAATGTGACGTCATGCTCGTTGAAAACATCAAAATGTATTTTCTTAAATTACACTGCTTTTGAAATATATTCTTCAGAAATAAGTATCTTCATTAAAACGCATTTGATAATAATAATGCTAGTAATATACAAAATTCTTAACAATGTTGTTTGGGATTTACAGCATTGCCACTACACACTGTATATATTATATTAACAATAAACCGTGTGAAGTACGAAGTCATAAAAAAATATTTGTTTGTATCTCTCACCTGCAGATGGTGGTTGAACGTCATGGAGTCCTTGGTCCAACTGCAACCCCTCAGCCGAGCGAACTGTACTGGACCAGGAATAGAGACAAAGAAATGCATCATACCAGTCCCTGCTCCACACGGTAAATGCAGTGTTATTTTTTTTTAAATTGTGTGCTTTATTTTTTGTAAGGGCCACCAGTTGATCAGTGCTTTGCACATAATATATTTTTTGGGGCATACAGCTTGATAATAAACAGAAATACGAGAAGATTTGTCATTTTTTAATTTGAGAATATTTCGGCCTTTCTCCAAAGGCCATTTAAAGGATTTTTCTTTTTTTTTTCTTTTTTTTTTTTTAATATTCTCAAATTTTATAAAATAACAAATACGTCTTCTCGTATTTCTGTTTATTATTTACGCATACTGCTTTCTTCGTTTTGAATAAAAACGACCAAAAATTTGTGAAAACATTCCAATAAACTGTCGTATATTTTTCGTCATATAGGCTGCGAGAGTCCGTTAGGGATGGAAAGTGGAAATATTTCTGACTCGCAGATAACAGCATCATCATTCTATCGATCTTACAAAGCAAATGCACCATCACATGGGCGTTTGAATAAAAATGTGAGCACCGATAGCTGGGGAGGATGGTTCGCATGATCTCAATCTGCAGGAGAGTATCTACAGGTTGATCTTAGCAGTGTCAAGATGATTACTGGAGTCGCCACACAAGGAAGACCCACAACCATTGATTGATATCCTCTAGCAACTCAATGGGTTACTGAGTATACAGTGTCATATTCTAACGATACAAGCAGCTGGGTAAACTATGAAGGAGACTGTAATCAGGTTCGTGATCCTTTTAATTGAATCAGTACCTAAAGGTTAGAGTGCCTATGACACATCTGACTATATTTTCAGTATATATTCTACATTGGGTGAGCTGTTGACTGCCCAGAAAAAAAAAAATAGTTTGAGTGATGCGTCTTGAAGTCTACATAGGTAGTTTGCAATCATTCCCAAGAGATAAAAATAACAAAAGACATGGCGGCCATGTTGATGGATATAACAAAAGAGACTGATCGTCCTTGTTCTTACGACGGTAACACTTAATAGCCAGTGGCAATAGAATAGAAATACAGAAGTTGATCAATTTTTTATTGTTATTATTATTATTATTATTATTATTATTATTATTATTATTATTCATGGGCTTTCACCTAGTTGGAGCTTGCTCTGTTGTGATTGTCCCTCACTGAAATTTTTTTCCCGTTATTATTCTCGTTTCTTAATCAGTTTTTCTTGTTAATTTTTCAACTGTTTTGTTTGTTTTTATTTACTCAGTGGAAGTTTAATAAATAAATAAATAAAAACCACTAAACCCGGGATATTAGACTAATACACTTTACTAGACCCTAATTCCATAGTTTTCCTTTGTGTGTAATTGACTATTACACTTTAACTCACCGGGGTAAAATTTGTTAACAAATAGTCAGCTAAGATTTCAAGACTCAAAGCTCGCACTTCAAAAAAAAAGATGAGATTTACATGGTTGAAATCTGTGTTTCTTCAGCTTCAAGAAAACACCTACCTTTATGGACATTAGATGAGTAGTTTGTGCGCTACGAGGTATTTTGTGAACGTAGTCGCGAAGTCCCCTGGTACCTTAAAGCCAATTCTCCTTCTAACAGGTCTAACTACCGCCTGATTTCTGTTCTTCCAACATTAACTACGAATATTGAGCGCCTTATAAATATCTGATAAAACAACTCTCGACTAATCAACATTGCTTTAGAATACGATATTTCCGATTGGAATTTTTTTAATTCGTAGACAGCCATGCTAGCTAATTTGTTGACCTTGTGGGACATGGCAACGGTAACTAAGGGAAGTAGTCAGAACGATAAATACTATCGCATCCTGAAAACTACCAGCTAGAATTACGACATCAATTTCCCTTTTACCATTGTTTCTTTAAACTTCAAAAACCTAGGAAACGACTTTACATACCCGTAGTACTTGTTTTATTCTTTTCTATCTCTTTTAACATTGATATTTTTCATATTCTTTGACATTCTCCTTTCAATGCAAATAACTACCTCACACTACCCCCAACGGGGATACAAGTGCTCTTCTAATTTATGCAGTTGTAACGAATAACTATTTCTAGAACATACATACTTAACGTCACATTTTAATTCCAAGAAAAACAAATTTGAGAACGGGAGTCAACAAACGATTAAACCGCTTCCAAGTGCAGAGACAACGTGATGTTCACTGTAGACCATTCAATACTATCACTAACGAAGTACAAAGTTTCAAAAGATGTATTTTCAGTAAATAATTCCCTTGCAGTAACTCAGTGATCCGATAAAAATAAATGCTCTTCTTAAATTTATGCATGGCGTGACATTATTTCAAGGAAGTAAAGGTCACGCTCATATCAAAGAATCGCCAGACAATAGACTGGCAAACAACATTATACAAACAACTCCCTCAACTCCTCAAGACATGGAATCGTTTGTCGACGAACTGAAGAAGAAAGTCCAATGTTCCTTGTGTAATGATACACTTACTGAACCCAAGATCTTGTCTTGTTTCCACACATTTTGTAAGCCCTGCATCAAAAGACACGCTGAGCATGTCGACCAAATCAACATCTTCAAGTGCCCTACATGCAAATCACAAACTTCTCTACCACAACTAAGCAGCGTCGAAGATCTACAGCCAAGTCTACTACATTCAAGAATCGTGAAAGGTCTGGCGTTGGTAGAAGGAGTAAAGGTTTGTTCTGTTTCTGACAGTCATTCTACAGCTTCTTGGTATTGTTTTGACTGTGATCGCTCGATGTGCGAGGAATGCGAGAAGAGCCATTCATTGTTTATCAAAGATCACAAGATCATTCGTCTGGCTGATTTGAAGAAAGAAGATATTCAGTTCATAATAACAAGAGAAAATCCTTGTACAAGTCACCCACAGCACAGGCTAGAGTTCTTCTGTGAAGATTGTGATGCAATGGTTTGTGTGACATGCTTGAAAGATCACAGGAATCACAAGACAATGTCATTAGATAAATTTGCTTCGATCAAGAAAGCTGTCCTGTCAAAACATTTGCAGGTACTGGACCAGTTGAGATTAGATGACAAGAAAAAACAGCAACAAGAAAAGATTGCTAACACAATCAAACAACAAGGAGAAAAAGCCAAAAAAGAAGTCAAAGACAAAACCAAGAAAATTATCCAAATGCTACAAGAAAACGAACGAGATTTGCTAAGACAAATCGATGAGAAGTTGGACAAAGCCACAACAAACTTGAATATCATTCATCATATTCCAGCCGTCAAGGAATACATCAAGAATGTGATGGAAAGAGGACTGGCAAGTGAAATGATCAACATTCAAGAGACACAATGCTCTCAAAAATTCATCTTCAACCACATTTCACCATGCTCTAGAATAGACTATGTTCCTAATCAAGAGCTGATGCGACAAGTGAATTCAGGTCTGGGAGAAATACGAACTTGTTCTAAAACAGACCATACGAAGAGCACTATTCAGGTGAAATCTGAGACAGAAGCTTTAAAGAAGGAAAAGTTGATAGTAATAACTAAATCCTCTACAGGAGAACTATATCGTGTTCCAAGGGATGTTCTAGACGTTCAAATCAAGCCTGAAGGAAATGTGAAAATAGAAAAGAAATATGTGAGAACTGATGGTAAAGTAGAAGTTGAATTCATGGCTAAAGTACCTGGTCGGTTGACAGTAGAGGTTCAAGTGAATGGGAATCATGTATCTAACAGTCCACTAGTGATGAATGTCAAGCCACAGGAAATGAGAACAACGGGACAGTTTAACATGAAAGGTGTAAATATAGGACCTCGTGGATTTAGAGGTATAGCAGTAAACAGAGACAATAGCAGGATCGCTGTTGCCAATATTGATTCTGACTGTGTCCATGTATTCACCACTGATGGAGATCTCTTACTGACGTATGGTAGTCGAGGTAGTGCACAGGAACAATTATCTAGTCCTCACGGTTTAGCATTTCTGAATGATACGGATCTAGTCATAGTAGACTGGGGTAATCATAGAATATGTATAATGAACACTACAACAGGGAAATTAGTAAAGACCTTTGGTAACCAAGGTAACGGTGATGGAGAGTTTTTTGATGCATATGGAGTACACGTGGATGACGATGGTAACATCATTGTGTGTGATCATTGTAACCATCGTGTTCAAGTCTTCACAAGAGACGGTGACTATCAATATCAGTTTGGTTTGACAACACAGGACAAGTTTGATCCATTTGATGTGATAACACATGATGGACTGTTTTACGTCAGTGATCATAATAATCAAGTTATTCATGTATTTGAGAAGAAAGGTAACGTCCCGACTAGAATATCGACGATTGGTGGATACAGCAGTACCGATGGACCATGGAGCCTGGCTATTGATAATGACCATCATCTACTGGTGTGTGATAATGGTAATAAACGCGTACAAAAATTCACATTGGATGGTCGTTTTGTAGGAAGGACTTGTGATGTAATCGAGAACCCTCTATTTATAACTGTTTTAAAGGACGGTCAGTCATTAGTTAGTACGTTTAATTCTGGTGTCTTGTGTGTAAAGTAGAATTGGCTTATATTTTATACCCGGCGTATTTGATCGGTATCACATCACATATTATTGAATGATACTCCAAGTTAGGTTTCGAGTGCTAAAATATGACCATTCACAGTTAATTCATTGATTAGCCGTTATTATTATTTTCTATAATAAAGCTTAAATAGTATGCGCGCTCTGATTGGTCGAGAACTGTGCTCTGTTAGTGAATGGAGCAAGGTTCCCAACGCCATCTGGGCGCGTGCGCAGAAAACTTTGCAAAGAATTGTAAGAAAACGGCATCTAAAACTACAACGAATTCTTTTCTTTCTATATTATACTCGGTTTCTATATAGTGCTTCGTTCAGTAATAAAGCACTAACCTAGGAAGCGTCGAAAGCACTCAAGTAGTCTCTTCACACTTCTTTCGTGCCGACCTCATGATCACTTCCTGCGTGCTTTATTACTTAACGGAGCACGGAAAAAGCTGCTTTATTTGTTAATTGTGTTTGTTTTCTTATGTATTTGTTTGGTTTCTTATATTATTTTCGTCTTTCGCTTTTTTGGTTTATCTTTTCTTTTTTCTTTTTGCTTTTCATGAGAAGCACAGCTTCTAATGATAGGATAAGCAGCATACAGAAAACAAAAAAGTCATGCTGGGGCGATTTGTTTCCCCATTGCCTACCACGTGTCATTCCCTTGAGGATGTTTTTACTTCGTGCTATTTCTTTTTTATGCGTGTTTAGATAACCTATTTACGCATACTATTAACTTTAATTTTAATATATAAAAAAAAGAACTGAATTGGGTCTCTGGGCAGCAAATACTTTTATACCTGACGACTGGAATAAGTTGGATATTTCCAGAAAGAATGCATCTTCTTTAACTAAGTTTAAAATAGGAGTTCACTAGTAAACTAGCTAAGTTTTAGCTTTCTTATATTTTAATAACTGTACATTTTTCCATTCATTTTTTTAGTCCTTTCTTTAGTCATTTTAATATTCATTATTATAAAATTATTATTCCAATGTATTTAGCTTTTTATATATCTTTTCTATTCAATTTTGTAGTTTCATTAGTCGATAATATTAATAAAGATTAATATCTATTCAAAATATTCCCCGTTTCTGATTGGGCCACAGCCCCCGGTTGATTTTTCATAACAAGCATTGATTGACCAAATTTGGAAAGAAACGTCATTCGTCCAATAATTTTTTTAATGATTGGAAGATTGAATTGTGTGTTTATTCAAACCTCTAGCAGTTATAATAACTGAATTACAGGTTAGGTCAGCACGTAATACAAATAATAAATAAATAGAGAATATATAGCAATAGTCACTATACTACTATTAATCAGCTATATTATTATCAATCGTAGTATTACTGAAGAATTTTTACGCCGAGGTGAGAATAAATTGGGTTTTTTTTGAAAAAATTAAATACTTTGAATAAATAACAAAACAATCATTGGTTTGGCTATCGTATGACATGAGAAATCATGCATACCTCGAAGAGTGTTATCCGCCTGATCAGCATATGGCTTCGGCAGATAACACTCTCCTCGCTATGCGTAATTTTTAATATCTACTCAGCCTCATCCAATAATTGCTAAGTATTGCTTTGTATGTAGTGTTATTTTCATTCATTTGTATTATAGTTTGTCTTTTATTTCGAAGACTCTTCTGTAAATCACTTTTGTGAAGTAGATTATATCCTAAATAAAAATATTACTCCTATTATTATTACTCTTATTTGTTATTATTATCATCATCACCATCATCATGCATCATCGTCATCATCATCATCATCATCATATGCATCATCATCATCATCATCATATGCATCATCATCATCATCCTCATCATCATATGCATCATCATCCTCATCCTCATCCTCATCCTCATCCTCATCCTCATCCTCATCCTCATCCTCATCCTCATCCTCATCCTCATCCTCTTCCTCATCCTCATCAGCATCATCATCATCAGCATCATCACCATCATCATGCATCATCATCATCATTATCATCACCATCATCATCATCATCATCATCATATGCATCATCATCATCATCATCATATGCATCATCATCATCATCATCATCATCATCATCATCATCATCATCATCATCATCATCATCATATGCATCATCATCATCATCATCATATGCATCATCATCATCATCCTCATCATCATATGCATCATCATCCTCATCCTCATCCTCATCCTCATCCTCATCCTCATCCTCATCCTCATCCTCATCCTCATCCTCATCCTCATCCTCATCCTCATCCTCATCCTCATCCTCATCTTCATCCTCATCCTCATCCTCATCCTCATCCTCATCCTCATCCTCATCCTCATCCTCATCCTCATCCTCATCCTCATCCTCATCCTCTTCCTCATCCTCATCAGCATCATCATCATCAGCATCATCACCATCATCATGCATCATCATCATCATTATCATCACCATCATCATGCATCATCGTCATCACCATATGCATCATCATCATCATCATCATCATCATCATCATCATCATCATCATCATCATCATCATGCATCATGCATCATGCATCATCATGTCTGAAAGCCAGGTGCAAAAACTGGCGCACAGTAATGAAATCGGTGGTAGAACAATCTTTCATTTCATCATCAATTTTCACAATATTATCTTGTAGGCTGTTAATTACTGATGAAGTCACAGCATTCCTGTGCTCTCTCTGGGAGAGAGTGTTGCTATGACAACACTATACTAACGGCTTAGTGCGCCGGACACCATAAACCCACACCTGCTGTCTAGTCTACTGATACAAATATATTCATAAAAATTGTCAGATTCGGCTAGAATTGAACGTCATGTTTATTCATATTTGTCTATAGCTTGATTTTGAAATAAATTTCTACCCAATGAATTCATTTAAAAGATGAAAAAATAAGGACAGTAATTGCTAGGGTTCTTGACAATTATATTCCTTTATTAATCTTTCATCTTAATCTAGCAGTTATATGTTTGTACACAACCTTTAATAAGCTTGTAGGTATATGTCGGTTTGGTAGAGAATAGTTAGCCATTCTTGGTAAAAGGAGGCTCGTTTATAAGAACAAGAACTAAATATAGTCCACAGTGTTATTCAGTATTGCTCATAGTGATCTGTCGTTATTGAAGTCGGTCATTCAGTTTTAACGCAAAGATAAAGTGGAATATATTGTAAGGCAATAGTTGAAGACGCGGTATGCGGAACTTTGACCTACCCCTCCCCCCTCACACATTTATTCAAATTAATTAACCAGTTTTATTAAAATTAACATCAAAACTTGAAAAACAACTAGAAGCATCAGTTAAATTGTAAATGAGATTCCTTTTCATGAGTGATACTTTGATTACTGCTATTTTAATAGTTGACAAATTACACTCACCCCCACTCCCACGGGAAAAGAAAATTTGTCCATTTTCTCGCCTCCCTCGCTTTGATTTCAGTGGCAACCCTTCTAATGATGATTCCTACATCTAGAACAATCTCTGTACTAATTTTGGTGCTTGTACGCGATCTGTCAAGATTTTTTGCATTCTTATTTCATTGCGGATAACTTCCTCACAGTACCCCCTACGGTATCCAAGTTGTCTTCTGATAAATGCAGTTATGACGAATAACTATTGAAAATAATTCTAGAAGATACTTCAGGTCACACTAGATTAATTCCAACTAAGAAAACACATTCCAGAACAGGAATCTACAATCAATTAATCCACTTGGATCCAAGTGCAGGGATAACGTGATGTTCACTGTACACCATTCAATACTATCACTAACGAAGTACAAGTTTTTAAAACTCAAATCTAGTAACTCACTGAGTTATAATTGGATCTGTGAGATCAGATAAACGAAATATATTATCTTAAATTATGCATTCTTGGCGGGACATCATTTCAAGGAAGTAAAGGTCACCCTCATTTCCAAGAATCGCCTGACAATAGACTGACAAACAACATTATTCAGACAACTCCCTCAACTCCTGAAGACATGAAATCGTTTGTCGACGAACTGAAGAAGAAAGTCCAATGTTCCTTGTGTAATGATACACTTACTGAACCCAAGATCTTGTCTTGTTTCCACACATTTTGTAAGCCTTGCATAAAAAGACACGCTGAGCAGATCGACCAAATCAACATCTTCAAGTGTCCTAAATGCAAATCACAAACTTCTCTACCAGAACTAAGCAGCGTCGAAGATCTACAGCCAAGTCTACTACATTCAAGAATCGTGAAAGGTCTGGCGTTGGTCGTAGAAGAAAAGGTTTGTTCTGTTTCCGACAGTCATTCTACAGCTACTTGGTATTGTTTTGACTGTGATCGCTCGATGTGTGATGAATGCGAGAAGAACCATTCAGTGTTTACAACAGACCACAAGGTCGTTCGTCTGGCTGATTTAAAGAAAGAAGATATTCAGTTCATAATAACAAGAGAAAATCCTTGTACAAGTCACCCACAGCACAGGCTAGAGTTCTTCTGTGAAGATTGTGATGCAATGGTTTGCGTGACATGCTTGAAAGGTCACAGGAATCACAAGACAATGTCATTAGATAAGTTTGCTTCGATCAAAAAAGCTGTATTGTCAAAGCATCTGAAGGTACTGGAGCAGTTGAGATTAGATGACAAGGAAAAGCAACAACAAGAAAAGATTGCTGACACAGTCAAACAACAAGGAGAAAAAGCCAAAAAAGAAGTCAAAGACAAAACCAAGAAAATTATCCAAATGCTACAAGAAAACGAACGAGATTTGCTAAGACAAATCGATAAGAAGTTGGACACAGCCACAACAAACTTGAATATCATTCATCATATTCCAGCCGTCAAGGAATACATCAAGAATGTGATGGAAAGAGGACTGGCAAGTGACATGATGAACATTCAACAGACACAATGCTCTCAAAAATTCATCTTCAACCACATTTCACCTAGCTCTAGAATTAACTATGTTCCTAATCAAGAGCTGATGCGACAAGTGAATTCAGGTCTGGGAGAAATACAAACTTGTTTGAAAACTGACCATACGAAAAGCACTATTCAGGTGAAATCTGAGACAGAAGCTTTAAAGAAAGAAAAGTTGATAGTAATAACTAAATCCTCTACAGGAGAACTCAATCATGATCCAAGGGATGTTCTAGACGTTCAAATCAAGCCTGAAGAAAATGTGAAAATAGAAAAGAAGTATGTGAGAACTGATGGTAAAGAAGAAGTTGAACTCATGGCTAAAGTAGCTGGTCGTTTGACAGCAGAGGTTCAAGTGAATGGGAATCATGTATCTAACAGTCCACTAGTGATGAATGTCAAGCCACAGGAAATGAGAACAACGGGACAGTTTAACATGAAAGGTGTAAATATAGGATCTAGTGGATTGAGAGGTATAGCAGTAAACAGAGACAATAGCAGGATCGCTGTTGCCAATGATTCTTCTGACTGTGTCCA